>JAKIJQ010000044.1:0-1200000 GCA_023373905.1 Rhizoglyphus robini
AAGCAATGTCTCTCGGTGCTTTGATAACGAACCATTTGTCGATGTTTGCTAAGCAAAGTCGCTCGGTGCTTTGATAACGAACCATTTGTCGATGTTTGCTAAGCATTGTATCACGGTGCTTTGATAACGAATTATTTGTCGATGTTTGCTAAGCATTGTATCACGGTGCTTTGATAACGAACCATTTGTCGATGTTTGCTAAGCAATGTATCTCGGTGCTTTGATAACGAACCATTTGTCGATGTTTGCTAAGCAATGTATCTCGGTGCTTTGATAACGAGCCATTTGTCGATGTTTGCTAAGCAAAGTCGCTCGGTGCTTTGATAACGAACCATTTGTCGATGTTTGCTAAGCAATGTATCTCGGTGCTTTGATAACCAACCATTTGTCGATGTTTGCTAAGCAAAGTCTCTCGGTGCTTTGATAACGAACCATTTGTCGATGTTTGCTAAGCATTGTATCACGGTGCTTTGATAACGAACCATTTGTCGATGTTTGCTACGCATTGTATCACGGTGCTTTGATAACGAACCATTTGTCGATGTTTGCTAAGCAATGTATCTCGGTGCTTTGATAACGAACCATTTGTCGATGTTTGCTAAGCAAAGTCTCTCGGTGCTTTGATAACGAGCCATTTGTCGATGTTTGCTAAGCAAAGTCTCTCGGTGCATTTCTAACGAGCCATTTGTGGATGTTTGCTAAGCAAAGTCGCTCGGTGCTTTGATAACGAACCATTTGTCGATGTTTGCTAAGCATTGTATCACGGTGCTTTGATAACGAGCCATTTGTCGATGTTTGCTAAGCAAAGTCTCTCGGTGCTTTGATAACGAGCCATTTGTCGATGTTTGCTAAGCCATGTCTCTCGGTGCTTTTCTAACGAGCCATTTGTCGATGTTTGCTAAGCAAAGTCGCTCGGTGCTTTGATAACGAGCCATTTGTCGATGTTTGCTAAGCAAAGTCTCTCGGTGCTTTGATAACGAACCATTTGTCGATGTTTGATAAGCAAAGTCTCTCGGTGCTTTGATAACGAGCCATTTGTCGATGTTTGCTAAGCAATGTCTCTCGGTGCTTTGATAACGAGCCATTTGTCGATGTTTGCTAAGCAAAGTCTCTCGGTGCTTTTCTAACGAGCCATTTGTCGATGTTTGCTAAGCAAAGTCGCTCGGTGCTTTGATAACGAACCATTTGTCGATGTTTGCTAAGCAAAGTTTCTCGGTGCTTTGATAACGAGCCATTTGTCGATGTTTGCTAAGCAAAGTCTCTCGGTGCTTTGATAACGAACCATTTGTCGATGTTTGCTAAGCAAAATCTCTCGGTGCTTTGATAACGAGCCATTTGTCGATGTTTGCTAAGCAATGTCTCTCGGTGCTTTGATAACGAGCCATTTGTCGATGTTTGCTAAGCAAAGTCTCTCGGTGCTTTGATAACGAGCCATTTGTCGATGTTTACTAAGCAAAGTCTCTTGGTGCTTTGATAACGAACCATTTGTCGATGTTTGCTAAGCAATGTCTCTCGGGGATTTGAGAATGAGCCATTTGTCGATGTTTGATAAGCAATGTCTCTCGGTGCTTTGATAACGAACCATTTGTCGATGTTTGCTAAGCAAAGTCTCTCGGTGCTTTGATAACGAGCCATTTGTCGATGTTTGCTAAGCAATGTCTCTCGGTGCTTTGATAACGAGCCATTTGTCGATGTTTGCTAAGCAAAGTCTCTCGGTGCTTTGATAACGAACCATTTGTCGATGTTTGCTAAGCATTGTATCACGGTGCTTTGATAACGAACCATTTGTCGATGTTTGCTAAGCAATGTATCTCGGTGCTTTGATAACGAACCATTTGTAGATGTTTGCTAAGCAAAGTCTCTCGGTGCTTTGATAACGAACCATTTGTCGATGTTTGCTAAGCAAAGTCTCTCGGTGCTTTGATAACGAACCATTTGTCGATGTTTGCTAAGCAAAGTCGCTCGGTGCTTTGATAACGAACCATTTGTCGATGTTTGCTAAGCATTGAATCACGGTGCTTTGATAACGAGCCATTTGTCGATGTTTGCTAAGCAAAGTCTCTCGGTGCTTTGATAACGAACCATTTGTCGATGTTTGCTAAGCAAAGTCTTTCGGTGCTTTGATAACGAACCATTTGTCGATGTTTGCTAAACAAAGTCTCTCGGTGCTTTGATAACGAGCCATTTGTCGATGTTTGCTAAGCAATGTATCTCGGTGCTTTGATAACGAACCAATTGTCGATGTTTGCTAAGCAAAGTCGCTCGGTGCTTTGATAACGAACCATTTGTCGATGTTTGCTAAGCTATGTATCTCGGTGCTTTGATATCGAACCATTTGTCGATGTTTGCTAAGCAAAGTCGCTCGGTGCTTTGATAACGAACCATTTGTCGATGTTTGCTAAGCATTGTATCACGGTGCTTTTCTAACGAACCATTTGTCGATGTTTGCTAAGCAAAGTCTCTCGGTGCTTTGATAACGAGCCATTTGTCGATATTTGCTAAGCCATGTCTCTCGGTGCTTTTCTAACGAGCCATTTGTCGATGTTTGCTAAGCAAAGTCGCTCGGTGCTTTGATAACGAGCCATTTGTCGATGTTTGCTAAGCAATGTCTCTCGGTGCTTTGATAACGAACCATTTGTCGATGTTTGCTAAGCAAAGTCTCTCGGTGCTTTGATAACGAGCCATTTGTCGATGTTTGCTAAGCAATGTATCTCGGTGCTTTGATAACGAACCAATTGTCGATGTTTGCTAAGCAAAGTCTCTCGGTGCTTTTCTAACGAGCCATTTGTCGATGTTTGCTAAGCAAAGTCGCTCGGTGCTTTGATAACGAACCATTTGTTGATGTTTGCTAAGCATTGTATCACGGTGCTTTGATAACGAACCATTTGTCGATGTTTGCTAAGCTATGTATCTCGGTGCTTTGATATCGAACCATTTGTCGATGTTTGCTAAGCAAAGTCGCTCGGTGCTTTGATAACGAACCATTTGTCGATGTTTGCTAAGCATTGTATCACGGTGCTTTTCTAACGAACCATTTGTCGATGTTTGCTAAGCAAAGTCTCTCGGTGCTTTGATAACGAGCCATTTGTCGATATTTGCTAAGCCATGTCTCTCGGTGCTTTTCTAACGAGCCATTTGTCGATGTTTGCTAAGCAAAGTCGCTCGGTGCTTTGATAACGAGCCATTTGTCGATGTTTGCTAAGCAATGTCTCTCGGTGCTTTGATAACGAACCATTTGTCGATGTTTGCTAAGCAAAGTCTCTCGGTGCTTTGATAACGAGCCATTTGTCGATGTTTGCTAAGCAATGTATCTCGGTGCTTTGATAACGAACCAATTGTCGATGTTTGCTAAGCAAAGTCTCTCGGTGCTTTTCTAACGAGCCATTTGTCGATGTTTGCTAAGCAAAGTCGCTCGGTGCTTTGATAACGAACCATTTGTTGATGTTTGCTAAGCAATGTATCTCGGTGCTTTGATAACGAACCATTTGTCGATGTTTGCTAAGCAAAGTCACTCGGTGCTTTGATATCGAACCATTTGTCGATGTTTGCTAAGCAAAGTCTCTCGGTGCTTTGATAACGAACCATTTGTCGATGTTTGCTAAGCAATGTCTCTCGGTGATTTGAGAATGAGCCATTTGTCGATGTTTGATAAGCAATGTCTCTCGGTGCTTTGATAACGAACCATTTGTCGATGTTTGCTAAGCAAACTCTCTCGGTGCTTTGATAACGAACCATTTGTCGATGTTTGCTAAGCATTGTATCACGGTGCTTTGATAACGAACCATTTGTCGATGTTTGCTAAGCAATGTATCTCGGTGCTTTGATAACGAACCATTTGTCGATGTTTGCTAAGCAAAGTCTCTCGGTGCTTATATAACGAGCCATTTGTCGATGTTTGCTAAGCAAAGTCTCTCGGTGCTTTTCTAACGAGCCATTTGTGGATGTTTGCTAAGCAAAGTCGCTCGGTTCTTTGATAACGAACCATTTGTCGATGTTTGCTAAGCATTGTATCACGGTGCTTTGATAACGAGCCATTTGTCGATGTTTGCTAAGCAAAGTCTCTCGGTGCTTTGATAACGAGCCATTTGTCGATGTTTGCTAAGCCAAGTCTCTCGGTGCTTTGATAACGAGCCATTTGTCGATGTTTGCTAAGCCATGTCTCTCGGTGCTTTTCTAACGAGCCATTTGTCGATGTTTGCTAAGCAAAGTCTCTCGGTGCTTTGATAACGAACCATTTGTCGATGTTTGCTAAGCAATGTATCTCGGTGCTTTGATAACGAACCAATTGTCGATGTTTGCTAAGCAAAGTTTCTCCGTGCTTTGATAACGAGCCATTTGTCGATGTTTGATAAGCAATGTCTCTCGGTGCTTTGATAACGAGCCATTTATCGATGTTTGCTAAGCAATGTCTCTCGGGGATTTGAGAATGAGCCATTTGTCGATGTTTGCTAAGCCATGTCTCTCGGTGCTTTTCTAACGAGCCATTTGTCGATGTTTGCTAAGCAAAGTCTCTCGGTGCTTTTCTAACGAGCCATTTGTCGATGTTTGCTAAGCAAAGTCTCTCGGTGCTTTGATAACGAACCATTTGTCGATGTTTGCTAAGCAAAGTCTCTCGGTGCTTTGATAACGAACCATTTGTCGATGTTTGCTAAGCAAAGTCTCTCGGTGCTTTGATAACGAGCCATTTGTCGATGTTTGCTAAGCAATGTCTCTCGGTGCTTTGATAACGAACCATTTGTCGATGTTTGCTAAGCAAAGTCTCTCGGTGCTTTGATAACGAGCCATTTGTCGATGTTTGCTAAGCAATGTATCTCGGTGCTTTGATAACGAACCAATTGTCGATGTTTGCTAAGCAAAGTCGCTCGGTGCTTTGATAACGAACCATTTGTCGATGTTTGCTAAGCAATGTATCTCGGTGCTTTGATAACGAACCATTTGTCGATGTTTGCTAAGCATTGTATCACGGTGCTTTGATAACGAGCCATTTGTCGATGTTTGCTAAGCAAAGTCTCTCGGTGCTTTGATAACGAGCCATTTGTCGATGTTTGCTAAGCCATGTCTCTCGGTGCTTTTCTAACGAGCCATTTGTCGATGTTTGCTAAGCAAAGTCGCTCGGTGCTTTGATAACGAGCCATTTGTCGATGTTTGCTAAGCAAAGTCTCTCGGTGCTTTGATAACGAGCCATTTGTCGATGTTTGCTAAGCAATGTCTCTCGGTGCTTTGATAACGAACCATTTGTCGATGTTTGCTAAACAAAGTCTCTCGGTGCTTTGATAACGAGCCATTTGTCGATGTTTGCTAAGCAAAGTCTCTCGGTGCTTTGATAACGAACCATTTGTCGATGTTTGCTAAGCAAAGTCTCTCGGTGCTTTGATAACGAGCCATTTGTCGATGTTTGCTAAGCAAAGTCTCTCGGTGCTTTTCTAACGAGCCATTTGTCGATGTTTGCTAAGCAAAGTCGCTCGGTGCTTTGATAACGAACCATTTGTCGATGTTTGCTAAGCATTGTATCACGGTGCTTTGATAACGAGCCATTTGTCGATGTTTGCTAAGCAAAGTCTCTCGGTGCTTTGATAACGAGCCATTTGTCGATGTTTGCTAAGCCATGTCTCTCGGTGCTTTGATAACGAACCATTTGTCGATGTTTGCTAAGCAAAGTCTCTCGGTGCTTTGATAACGAGCCATTTGTCGATGTTTGCTAAGCAATGTATCTCGGTGCTTTGATAACGAACCAATTGTCGATGTTTGCTAAGCAAAGTCGCTCGGTGCTTTGATAACGAACCATTTGTCGATGTTTGCTAAGCAATGTCTCTCGGTGCTTTGATAACGAGCCATTTGTCGATGTTTGCTAAGCAAAGTCTCTCGGTGCTTTGATAACGAACCATTTGTCGATGTTTGCTAAGCATTGTATCACGGTGCTTTGATAACGAACCATTTGTCGATGTTTGCTAAGCAATGTATCTCGGTGCTTTGATAACAAACCATTTGTCGATGTTTGCTAAGCAAAGTCTCTCGGTGCTTTGATAACGAGCCATTTGTCGATGTTTGCTAAGCAAAGTCTCTCGGTGCTTTGATAACGAGCCATTTGTCGATGTTTGCTAAGCAATGTCTCTCGGTGCTTTGATAACGAACCATTTGTCGATGTTTGCTAAACAAAGTCTCTCGGTGCTTTGATAACGAGCCATTTGTCGATGTTTGCTAAGCCATGTCTCTCGGTGCTTTGATAACGAACCATTTGTCGATGTTTGCTAAGCAAAGTCTCTCGGTGCTTTTCTAACAAACCATTTGTCGATGTTTGCTAAGCAAAGTCTCTCGGTGCTTTGATAACGAACCATTTGTCGATGTTTGCTAAGCAAAGTCTCTCGGTGCTTTGATAACGAACCATTTGTCGATGTTTGCTAAGCAAAGTCTCTCGGTGCTTTGATAACGAGCCATTTGTCGATGTTTGCTAAGCAATGTCTCTCGGTGCTTTGATAACGAGCCATTTGTCGATGTTTGCTAAGCAATGTATCACGGTGCTTTGATAACGAACCATTTGTCGATGTTTGCTAAGCCATGTATCTCGGTGCTTTGATAACGAACCAATTGTCGATGTTTGCTAAGCAAAGTCTCTCGGTGCTTTGATAAAGAGCCATTTGTCGATGTTTGCTAAGCAAAGTCTCTCGGTGCTTTTCTAACGAGCCATTTGTCGATGTTTGCTAAGCAAAGTCGCTCGGTGCTTTGATAACGAGCCATTTGTCGATGTTTGCTAAGCAAAGTCTCTCGGTGCTTTGATAACGAACCATTTGTCGATGTTTGCTAAGCAAAGTCGCTCGGTGCTTTGATAACGAGCCATTTGTCGATGTTTGCTAAGCAAAGTCTCTCGGTGCTTTGATAACGAACCATTTGTCGATGTTTGCTAAGCAATGTATCTCGGTGCTTTGATAACGAACCAATTGTCGATGTTTGCTAAGCAAAGTCGCTCGGTGCTTTGATAACGAACCATTTGTCGATGTTTGCTAAGCATTGTATCACGGTGCTTTGATAACGAGCCATTTGTCGATGTTTGCTAAGCAAAGTCTCTCGGTGCTTTTCTAACGAGCCATTTGTGGATGTTTGCTAAGCATTGTATCACGGTGCTTTGATAACGAGCCATTTGTCGATGTTTGCTAAGCAAAGTCTCTCGGTGCTTTGATAACGAGCCATTTGTCGATGTTTGCTAAGCCATGTCTCTCGGTGCTTTTCTAACGAACCATTTGTCGATGTTTGCTAAGCAAAGTCTCTCGGTGCTTTGATAACGAGCCATTTGTCGATGTTTGCTAAGCAATGTATCTCGGTGCTTTGATAACGAACCAATTGTCGATGTTTGCTAAGCAAAGTCGCTCGGTGCTTTGATAACGAACCATTTGTCGATGTTTGCTAAGCAATGTATCTCGGTGCTTTGATAACGAACCATTTGTCGATGTTTGCTAAGCATTGTATCACGGTGCTTTGATAACGAGCCATTTGTCGATGTTTGCTAAGCAAAGTCTCTCGGTGCTTTGATAACGAGCCATTTGTCGATGTTTGCTAAGCCATGTCTCTCGGTGCTTTTCTAACGAGCCATTTGTCGATGTTTGCTAAGCAAAGTCGCTCGGTGCTTTGATAACGAGCCATTTGTCGATGTTTGCTAAGCAAAGTCTCTCGGTGCTTTGATAACGAGCCATTTGTCGATGTTTGCTAAGCAATGTCTCTCGGTGCTTTGATAACGAACCATTTGTCGATGTTTGCTAAACAAAGTCTCTCGGTGCTTTGATAACGAGCCATTTGTCGATGTTTGCTAAGCAAAGTCTCTCGGTGCTTTGATAACGAACCATTTGTCGATGTTTGCTAAGCAAAGTCTCTCGGTGCTTTGATAACGAGCCATTTGTCGATGTTTGCTAAGCAAAGTCTCTCGGTGCTTTTCTAACGAGCCATTTGTCGATGTTTGCTAAGCAAAGTCGCTCGGTGCTTTGATAACGAACCATTTGTCGATGTTTGCTAAGCATTGTATCACGGTGCTTTGATAACGAGCCATTTGTCGATGTTTGCTAAGCAAAGTCGCTCGGTGCTTTGATAACGAGCCATTTGTCGATGTTTGCTAAGCAAAGTCTCTCGGTGCTTTGATAACGAACCATTTGTCGATGTTTGCTAAGCCATGTCTCTCGGTGCTTTTCTAACGAACCATTTGTCGATGTTTGCTAAGCAAAGTCTCTCGGTGCTTTGATAACGAGCCATTTGTCGATGTTTGCTAAGCAATGTATCTCGGTGCTTTGATAACGAACCAATTGTCGATGTTTGCTAAGCAAAGTCGCTCGGTGCTTTGATAACGAACCATTTGTCGATGTTTGCTAAGCAATGTATCTCGGTGCTTTGATAACGAACCATTTGTCGATGTTTGCTAAGCATTGTATCACGGTGCTTTGATAACGAGCCATTTGTCGATGTTTGCTAAGCAAAGTCTCTCGGTGCTTTGATAACGAGCCATTTGTCGATGTTTGCTAAGCCATGTCTCTCGGTGCTTTTCTAACGAGCCATTTGTCGATGTTTGCTAAGCAAAGTCGCTCGGTGCTTTGATAACGAGCCATTTGTCAATGTTTGCTAAGCAATGTCTCTCGGTGCTTTGATAACGAACCATTTGTCGATGTTTGCTAAGCAAAGTCTCTCGGTGCTTTGATAACGAACCATTTGTCGATGTTTGCTAAACAAAGTCTCTCGGTGCTTTGATAACGAGCCATTTGTCGATGTTTGCTAAGCAATGTCTCTCGGTGCTTTGATAACGAACAATTTGTCGATGTTTGCTAAGCAAAGTCTCTCGGTGCTTTGATAACGAACCATTTGTCGATGTTTGCTAAACAAAGTCTCTCGGTGCTTTGATAACGAGCCATTTGTCGATGTTTGCTAAGCAAAGTCTCTCGGTGCTTTGATAACGAACCATTTGTCGATGTTTGCTAAGCAAAGTCTCTCGGTGCTTTGATAACGAGCCATTTGTCGATGTTTGCTAAGCAAAGTCTCTCGGTGCTTTTCTAACGAGCCATTTGTCGATGTTTGCTAAGCAAAGTCGCTCGGTGCTTTGATAACGAACCATTTGTCGATGTTTGCTAAGCATTGTATCACGGTGCTTTGATAACGAGCCATTTGTCGATGTTTGCTAAGCAAAGTCGCTCGGTGCTTTGATAACGAGCCATTTGTCGATGTTTGCTAAGCAAAGTCTCTCGGTGCTTTGATAACGAACCATTTGTCGATGTTTGCTAAGCCATGTCTCTCGGTGCTTTTCTAACGAGCCATTTGTCGATGTTTGCTAAGCAAAGTCGCTCGGTGCTTTGATAACGAGCCATTTGTCGATGTTTGCTAAGCAAAGTCTCTCGGTGCTTTGATAACGAGCCATTTGTCGATGTTTGCTAAGCAATGTCTCTCGGTGCTTTGATAACGAACCATTTGTCGATGTTTGCTAAACAAAGTCTCTCGGTGCTTTGATAACGAGCCATTTGTCGATGTTTGCTAAGCAAAGTCTCTCGGTGCTTTGATAACGAACCATTTGTCGATGTTTGCTAAGCAAAGTCTCTCGGTGCTTTGATAACGAGCCATTTGTCGATGTTTGCTAAGCAAAGTCTCTCGGTGCTTTTCTAACGAGCCATTTGTCGATGTTTGCTAAGCAAAGTCGCTCGGTGCTTTGATAACGAACCATTTGTCGATGTTTGCTAAGCATTGTATCACGGTGCTTTGATAACGAGCCATTTGTCGATGTTTGCTAAGCAAAGTCTCTCGGTGCTTTGATAACGAACCATTTGTCGATGTTTGCTAAGCAAAGTCTCTCGGTGCTTTGATAACGAGCCATTTGTCGATGTTTGCTAAGCAAAGTCTCTCGGTGCTTTTCTAACGAGCCATTTGTCGATGTTTGCTAAGCAAAGTCGCTCGGTGCTTTGATAACGAACCATTTGTCGATGTTTGCTAAGCATTGTATCACGGTGCTTTGATAACGAGCCATTTGTCGATGTTTGCTAAGCAAAGTCTCTCGGTGCTTTGATAACGAGCCATTTGTCGATGTTTGCTAAGCAAAGTCTCTCGGTGCTTTGATAACGAACCATTTGTCGATGTTTGCTAAGCCATGTCTCTCGGTGCTTTTCTAACGAGCCATTTGTCGATGTTTGCTAAGCAAAGTCGCTCGGTGCTTTGATAACGAGCCATTTGTCGATGTTTGCTAAGCAAAGTCTCTCGGTGCTTTGATAACGAGCCATTTGTCGATGTTTGCTAAGCAATGTCTCTCGGTGCTTTGATAACGAACCATTTGTCGATGTTTGCTAAACAAAGTCTCTCGGTGCTTTGATAACGAGCCATTTGTCGATGTTTGCTAAGCAAAGTCTCTCGGTGCTTTGATAACGAACCATTTGTCGATGTTTGCTAAGCAAAGTCTCTCGGTGCTTTGATAACGAGCCATTTGTCGATGTTTGCTAAGCAAAGTCTCTCGGTGCTTTTCTAACGAGCCATTTGTCGATGTTTGCTAAGCAAAGTCGCTCGGTGCTTTGATAACGAACCATTTGTCGATGTTTGCTAAGCATTGTATCACGGTGCTTTGATAACGAGCCATTTGTCGATGTTTGCTAAGCAAAGTCGCTCGGTGCTTTGATAACGAGCCATTTGTCGATGTTTGCTAAGCAAAGTCTCTCGGTGCTTTGATAACGAACCATTTGTCGATGTTTGCTAAGCAAAGTCTCTCGGTGCTTTGATAACGAGCCATTTGTCAATGTTTGCTAAGCAATGTCTCTCGGTGCTTTGATAACGAACCATTTGTCGATGTTTGCTAAGCAAAGTCTCTCGGTGCTTTGATAACGAACCATTTGTCGATGTTTGCTAAACAAAGTCTCTCGGTGCTTTGATAACGAGCCATTTGTCGATGTTTGCTAAGCAATGTCTCTCGGTGCTTTGATAACGAACAATTTGTCGATGTTTGCTAAGCAAAGTCTCTCGGTGCTTTGATAACGAACCATTTGTCGATGTTTGCTAAGCAAAGTCTCTCGGTGCTTTGATAACGAACCATTTGTCGATGTTTGCTAAGCAAAGTCTCTCGGTGCTTTGATAACGAACCATTTGTCGATGTTTGCTAAGCAAAGTCTCTCGGTGCTTTGATAACGAGCCATTTGTCGATGTTTGCTAAGCAATGTCTCTCGGTGCTTTGATAACGAGCCATTTGTCGATGTTTGCTAAGCAATGTATCACGGTGCTTTGATAACGAACCATTTGTCGATGTTTGCTAAGCCATGTATCTCGGTGCTTTGATAACGAACCAATTGTCGATGTTTGCTAAGCAAAGTCTCTCGGTGCTTTGATAAAGAGCCATTTGTCGATGTTTGCTAAGCAAAGTCTCTCGGTGCTTTTCTAACGAGCCATTTGTCGATGTTTGCTAAGCAAAGTCGCTCGGTGCTTTGATAACGAACCATTTGTCGATGTTTGCTAAGCAAAGTCTCTCGGTGCTTTTCTAACAAACCATTTGTCGATGTTTGCTAAGCAAAGTCTCTCGGTGCTTTGATAACGAACCATTTGTCGATGTTTGCTAAGCAAAGTCTCTCGGTGCTTTGATAACGAACCATTTGTCGATGTTTGCTAAGCAAAGTCTCTCGGTGCTTTGATAACGAGCCATTTGTCGATGTTTGCTAAGCAATGTCTCTCGGTGCTTTGATAACGAGCCATTTGTCGATGTTTGCTAAGCAATGTATCACGGTGCTTTGATAACGAACCATTTGTCGATGTTTGCTAAGCCATGTATCTCGGTGCTTTGATAACGAACCAATTGTCGATGTTTGCTAAGCAAAGTCTCTCGGTGCTTTGATAAAGAGCCATTTGTCGATGTTTGCTAAGCAAAGTCTCTCGGTGCTTTTCTAACGAGCCATTTGTCGATGTTTGCTAAGCAAAGTCGCTCGGTGCTTTGATAACGAGCCATTTGTCGATGTTTGCTAAGCAAAGTCTCTCGGTGCTTTGATAACGAACCATTTGTCGATGTTTGCTAAGCAAAGTCGCTCGGTGCTTTGATAACGAGCCATTTGTCGATGTTTGCTAAGCAAAGTCTCTCGGTGCTTTGATAACGAACCATTTGTCGATGTTTGCTAAGCAATGTATCTCGGTGCTTTGATAACGAACCAATTGTCGATGTTTGCTAAGCAAAGTCGCTCGGTGCTTTGATAACGAACCATTTGTCGATGTTTGCTAAGCATTGTATCACGGTGCTTTGATAACGAGCCATTTGTCGATGTTTGCTAAGCAAAGTCTCTCGGTGCTTTTCTAACGAGCCATTTGTGGATGTTTGCTAAGCATTGTATCACGGTGCTTTGATAACGAGCCATTTGTCGATGTTTGCTAAGCAAAGTCTCTCGGTGCTTTGATAACGAGCCATTTGTCGATGTTTGCTAAGCCATGTCTCTCGGTGCTTTTCTAACGAACCATTTGTCGATGTTTGCTAAGCAAAGTCTCTCGGTGCTTTGATAACGAGCCATTTGTCGATGTTTGCTAAGCAATGTATCTCGGTGCTTTGATAACGAACCAATTGTCGATGTTTGCTAAGCAAAGTCGCTCGGTGCTTTGATAACGAACCATTTGTCGATGTTTGCTAAGCAATGTATCTCGGTGCTTTGATAACGAACCATTTGTCGATGTTTGCTAAGCATTGTATCACGGTGCTTTGATAACGAGCCATTTGTCGATGTTTGCTAAGCAAAGTCTCTCGGTGCTTTGATAACGAGCCATTTGTCGATGTTTGCTAAGCCATGTCTCTCGGTGCTTTTCTAACGAGCCATTTGTCGATGTTTGCTAAGCAAAGTCGCTCGGTGCTTTGATAACGAGCCATTTGTCGATGTTTGCTAAGCAAAGTCTCTCGGTGCTTTGATAACGAGCCATTTGTCGATGTTTGCTAAGCAATGTCTCTCGGTGCTTTGATAACGAACCATTTGTCGATGTTTGCTAAACAAAGTCTCTCGGTGCTTTGATAACGAGCCATTTGTCGATGTTTGCTAAGCAAAGTCTCTCGGTGCTTTGATAACGAACCATTTGTCGATGTTTGCTAAGCAAAGTCTCTCGGTGCTTTGATAACGAGCCATTTGTCGATGTTTGCTAAGCAAAGTCTCTCGGTGCTTTTCTAACGAGCCATTTGTCGATGTTTGCTAAGCAAAGTCGCTCGGTGCTTTGATAACGAACCATTTGTCGATGTTTGCTAAGCATTGTATCACGGTGCTTTGATAACGAGCCATTTGTCGATGTTTGCTAAGCAAAGTCTCTCGGTGCTTTGATAACGAGCCATTTGTCGATGTTTGCTAAGCCATGTCTCTCGGTGCTTTGATAACGAACCATTTGTCGATGTTTGCTAAGCAAAGTCTCTCGGTGCTTTGATAACGAGCCATTTGTCGATGTTTGCTAAGCAATGTATCTCGGTGCTTTGATAACGAACCAATTGTCGATGTTTGCTAAGCAAAGTCGCTCGGTGCTTTGATAACGAACCATTTGTCGATGTTTGCTAAGCAATGTCTCTCGGTGCTTTGATAACGAGCCATTTGTCGATGTTTGCTAAGCAAAGTCTCTCGGTGCTTTGATAACGAACCATTTGTCGATGTTTGCTAAGCATTGTATCACGGTGCTTTGATAACGAACCATTTGTCGATGTTTGCTAAGCAATGTATCTCGGTGCTTTGATAACAAACCATTTGTCGATGTTTGCTAAGCAAAGTCTCTCGGTGCTTTGATAACGAGCCATTTGTCGATGTTTGCTAAGCAAAGTCTCTCGGTGCTTTGATAACGAGCCATTTGTCGATGTTTGCTAAGCAATGTCTCTCGGTGCTTTGATAACGAACCATTTGTCGATGTTTGCTAAACAAAGTCTCTCGGTGCTTTGATAACGAGCCATTTGTCGATGTTTGCTAAGCCATGTCTCTCGGTGCTTTGATAACGAACCATTTGTCGATGTTTGCTAAGCAAAGTCTCTCGGTGCTTTTCTAACAAACCATTTGTCGATGTTTGCTAAGCAAAGTCTCTCGGTGCTTTGATAACGAACCATTTGTCGATGTTTGCTAAGCAAAGTCTCTCGGTGCTTTGATAACGAACCATTTGTCGATGTTTGCTAAGCAAAGTCTCTCGGTGCTTTGATAACGAGCCATTTGTCGATGTTTGCTAAGCAATGTCTCTCGGTGCTTTGATAACGAGCCATTTGTCGATGTTTGCTAAGCAATGTATCACGGTGCTTTGATAACGAACCATTTGTCGATGTTTGCTAAGCCATGTATCTCGGTGCTTTGATAACGAACCAATTGTCGATGTTTGCTAAGCAAAGTCTCTCGGTGCTTTGATAAAGAGCCATTTGTCGATGTTTGCTAAGCAAAGTCTCTCGGTGCTTTTCTAACGAGCCATTTGTCGATGTTTGCTAAGCAAAGTCGCTCGGTGCTTTGATAACGAGCCATTTGTCGATGTTTGCTAAGCAAAGTCTCTCGGTGCTTTGATAACGAACCATTTGTCGATGTTTGCTAAGCAAAGTCGCTCGGTGCTTTGATAACGAGCCATTTGTCGATGTTTGCTAAGCAAAGTCTCTCGGTGCTTTGATAACGAACCATTTGTCGATGTTTGCTAAGCAATGTATCTCGGTGCTTTGATAACGAACCAATTGTCGATGTTTGCTAAGCAAAGTCGCTCGGTGCTTTGATAACGAACCATTTGTCGATGTTTGCTAAGCATTGTATCACGGTGCTTTGATAACGAGCCATTTGTCGATGTTTGCTAAGCAAAGTCTCTCGGTGCTTTTCTAACGAGCCATTTGTGGATGTTTGCTAAGCATTGTATCACGGTGCTTTGATAACGAGCCATTTGTCGATGTTTGCTAAGCAAAGTCTCTCGGTGCTTTGATAACGAGCCATTTGTCGATGTTTGCTAAGCCATGTCTCTCGGTGCTTTTCTAACGAACCATTTGTCGATGTTTGCTAAGCAAAGTCTCTCGGTGCTTTGATAACGAGCCATTTGTCGATGTTTGCTAAGCAATGTATCTCGGTGCTTTGATAACGAACCAATTGTCGATGTTTGCTAAGCAAAGTCGCTCGGTGCTTTGATAACGAACCATTTGTCGATGTTTGCTAAGCAATGTATCTCGGTGCTTTGATAACGAACCATTTGTCGATGTTTGCTAAGCATTGTATCACGGTGCTTTGATAACGAGCCATTTGTCGATGTTTGCTAAGCAAAGTCTCTCGGTGCTTTGATAACGAGCCATTTGTCGATGTTTGCTAAGCCATGTCTCTCGGTGCTTTTCTAACGAGCCATTTGTCGATGTTTGCTAAGCAAAGTCGCTCGGTGCTTTGATAACGAGCCATTTGTCGATGTTTGCTAAGCAAAGTCTCTCGGTGCTTTGATAACGAGCCATTTGTCGATGTTTGCTAAGCAATGTCTCTCGGTGCTTTGATAACGAACCATTTGTCGATGTTTGCTAAACAAAGTCTCTCGGTGCTTTGATAACGAGCCATTTGTCGATGTTTGCTAAGCAAAGTCTCTCGGTGCTTTGATAACGAACCATTTGTCGATGTTTGCTAAGCAAAGTCTCTCGGTGCTTTGATAACGAGCCATTTGTCGATGTTTGCTAAGCAAAGTCTCTCGGTGCTTTTCTAACGAGCCATTTGTCGATGTTTGCTAAGCAAAGTCGCTCGGTGCTTTGATAACGAACCATTTGTCGATGTTTGCTAAGCATTGTATCACGGTGCTTTGATAACGAGCCATTTGTCGATGTTTGCTAAGCAAAGTCGCTCGGTGCTTTGATAACGAGCCATTTGTCGATGTTTGCTAAGCAAAGTCTCTCGGTGCTTTGATAACGAACCATTTGTCGATGTTTGCTAAGCCATGTCTCTCGGTGCTTTTCTAACGAACCATTTGTCGATGTTTGCTAAGCAAAGTCTCTCGGTGCTTTGATAACGAGCCATTTGTCGATGTTTGCTAAGCAATGTATCTCGGTGCTTTGATAACGAACCAATTGTCGATGTTTGCTAAGCAAAGTCGCTCGGTGCTTTGATAACGAACCATTTGTCGATGTTTGCTAAGCAATGTATCTCGGTGCTTTGATAACGAACCATTTGTCGATGTTTGCTAAGCATTGTATCACGGTGCTTTGATAACGAGCCATTTGTCGATGTTTGCTAAGCAAAGTCTCTCGGTGCTTTGATAACGAGCCATTTGTCGATGTTTGCTAAGCCATGTCTCTCGGTGCTTTTCTAACGAGCCATTTGTCGATGTTTGCTAAGCAAAGTCGCTCGGTGCTTTGATAACGAGCCATTTGTCAATGTTTGCTAAGCAATGTCTCTCGGTGCTTTGATAACGAACCATTTGTCGATGTTTGCTAAGCAAAGTCTCTCGGTGCTTTGATAACGAACCATTTGTCGATGTTTGCTAAACAAAGTCTCTCGGTGCTTTGATAACGAGCCATTTGTCGATGTTTGCTAAGCAATGTCTCTCGGTGCTTTGATAACGAACAATTTGTCGATGTTTGCTAAGCAAAGTCTCTCGGTGCTTTGATAACGAACCATTTGTCGATGTTTGCTAAACAAAGTCTCTCGGTGCTTTGATAACGAGCCATTTGTCGATGTTTGCTAAGCAAAGTCTCTCGGTGCTTTGATAACGAACCATTTGTCGATGTTTGCTAAGCAAAGTCTCTCGGTGCTTTGATAACGAGCCATTTGTCGATGTTTGCTAAGCAAAGTCTCTCGGTGCTTTTCTAACGAGCCATTTGTCGATGTTTGCTAAGCAAAGTCGCTCGGTGCTTTGATAACGAACCATTTGTCGATGTTTGCTAAGCATTGTATCACGGTGCTTTGATAACGAGCCATTTGTCGATGTTTGCTAAGCAAAGTCGCTCGGTGCTTTGATAACGAGCCATTTGTCGATGTTTGCTAAGCAAAGTCTCTCGGTGCTTTGATAACGAACCATTTGTCGATGTTTGCTAAGCCATGTCTCTCGGTGCTTTTCTAACGAACCATTTGTCGATGTTTGCTAAGCAAAGTCTCTCGGTGCTTTGATAACGAGCCATTTGTCGATGTTTGCTAAGCAATGTATCTCGGTGCTTTGATAACGAACCAATTGTCGATGTTTGCTAAGCAAAGTCGCTCGGTGCTTTGATAACGAACCATTTGTCGATGTTTGCTAAGCAATGTATCTCGGTGCTTTGATAACGAACCATTTGTCGATGTTTGCTAAGCATTGTATCACGGTGCTTTGATAACGAGCCATTTGTCGATGTTTGCTAAGCAAAGTCTCTCGGTGCTTTGATAACGAGCCATTTGTCGATGTTTGCTAAGCCATGTCTCTCGGTGCTTTTCTAACGAGCCATTTGTCGATGTTTGCTAAGCAAAGTCGCTCGGTGCTTTGATAACGAGCCATTTGTCGATGTTTGCTAAGCAAAGTCTCTCGGTGCTTTGATAACGAGCCATTTGTCGATGTTTGCTAAGCAATGTCTCTCGGTGCTTTGATAACGAACCATTTGTCGATGTTTGCTAAACAAAGTCTCTCGGTGCTTTGATAACGAGCCATTTGTCGATGTTTGCTAAGCAAAGTCTCTCGGTGCTTTGATAACGAACCATTTGTCGATGTTTGCTAAGCAAAGTCTCTCGGTGCTTTGATAACGAGCCATTTGTCGATGTTTGCTAAGCAAAGTCTCTCGGTGCTTTTCTAACGAGCCATTTGTCGATGTTTGCTAAGCAAAGTCGCTCGGTGCTTTGATAACGAACCATTTGTCGATGTTTGCTAAGCATTGTATCACGGTGCTTTGATAACGAGCCATTTGTCGATGTTTGCTAAGCAAAGTCGCTCGGTGCTTTGATAACGAGCCATTTGTCGATGTTTGCTAAGCAAAGTCTCTCGGTGCTTTGATAACGAACCATTTGTCGATGTTTGCTAAGCAAAGTCTCTCGGTGCTTTGATAACGAGCCATTTGTCAATGTTTGCTAAGCAATGTCTCTCGGTGCTTTGATAACGAACCATTTGTCGATGTTTGCTAAGCAAAGTCTCTCGGTGCTTTGATAACGAACCATTTGTCGATGTTTGCTAAACAAAGTCTCTCGGTGCTTTGATAACGAGCCATTTGTCGATGTTTGCTAAGCAATGTCTCTCGGTGCTTTGATAACGAACAATTTGTCGATGTTTGCTAAGCAAAGTCTCTCGGTGCTTTGATAACGAACCATTTGTCGATGTTTGCTAAGCAAAGTCTCTCGGTGCTTTGATAACGAACCATTTGTCGATGTTTGCTAAGCAAAGTCTCTCGGTGCTTTGATAACGAACCATTTGTCGATGTTTGCTAAGCAAAGTCTCTCGGTGCTTTGATAACGAGCCATTTGTCGATGTTTGCTAAGCAATGTCTCTCGGTGCTTTGATAACGAGCCATTTGTCGATGTTTGCTAAGCAATGTATCACGGTGCTTTGATAACGAACCATTTGTCGATGTTTGCTAAGCCATGTATCTCGGTGCTTTGATAACGAACCAATTGTCGATGTTTGCTAAGCAAAGTCTCTCGGTGCTTTGATAAAGAGCCATTTGTCGATGTTTGCTAAGCAAAGTCTCTCGGTGCTTTTCTAACGAGCCATTTGTCGATGTTTGCTAAGCAAAGTCGCTCGGTGCTTTGATAACGAGCCATTTGTCGATGTTTGCTAAGCAAAGTCTCTCGGTGCTTTGATAACGAACCATTTGTCGATGTTTGCTAAGCAAAGTCGCTCGGTGCTTTGATAACGAGCCATTTGTCGATGTTTGCTAAGCAAAGTCTCTCGGTGCTTTGATAACGAACCATTTGTCGATGTTTGCTAAGCAATGTATCTCGGTGCTTTGATAACGAACCATTTGTCGATGTTTGCTAAGCAAAGTCACTCGGTGCTTTGATAACGAACCATTTGTCGATGTTTGCTAAGCATTGTATCACGGTGCTTTGATAACGAGCCATTTGTCGATGTTTGCTAAGCAATGTCTCTCGGTGCTTTGATAACGAACCATTTGTCGATGTTTGCTAAGCAATGTATCTCGGTGCTTTGATAACGAACCATTTGTCGATGTTTGCTAAGCAATGTATCTCGGTGCTTTGATAACGAACCAATTGTCGATGTTTGCTAAGCAAAGTCTCTCGGTGCTTTGATAACGAGCCATTTGTCGATGTTTGCTAAGCAATGTCTCTCGGTGCTTTGATAACGAGCCATTTGTCGATGTTTGCTAAGCAAAGTCGCTCGGTGCTTTGATAACGAGCCATTTGTCGATGTTTGCTAAGCAAAGTCTCTCGGTGCTTTGATAACGAACCATTTGTCGATGTTTGCTAAGCAAAGTCTCTCGGTGCTTTTCTAACGAACCATTTGTCGATGTTTGCTAAGCAAAGTCTCTCGGTGCTTTGATAACGAACCATTTGTCGATGTTTGCTAAACAAAGTCTCTCGGTGCTTTGATAACGAGCCATTTGTCGATGTTTGCTAAGCAATGTCTCTCGGTGCTTTGATAACGAACAATTTGTCGATGTTTGCTAAGCAAAGTCTCTCGGTGCTTTGATAACGAACCATTTGTCGATGTTTGCTAAGCAAAGTCTCTCGGTGCTTTGATAACGAACCATTTGTCGATGTTTGCTAAGCAAAGTCTCTCGGTGCTTTGATAACGAACCATTTGTCGATGTTTGCTAAGCAAAGTTTCTCGGTGCTTTGATAACGAGCCATTTGTCGATGTTTGCTAAGCAATGTCTCTCGGTGCTTTGATAACGAGCCATTTGTCGATGTTTGCTAAGCAATGTATCACGGTGCTTTGATAACGAACCATTTGTCGATGTTTGCTAAGCCATGTATCTCGGTGCTTTGATAACGAACCAATTGTCGATGTTTGCTAAGCAAAGTCTCTCGGTGCTTTGATAAAGAGCCATTTGTCGATGTTTGCTAAGCAAAGTCTCTCGGTGCTTTTCTAACGAGCCATTTGTCGATGTTTGCTAAGCAAAGTCGCTCGGTGCTTTGATAACGAGCCATTTGTCGATGTTTGCTAAGCAAAGTCTCTCGGTGCTTTGATAACGAACCATTTGTCGATGTTTGCTAAGCAAAGTCGCTCGGTGCTTTGATAACGAGCCATTTGTCGATGTTTGCTAAGCAAAGTCTCTCGGTGCTTTGATAACAAACCATTTGTCGATGTTTGCTAAGCAATGTATCTCGGTGCTTTGATAACGAACCAATTGTCGATGTTTGCTAAGCAAAGTCGCTCGGTGCTTTGATAACGAACCATTTGTCGATGTTTGCTAAGCATTGTATCACGGTGCTTTGATAACGAGCCATTTGTCGATGTTTGCTAAGCAAAGTCTCTCGGTGCTTTGATAACGAGCCATTTGTCGATGTTTGCTAAGCAAAGTCGCTCGGTGCTTTGATAACGAGCCATTTGTCGATGTTTGCTAAGCAAAGTCTCTCGGTGCTTTGATAACGAACCATTTGTCGATGTTTGCTAAGCAAAGTCTCTCGGTGCTTTTCTAACGAACCATTTGTCGATGTTTGCTAAGCAAAGTCTCTCGGTGCTTTGATAACGAACCATTTGTCGATGTTTGCTAAACAAAGTCTCTCGGTGCTTTGATAACGAGCCATTTGTCGATGTTTGCTAAGCAATGTCTCTCGGTGCTTTGATAACGAACAATTTGTCGATGTTTGCTAAGCAAAGTCTCTCGGTGCTTTGATAACAAACCATTTGTCGATGTTTGCTAAGCAATGTATCTCGGTGCTTTGATAACGAACCATTTGTCGATGTTTGCTAAGCAATGTATCTCGGTGCTTTGATAACGAACCAATTGTCGATGTTTGCTAAGCAAAGTCTCTCGGTGCTTTGATAACGAGCCATTTGTCGATGTTTGCTAAGCAATGTCTCTCGGTGCTTTGATAACGAGCCATTTGTCGATGTTTGCTAAGCAAAGTCGCTCGGTGCTTTGATAACGAGCCATTTGTCGATGTTTGCTAAGCAAAGTCTCTCGGTGCTTTGATAACGAACCATTTGTCGATGTTTGCTAAGCAAAGTCTCTCGGTGCTTTGATAACGAACCATTTGTCGATGTTTGCTAAACAAAGTCTCTCGGTGCTTTGATAACGAGCCATTTGTCGATGTTTGCTAAGCAATGTCTCTCGGTGCTTTGATAACGAACAATTTGTCGATGTTTGCTAAGCAAAGTCTCTCGGTGCTTTGATAACGAACCATTTGTCGATGTTTGCTAAGCAAAGTCTCTCGGTGCTTTGATAACGAACCATTTGTCGATGTTTGCTAAGCAAAGTCTCTCGGTGCTTTGATAACGAACCATTTGTCGATGTTTGCTAAGCAAAGTTTCTCGGTGCTTTGATAACGAGCCATTTGTCGATGTTTGCTAAGCAATGTCTCTCGGTGCTTTGATAACGAGCCATTTGTCGATGTTTGCTAAGCAATGTATCACGGTGCTTTGATAACGAACCATTTGTCGATGTTTGCTAAGCCATGTATCTCGGTGCTTTGATAACGAACCAATTGTCGATGTTTGCTAAGCAAAGTCTCTCGGTGCTTTGATAAAGAGCCATTTGTCGATGTTTGCTAAGCAAAGTCTCTCGGTGCTTTTCTAACGAGCCATTTGTCGATGTTTGCTAAGCAAAGTCGCTCGGTGCTTTGATAACGAGCCATTTGTCGATGTTTGCTAAGCAAAGTCTCTCGGTGCTTTGATAACGAACCATTTGTCGATGTTTGCTAAGCAAAGTCGCTCGGTGCTTTGATAACGAGCCATTTGTCGATGTTTGCTAAGCAAAGTCTCTCGGTGCTTTGATAACAAACCATTTGTCGATGTTTGCTAAGCAAAGTCTCTCGGTGCTTTGATAACAAACCATTTGTCGATGTTTGCTAAGCAATGTATCTCGGTGCTTTGATAACGAACCATTTGTCGATGTTTGCTAAGCAATGTATCTCGGTGCTTTGATAACGAACCAATTGTCGATGTTTGCTAAGCAAAGTCTCTCGGTGCTTTGATAACGAGCCATTTGTCGATGTTTGCTAAGCAATGTCTCTCGGTGCTTTGATAACGAGCCATTTGTCGATGTTTGCTAAACAAAGTCTCTCGGTGCTTTGATAACGAGCCATTTGTCGATGTTTGCTAAGCAATGTCTCTCGGTGCTTTGATAACGAACAATTTGTCGATGTTTGCTAAGCAAAGTCTCTCGGTGCTTTGATAACAAACCATTTGTCGATGTTTGCTAAGCAATGTATCTCGGTGCTTTGATAACGAACCATTTGTCGATGTTTGCTAAGCAATGTATCTCGGTGCTTTGATAACGAACCAATTGTCGATGTTTGCTAAGCAAAGTCTCTCGGTGCTTTGATAACGAGCCATTTGTCGATGTTTGCTAAGCAATGTCTCTCGGTGCTTTGATAACGAGCCATTTGTCGATGTTTGCTAAGCAAAGTCGCTCGGTGCTTTGATAACGAGCCATTTGTCGATGTTTGCTAAGCAAAGTCTCTCGGTGCTTTGATAACGAACCATTTGTCGATGTTTGCTAAGCAAAGTCTCTCGGTGCTTTTCTAACGAACCATTTGTCGATGTTTGCTAAGCAAAGTCTCTCGGTGCTTTGATAACGAACCATTTGTCGATGTTTGCTAAACAAAGTCTCTCGGTGCTTTGATAACGAGCCATTTGTCGATGTTTGCTAAGCAATGTCTCTCGGTGCTTTGATAACGAACAATTTGTCGATGTTTGCTAAGCAAAGTCTCTCGGTGCTTTGATAACGAACCATTTGTCGATGTTTGCTAAGCAAAGTCTCTCGGTGCTTTGATAACGAACCATTTGTCGATGTTTGCTAAGCAAAGTCTCTCGGTGCTTTGATAACGAACCATTTGTCGATGTTTGCTAAGCAAAGTTTCTCGGTGCTTTGATAACGAGCCATTTGTCGATGTTTGCTAAGCAATGTCTCTCGGTGCTTTGATAACGAGCCATTTGTCGATGTTTGCTAAGCAATGTATCACGGTGCTTTGATAACGAACCATTTGTCGATGTTTGCTAAGCCATGTATCTCGGTGCTTTGATAACGAACCAATTGTCGATGTTTGCTAAGCAAAGTCTCTCGGTGCTTTGATAAAGAGCCATTTGTCGATGTTTGCTAAGCAAAGTCTCTCGGTGCTTTTCTAACGAGCCATTTGTCGATGTTTGCTAAGCAAAGTCGCTCGGTGCTTTGATAACGAGCCATTTGTCGATGTTTGCTAAGCAAAGTCTCTCGGTGCTTTGATAACGAACCATTTGTCGATGTTTGCTAAGCAAAGTCGCTCGGTGCTTTGATAACGAGCCATTTGTCGATGTTTGCTAAGCAAAGTCTCTCGGTGCTTTGATAACAAACCATTTGTCGATGTTTGCTAAGCAATGTATCTCGGTGCTTTGATAACGAACCAATTGTCGATGTTTGCTAAGCAAAGTCGCTCGGTGCTTTGATAACGAACCATTTGTCGATGTTTGCTAAGCATTGTATCACGGTGCTTTGATAACGAGCCATTTGTCGATGTTTGCTAAGCAAAGTCTCTCGGTGCTTTTCTAACGAGCCATTTGTGGATGTTTGCTAAGCATTGTATCACGGTGCTTTGATAACGAGCCATTTGTCGATGTTTGCTAAGCAAAGTCTCTCGGTGCTTTGATAACGAGCCATTTGTCGATGTTTGCTAAGCCATGTCTCTCGGTGCTTTTCTAACGAACCATTTGTCGATGTTTGCTAAGCAAAGTCTCTCGGTGCTTTGATAACGAGCCATTTGTCGATGTTTGCTAAGCAATGTATCTCGGTGCTTTGATAACGAACCAATTGTCGATGTTTGCTAAGCAAAGTCGCTCGGTGCTTTGATAACGAACCATTTGTCGATGTTTGCTAAGCAATGTATCTCGGTGCTTTGATAACGAACCATTTGTCGATGTTTGCTAAGCATTGTATCACGGTGCTTTGATAACGAGCCATTTGTCGATGTTTGCTAAGCAAAGTCTCTCGGTGCTTTGATAACGAGCCATTTGTCGATGTTTGCTAAGCCATGTCTCTCGGTGCTTTTCTAACGAACCATTTGTCGATGTTTGCTAAGCAAAGTCTCTCGGTGCTTTGATAACGAGCCATTTGTCGATGTTTGCTAAGCAATGTATCTCGGTGCTTTGATAACGAACCAATTGTCGATGTTTGCTAAGCAAAGTCGCTCGGTGCTTTGATAACGAACCATTTGTCGATGTTTGCTAAGCAATGTATCTCGGTGCTTTGATAACGAACCATTTGTCGATGTTTGCTAAGCATTGTATCACGGTGCTTTGATAACGAGCCATTTGTCGATGTTTGCTAAGCAAAGTCTCTCGGTGCTTTGATAACGAGCCATTTGTCGATGTTTGCTAAGCCATGTCTCTCGGTGCTTTTCTAACGAGCCATTTGTCGATGTTTGCTAAGCAAAGTCGCTCGGTGCTTTGATAACGAGCCATTTGTCGATGTTTGCTAAGCAAAGTCTCTCGGTGCTTTGATAACGAGCCATTTGTCGATGTTTGCTAAGCAATGTCTCTCGGTGCTTTGATAACGAACCATTTGTCGATGTTTGCTAAACAAAGTCTCTCGGTGCTTTGATAACGAGCCATTTGTCGATGTTTGCTAAGCAAAGTCTCTCGGTGCTTTGATAACGAACCATTTGTCGATGTTTGCTAAGCAAAGTCTCTCGGTGCTTTGATAACGAGCCATTTGTCGATGTTTGCTAAGCAAAGTCTCTCGGTGCTTTTCTAACGAGCCATTTGTCGATGTTTGCTAAGCAAAGTCGCTCGGTGCTTTGATAACGAACCATTTGTCGATGTTTGCTAAGCATTGTATCACGGTGCTTTGATAACGAGCCATTTGTCGATGTTTGCTAAGCAAAGTCGCTCGGTGCTTTGATAACGAGCCATTTGTCGATGTTTGCTAAGCAAAGTCTCTCGGTGCTTTGATAACGAACCATTTGTCGATGTTTGCTAAGCAAAGTCTCTCGGTGCTTTTCTAACGAACCATTTGTCGATGTTTGCTAAGCAAAGTCTCTCGGTGCTTTGATAACGAACCATTTGTCGATGTTTGCTAAGCAAAGTCTCTCGGTGCTTTGATAACGAGCCATTTGTCGATGTTTGCTAAGCAATGTCTCTCGGTGCTTTGATAACGAACCATTTGTCGATGTTTGCTAAGCAAAGTCTCTCGGTGCTTTGATAACGAACCATTTGTCGATGTTTGCTAAACAAAGTCTCTCGGTGCTTTGATAACGAGCCATTTGTCGATGTTTGCTAAGCAATGTCTCTCGGTGCTTTGATAACGAACCATTTGTCGATGTTTGCTAAGCAAAGTCTCTCGGTGCTTTGATAACGAACCATTTGTCGATGTTTGCTAAGCAATGTATCACGGTGCTTTGATAACGAACCATTTGTCGATGTTTGCTAAGCCATGTATCTCGGTGCTTTGATAACGAACCAATTGTCGATGTTTGCTAAGCAAAGTCTCTCGGTGCTTTGATAAAGAGCCATTTGTCGATGTTTGCTAAGCAAAGTCTCTCGGTGCTTTGATAACGAGCCATTTGTCGATGTTTGCTAAGCCATGTCTCTCGGTGCTTTTCTAACGAGCCATTTGTCGATGTTTGCTAAGCAAAGTCGCTCGGTGCTTTGATAACGAGCCATTTGTCGATGTTTGCTAAGCAAAGTCTCTCGGTGCTTTGATAACGAGCCATTTGTCGATGTTTGCTAAGCAATGTCTCTCGGTGCTTTGATAACGAACCATTTGTCGATGTTTGCTAAACAAAGTCTCTCGGTGCTTTGATAACGAGCCATTTGTCGATGTTTGCTAAGCAAAGTCTCTCGGTGCTTTGATAACGAACCATTTGTCGATGTTTGCTAAGCAAAGTCTCTCGGTGCTTTGATAACGAGCCATTTGTCGATGTTTGCTAAGCAAAGTCTCTCGGTGCTTTTCTAACGAGCCATTTGTCGATGTTTGCTAAGCAAAGTCGCTCGGTGCTTTGATAACGAACCATTTGTCGATGTTTGCTAAGCATTGTATCACGGTGCTTTGATAACGAGCCATTTGTCGATGTTTGCTAAGCAAAGTCGCTCGGTGCTTTGATAACGAGCCATTTGTCGATGTTTGCTAAGCAAAGTCTCTCGGTGCTTTGATAACGAACCATTTGTCGATGTTTGCTAAGCAAAGTCTCTCGGTGCTTTTCTAACGAACCATTTGTCGATGTTTGCTAAGCAAAGTCTCTCGGTGCTTTGATAACGAACCATTTGTCGATGTTTGCTAAGCAAAGTCTCTCGGTGCTTTGATAACGAGCCATTTGTCGATGTTTGCTAAGCAATGTCTCTCGGTGCTTTGATAACGAACCATTTGTCGATGTTTGCTAAGCAAAGTCTCTCGGTGCTTTGATAACGAACCATTTGTCGATGTTTGCTAAACAAAGTCTCTCGGTGCTTTGATAACGAGCCATTTGTCGATGTTTGCTAAGCAATGTCTCTCGGTGCTTTGATAACGAACCATTTGTCGATGTTTGCTAAGCAAAGTCTCTCGGTGCTTTGATAACGAACCATTTGTCGATGTTTGCTAAACAAAGTCTCTCGGTGCTTTGATAACGAGCCATTTGTCGATGTTTGCTAAGCAATGTATCTCGGTGCTTTCATAACGAACCAATTGTCGATGTTTGCTAAGCAAAGTCGCTCGGTGCTTTGATAACGAACCATTTGTCGATGTTTGCTAAGCAATGTATCTCGGCGCTTTGATAACGAACCATTTGTCGATGTTTGCTAAGCAAAGTCACTCGGTGCTTTGATATCGAACCATTTGTCGATGTTTGCTAAGCAATGTCTCTCGGTGCTTTGATAACGAGCCATTTGTCGATGTTTGCTAAGCCATGTCTCTCGGTGCTTTTCTAACGAGCCATTTGTCGACGTTTGCTAAGCAAAGTCGCTCGGTGCTTTGATAACGAGCCATTTATCGATGTTTGCTAAGCAATGTCTCTCGGTGATTTGATAACGAGCCATTTGTCGATGTTTGCTAAGCAATGTATCTCGGTGCTTTGATAACGAACCAATTGTCGATGTTTGCTAAGCAAAGTCGCTCGGTGCTTTGATAACGAGCCATTTGTCGATGTTTGCTAAGCCATGTCTCTCGGTGCTTTTCTAACGAGCCATTTGTCGATGTTTGCTAAGCAAAGTCTCTCGGTGCTTTGATAACGAGCCATTTGTCGATGTTTGCTAAGCAATGTATCTCGGTGCTTTGATAACGAACCAATTGTCGATGTTTGCTAAGCAAAGTCGCTCGGTGCTTTGATAACGAACCATTTGTCGATGTTTGCTAAGCAATGTATCTCGGTGCTTTGATAACGAACCATTTGTCGATGTTTGCTAAGCAAAGTCACTCGGTGCTTTGATATCGAACCATTTGTCGATGTTTGCTAAGCAAAGTCTCTCGGTGCTTTGATAACGAGCCATTTGTCGATGTTTGCTAAGCAATGTCTCTCGGTGCTTTGATAACGAGCCATTTGTCGATGTTTGCTAAGCCATGTCTCTCGGTGCTTTTCTAACGAGCCATTTGTCGATGTTTGCTAAGCAAAGTCGCTCGGTGCTTTGATAACGAGCCATTTGTCGATGTTTGCTAAGCATTGTATCACGGTGATTTGATAACGAGCCATTTGTCGATGTTTGCTAAGCAAAGTCTCTCGGTGCTTTGATAACGAGCCATTTGTCGATGTTTGCTAAGCCATGTCTCTCGGTGCTTTTCTAACGAGCCATTTGTCGATGTTTGCTAAGCAAAGTCGCTCGGTGCTTTGATAACGAGCCATTTGTCGATGTTTGCTAAGCAATGTCTCTCGGTGCTTTGATAACGAACCATTTGTCGATGTTTGCTAAGCAAAGTCTCTCGGTGCTTTGATAACGAACCATTTGTCGATGTTTGCTAAACAAAGTCTCTCGGTGCTTTGATAACGAGCCATTTGTCGATGTTTGCTAAGCAATGTATCTCGGTGCTTTGATAACGAACCAATTGTCGATGTTTGCTAAGCAAAGTCGCTCGGTGCTTTGATAACGAACCATTTGTCGATGTTTGCTAAGCAATGTATCTCGGCGCTTTGATAACGAACCATTTGTCGATGTTTGCTAAGCAAAGTCACTCGGTGCTTTGATATCGAACCATTTGTCGATGTTTGCTAAGCAAAGTCTCTCGGTGCTTTGATAACGAGCCATTTGTCGATGTTTGCT
The DNA here is from genome assembly GCA_023373905.1 of Rhizoglyphus robini. Classification (NCBI taxonomy): domain Eukaryota; kingdom Metazoa; phylum Arthropoda; class Arachnida; order Sarcoptiformes; family Acaridae; genus Rhizoglyphus; species Rhizoglyphus robini. Next base: position 28,201 of record JAKIJQ010000044.1, read on the forward strand.
AAGCAATGTCTCTCGGTGCTTTGATAACGAGCCATTTGTCGATGTTTGCTAAGCATTGTATCACGGTGCTTTGATAACGAACCATTTGTCGATGTTTGCTAAGCAATGTATCTCGGTGCTTTGATAACGAACCATTTGTCGATGTTTGCTAAGCAAAGTCTCTCGGTGCTTTGATAACGAACCATTTGTCGATGTTTGCTAAGCAAAGTCTCTCGGTGCTTTGATAACGAGCCATTTGTCGATGTTTGCTAAGCAAAGTCTCTCGGTGCTTTTCTAACGAGCCATTTGTCGATGTTTGCTAAGCAAAGTCGCTCGGTGCTTTGATAACGAACCATTTGTCGATGTTTGCTAAGCATTGTATCACGGTGCTTTGATAACGAGCCATTTGTCGATGTTTGCTAAGCAAAGTCGCTCGGTGCTTTGATAACGAGCCATTTGTCAATGTTTGCTAAGCAAAGTCTCTCGGTGCTTTGATAACGAACCATTTGTCGATGTTTGCTAAGCAATGTATCTCGGTGCTTTGATAACGAGCCATTTGTCGATGTTTGCTAAGCCATGTCTCTCGGTGCTTTTCTAACAAGCCATTTGTCGATGTTTGCTAAGCAAAGTCGCTCGGTGCTTTGATAACGAGCCATTTGTCGATGTTTGCTAAGCAATGTATCTCGGTGCTTTGATAACGAACCAATTGTCGATGTTTGCTAAGCAAAGTCGCTCGGTGCTTTGATAACGAACCATTTGTCGATGTTTGCTAAGCAATGTATCTCGGTGCTTTGATAACGAGCCATTTATCGATGTTTGCTAAGCAAAGTCTCTCGGTGCTTTGATAACGAACCATTTGTCGATGTTTGCTAAGCAAAGTCTCTCGGTGCTTTGATAACGAGCCATTTGTCGATGTTTGCTAAGCAAAGTCTCTCGGTGCTTTTCTAACGAGCCATTTGTCGATGTTTGCTAAGCAAAGTCTCTCGGTGCTTTGATAACGAACCATTTGTCGATGTTTGCTAAGCAAAGTCTCTCGGTGCTTTGATACCGAGCCATTTGTCGATGTTTGCTAAGCAATGTATCTCGGTGCTTTTTTATAACGAACCAATTGTCGATGTTTGCTAAGCAAAGTCGCTCGGTGCTTTGATAACGAACCATTTGTCGATGTTTGCTAAGCATTGTATCACGGTGCTTTGATAACGAGCCATTTATCGATGTTTGCTAAGCAAAGTCTCTCGGTGCTTTTCTAACGAACCATTTGTCGATGTTTGCTAAGCAAAGTCTCTCGGTGCTTTGATAACGAACCATTTGTCGATGTTTGCTAAGCAAAGTCTCTCGGTGCTTTGATACCGAGCCATTTGTCGATGTTTGCTAAGCAAAGTCGCTCGGTGCTTTTCTAACGAGCCATTTGTCGATGTTTGCTAAGCAAAGTCTCTCGGTGCTTTGATAACGAACCATTTGTCGATGTTTGCTAAGCAAAGTCTCTCGGTGCTTTTCTAACGAACCATTTGTCGATGTTTGCTAAGCAAAGTCTCTCGGTGCTTTGATAACGAACCATTTGTCGATGTTTGCTAAGCAAAGTCTCTCGGTGCTTTGATAACGAGCCATTTGTCGATGTTTGCTAAGCAATGTCTCTCGGTGCTTTGATAACGAACCATTTGTCGATGTTTGCTAAGCAAAGTCTCTCGGTGCTTTGATAACGAACCATTTGTCGATGTTTGCTAAACAAAGTCTCTCGGTGCTTTGATAACGAGCCATTTGTCGATGTTTGCTAAGCAATGTCTCTCGGTGCTTTGATAACGAACCATTTGTCGATGTTTGCTAAGCAAAGTCTCTCGGTGCTTTGATAACGAACCATTTGTCGATGTTTGCTAAACAAAGTCTCTCGGTGCTTTGATAACGAGCCATTTGTCGATGTTTGCTAAGCAAAGTCTCTCGGTGCTTTGATAACGAGCCATTTATCGATGTTTGCTAAGCAATGTCTCTCGGTGATTTGAGAATGAGCCATTTGTCGATGTTTGCTAAGCCATGTCTCTCGGTGCTTTGATAACGAGCCATTTATCGATGTTTGCTAAGCAATGTCTCTCGGTGATTTGAGAATGAGCCATTTGTCGATGTTTGCTAAGCCATGTCTCTCGGTGCTTTTCTAACGAGCCATTTGTCGATGTTTGCTAATAAAAGTCGCTCGGTGCTTTGATAACGAACCATTTGTCGATGTTTGCTAAGCAATGTATCTCGGTGCTTTGATAACGAGCCATTTATCGATGTTTGCTAAGCAAAGTCTCTCGGTGCTTTGATAACGAGCCATTTATCGATGTTTGCTAAGCAATGTCTCTCGGTGATTTGAGAATGAGCCATTTGTCGATGTTTGCTAAGCCATGTCTCTCGGTGCTTTGATAACGAGCCATTTATCGATGTTTGCTAAGCAATGTCTCTCGGTGATTTGAGAATGAGCCATTTGTCGATGTTTGCTAAGCCATGTCTCTCGGTGCTTTTCTAACGAGCCATTTGTCGATGTTTGCTATTGCTTGATTTTCTCAAACTATATCTTATTGTTAATCTTTTGACAATATGAGCAAAGTTGATAAGCCATTTAATTCAATTTTATCAGCAGAATGTCAGTTAACAAAATGCTCAACTTGAATGTGCGCTTTCCTGCTTGCCGAAGTTTGTACAGCCAAAGGTAGAGCAGTGGCGTATTCAGAATAGTCCCCGAACTTTGCGCTCTTATCTCGATAACATATCCTGATATTGTCATGGTCAAATGAACCTTAATGATAGATAACATCATTAAGAAAAGATTCGCTCAATAAAATAGTATATTTTTAATTGGCATTATTGAATTATGTCGCGTCAAAGTTTTGTGTAGTGACACGTTTTTCTCAATGATCTGATAAGATAATAACGCGTTATTCGTGCGCAAAATGTGTATTTTGTAAAAAGAATTAGCTAGAAAAAAATCCAGTGTGATTTGATAAAAGGACACTGAAATAGAGCCAAAAAACGCACCTCTGGGTCAAAAATGACCCAACGTGGTTGCGCGACTGTTAAGGAACCCGAATTTCTTGGATTCATTCCCATTCATTAATATCCATCTAGGAATCATTCCCATCCATCAATGTCCCTCTATGATACATTCATCACTAGCTACTAGGATTCATTCCAAACCATCAATGTTCCTCTTGGATTCATTTCCAACCTTCTACTATTGATTTCATTGAAAAATCAACTGTTTCAGAAGATATTATTAGTTACATGTGTTTGGTTATTCTTGAAAATGAGTAAACTAGAAGAGGCATCCTTCCTCGATATCATATAGTATATCCGAATATAATCCGAATCCGATTAAGCTGATGCCATTATCAACTATCTATTAATTTGAAAAACAAAATGACCAATAAAACTCACCAGTTTACGAACTTTAGAGTCATTTTCACTGATAAATCAAAAAAAAAATTCAAGTTTTTTTCCTATGAATCGTGTTTTTATTGACTGATGAGAAATATGAACTCGATGTTCCCCGTTTGCACAGAGGATTCTGAAGATGAACTCGATGTTTCCTTTGACCCCCCATTGAGGTGAACACTTTTCAGTCTCACGATTCGGATTCTCTCATGTTGACCTTAAGTGGACACATTGACAATCCTCAATCCTACTTTCCAGTACATTTTGCTCCATCCCCATCCTCATTCCTTCTACTCCGACAAATTCCTCACCCTCAGGAACCAACTCCATCCATCTACAACCTATCAGACATCATCAGAAACAAGAATATTCTTTTCCCGTCCTCAATTAATCCACAGGAACCAACTCAATCCTACAACAACCAACTGAAAATGGTTTGGTGAATAACTTGTCTTTTTAAGCAATTAAAATGTATATTATCATTGATAACTTATCAAGTGAATACAAAACAGTAAATGACAAAATGAGATTATTATGAAAATATCCGATTCATGGTGGTTCTAACGCTCATTTTACATTTTGGGTAAACATTTTATTTATTTGGTTATAAAACCAACTTTACTTGGTTCGTAAATCACGAATTTGTTCTAAAATCGTGCAAAACTGATCAAACCTAACCTAATTAGGTTAGGAAAACAGTGGCGCTATAAGTAATAAAATATAGGTGCTTTACCGCCCACAGTTATTGCCCACGTCTTTAACAAATCTATATAAAAAAATTTCCCTCTAAAACTTATTTTGGGGCGGTACAGCCCTCCAACAATTTTCTGAATACTTAGCCAATTGATCTGTTAATTTGTATTTTTGATAATATCTCAACTATTTGACAGAATTTGACACAATTTGAGATGGCAGAATTGAAGCTGAAGGTGCAAAGTATTGATCTAGCACAAAAAACCTGGGATAATTCGATGAAATGGATGCGAAATGATGGCCTTCTTACTTAGGCAAGTTTCATTCCAAACAGCAAGCACGATCAAGTGCAATACACAGAGACTTACCCCCATTTGAATGACAACTTTGAAAGCAGAATACTTTATGATCTTCTTAATCACAGCAAATTATGACTTTATTATTGCACAATAGTAGACTGCACTGCTTATGACTCATATTCGATCCAGATCGAACCAAAATGACCCAATTGACCTAAATCTATTGAAATTTTCTTATCCTTGCTGCAATAAATGTTGATTTTAATGATACTATCAATGATATCTCTGATCAAACTAGATCTCAACGCTTTTATCGATGTCTAACACGAATTTTAATCTATAATGCTGATTAATCATCTGATTTTCTAAAGATATTTTCATTAGATTCCATTATAGTAGAATCTCAAGAATTAATGAAAAGAAGCGCAAAAGTACTTGATCGAATTGAAATCTGCATATTGTTTAATCGGATCTACTGCATAGTTTTGAGGAAGGAGTTTTTCGCCTATTCATTTGTTCTAGTTATGATTCGGTGAATCCTTGGAATTCATTTTGGAACCTTTATGTACATCATTAAGAATGACCCAACAAAACATGAAAGGTATGCAACGATATCAAAACAATCATACGAATCCATAATCATCAGAATCCTCAATCCTTGTTTCGACCGATTGCTCAACTTCACAATCCTTAATCTCTCTTTTCCAAAAGGTCGTGAGGAGAAGTCATTTAGAAGTAGGGATCATTGGGAAAAGTCAGAATTGAAATGAAATGAATCTCCATTAATTGGAAGTCAAAAATTAACAAATACAAAAAGTGTTTTTAAACCGATTTATTGTGTCAATTAATAAATAATACAAAATATTACATAAAACCAAAAACTTACAAAATGTTCTCTGCCATTATTTCAGTTTCAAACGATTGTACATTCGATATAGACAATTGAGCTATTTAAAAATGAAAACATTCGTGTTAATTTACTTACTTATTTTCAGTATTCTTGAAATCAAAATGTTCATTGATATGATTCAATCTTCTATAGGCAAATAACAAGAAAAACATTTAAAAATTTAAATACTTAAGTTTTGAATCAAATTGAGAAAATTGAAATCTTGAAGTTATTTCGGATCATATGGATTCTGTAAAGTCAAAATATATGGTTAGCCATGATAAACAGTCTTGATTAAAGTGTGCTCAATTGACTATCTTGAATGTACAATCGTTTGAAGCTTTGATAAAATGGCACGATTCTTGTCGAAGTTGAAGTTCTAAAACAAATTTCATGCTAAACTTGAATTCTGAAAAGATTTTAAATGTTATACGAAATTTCCGAAAGCTCAAGTTAGACAATTCTAAAGCTGAGACCCTATTAAAATCAATTTTTTTTGCAGCAATGATAAGAAAAGTACTTTAAGTAGATTTATGTCAATTGGGACATTTTGGATCATTTTGGATCGAATATGAGACTGTAATTGAGACACATGCAGTGCAGTCTACTAATAAAGTCAAAATTTGTTGTGATTAAGAAGGCCAACAAGTATTCTGCTTTCAAAGTTACATTTCAAATGGGGGTAACTCACCATGAATTGCACTTGATCGTGCTTGCTGTTTGGAATGAAACTTGCCTAAGTAAGAATGCCATCATTTGACACTGATATCATGGATTTATCCAGAGTTTTGTGTACTAGATCAATACTTTGCACCTTTAACTTCAATTCTGCCATCTCAAGTTGTGTCAAATTCTGTAAAATAGTTGAGATATTATCAAAAATACAAATTTGCCCATCAATTGGCTAAGTATTCAGAAAATTTTTGGTGGGCTGTACCGCCCCAAAATAAGTTTTGGAGGGAAAGTTTTTTATATAGATTTGTTATGGAAGTGGGCAATGACTGTGGGCGGTAAAGCACCTATATTTTAATGCATAAAGCGCCACTGATTTCCTAACCTAATTAGGTTAGGTTTGATCAGTTTTGCACAATTTTACAACAAATTCGTGATTTACGAACCAAGTAAAGTTGGTTTTATAACAAAATGAAATTAATGTTTCCTCAAGATGTAAACTGAACATTAGAACTGACATGAATGGAAACTTTATCAGTGATTGAGATCACCTGATAGAACAAGGAAAAAATATTCTGAGGACATTTTAATGCCAAAAATACACTAAAATTCTGTATGAATGCATACGTCACTTCCACAAACTTCATCAAACTCAAATTCTACGAATCAAAGTCGAGTTTATAAGAAAAGTGATTTAAATCGAAGTATGACAATTAATAAATTATAAGTACAAAAAAATGTTGATTATATTTTTTTTGAAGGACAATCTTCTTCTGAATTAATCCATTTGAATTAAATTATTTCACGCAATATTGGTTACTCCAAATTAAAAGTTTCCAAAGGTAGATTTTCCATCGTGATTCGATGGTTGGAGATTGAAAAATTAAGGAATTGATCGAAATAAGAAGAATTTTGTTCCTGAAGGTGACTGGAGATACAAATGGATCTGAGGAGACAAGTGAAGAATCCCTTCGACTATAACGACTCATTTGATGTTTTTACATGAATGAAATAAAATGACTCCTTTCTCAAAGTCATGCAGTAGATCCGAATTAACACTTCTTCATTAGTGTTCAATGATTCTTGAGATTTAGTGAACAAGAAAATGACCCCTTCCTTGTCTTGTGGGACATTATGTAGAAGAATTGAATTCTAGTGGTTGTCAAAATTAAGATTCTTGGGTATTAAGTTACCTTAAGATTAAGGTACAAAATGAATCTGAAGAGAAGGAATGTGGATTTTGAATGTCTTGTAGGTTGTTGTAGGATGGAGATGGTTCCTGTTGGTGAATTGAGGATGGGAAAAGAATATTCCGGCTTTGGGTGATGTCTGATAGGATGTAGTGGGATGCAGTTGGTTCCTGAAGTTGAATTGAGGATGGGAAAAGAATATTCCGGTTTAGGGTGATGTCTGATAGGATGTAGTGGGATGCAGTTGGTTCCTGAAGTTGAATTGAGGATGGGAAAAGAATATTCCGGTTTAGAGTGATGTCTGATAGGATGTAGATGGATGTAGTTGGTTGCTGAAGGTGAATTGAGGATAGGAAATGAATATTCCGGTTTAGGGTGATGTCTGATAGGATGTAGTTGGTTCCTGAGGGTGAATTGAGGATGGGAAAAGAATATTCCGGTTTAGGGTGATGTCTGATAGGATGTAGTGGGATGCAGTTGGTTGCTGAAGTTGAATTGAGGATGGGAAAAGAATATTCCGGTTTAGGGTGATGTCTGATAGGATGTAGTGGGATGCAGTTGGTTGCTGAAGTTGAATTGAAGATGGGAAAAGAATATTCCGGTTTAGGGTGATGTCTGATAGGATGTAGTGGGATGCAGTTGGTTCCTGAAGTTGAATTGAGGATGGGAAAAGAATATTCCGGTTTAGGGTGATGTCTGATAGGATGTAGTGGGATGTAGTTGGTTCCTGAGGTTGAATTGAGGATGGGAAAAGAATATTCCGGTTTAGGGTGATGTCTGATAGGATGTAGTGGGATGCAGTTGGTTCCTGTAGGTGAATTGAAGATGGGAAAAGAATATTCCGGTTTAGGGTGATGTCTGATAGGATGTAGTGGGATGCAGTTGGTTCCTGTAGGGTGAATTGAGGATGGGAAAAGAATATTCCGGTTTAGGGTGATGTCTGATAGGATGTAGTGGGATGCAGTTGGTTCCTGTAGGTGAATTGAGGATGGGAAAAGAATATTCCGGTTTAGGGTGATGTCTGATAGGATGTAGTGGGATGCAGTTGGTTCCTGTAGGTGAATTGAGGATGGGAAAAGAATATTCCGGTTTAGGGTAATGTCTGATAGGATGTAGTGGGATGCAGTTGGTTCCTGTAGGTGAATTGAAGATGGGAAAAAGAATATTCCGGTTTAGGGTGATGTCTGATAGGATGTAGTGGGATGCAGTTGGTTCCTGTAGGTGAATTGAGGATGGGAAAAGAATATTCCGGTTTAGGGTGATGTCTGATAGGATGTAGTGGGATGCAGTTGGTTCCTGTAGGTGAATTGAGGATGGGAAAAGAATATTCCGGTTTAGGGTAATGTCTGATAGGATGTAGTGGGATGCAGTTGGTTCCTGTAGGTGAATTGAGGATGGGAAAAAGAATATTCCGGTTTAGGGTAATGTCTGATAGGATGTAGTGGGATGCAGTTGGTTCCTGTAGGTGAATTGAGGATGGGAAAAGAATATTCCGGTTTAGGGTGATGTCTGATAGGATGTAGTGGGATGTAGTTGGTTCCTGAGGGTGAATTGAGGATGGGAAAAGAATATTCCGGTTTAGGGTGATGTCTGATAGGATGTAGTGGGATGTAGTTGGTTCCTGAGGGTGAATTGAGGATGGGAAAAAGAATATTCCGGTTTAGGGTGATGTCTGATAGGATGTAGTGGGATGTAGTTGGTTCCTGAGGGTGAATTGAGGATGGGAAAAGAATATTCCGGTTTAGGGTGATGTCTGATAGGATGTAGTGGGATGTAGTTGGTTCCTGTAGGGTGAATTGAGGATGGGGAAAAGAATATTCCGGTTTAGGGTGATGTCTGATAGGATGTAGTGGGATGTAGTTGGTTCCTGAGGGTGAATTGAGGATGGGAAAAGAATATTCCGGTTTAGGGTGATGTCTGATAGGATGTAGTGGGATGCAGTTGGTTCCTGTGGGTGAATTGAGGATGGGAAAAGAATATTCCGGTTTAGGGTGATGTCTGATAGGATGTAGTGGGATGTAGTTGGTTCCTGTAGGTGAATTGAGGATGGGAAAAGAATATTCCGGTTTAGGGTGATGTCTGATAGGATGTAGTGGGATGCAGTTGGTTCCTGTAGGTGAATTGAGGGATGGGAAAAGAATATTCCGGTTTAGGGTGATGTCTGATAGGATGTAGTGGGATGTAGTTGGTTCCTGAGGGTGAATTGAGGATGGGAAAAGAATATTCCGGTTTAGGGGTGATGTCTGATAGGATGTAGTGGGATGCAGTTGGTTCCTGAGGGTGAATTGAGGATGGGAAAAGAATATTCCGGTTTAGGGTGATGTCTGATAGGATGTAGTGGGATGTAGTTGGTTCCTGAGGGTGAATTGAGGATGGGAAAAGAATATTCCGGTTTAGGGTGATGTCTGATAGGATGTAGTGGGATGTAGTTGGTTCCTGAGGGTGAATTGAGGATGGGAAAAGAATATTCCGGTTTAGGGTGATGTCTGATAGGATGTAGTGGGATGTAGTTGGTTCCTGAGGGTGAATTGAGGATGGGGAAAAGAATATTCCGGTTTAGGGTGATGTCTGATAGGATGTAGTGGGATGCAGTTGGTTCCTGTAGGTGAATTGAGGATGGGAAAAGAATATTCCGGTTTAGGGTAATGTCTGATAGGATGTAGTGGGATGCAGTTGGTTCCTGTAGGTGAATTGAGGATGGGAAAAGAATATTCCGGTTTAGGGTGATGTCTGATAGGATGTAGTGGGATGCAGTTGGTTCCTGTAGGTGAATTGAAGATGGGAAAAGAATATTCCGGTTTAGGGTGATGTCTGATAGGATGTAGTGGGATGCAGTTGGTTCCCTGTAGGTGAATTGAGGATGGGAAAAGAATATTCCGGTTTAGGGTGATGTCTGATAGGATGTAGTGGGATGCAGTTGGTTCCTGTAGGTGAATTGAGGATGGGAAAAGAATATTCCGGTTTAGGGTGATGTCTGATAGGATGTAGTGGGATGCAGTTGGTTCCTGTAGGTGAATTGAGGATGGGAAAAGAATATTCCGGTTTAGGGTGATGTCTGATAGGATGTAGTGGGATGCAGTTGGTTCCTGTAGGTGAATTGAAGATGGGAAAAGAATATTCCGGTTTAGGGGTGATGTCTGATAGGATGTAGTGGGATGCAGTTGGTTCCTGTAGGTGAATTGAGGATGGGAAAAGAATATTCCGGTTTAGGGTGATGTCTGATAGGATGTAGTGGGATGCAGTTGGTTCCTGTAGGTGAATTGAGGATGGGAAAAGAATATTCCGGTTTAGGGTAATGTCTGATAGGATGTAGTGGGATGCAGTTGGTTCCTGTAGGTGAATTGAGGATGGGAAAAGAATATTCCGGTTTAGGGTAATGTCTGATAGGATGTAGTGGGATGCAGTTGGTTCCTGTAGGTGAATTGAAGATGGGAAAAGAATATTCCGGTTTAGGGTGATGTCTGATAGGATGTAGTGGGATGCAGTTGGTTCCTGTAGGTGAATTGAGGATGGGAAAAGAATATTCCGGTTTAGGGTGATGTCTGATAGGATGTAGTGGGATGTAGTTGGTTCCTGAGGGTGAATTGAGGATGGGGAAAAGAATATTCCGGTTTAGGGTGATGTCTGATAGGATGTAGTGGGATGTAGTTGGTTCCTGAGGGTGAATTGAGGATGGGGAAAAGAATATTCCGGTTTAGGGTGATGTCTGATAGGATGTAGTGGGATGTAGTTGGTTCCTGAGGGTGAATTGAGGATGGGAAAAGAATATTCCGGTTTAGGGTGATGTCTGATAGGATGTAGTGGGATGTAGTTGGTTCCTGTAGGTGAATTGAGGATGGGAAAAGAATATTCCGGTTTAGGGTGATGTCTGATAGGATGTAGTGGGATGTAGTTGGTTCCTGAGGGTGAATTGAGGATGGGAAAAAGAATATTCCGGTTTAGGGTGATGTCTGATAGGATGTAGTGGGATGTAGTTGGTTCCTGTAGGTGAATTGAGGATGGGAAAAGAATATTCCGGTTTAGGGTAATGTCTGATAGGATGTAGTGGGATGCAGTTGGTTCCTGTGGGTGAATTGAGGATGGGAAAAAAATATTCCGGTTTAGGGGTGATGTCTGATAGGATGTAGTGGGATGCAGTTGGTTCCTGAGGGTGAATTGAGGATGGGGAAAAAGAATATTCCGGTTTAGGGTGATGTCTGATAGGATGTAGTTGGTTCCTGAGGGTGAATTGAGGATGGGAAAAGAATATTCCGGTTTAGGGTGATGTCTGATAGGATGTAGTGGGATGTAGTTGGTTCCTGAGGGTGAATTGAGGATGGGAAAAGAATATTCCGGTTTAGGGTGATGTCTGATAGGATGTAGTGGGATGTAGTTGGTTCCCTGTAGGTGAATTGAGGATGGGAAAAGAATATTCCGGTTTAGGGTAATGTCTGATAGGATGTAGTGGGATGCAGTTGGTTCCTGTGGGTGAATTGAGGATGGGAAAAAATATTCCGGTTTAGGGTGATGTCTGATAGGATGTAGTGGGATGCAGTTGGTTCCTGAGGGTGAATTGAGGATGGGAAAAAGAATATTCCGGTTTAGGGTGATGTCTGATAGGATGTAGTTGGTTCCTGAGGGTGAATTGAGGATGGGAAAAGAATATTCCGGTTTAGGGTGATGTCTGATAGGATGTAGTGGGATGTAGTTGGTTCCTGAGGGTGAATTGAGGATGGGAAAAGAATATTCCGGTTTAGGGTGATGTCTGATAGGATGTAGTGGGATGCAGTTGGTTCCTGTAGGTGAATTGAAGATGGGAAAAGAATATTCCGGTTTAGGGTGATGTCTGATAGGATGTAGTGGGATGCAGTTGGTTCCTGTAGGTGAATTGAGGATGTGAAAAGAATATTCCGGTTTAGGGTGATGTCAGATAGGATGAAGTGGGATGTAGTTGGTTCCTGAGGGTGAATTGAGGATGGGAAAAGAATATTCCGGTTTAGGGTGATGTCTGATAGGATGTAGTGGGATGCAGTTGGTTCCTGTAGGGTGAATTGAAGATGGGGAAAAGAATATTCCGGTTTAGGGTGATGTCTGATAGGATGTAGTGGGATGCAGTTGGTTCCTGTAGGTGAATTGAGGATGGGAAAAGAATATTCCGGTTTAGGGTGATGTCTGATAGGATGTAGTGGGATGCAGTTGGTTCCTGTAGGTGAATTGAGGATGGGAAAAGAATATTCCGGTTTAGGGTGATGTCTGATAGGATGTAGTGGGATGCAGTTGGTTCCTGTAGGTGAATTGAGGATGGGAAAAGAATATTCCGGTTTAGGGTAATGTCTGATAGGATGTAGTGGGATGCAGTTGGTTCCTGTAGGTGAATTGAAGATGGGAAAAGAATATTCCGGTTTAGGGTGATGTCTGATAGGATGTAGTGGGATGTAGTTGGTTCCTGTTGGTGAATTGAGGATGGGAAAAGAATATTCCGGTTTAGGGTGATGTCTGATAGGATGTAGTGGGATGTAGTTGGTTCCTGTGGGTGAATTGAGGATGGGAAAAGAATATTCCGGTTCGGGGTGATGTCTGATAGGATGTAGTGGGTTGTAGTTGGTTCCTGTGGGTGAATTGAGGATGGGAAAAGAATATTCCGGTTTAGGGTGATGTCTGATAGGATGAAGTGGGATGTAGTTGGTTCCTGTTGGTGAATTGAGGATGGGAAAAGAATATTCCGGTTTAGGGTGATGTCTGATAGGATGAAGTGGGATGTAGTTGGTTCCTGTTGGTGAATTGAGGATGGGAAAAGAATATTCCGGTTCGGGGTGATGTCTGATAGGATGTAGTGGGATGTAGTTGGTTCCTGTGGGTGAATTGAGGATGGGAAAAGAATATTCCGGTTTAGGGTGATGTCTGATAGGATGTAGTGGGATGTAGTTGGTTCCTGTGGGTGAATTGAGGATGGGAAAAGAATATTCCGGTTTAGGGTAATGTCTGATAGGATGTAGTGGGATGCAGTTGGTTCCTGTGGGTGAATTGAGGATGGGAAAAAAAATATTCCGGTTTAGGGTGATGTCTGATAGGATGTAGTGGGATGCAGTTGGTTCCTGAGGGTGAATTGAGGATGGGAAAAGAATATTCCGGTTTAGGGTGATGTCTGATAGGATGTAGTTGGTTCCTGAGGGTGAATTGAGGATGGGAAAAGAATATTCCGGTTTAGGGTGATGTCTGATAGGATGTAGTGGGATGTAGTTGGTTCCTGTGGGTGAATTGAGGAAGGGAAAAGAATATTCCGGTTCGGGGTGATGTCTGATAGGATGTAGTGGGATGTAGTTGGTTCCTGTGGGTGAATTGAGGATGGGAAAAGAATATTCCGGTTTAGGGTAATGTCTGATAGGATGTAGTGGGATGCAGTTGGTTCCTGTGGGTGAATTGAGGATGGGAAAAAAATATTCCGGTTTAGGGTGATGTCTGATAGGATGTAGTGGGATGCAGTTGGTTCCTGAGGGTGAATTGAGGATGGGAAAAGAATATTCCGGTTTAGGGTGATGTCTGATAGGATGTAGTTGGTTCCTGAGGGTGAATTGAGGATGGGAAAAGAATATTCCGGTTTAGGGTGATGTCTGATAGGATGTAGTGGGATGTAGTTGGTTCCTGTTGGTGAATTGGGGTTGGGAAAAGAATATTCCGGTTCGTGGTGATGTCTGATAGGATGTAGATGGATGTAGTTGGTTCCTGAGGGTGAATTGAGGATGGGAAAAGAATATTCCGGTTTGGGGTGATGTCTGATAGGATGTAGATGGATGTAGTTGGTTCCTGTAGATGAATTGAGGTTGGGAAAAGAATATTCCGGTTTAGGGTAATGTCTGATAGGATGTAGTTGGATGCAGTTGGTTCCTGTGGGTGAATTGAGGATGGGAAAAGAATATTCCGGTTTAGGGTGATGTCTGATAGGATGTAGTGGGATGCAGTTGGTTCCTGTAGGTGAATTGAAGATGGGAAAAGAATATTCCGGTTTAGGGTGATGTCTGATAGGATGTAGTGGGATGCAGTTGGTTCCTGTGGGTGAATTGAGGATGGGAAAAGAATATTCCGGTTTAGGGTAATGTCTGATAGGATGTAGTGGGATGTAGTTGGTTCCTGTGGGTGAATTGAGGATGGGAAAAGAATATTCCGGTGTAGGGTAATGTCTGATAGGATGTAGTGGGATGTAGTTGGTTCCTGTGGATGAATTGAGGTTGGGAAAAGAATATTCCGGTTTAGGGTAATGTCTGATAGGATGTAGTGGGATGTAGTTGGTTCCTGAGGGTGAGGAATTGGTGGGAGGTGAAGGAATGAGGATGGGGATGGAGCAAAATGTACTGGAAAGGAGGATTGAGGATTGTCAATGTGTCCACTCAAGGTCAACAAGAGAGAATCCGAATCGTGAGACTGAAAAGTGTTCACCTCGTGAAGACAGACAGACAGACAGACATGCAGAAAAATGAAAACAAATGTAGAAATAGCGGAAAATGAGGTATTTGGGTGGTAATAGTCGCATTGGCGAAGAACAGATGTTTTGGTTGAAACGCGATGTAAGCCACGCCTAGAGGTTGTCTTTTCTAGCTAACGTGTTTTATTATATTAAATTTATTTCCGCAATGCCGTGGTTTTAGTTAAATATTGTTTTTAATTTAAAAATTTTACTTAAATAATTATTTTTCCGTTAAAAGATTTTTCCAATAATTTTAAAGCGTGTAATAGTGTAATCGGTAAAAAGGTTTCATATATTTAATTTTTGAAAAGTAATTTAATGTTTTGTTTGCTTTATACTGACATTATGGAATCAGTCGCATGTTTATATATTTTTAAGGATATTCACTACATTTTGTACACTGTTGCTTAAAAGGTTTACTGCTAAATCTTTATAAAGTTAGATAGCAACTTTATTTCTTTCAGAAATGCTCTCAACTTGATAGGGTGTAATGTGTCTGTCTAGTTTCCACACAAACTTTGGCTATTATTTCTCTATTTAAATTTTTTTTTATCTGCAGAGTTATTTAAAAAGTATTTTTTATGCAAACGGTCGTTTTGTGCCTATGTTTAAGACAGAACCTTACATTTGTATGTAAATGGCCCCCTTAGATATTATTAGGAAAAGTCGTCTTCGCAAGGTTTCTCTATGTGGTTTTCAAGTTTTCTTAACTTATGGCATGTTCAACACCCTAAGTAAATAGTGCAAGTATTTTTTTATTTTTGCTAGGCATTAGCAACAGCTCAACTCTGTTTCGGCTTCTGACAATTCGTTCACTCAACTCGTTATGAGTGGAATCGCTCATTTTTGTTTTCACAAACTCAATCTCGTCTCTCTTTCAATGCATTTGTTACTCTCAACTTTTCTAAAGTATCTTCAGATATTTTCTATATCTCTTTTGTTCTGCATTGTATTTTTTTTCATACTACTGTCAAGATTTCTCCTCTTATCGAAGATTTTCAGTAACTTATTTATTAATAGAATGTGTAGTGAGTGGTATATTCTTTCTAAAGATTTAACTAAAGCAGAAGTTTTGTTTTTATTGCGAAATTCTATTATTTAACAATATTTTTTACTAATTGTAACTAAGTGCTTAAATAACACGTCTATAACTTTGTTGAAAACTTGCTGTTTACTTTATTATAATTACACACACGACCATGATTCCAAATTATTCAACAGTAAAAGATTATTTTGTTTTCAAAAAAGGTAAAAATTGATCAAACAAAACAAAAGATCATACGAAATCGGCCCCAACTTATAAAATTTGCGTTGATAAAGGTTTTTTATAAATAACGTTTAAGCCAACAACTAATAGGTTAAAACACACAAATTAATCTTAACATATTGATTTCATATTCAAGTGTGTTGCTATGTATGATTATATGCCCAGTGGAGGATCATATGAAACGGCAAATACTTCCAATTCATTTCAGTTCATTCTGATACCAAACTTTCATGTTACAAAAAGAATGTTTCTGATTTCTCTATATTCTGTAATTATATGCTTATAAATGTGTATCATTTTGACATGTTATGACATTTTTGTTTTTGTTTCATTTAAGCATCATTAGATTAAAACTTTGAACTGTCTTTCTCAAAATAAAGGTAAGTGTTTTTACATTAAAAATTTGTTAACAAATTTTTACAAATTCTCTATATTTTCAATGTTTTCCGTTATTTCCATGAACGCTTGGTTTAATTTTATTATAATTTCAACGTTTAAAGAAATTGCACTTTGGTAGTCTAAAACTGATAAACGTTTTTATCAATAGCTATTTTAGTATTCAATTTAATTTAGTATTTAGTATAACAATAAAACGAATAATGCTTGTTTTTTACAAACATTGACCATTTTTATTGATCAATTTAATATTTCGTGAATTGGTAAATAAGTTTTTAGGATCAGGAATTTATAAGATTGAAGTTATTGGTTTTCAAAAGGTTTAATTAAAAATATTTTTTATTTAGATTTATTCTAATTCATTCATAAAATTATTTTCCATGATAAATTTAATATTTCATTTGATGGTAAATAAGATCTGACCAATTCAATGCTATTCATGAAGATGAACTGGGATTGAAGGAGTGAGGAGTGCATTGAAACTGAAGAATTGAGGAATGTAATGACTTTTATGAACAGTTTGGATCACAGGTTTGATTTGTGAACGGTACTCACTCACTCGATCAGTAAGTTGGCTTTTGGCAGTCAGGCTGTTCACGTCGATTCTTGCTCAGTGTAACTTTGCGATTGTTTCCTGACTGTTTCTAGTTTGACCTATTTCTGCAACATCCGGACTGACTAATATGCGTTTTAACAGTTATCCATTTCTCTGCAATAATGTTTGATACATTATTATAGAATATTAGTATTACACCTGATTCACAGTGGAGAGCTGCCCTGTGGGTAGATCTAGGGCGGCAATTTACACCCAAATTTGGCGACTATTTAGATACACACATTGACGCTACCGAGCCTCCGAAACTCAATTGATTAAACAAACTACATTTATAATTCGTATATCTATAAATCTATCAATTGTGAATACACTGCATAAAAATTCTCATAGATTGTCACTGACTAATTGAATATCTAATGTCAAATCAATTTGGTCTTATCAACGCCGCACAAGAAAAATCTTGAAAAATCCAATATTTTATAAAATTAAAATCAAACTTTTATGTTTTCTTATGGTCTAGCTTTAAATCTTATGTTATTGTTATGCTTTTTATTTGGAACTAATTTTCTAAAGGTTAAATTTTATTAAATATCTTTATTGGATAAGAATAACATTTCTTTTGATATGCTGGCATCCTAGTCTTTAGTCTTTTTGTGTCTGGTGATTTTCTTTGTTTCTCTAGCCGCGAAGTACTTTTTGTCATCACAGTATTGAGATTAACATAATATATTTTGTAACAGTAATGAAGTACAAAAGTTGCTTGATAAGTTAATTCCTTCATGCTTGGGGTTAGATTAACGGTATCAATTTATTATAAATAATCTGTTTATTTGAAATCCTTTATTAAAATGTCCATAAATTTTATTTCAAAAAATATGTAGAACCCTTATTTTCATTTATCAAAACATTAATGATATAATCTTTCAATATACTGATAAAAGTAATTAAGTAAGTAGTTAGTTATTCATCATTCCCGTTTTTTAATTGGTAAAAGAATCATTTAATTAAATAAACAATAACTATTACTACAAATTGTTTTAAGAGGTTGCACGAAAAATTGATGGTGTTTTCAATGGTTTTATTAATTTAAATTTAAAAAATATTAATTTATTTTTAAATAACTTCTAAATATGTATTTAAACTAAGATTTTACATTTCATTATAGAAAGTTTATTATCATTTCACTTATAAATTAATTGTTGTCATGGACATTTTATTAGTTAATTAGTAAATTATAGTTATAGTTATAGTAATTACTAAAAATTGTAAACATCTACCAAGCGGTCATAAGTTCGAAGTTCAATAATAAATTACTTAGTCATTTTCAATGTGTAGTATTTTTAAAAATAATGTTGAATTTTTTAAAAATTTTAATATTATGAAATACTGTTTTAATTAAAAAACAAATTGACACTTCGTGAATTTTTAGACGTTCTTCCAAAGTTGCAACTTTGCGTAGTTCCATAAAAATAAGCAAATGTTGATTGAAGTGACATAAAAGTTATACATTTGAAATACGTCAGGATATTTAATGGTCTTCCAAACTTACAGTTCGTTGATGTTCATTTTCTGTTGGTCAACAATAACTTTCACAACACAGCGCATTAGGTGGTAACAAGTTTAACTGTACACTATACAGTGTACACAGTTTTGATGATGCACTTGCCAATTTCGTGATCACAGTTTAGAGACTATAAAAGGGTACTCCAATTTTAATAAAGATATTATCTAATGATACAAATATTTTCAATTATATTTTATGTCAGGTTTTCTTGTAACTGTGAAGCACTCTGTCACCACTTGAGAAAACCGTTTCGACTTTTCAATGGGAGAAAACGGAAGCATTGTAACAGAGGGGGAAATGTCAGGTTTTTCTTGTAACTGTGTTAATCGCTTGAACGAGTTCACTAAATTTTACAAATGAGGCCTCTGGAGATTCAGCTACTAATAAATGAGGCTAAGTTCGTTTGGTGAGAAAATCCATGAATGTTTAGGTAACTTCCGGTCAGGTAATGTCAGTTTTTAATGTATTCTCTATGGGAAATAGCGATTATCACCTCTATTTTGCAGAGGCTGTAGAGAATTGATTCTGTTAAGTATTGACATGAGGGACACACCAAATTAATCGTTGAAATATGTATATTATTTTCCGCCATTAAAAACTTAAACATAACTCTTATCTACACCGCAATCTACAGTCAAACACAAACATTCCGAGTGTGACCTAATGTCGGTAATGCAATGTATTTCCTATGGAGACTGTGTCCATAGCAAAAGTACATGGACATATGCACACACAAACATTGCATTAAGAATATATTATATTTTCTGTAGGAAATCAATTGAACAGTGTCCAATGAATTGATGCTATTGATGATGTAATCGATCCAAATGGATCAAATAAGGTCGTTTCATAAGTTTGTCAACACTATTTCCCAAACAACATACAATTAGGTCCTATTGCTATTGATGGCAATGTAATCGATCCAAATGGATCAAATAAAGTCGTTTTATAAGTTTGTCAACACTATTTCCCAAACAACATACAATTAGTCCTATTGCTATTGATGGCAATGTAATCGATCCAAATGGATCAAATAAGGTCGTTTCATAAGTTTGTCAACACTATTTCCCAAACAACATACAATTAGGTCCTATTGCTATTGATGGCAATGTAATCGATCCAAATGGATCAAATAAGGTCGTTTCATAAGTTTGTCAACACTATTTCCCAAACAACATACAATTAGGTCCTATTGCTATTGATGGCAATGTAATCGATCCAAATGGATCAAATAAGGTCGTTTCATAAGTTTCTCAACACTATTTCCCAAACAACATACAATTAGGTCCTATTGCTATTGATGGCAATGTAATCGATCCAAATGGATCAAATAAGGTCGTTTCATAAGTTTGTCAACACTATTTCCCAAACAACATACAATTGGTCCTATTGCTATTGATGGCAATGTAATCGATCCAAATGGATCAAATAAGGTCGTTTCATAAGTTTGTCAACACTATTTCCCAAACAACATACAATTAGGTCCTATTGCTATTGATGGCAATGTAATCGATCCAAATGGATCAAATAAAGATGTTTCATATGTTTGTCAACACTTTATCCCAAACAACATACAATTAGGTCCTATTGCTATTGATGGCAATGTAATCGATCCAAATGGATCAAATAAAGTCGTTTCATAAGTTTGTCAACACTATTTCCCAAACAACATACAATTAGGTCCTATTGCTATTGATGGCAATGTAATCGATCCAAATGGATCAAATAAGGTCGTTTCATAAGTTTGTCAACACTATTTCCCAAACAACATACAATTAGGTCCTATTGCTATTGATGGCAATGTAATCGATCCAAATGCATCAAATAAGGTCGTTTCATAAGTTTGTCAACACTATTTCCCAAACAACATACAATTAGGTCCTATTGCTATTGATGGCAATGTAATCGATCCAAATGGATCAAATAAGGTCGTTTCATAAGTTTCTCAACACACATCTCAAATCGCTCAGCTATACTGCTCGCAGTAAATTCTAGTTTAAAACTCTAAAGAGATGTTCAACAGTAGCTAAAATTGGTCTCCAGTGAATCTCTACTGTTTCTATATTTCCTGTACTGAAAATTGTGCTCAATGTCTGGTCTCCAACGAATCTCGACTGTTTCTATATTTCCTGTACTGAAAATTGTGCTCAGTGTCTGGTCTCCAGAGAATCTCGACTGTTGTCAAATTTCCTGTACCGAAAATTGTGCTCAGTGTCTGGTCTCCAGTGACTCTCGACTGTTGCCAAATTTTGTGTTCCGAAAATTGTGCTCAGTGTCTGGTCTCCAGAAAATCTCGACTGTTGTCAAATTTCCTGTACCGAAAAATTGTGCTCAGTGTCTGGTCTCCAGTGACTCTCGACTGTTGCCAAATTTTTGTGTTCCGAAAATTGTGCTCAGTGTCTGGTCTCCAGTGACTCTCGACTGTTGCCAAATTTTGTGTTCCGAAAATTGTGCTCAGTGTCTGGTCTCCAGAGAATCTCGACTGTTGTCAAATTTTGTGTACCGAAAATTGTGCTCAGTGTATGGTCTCCAGTGACTCTCGACTGTTGCCAAATTTTATGTACTGAAAATTGTGCTCAGTGTATGGTCTCCAGTGACTCTCGACTGTTGCCAAATTTTATGTACTGAATATTAAGATAACACTTTTACTCAGTCATAAACGTTTTTTAAGTTTTAGACACAATAGTACGCTTTAAAGTCTTGATTACATTTAGTACATTTAGTACTCTCAAACAGTAATTGATATTAAATTGTTGTTTAAAAAGTTGTTTACTCAACTTTTAAGTTTACTTTTAATGTGTAGTTTTTATTTAATAGTTTAAATGGTTTTGGCTTGCGATCTCCTTGTGTCATAATTTTTTAAAATCTTTTATATGAATAACTGTTTCTGTCTGTGTAACGAAGTTTATTTATTTTTATACTCACAAACAATTCGTTACCCTTGTAAACACAACAAATTGGTTTAAGTTTTTTATTTAATAAATTTATGTTTAAATGTTTAGGCTAGTTTTTAATATAATGAATTACTTTTGATACGTTTGCTGTAGGAATTTATATAAAAGGTTATTGTCGTAAATCTTTAATTTAGAATATTATTTAAATAAATTTAAGTATTTAATAAGATTGTCTGGCAAGCCAGGCAAAGTGCGAGACTCTTAAAAATAAAATAGAAACTTGAAATATCAACTGAGAAACTTTTAAAACGACTTTATTTGATTCATTTGGATCACTAAATAAGTGTATTGGGACCAATATTTTTATTTAAAAATATGCAACACATTTGTTCATCATTTTCCATGTAGTGACAACAAAAGTCTATTTTTAATTTGGCGCTCCCAGGATTGTTCCATGGCGCCCAAGTTAATTTTGACTATTCGATTACATATGTTCACAAGTTTATCTATCCAAAATCTTTCAATTCTAGATTGTACGGTTTTCTACGAAATATCATTTGTTACCAGAATGAGCGTCATGATCCATGGCGCCCAGTTTTGGTGTGACTGGTCGTTTACATATGCGCCCTAGTGTATGTATGCCAAATTTGATAATTTTAGGGTCTACGGTTCTCTCGAGAATATGGACAAAGGTTTACAGACAGACGGACGGACGGTCAGACAGACACGATGACTATAGCATAAGCTTGCGACTCTAAAAAGAGTCTCCCTAAAAAGCATTCATATGCGAATGAAGGGTTTAAAATTTCCTTTCTGATATTTGATTTTTCTCATTTATAAAATATTATGTCTAACGAAAGGTTTGTTTATAAAAGGTTATAACAAATTTGACTTATTAATCAAATCTGCAATCGTTGTTTCTTGGCCACTTTTAGATGCTTGTAGATATTTGAAATTTACCTTTCATTCTTGCGATTGATAAAATTTCTCATGTTTCAAAGTTTTATAAGTTAAAGAGTGAGTAAAATTATTTCAAACGGTCTTTTACGCAAAAATATCACAAAACTATCGTATCAATTTCTAATCATCATTCTTAGCTTAATTATTTCTTTGTTTTACTATTCTATAATGCTTTTTAGTCAATAAGTTTTATGCCCAAAAGTGATTGAGCAGAAACTATTTATTTATTTTTGAATATATTGAAATTAAATTGAGTTCACTTTATAGCTTATGTAATGCACCCTTTAACTTTTCAACAATATTTGATTAAACCTATCCTATCTTGAATTACTATTGTTATACTACAATCCTGCCTTGTTTGAGAGTTATAAAAGGTTGTCCCATTTATTATTATTATTTAGCTTATGAATTATTTAATAAAATTCAAATAGTTTTTTAATTTAATTTTATATGAATAGGTTTTTTAAAATTTTAAAATTTTTGGTATATTCAAGTATTGATGCACTAACCAAGAATCGAATGATAATCTGCTAAATTCTTCTAATTTGCATCTCAATTAAAAGTTGCTTTTTCATGGTGTTTGACATTTTAGATTTTCCCAAAGGTGAACAAGTTCATATGCAGTCGAAATATTTTGTCAAGTTCGGAGTGGATTGCTGCAGCTAAACTCAACGCGGTTTATTCCTAAACTGAATCTTGTGTTTGTCAACAATAACTTTTTTTCACCTAGGCACAACCAAAACTAAAAATTGGTTACCTTTTTCAAGTTTGATTATTTATTTATTTCATTCACTTTAGTACAATTTGCATTCATTTAATCTTTATATAAAATTATTCCGTTATATCTTGGATATGTTTCGTCGAATATGTTGAATTGCTTTCTTTTAGTTAAACATGGAAATAACTTATAAACTGGTCCAGCAGGGTGTCACGGTAACACTGTTACTCTGTTCTAATTCGTTGTGAACATAGCCTAATTGGTGCACGTGTATGTGTAAAGTCAAATGTAGTTATTAGTTAACTTTCTCACTAGTACCTTACCTCAAAGCATCTGCAGATAATAGTGATGAACTTGATTTTCACTTATAAAACAATTTGACTCATTTTAAATGTTCCTCGAGTTTTCCATAAAATGGTATTCTAACTTTATACAGTGTCTTATAACTTATAAGTGTCAATTGTGTTTCTATTAAAATTTTTTCTTTGAATTCTAGATTTTTCTTTAACATTAAATTAAACTAGTCTTAATCATTATTATTTTATCAGGTTTTCGCAGAAGTATTTCCGCAGCGCTATCTCGTTGGTGAAAAGACAACTGTAGGATGTCCCTTAGTAAAGTTAAGTAGAATCTTAGTTCATTTTGTTACACAAATAATATTTTCAAAGGTATTTTCATAGATGATTTCATGTAGGATTCAAAATTCAATTATAATATCCTTCTGAAATAAATAGTTTGGTTATATGTCATCATGTTATAATTAAAATTTTAATCAAAATATTGAATCTTCTACTTCTTGACTTTTAAATGCTTTGTTTTGTTTTTTGACACTACGCGTATACGTAGTATGTTTTTAAAATAAGCAGTTTTCGGTAGATTCGGCTTGCTTCGTAAAAGGTTATACACATTTTTGCTCTGTTTGTAAACAACAACTTTTATCATACACATTGCCTTTTTGTGGTAACAAGTTGTTTTATTATTTTATTTATTGCATTTAAAATTTGTAAAAAAAATAAAACAAACTTCTCATGCGGGTTGTCGTTTATAATACAATTGAGAGACTAAAATGAGAGTCTAAAGTGAGAGACTAAGCACTAGACGACATTACACAACAATCTAGTGTTGCACAGGTACAGCTTACCGTACCAGAGCGTATAAAGTGAGAGACTAAAATGAGAGACTAAATGGAGAGACTAAAATGAGAGACTAAATTGAGTGATCAGTTATAATATATCGATGTATATAATAACTGTTATAACAGATTTATAAGATCTGTCATATGCTTGATGGTTGATGGCTTCTGATGGTTTCGTGTGTGACAGTTTACAAATTGTGGAAGTTAACAATAGAGTGGCTTGAGGCTTGAATTACAGAAATTAACTTTAATATGCAGGCGCGACTTCATGAGAGATTGATTGCGAAAATGATGTGAAATTGGTGGCAAAAGGGGAGATGGAAGGGGAACTGCTTCTGGATCAAATCAATCAAGAGTAAAACGGAAAATCTGACATAAAAAAACTAGCCAATAAGTACAGAGTCGTGTATAGACTCAAAATTGGTCAAAATATCTGTAAATCTTGTAAACCAAACAAAATATTATATGATCAGGTCCAAATGACCAATCAAAATGGACCGAGAGTCATGAAAAGACTCAAATTGATCAATAATTATGTAAATCAAATAAATCAAACAAAATATTATGTAATCATGTCCAGATGATTAAACAAAAGGACAGAGAGCCATAAAAAACTCAAATTGATCAAAATATCTGTAAATCTAGTAAACCAAACAAAATATTATATGATCAGGTCCAAATGACCAATCAAAATGGACCGAGAGTCATGAAAAGACTCAAATTGATCAATAATTATGTAAATCAAATAAATCAAACAAAATATTATGTAATCAAGTCCATATGACTAATCAAAATGGACCCAGAGTCATGAAAAGACTCAAATTGATCAAAATATCTGTAAATCTAGTAAACCAAACAAAATATTATATGATCAGGTCCAAATGACCAATCAAAATGGACCGAGAGTCATGAAAAGACTCAAATTGATCAATAATTATGTAAATCAAATAAATCAAACAAAATATTATGTAATCATGTCCAAATGATCAATCAAAATGGACCGAGAGCCATAAAAAACTCAAATTGATCAATAATTATGTAAATCAAATAAATCAAACAAAATATTATGAAATCATGTCCAAATGACCAATCAAAATGGACCGAGAGTCATGAAAAGACTCAAATTGATCAATAATTATGTAAATCAAATAAATCAAACAAAATATTATGTAATCAAGTCCATATGACTAATCAAAATGGACCCAGAGTCATGAAAAGACTCAAATTGATAAAATATCTGTAAATCAAATAAATCAAACAAAATATTATGTAATCAAGTCCATATGACTAATCAAAATGGACCCAGAGTCATGAAAAGACTCAAATTGATAAAAATATCTGTAAATCAAACAAAATATTATGTAATCAAGTCCAGATGATTAAACAAAAGGACAGAGAGCCATAAAAAGACTCAAATTGATCAATAATTATGTAAATCAAATAAATCAAACAAAATATTATGAAATCATGTCCAAATGACCAATCAAAATGGACCGAGAGTCATGAAAAGACTCAAATTGATCAATAATTATGTAAATCAAATAAACCAAACAAAATATTATATGATCAGGTCCAAATGATCAATCAAAATGGACCGAGAGTCATGAAAAGACTCAAATTGATCAAAATATCTGTAAATCAAATAAATCAAACAAAATATTATGTAATCAAGTCCATATGACTAATCAAAATGGACCGAGAGTCATGAAAAGACTCAAATTGATCAAAATATCTGTAAATCAAATCAAACAAAATATTATGTAATCAAGTCCATATGACTAATCAAAATGGACCGAGAGTCATGAAAAGACTCAAATTGATTAAATTCAAAATAATATTAGCCTTATAAACACTATGATAAAGACTGAAAACATTACTAATTGAATCTGAAATAACAAGATCGCGAAGACGGGAAAGGGAATAGAGGGTTAAAAGGAATGGGGTGCCACTTGTTTCTTTCTTCGTAAATACATCAGCGAAACAGCAAAAGTTGGCTTCAGGTGGACAGGTGAACGATATTTGTGAGTGATTGAGTGGAGTTGTGTTGAACAGTGTAGTGGAAATAGGTAACAAGTTGTTGACAGGATAATACTAGACAAAATTCCACAGGTTTTATTAATTTAAATTTATTTTTAATAAAATAACTTTTAAATTTATTAAATTCTAAAAAAAATTTCACATGAACAATTTAGATCCTCTCAACTTTACTTTCCACCGTGCGAAATCAGTTTTTTATCTTCCGAGAAAACTCGCGTTTGAAACTTCCGTTTGATTCAATTTTATTAATAAATCTTTTATCCCCAAGAAGTTATCGTTCATCAGTCTGTTAGTTGTACTCAACCTGATCGGATTGGTTAGTCTGGCTTCTTCCAACCAGTATGGAGACATTGGCATTGAATCAACTTTGGACACTAATCCCGAAGTCAACTTCACTGGACTCCCACCATGCACTCCAACTCTCAAGTTTGCAGTCAACTCAACTTGTTTTGTTTTGTTATTTGAAAAGGATAGAATTTAGTTATGTCATAGACATTTTTATTAGTCAAATTAGTAAATTACTATAATTTTTGAATTTCTTAATTTCATACAGTAAAGTGCCAATAATTTGTGCCTCCCTTAATTCGAATGCTCTCATAATTCGTAATTCGTAACAAAAATAGTAAAAAAGCTATATTTCGGTACCTATTACTGTACAAAAGGTGCTTATAAATCGAAAAATCTCCCATAATTCGTATTTCGAAATGATTTTACAAGCTTAATTCGAAATAAAATTAATGAAATTAAACAAATGTGTAAGGGTCCCCTCTTTTACAAAATTCGTGGCCTGACTCTTTGACCAAAGGCAGTTTACCACCCTTCCCCGGCCGTCATTTCAATTTGTATATTTTCATATTTTTGATAGTCCTTTATTGAATTTCAACATTACCATGATAAAAAAGCTTAACTGATAGAGCAAAATATGATATTTTGTCAGGCTATTTTAACCTAAAAGGCACAGTTTGAGTTAAAATAGCCCACCCTCATAATTCGTATTTCGAAATCAAAATCAAAAGTTGACCGCAAAAAATTTCGAATCATAGGCACTTTACTGTACTTTAATTCTATTAATGTAACGACTCTGTTCTTGTAGTGATTTTTAAAACACCATCTCGAAATACGATCCTGATAATCGTCAAGACTTTGCAAAGAATTGTGCACTTGACAATGTACTATTGCCTGTTGAAATTTTAAAATGTTTTTTTCTATTTATGTTTCTATTTGGTTGATATATAACATATTTTTCCAAATAACTTCTAATTTCTGTATTTATTTTTTATAAATTTTAAGAAAGTCATCATTATTATACTCATTATGATACTTGATTACCCTCCTGCAAACAAAAAGGTTTTGATTTTTTTTCAAAATAAAATGGATTTATCACATTTAACCTCTTCCGTGCATTTGTAGTATTTGGCGCCGGTGCTCAGATATCTGCTGACCGAATGGTAAAACGTAGCGACTTGAAATTTTGGGAACGTGGCTTGACTCGCCAAAATCAGAAACTTTGCACACTTGATTGGTGCGGTTCAACAAGATGTTGTATATAGTTGTGAGCATAATCTAATAAGTGAATGTATTTGTGTGTAAAATCAAATGTATTACAACTTTTTGTTTGTAACTTATTCATAATGTCTTTACTTCAAAGCATCGGAAATCTGCAGATAAAAAATGACAAACTTTATTTTCACTAATAAAATTATTTGACTCATTTAGTCTTTCTATAGATAAATTTCATAATCTCTCACCTTCGAGAAGTTCCATAAAGATGAGCAAAAACTGATTAAAATTGATGAACTAGTCATAAAAGGTAATGCTCTTTTAAATTTAACTTAAGGCTTATTTGACTTGTTGTTTTATCTTATTTCTTTTCATTATACTTCATTATACTTTTATTATACTATAATTTTGGGGAATTTGGCTTGACTCGCCAAAATCCGACAATTTCATCCAAAAAAATGTTATCTTAATTGAAAGGTACACTGATGAACCACTGGTGATGAACTTGCCAGTTTTGTAACCTCGTATGAAGAGAGTAGCTTGGTTTATTTGGAAAGATCAAGTTCGAAAGCGCCTTCACCCTCTTCCCTTCAATTATCAGGTTCGACAAAAAATTGTTTTTAACGTTAATTATTGTTTTAACAATTTTTATTTATTATAAAGTTTATTTGTATTTTAATTGATTTTAATTCTCTGATTCTTATTTCGGAATTAATGCCCGTTTCTGAAATCCATGTCAGTTTTCTTGTTTAACTATCATCATTTATTTTCATCTCTAACTTCAATCATCGACTAATAGTCAGCAACAAAACTTTAAATAATTTTCAACTTCTTTTTGTACGTTAAACGTAATTAAATGATTACGTTGGTAAAGTTAACGATAAAAGGTAAATAACTTAAATGATATGAAAGAATCTGGTTTCTAAGTATTTAGCAGATTTCCGGCGAAGATAACATCACTCATTAGCAAATGCCCGACTTTAAGTTTTCCACTGGCTTGATCGTAGATGCGGTTTGCCACGCCAAAAACCCGAAAATTTGCATACTTACTTGTGATCCAACAGGATGTCCTTTTGTATGTAATTGCCTTGCCTTGCCTAATCGCTGCATGTATCTGCGTGTAAAAATCAAATGTAGTTATTTGTAGATTGCTCGTACCATTCCTCAAAACATCTGCAGTCTGCAGATAATAGGGAAAATTTTGTTTTGCAATAACTTACTTATTGGCACTTTATCTTACTGCACTCGCAATTTGGAGATAATAGTGACGAACTTGTTGTTCAGTCAGATAAATATTTTCATTCCCGAGGGTTTGGAGATGGTCCTCGAGACAACCTCCTTCCATGAGTTCCATAAAAATGAACAAATGTCTATCACATGTCACATAAAAGTCGAACAGGTCCACCAGGTGAGGATGTTTAATGTGCTTCATAATGAACAGTTCGTGATCATATAAAAGGTATAACAAAATTTCGGAGTTCGAATTGGAATAGAACATCAGTTCGAATGTGTTAAAGGAGTTTGTCAGAAAAATAATATTTAAAGTTATACTAACATGTTTGTATTTAATTCATAATTTGAAATCATTTAAGTTTAAAATACTCAATTCGACACTTTTGTCATAAAATGTTTAAGATAAATTTTTAAATAGGTTTAATATTAGTTTATTTTATTGCCTTATCTAATTTATATTAGATCTCAATACTATTTATTGGAAATCATAGAGTTTACAGAACCCGAAAGCGCTAAGCCAATGGGGGATGGTCAACTGGTAACCCGAATATCCAGAAAAGAGCCATTGACTCCCTTACAATAATATCAATGATAGACCCAATACGGCTTGTCGTCATGTCGAGAGTTTACATTTGAGAGAGCATGTAAGAATAACGATAAAAAAGTAAATAACTTAAATGATCTGAAAGAATCTGGTTTCCAAGTATTTAGCAGATTTCCGGCGAAGGTAACAACACTCATTAGCAAATGCCCGACTTTAAGTTTTCCACTGGCTTGATCGTAGATGCGGTTTGCCACGCCAAAATCCGAAAATTTGCATACTCACTTTGTGTGATCCAACAGGATGTCCTTTTGTATGTCGTTGTCTTGCCATGCCTAATCGATGCGTGTAAAATCAAATGTAGTTATTTGTAGATTACTCGTACCATTCCTCAAAACATCAGCAATCTGCAGATAATAGGGACAATTTTGTTTTTCACTTCTAAAACTATTCGACTCATTCAGATCTTAGAGTTAATTTTTAAATTCCCACCTTGCATAAATTACTCAATCTACGTAATTTTTTTGTTCGTGTTTCTCGTATGTACTGATAAGAAAGTTAATTAATTTTTTATATTTTTTTAATTATTTAATAAATTGAAATTATACACTTTTAGATTTACTCATTATATACATCTTCACAACAACAGGTTATTCCTAATTTATAATTATAAAGTGGAGTTCCACTCAAATAATAATATATTCTGATCACATAGAACTTATGGACCAGCTGGAGATGAGCCTGGCTGGGGCCGAGGAAGAAAACGTGTAAAGTCAAAACCGAACTGTAAACCGTTGTAATTTTTCTCACCAATAAAATTAAATTCTGATCACATATTTCATGTTTTTATTCATTTGAGTTAATTAGCATTTATTGATATTTTTTTAAATTTAGACAACTCCTCTGAAATTTTAAACTGGTTATTCTTGAAAAAATATGTAAATTTTAATAAATTCTTTATATAAAAATAAACTCAAATATCTTGAAAATGTTCCGTGGAATATGTTGAATTACTTTCTTTTAGTTAAACTGGGAAATAACTTATAAACTGGTCAAACAGGATGTTACCTTCGTGTATCTCATTATGAACATTGCCTAATTGGTGCAAGTGTATGTGTAAAGTCAAATGTAGTTATTAGTTAACTTTCTCATAAGTACCTTATCAGCAGATAATAACGACGAACTTGATCTTCACTCATTTTGACTCATGTAGATCTTCGAGATAATTCAGTCATTCCCACTTGCAATGAATTCCAAAGGTATTCTTAAAATTTATGTATATGTTAGCGTCAAAGTCCGAACGCTCGGCA
Organism: Rhizoglyphus robini; assembly: GCA_023373905.1. Lineage (NCBI taxonomy): Eukaryota > Metazoa > Arthropoda > Arachnida > Sarcoptiformes > Acaridae > Rhizoglyphus > Rhizoglyphus robini. The sequence continues at coordinate 58,880 of JAKIJQ010000044.1, forward strand.
TTTTCGGGAAAATGCCGCGGCAAAGTCCGAAGTCAGATATAAAAATAATTTGAGCGAACTCTGCCGCGGCAGTTCTTGAAAATGCCGCTGCAAAGTCGGAAGTGCCTAAATTCATTTCGGCATAGTTGTTTTCTAATTGATTATTAATGGATTTTTTAAGATAAAGTCATTAAAAATCTTTAAAAAACTATGCCAAAAACAAATTAAATTTATTATATGAATTGATTTACCAAAGAAAAAAGTAGCCTGATGTCTTTATTCTTTGCAAATAAGGAAAATAATGGAAAACATATTTTGTTAGGTTTTCTTGACATTTTCATTTGTTTTATTTTGCGTAAGTTATAATTCATTGCTATTAATGCATTATTATTAATTTTCGAATTAGTTATCTTAGAAAAACGGCTGATTAATTATTTTTATCAATTTATTTTAGTCAGAAAATGAGTTTTGTCGGACAGAATTCCGGCATAGTGTACTTAGCCGCGGCATTATCCAACTTTGCCGCGGCAATGTCATTCAAATTGTTTTAAAAAATTTGACTTCGGACTTTGCCGCGGCATTTCCCGACGTTGGCGGCCATTGGACTTTGACGCTAACATATATAAAAAATTAGCAATTTTATTTTATTAAAATTTACCTTAGTTAAATGATTAAAACTTGTAAAGCTTGTATATTTTTTTATTTCAATTATGAAATCAAAAAACATTTTGTATTTGTTTGTCAATCCTGAAATAATTTTCGTTTCTTGATGGGATTTCCTTGAATTCATAAAATCATTTATCAAATCAAAATAATTTTTCAATTTTCCTTCATGAATATCGTTGTGTCAATATTAAAAGGTTATAATATTAACTTAAATAAATAAGACTTATATTATAAGTTGATCAACAATCAACAAATGTGTTTTTAATTAGGAGTTAAAAATATACTTATATTTTTTTAATGTCTTTAATTCAAGTATGTTAATAGATAAATTTTCTAAGTTTCCTGTATCTTATTTTAATATTCAACAATCTTTATTTACTATCAAGTTTTCAAATTCGCTTTTCTTTTTGGAAATTAATAAACTTATAAGTTTTCAATTGCAATTGATTTCAGTTTTATAACTTTTACAACGTCTATAACTGTGCTATCAATGGTATAAAATGATATAATATTTTTTAAACGGTCGTTTACTTATTTCGTAACACGTGTTTCTTTTCTAAATGATTGTTGCTAAAATGGCGTTCATCTTCAACGTTCTCAACTGACTTGCATGTGTTGTAACAACATCTCAAAAGGGGTTCGGCAATCATCCTGGTTGGATGATTATCATCATTTTAGTCTCCTACCGGTAACTTTGTAATACTGTTTAATGTAATCTATGTACTTGTGTGTTGTAACTTCTTTGTTCTTGTTGTTTTTGATTCATATTGACAAGTAAAAAAGGTAATTAAATTTATTTATATTTTGAATTATATAATTAATTGAAATTGCATACTTGCAATTTCAAAAGCAAACTTAATTCTAGTTCATTCCCTATATTTAATCGTCGGTAAATGAAGCAAGTGGTTTGACAGATAAAAAATTCTTAATCATTGAAATGGTTCCGGTCGATTCAGCACACCCTCAATGTGTTTTCAAACGTACTTTACTTTTATTGAAAATTTACTGACTTGCACTACTATCCACTTATAAAAGGTAAAAATTTACAATTATAAAATAATAAAACTTTAATCGAACTTAAATTCTGAAATATGAAATTATAATAACTCATAACTTAGTTTTTAAAATTTAGCATAAGTACCTTTCCTCAAAACATCTGCAATCAGTAGATAATAGTGAAAATTTTGTTCTTCACTAATAAAACTATTCGACTCATTTAGATCTTACTTGTTAGAGATTGTTTTTTAAATTTCCACCTTCCATAAATTCCAAAGGTATTCTTAAAATCTATATAAAGAAAAAATTGAAATTTTATTTTATTAAAACTTATAAAACTAGTTTAATATTTTTCATTTCAATTTTGATATAAAAAAATGTTTATCTGTTTGTCAATCGTGAAATAATTTGTTTTTCTAATAAATAGGAATGTCCTTGAAATTATAAATACATTCATAAATTTAAAATAAATTCTCAAAATTCCAGAGTGAATATCTTTGTGTGAATATTAAAAGGTGATATTAACTTAAATAAAGTTTCCTCCAATATATGAGACTTATAGTATAAATTGATCAACAATCCACTTGATCAATTGGCTTCTAGAGCATCCTGATTAACGAATTATTAATAGAATCATAAGAACCAGATAATCTCAAACAACGATTTTTGTACTTTTATTTTTATGTTTGGTTCTAAATACAGTTACTTTCTAGATGTTCAATAAACATTGTTTATCTTAAAAATACATATAATTTTCTTTTTTCTGGAATTTTGAGCATCCGTTTCCCTTGATAATTGTTGTTCTCATTTTGGTTGTATTCAATTCTGAACTAACACTAATTATATTTGTGATGCAAATTTTTTAAGTTTAATCTATTTAATTGGAGGAGCGACCGAAATCACTCACGCTGAGCGAGCGAAGCGAGCGAGGTGTGAGTGATTGAGGGAGCGACGATTCATACCCGAGAAAAATGCGACTTCGGTCATTTCTTGTCCGGATAACTCCTCCGAAACTACTGCATGGATCGGTCTGAAAATTTAACCCAACGTTCTGGTCGTGGTCTGGATGTGCAGTGCGAAAATAGGTCACTGTAGGTCAAAGGACAACAGAGCAGTGATTTTTTGAAAATTCGATATTTTGTATAGAAATGTGTAGGGATCGAGAGTCAAATTTGTGTGTGTTCCTGTGTGACACAGCCAAGAACACGCTTCCCCCGCGCGCCCGCTGTGCGCAAAAGAAGATGCGCAGTAGCTAGCACACTCAAAGGAGTTGGATGCGGACCATAATGGTCCGACCATTTGACTCGAATGCAGTTGTATGTGGATATTTATTTGCATTTTCCGACAAATTCTAGCATTATTGCAGCTTGGAATTGGTCTAAAATTCTAAACCTAAAACAGCTTTATTTAAAATAATGCGTTGATTTCTACCTAACATTGGCGTATTTAGTAAATAGCAAAAATGGAAATTGCCCTTATTCGTTGGTCATATTCTTATGTGAATATGCTCACACAACTTTTTACATTGTATTGTATCTTTGACAAGTGTTCCCACTATGAAACTAGAAATCCATTATACACCAATACCTAACAAGGATACTCAACATAAATATAAACTCATGACAAATTCAATTTTACAAAATTAGTATTTCCAAATCATTGTATTTATATTCTGGCCTTGAATATGGTTATATTCACATGGATTTGTGCAAGATTACGAAATTATGATTTGTTTTAGTTCAAATTTGTTCAATTCGATTTTTTGAAGCATGTTTAATTGGAGAGTTTCCTAACAAATGTCAGAGAAAATATTGTTGGGATATCATTTGTTTCTGTATTATGTTCAAGCAAAAGTTTTTGTACATGAATACATGGGATCTCAATAACATTTGGAATCAACGTAAATAAGAAAAAGAGTTGCATGCAATGACCATATTTGAATGAGGTGGTGTTCACGATCCACAGTCAGAGATGAGGGATGTATATCGAAAATTATTATGTTGTATGAATTGGTATTAACTGATTGCAATGATCTGCGTACTCAGGTAATCGTTAGAATGTATGATGATAATAAAATAAATTAAATTGATACTTGATAATTGAACTTTTAACTGTCAATCGAAAGTTAGAATGTCTTATTTATTAACCGAGAATGGACCTTCTATCTCATATGCATTAAATGTTACTAAATGATTTGCAACTTTTCACACACTCTCGCTCCGACTTTCATGCCAATGGCATTACCTATTTTTTATTGACGATAGCTATAATGTTTCAAAATGCCAGCTGCTGGTTCAAATACTAGTTTATGGTTATTTACCACGAGTTAAATCAGAATTAAATAGTTTTAAATTCTTAATAAATCATTTGATTATTTGTTCTAAATTTCATTCTCAAAGCACTCAATCTATATAACGCATATGCCTGAATCGTTCAAAAAGTTTTTTACTGCAATCATTAAATTTAGCTTTTATTCATTTTGTATATCAGATAACCTAGACAAATGGTAAAAATTTATTTATTCATTATTAGAACTACAAAATTTGTTGTGCAAACTGTTAATCCATTAAACAAAACAAGGCATTCGACACCTCATAATCTATGAGATCATAATTTTTTATATTGTATTTAAATGCATTCATTAAATCTAATTCAATCTTAAAGTGTATTTATCCAAACTTTCCACTCATTGCTCTGCTTGTCTTGCAAATTTGGTTTTTAAAATGGTTGATTCTTTTCGTTAGAAACTTTGAAATATTCATTCTATTTAATTGGAGGAGCGACCGCAATCACTCACGCTGAGCGAGCGAAGCGAGCGAGGTGTGAGTGATTGCGGGAGCGACGATATATACCCGAGAAAAATGTAACTTCAGTCATTTCTTGTGAACAAAAATCCGGGAAAACTACCACATGGATCGGTCTGAAAATTTAACACAGTGTTCTGGTTGGGGTCTAGATGTGCTGTATAGTTTTGGGGCCATATAGGTCAAAGGTCAAAGGAGTAGTGATTTTGAGAAAAATGCAAAATTTTGTATTGAAATGTGTTGAGACCGAGAGTCAACATTGTGTGTGTTCCTGTGTGACACACCCAAGCACACGCTTTCCCCTTCACGCCCGCTGTGCGCATTAAAGATGCGCAGTAGCGAGCACACTTAAATGTGACTCTAAGGCAGTGGCTGTCAACGGTGTGCGATTTCGCACCTTTAGCCATTTTCGCACCCTTTCGCACCCCTTCGTCGCACCCAAAAAAATTTATTTATTTAAATGTATTTTAATGAATTAATAAATTTTATTATTATTTTTACATCGTACATCGTTGAGTGAGACCTTGCGCATGCGCAGTAAAATATTTCGAATTCTGAATGCTATTTTTTGCTAAGTAAAATCTTGCGCATGCTCTGTAACAAATTTCGAACGCCAGATGTAAATTCTCTTGTTTCTGTACTTTGGGTTCTCATGTTTACCTGTCGAAACACAATTTATTCTGGCACTTTCTCAAATCTTTTGTTTTCTCAAATCTTTTGTCTTTGTTTATTCATTCTCCAAGTCTCTTCAACTCTTTTAACTTCATCACGACTAATTCAAACTAATGAAGCATTGAAATAACAACTACTCTTCTTTCGTCTGTAATTTGTTGATCAATTTAATAGTTCTTGTATCGAGATTTTTCCTCTTAAATTTCAACAACAACAAACATGAAAATACGATTTTATGACGCTTCTTATCTTCAATTTGGGTTTACAAATGTCTCACAAGACGGCAAACACCGACCACAATGTTTGATTTGTTTAAAAGTTTTATCAAATGGTAGTTTGGTTCCGAGCAAACTTAAAGATCATCAAAAACGAAAACACTCAAATTTACAAAACCAACCAATCGACTATTTCGCAAATCTTGAAAATGAATTCAGAATTAAAATTCGTCTTGATTATGAAGAAGAACAACAAAGAAGTGAATATCTTCGAAATATTAATAAAACTACTTTTCAAGTTCACACAGCAACCAAATTTTTCAACTTTTTCTCACGGGTCGTCCTTTTGGCTTTCACACATTTAAGTCATTCTGGATAGACTGGTATCCTTGGTTTAGCTAGATCTGGTGGGCATCATGCCTAATCTGATGGTCCAAAATTGGAAGTTTTAAGCACAATTCCGCGTAAGCCAGCAGGCAAAAATCAAATTATGATGCGTTCACAAAGGACGTGCATTCATACTACTGTCAGCGAGCGTGTTTACATTTGTGCAAATGTTGATTCTGATATCTCACAGTTTTGTTTAATTTATTAATTTGTTTCTAATTTATTACTTATTTGATACCATGGTATATTATTAACACAATGGTCTTCTGGTAATACTTGAATTGAATAACAAGTAAGTTTACTTGTTTCATCACACAGATAGGCTGATTTTCTCAGTCTTAGGATCTCAAATCGTTTTTAGTTTGTACGATTAAATATTCTTGACATTAGTATGACATTTACCATTCTTATTAAAACTGAAACAACCAAAATTGTTGAATTCGATTTCACAAGTTTGTCACACAATGTGCAATGAACATTTTCAAAATGATACGGACTTTTTAATTTTGTTTAAACAAATTTGTTTGTATGATTAGCAATGTCAATAACAAAACTGCCCTGAAGGCATTACTCGAGTGCTTTATGCATAAGTTGACCATGACTGTAATCTAATTAACCTTTTGGTATATATTGACTGCAAGTGAGCAGTTTCACACTTTCTTTCGATTCTCCAAGTCTCATCACATCACCATTAAAAAGCTAGTTCAAACACTAACAAGCAACAAGACAACAATAAGAACACAAGTTTGGCAGTCCCGAATTGAGCATATCTTTCACCAAATCGTCCAACATTCCTTGAGAAACCTTTTCTGTCGGTACCGTACTGTCCACATTTTCCGTTTGTTCGAGGCAATAGTCGCTATCATCATCTTTGTCGTCGTATTCTTCCTCCTCGTCCACGTCCTCCACCACCACTGCATCATCACAATCATCATCGTAATCGTCTACAACAGTAATTTCACTTCCATACTCTTCTTCAGCTTCATTTACCTCGGAATCATTGACATCATCATTACCGGCAATTTGGGTTTGATCATTGTTGTCGGAAAATAGAACAGAGAGATCATACGAAGAAGACTCGTTTATGGACCAAATGTTTGAATCGTCACATCCGGATAAAGACTTCTCGGCATTTGTGTTCATTTGTGGAGGAATTGGGACGTGTGAATCTGCTGTACGCCAAATACGTTTCCTTGCCGATTCGCAATCTGGGTAAGTGTCAATGCTACGGGATTTTTTGCCCTTCGAGTTGAGACCAGTGACATTAGCCATCTGGATTTTTGCCTTTGTACCAATCACGCAATTTGGCATAACAAGAAGTGCACACTTATCGAGGTGCCCAAGTCTCGTCTTGATGCGGCACTGCACAACCGAAATACGCTTCAAATGCACTCTTGAGGGTCTTGGATGTTTGAATTGGAACACGCTGAAGGGGTGGTGCAAAGTGACCGCAAACATGACAGAACGTATTCGGATGATTCACGCATTTACTTTCAAAGTCTTGATCTTTCCTCTTCACTCGATTTCGAACCATTTTGTAAATAGCAAGGATGGATTACAATAAAATACACAAATGTACAACGTTCAACCTGTTTTATTCAAATATTAGAATTCAGTAAATAAATAATTAATAAATAGACAAACCAGACAAATCTCAAATCACAAAGCAAACGAAGATAAAGTCAAATCAAACAAATGGACCAGTTTGTGACATAAATGTTAAGCAGAAATTGCAAAATGCACTGTGATGATAAATGAAAATTAATAATTTTGAATTTTAAAATTTGTTAAATTACCGAATCAAATTGATTGCAATTTATAAAATGCAAGAGAAACAGAAAGAACACAGAATCGCACCAGACAAATTGGAGGGAACGCAGACAAGACCTTGTAGAGCGAGTGAGAGCTACAGTTGCCAATAACAACAACTCTCGCGCGCACGCCGACGACGTCTTTGTGAACGCATCATTATTTGATTTTTGCCTGCTCGCTTACGCGGAATTGTCATAAAATTGCCAATTTTGGACCATCTGATTAGTCATGATGCCCTCCAGATCTAGCCTAACTAAGCTTACCAGTCGATCTAGAATGTGTTAAATGTGTAAGAGCCAAACGGACGACCCGTGAGAAAAAGTTGACTTAATTTGTTGCCGTGTGGTTTCATACAAAATTTGCAAAGCAAAAAAACCACACAACATAGCTGAAAATCTTATACTACCTTGCGCAAAAAATTATTATTTCTAATTTAATCGGAGAATGTCAATCCAATCTTATCAATGATTTGCCTTTATCAGATAATACTGTTGCTAGACGGATAGAAATGATTTCCGAAGAAATTAATGAACAGTTGATACTTCATTTGAGAAATTCCAAATTTGCTATTCAACTCGATGAAGCAAAATCAAAAAATAATTCAAATCATATGTACTTGATATGCTATGTTCGTTACTTGCGCGACGATGAACCGACTGAAGAATTTTTGTTTTGTGAACGTTTTTTAGGTGGGAAAACAGGCGCAGAAATGTATGAAGTACTCAAGAATTTTTTAACTCTACATAAAATTGAAATCGTGAATTGCATTGCTATTTGTACAGATGGCGCTCCTTCAATGACAGGAAAATATGTAGGAATTCATGGTTTGATCCGAAAAGATGTACCTGGAATTATTTGCTACCACTGTATCATACACCGAGAAGCGCTTGCTTCAAAAACTAAAAATCCTGAATTGACTTTTGTAATCAGTGTCATTGTTCAAGCAATAAATTTTATTAAAGGTGATCCTGGTAGAACGAATTTTTTTCAAGTAATGTGTGAAGATATGGGGGCTATTTTTACAACTTTGATCTATCATTGTGAATCTCGCTGGTTATCAATTGGAAATGTGATGAAACGTGCTTTTATTTCGAAGGATGAAATATCGAGATTTTTGCTTGAATCAAACAAAATGGAATTGTTTGAATCGTTCACTGACCTCGATTTTTATTGCAGACTTGCTTATATGGCAGACATATTTGAACAATTAAACATCCTTAATAAATCTTTGCAAGGCAAAAATCACAATTTATTTGACCTTAATCAAAAAGTAGAAGAATATTGTTTGTATTTTCAAATGTGGAAAGATAAATTTTCGAATTCTATAATTCCTGAAGATTTTTATTATATCAATGAATTTTTAGTGCAAAACGAATTAACTACTATCACTGAAGATAATTTCAAAATTTTTGTTTCGCATCTCGAAGAGCTCATAAAACTTTTTAATCGCTATTTTTCTAATGACGATCTCGAATCTTTAGAATGGGTCGTTTCTCCTTTTAATATTAATTTGACGCAAAATTTTGTCTATGATAAATACAATTTATCAACTTTTGAATTAAAAGAATTATTTTCTATGAGTACCAACAAAATTTTTAAATCAAAATTTTTTGACCCTGAAACAAATTTAGCTAGTTTTTGGAAATACTGTAAAAATACTCATCCTTTGATCTCAACTAAAGCATTGAATTTATTGCTTCCATTTGGATCTACATTTTTATGTGAAGCTGGTTTTTCTGCAATGGTCCACTTGAAAACAAAATTTCGTGATTTAGTGAAAATTCAACGAGAAATGCGCGTTGCTTTATCAACAATAGAACCAGATTTTGACAAATTGGTAAATCGAATGAATCATCAATTATCTCACTAATTTTTATTTTTGTAATCTTCTATTTATTTTCGATTAAAGTTTTTTAAATTAATAATTTTATTTTTTTTTCATAAAAATGATTTTTAATTTTTACAAGATTTATTAAAACAAGTTTATAATATTTTTAATTTTTAATTTCCTGAATTGTTAAAAATTATAGAATTAATAAAAAAAAATTTGGAAAATTTTTCAGGGGTGCGAAGAATTTTTTTCGTTGAAAAACACTGCTCTAAGGGTTGTATGCGGACCATTTGACTTGAGTGCAGGTCTGTTAGTGTTTGTTTACATTTTTAGGCATATTCGACAATTTTCGCCACAAATAATTGGTCCAAAATTTTGAACCTAAAAAAATTTATTTCAAATAATGCGGGGATGCTCAAATAACCATTGACGTGTTTAGGAGCAAAGGTTGCAATTCTATTTGCAGACAAAAATGTCTTGCTGAACTACTTTGATATTGTATTAGATTTATGAAAAGTGTTCCATAATAAACCTCTTGTATGGGCCACTACACTTAACAATGAGACGGAACATGAAGATTAACCCATGGCAATGATAAAATGTAGATTCTAAATAATCGTAATCTATCTATCTTCTTATATTTAAACTCCGCCTTGCTGATGGTTGAATTTGGAGTTGGATTTGTGAACCAAGTTCCAATTTTCAATTTTTTTTCTTTATTAGGCTTTTTGTTGAGTTCTTTCTTTGTCTTGCATTGTCATCATAGGTTTTCTGAACAAATACTGTTGTTGTACATGGAAATATGGTGATTCAAGAACATATGGATGGAGAAACAATTAGAGTTAGACAGTGATCATATTTGAAGAAGACGATGTTCACGATCCACCTTCTACGATGTTAATCGAGAATATTTATGTTATCTCAATTGGTCTTAACTAAATGCGATGATCTGCGTACATAAGTAGGTACATTGTTTGAATTTCTGATTGATGATGAAGAAACAAATTAGATTAAGACAAATTAGTGCTCTCATAAAGCAAAAGTAAACTTTCAAAAATGACGATTTGTTAGAATTAGCAAAGCTGAGCAGTTCAACCCTTATCTCTCATGAATAACACTTTCTTTACTTTAACAATTCAAATCAAACCGTAGTTTTTGAAAGGTTACTTTTGCTTTATGAGAGGGCTAAATTTGATTGATTCGTTAAATTTTTAATTGCCAAACAAAAGTTTAAATGTATCGCAACCGATTTGGGCGGGAATGAATCTTTGATCATATTTGCATTGAATGTGACTAAATGACTTCGATGTTTCACACACTCTCGCTCCGACTTTCACGCCAATGGCGTTACCTATTTTTTATTTATGATAGATATAATGTTTCAAAATGCCAGCAGCTGGTTCAAAAAACTAGTTTATTATTAGGTGAATTATCTCTCTCATTGTTAACATTATTTATTGAATTCTAGAGATACTTTTCAGTAGTTCCATAATGGTAATAAAATGTTGATTGCAATTGACGTACAAGTTCAACCGTTGAACTACATTAGGATATTTAATGGTCTTCAAAACTTACAATTCTTTGGTAATCATTTTGTGTTTGTTAATGATAACTTTTACGTACAAAGCGCATATTGAAGTTGAATGATACACAGCTGCAGCTTTCTTATGCTGATTGATTTAAATCAGCCAGTTTTATAACCAGTTGTCCAGTTTTGATCTCGACACTCTAATAAGTTACTCCAATTTATATTTTACTAAACAAATTATTTAACTATTTAGATATTTTCAATTATAATTTAAAATTCCCTTAAATTTAGTATTTGTAATTTACTCATATATACTTTACCCGTACATTACCTCCAAGCATCTGCAATTTTCAGATAATAGTGACAAACTTGATTTTCACTTATAAAACAATTTGATTAATTTATACTTTTTGGATGATCCTCTAGTGTTCCACAAATTGGTATTCTAACTGTAACTTGCTTAATCTGCCATGATATAATATTGTATCCAAGCAATTAGCAGACATCCAACGAAGATAACTTAACTCATTAGCAAATCCACTTTAAGTTAAGTTAACTTGTGGCTTGATCGTACATGCCTGCAGATGCGACTATCCTCGCCAAAATTAGAAAATTTGCATGCTTACTTAGTGCGATCCAATAGGATGTCCTCGTGCATGTCTTTGGGAGCATAGCCTAATCGAAGAATTCAACAGCTTTCAAAGTCAAATGTAGTTTACTCATATGTACCTTACCTCAAAACATCTGCAAATTTGACGATTTTGTTTTTCACTATTAAAACTACTCGATTCATCTGGTTTTTCTATAAATTATTTTTAAACTTCAAACTTCTTCCATAAAATCCAAAGGTATTCTATATGTAAATAATGTACATGTAAATATATTCTAAATAATTGACAATTTTAACTCTTCTAGAATTTTGAGAAAATCTTCCATAATTTTTACAGGGAGAGTGACCTTGGTCCTCTGCGGTGAGCTGGCCACTTGCCCGTTACCCGATGGCTCTTTGAGCGCCCTACACGACGCCACGTGGCAAAAACCTGGCCTGTAACTGGGCTTCGGCCAGGTCCACCTTCCTTCGGGAGGGTGGTTGTGTAGTAGCGAATGTATGTATGTATGTATGTCTTCCATAATTTCACCTTTGAGTAGTTCCATTAAAAGCGCAAATGTTTGTCGCTAGTGAAGTATAAGCCAAACAGTTTACACACGTGAAGATGTTTATCAACATTTACACTTTGTTTATTTGCGTAATTATCCAAGTCAGGTTTCTCTTAAGCATAACCAAAAACTCAAAATTTGTCTAATAGTTATCCTTTTCAAATTTGATTATATATTCATTTCATTTGATTACAATCAGAATGCCAGTCCCACACCAGATGTGATTCGCTTGTGCAAGAATAACTCAATTCACTCCAACAACAACGACCAGGTCCAAAAACTGAAGGACCGCTTGGAGGAGAGGTGTGACGTGTACAAGAAAAAATTGGCAATCGCTGACAAAAGAATGGAGTTTCGAAAAACAAACAAGATGTTCGAATTCAATCGCAGCATGTTTTACCGAAAGTTAGAAGAAGAGAGATCGGTAGTAAGTGAGAACATCGACAAAAAGGCCACGAATGACTTTTGGCAACGAATGTGGAGGGACACCGAAGAAGAGAATCAGGACTACGGTGAGATGATCGAACTATTGGCTCCAGCTGAAGTTGCAACCGACATGAGCGAGGGAAGAGTCCAAGATCTGGTCCTACAACACATTAAGTTTCTCGCAAACTGGAAAACCCCGGGTCCTGATCAAGTGTACAATTTTTATATCAAAAAGTTACACTCTCTCCATGGAAAGGTTGTCCAAGTGATCAAAGAGGCTATCGCCAATCCAGATCTCATCGAGAAAGATCTCTATACAGGAAACACGTATCTGATCTCAAAGACAGAATGTGCAGACCAGCCAAAAGACCTGCGACCCATCACCTGCCTGCCAAACATGTACAAGCTCACAAGCAAGGTGGTCACATCCATGGTATCGGACTGGTGTCAAGCGAACGAGGTCATCTCGGATAGTCAATTAGGGACAAGAAAGAGATGCCAGGGAGCAAAACAACAAGCTCTGATCAACAAGGTACTGAATCAGAAGTACCGTGTGTTCAAAAAGTATGGGGTCACTTGGTCGTCAAAAAAGTTGGAAAACCGAATGTTGCCAATTTAATTTTTGGTTTTGGTTTTGAGATGCTTTACCCTCGTAATGAACAATAGCAATGATATCCGAATTCCTGGAACACCTACAGGGGTTATACGATTTATCAAATATTACTAATTTTGGACTTGGTTACTATTTTGATTATTTCTCAAGATTTGATCGAGTAAAATATTTTTTTAAATTTTATTTATTCTAAAAATGAATCTAGATATCTAATTAATGTACAAGCAACGACCTAATTTGAACATTTATTCTGCAAAATAGTAAATTTGAATTAAAAATAACTGTTTAATTCTATTTAATTTCAGATATTTAAACTAATTATATATAATATATAGATTTTATATTATATATTATAAAATGATTTAAAATGATAATTAGAACACTCCTGTATCTTATTTTTTATTGATAAGCAAAAAACAAAATTTATTGTTTTGTCAAATCTTGAGAAATAATCAAAATAGTAACCAAGTCCAAAATTAGTAATATTTGATAAATCGTATAACCCCTGTAGGTGTTCCAGGAATTCGGATATCATTACTATTGTTCATTACGAGGGTCAAGCATCTCAAAACCAAAACCAAAAAATTAAATTGGCAACATTCGGTTTTCCAACTTTTTTGACGGCCAAGTGACCCCATACTTTTTGAACACACGGTACAACAATAAATTGTACACATCCTGGATCGACATTCAGAAGGCTTACGACAGTGTCCAACATAACTACCTCCTCGATGTTCTTGAGCAACTACAACTACCTGATAACATCATCAAGTTTGTTAGACGCATGCTCGACAATCAACGAACGAATTTGATTTGTAATCAAGAGCAGATTGGGCAGGCGAGGATTGAAAAAGGCCTCCTCCAGGGAGATTCGTTGTCTCCGCTTTTGTTTGTCGTAACAATGGAACCACTGAGTCGCCGTCTCAATAGAGTATGCGAAAAGGTCCAAATCGAAGACATCAAGCGGAACCACTTGATCTTTATAGACGACATCAAACTATTGGCCAAAACGGAGGAAGGTCTAGTAGAGTTGTGTCAACAAACGGACTATTGCCTGAAGTGTATGGGGTTCAAGGTTAATCAGAACAAGTCAGCTAGTAATATCAACAACAAGGATACGTTTGGCAACAAAGTGGACGACGTAATTGGCTACAAGTACCTTGGCGTTCTGGAAGACTCTAGAAATGTAGTCAAGCCCGAGAACAAGTTGATGCTGCTGGAGAAGATCAAAGATAGAACGGAAAAATTGTGCCAGACAAAATTGAACGCCGTCAATCTGTTCCGTGGAATCAACGAGTTCGCTCTGTCCACACTTAACTACTACATCGGTTTGTTACCGTACGAACCAAAAGAGTACGACGATCTCAATAAAGATGTAAGAAGGATCCTGAGTCAAAGCAATGTGACCCGAAACGCGGCAAACATGGACCGCCTCTATCTTAAGCGGAACGAACTGGGAAGAGGACTGACCTGTCTAGTTGAAAAATCAGAACTGATGCTCCTCAATATGTACAATCATCTGGCCAAGAATCCCAAGACAAAGGAATTGGCGGACCAGGAGACTGCCAAAAGGACCCACCTTGGGCTCATTCGAAACTTTCTCCGTGAGAAATACCAAGTGGGTGACACCGAACTGGACACGAAGGTGGTGCAGAGTAGGCAAAAAGAAAATAGGTTAGCCAGAATCAAAGATAAACGGATGCACGGAATTCTGTTTACGGACGAAGACAAAGTATTCGATCGGATCAATTCGTCAATGTGGCTCTCAAAAGGCAACATCTCACCACAACAAGAGGGAATGTTGACCAAGCTGCAAGATAGAAACCTGCACTTTACTGGCTCGTCTAGGTGTCCCCACTGTGGCAAGGGATCTAAAAGTGTTGACCATCTCGCGACTCACTGTGGGCGGATGTTAAACTTTGATTACAAAAAACGTCACGATGAGGTCGTCAGATGTCTCCACTTTCAGTTTACCAAGCGATATGGTCTCAACAGAAATAAAAAACTCAAGAACTACAAAGTCGAAAATGTAGTCTCAAATGAGCGGGTCAAGATCAAGTCCGACGTGCCGATTTTGACAGATTTACGAATCGAGCACAACAAGCCTGACCTTCTGATTCACGACTTGAGGACCAAGGAGATCATGCTGATCGAAGTGGGCATCACGAACAAGGACATTTTACCATCCACTGAGTTAACCAAATCGCGCAAGTATGAACTGCTAGCGAACGAGCTCAAGTGCATCCATCCTGGAACAACTGTAACTACGATTCCGGTGGTCATGACCTGGGACGGCCTCGTAACTCGTCACTTCAAGCGCTACATGAAGCAATTAGACGTGGACGCAAAGCTGCAGGCCTATATCCAGTCGGTTGTACTTAAACGAACATGCGAATCCATTCTGGTAGACTGTCGGGCAGGAAGTAGAGGCGACTGGCTCGAGGAAGAGGTGTCAAACTGGATGGCCATGCTGGAGGAGACTCCCGCAGAAGCACAACAACATAACACACAAAACTAATTCATGCAACACACCATTTGTACAAGTTACTCATATTAACAATAAAATTTTGCTCATTTCATTTCATTCACTTTAATACAATTTGAAACACATTTAATCTTTATATAAAATATAGCCTAATATCTTTGATATGATTTTAAAAAAATTTCAATTATATTTTAATATTTTCATTTAACTTTTGTTTAAAAAACTTTATTCCTGAATTTATGCACTCTTAACTTCAGTGCTCAGAATTTTACAAAAGCATTTCACTCAATCAAACTTTGAAATATTCTTTAGTAAGTTAAAAGCTAAAAATTTAAAAGGGTTTTTAATAAATCGATTTTTAACAATTTAGGTTTGTTTTTTAACCTTAGTATGTTTTTAAAACTAGTTTTTGAACCAGCTGCTGGCATTTTGAAACATTATAACTATCATATATTTAAAAAAAATAGGTAACGCCATTGGCGTGAAAGTCGGAGCGAGAGTGTGTGAAACATTGAAGCTATTACTGCATTTAGTCACATTCATTCATTCATTCATTCTCAAGACGCAACCACCATTGCTGGTGGACTTGACCGAGCCCTGATTACAGGTCAAGTTTCTTTGCTTTCGCGTAGCGTAGGGCGAATGCAAGGTGCCGACTGGGGAACGAGTGAGTGGCAGGCCCACAGCTGATCCCACCGATCTTCCCCCGAGATTCTCCTCGCGCAACCAGGACTGATTATTGCCTCACAGGGACTCACACCTGGAAA
Organism: Rhizoglyphus robini; assembly: GCA_023373905.1. NCBI lineage: Eukaryota > Metazoa > Arthropoda > Arachnida > Sarcoptiformes > Acaridae > Rhizoglyphus > Rhizoglyphus robini. The sequence goes on from JAKIJQ010000044.1 coordinate 75,219, forward strand.
GTCACATTCAATGCAAATATGATCAATGATTCATTCCCTCCCAAATCGGTTGCGATAGATTTAAACTTTCGTTTGGCAATTAAAAACTTAACGAATCAATCAAATTTAGTCCCCTCATAAAGAAAAAGTAACCTTTTAAAAACTGCAGTTTCATTTGAATTGTTAAAGTAAAAAAATGTTATTCATCAGAGATAAAGGTTCATCTTTCCTAATTCTAACAAATCGTGATTTTTAAAATTTTACTTTTGCTTTATGAGAGCACTAATCTAATTTGTTTCTTCATTATCAATCTGAAATTCAAACAATGTACCTACGTATATAGTATATATATATACTATATACACAGATTATCGTTTCTAGTTAAGACCAATTGAGATAACATAAAAATTCTCGATTATCATTGCAATGGGTTTATCTTCATGTTCCGTCTCATTGTTAAGTGTAGTGGCCCATACAGGAGGTTTATTATGGAACACTTTCCATAAATCTAATACAATATCAAAGTAGTTCAGCAAAACATTTTGGTCTGCAAATAGAACAAATGCACTCTTTGCTCCTAAACACATCAATGGTTATTTAAGCATCACAGCATTATTTGAAATAAATTGTTTTAGGTTTAAAATTTTGGACCAAATATTTGTGGCGATAATTGTCGAATATGTCTAAAAATATAAACAAGAACCAACAGACACCAACACTCAAGTCAAATGGTCCGCATCCGACCCTTAGAGTCACCTTTAAGTGTGCTTGCCACTGCGCATCTTTAATGCGCACAGCGGGCGTGAGGGGGAAAGCGTGTGCTTGGCTGTGTCGCACTGGAGCACACACAATGTTGACTCTCGGTCCCAACACATTTCAATACAAAAATTTGGCATTTTTCTCAAAATCGCTACTCCTTTGACCTTTGACCTATATGGCCCCAAAACTATACAGCACATCTAGACCCTAACCAGAACACTGTGTTAAATTTTCTGACCGATCCAAACGGTAGTTTTCCCGGATTTTTGTTCACAAGAAATGACTGAAGTTACATTTTTCTCGGGTATATATCGTCGCTCCCGCAATCACTCACACCTCGCTCGCTTCGCTCGCTCAGCGTGAGTGATTGCGGTCGCTCCTCCAATTAACAGTTTTATTAATCTCAATTCATTAATTTGTTTCTTTTGGTTCTCTATCTATCTCCTCATAACTAACAATACCTACAATCTAATAAATATGTTTAACTCCTTTACTTACACATAAAACGAAATAAACCAATTATTACATCTGACATCATTCGATCATCGACTGTTAATAACCTAAATAATTTTATTTTCTATTTTTGAATTATTGAATATATTAAAAATATATACTTTTAATGAACTCATTCAAGACACAATTCCTCATTGCACACACAACAAATTGCCAGAAACAGAAAGTGACTCATCTGACCTTAGCTGTAGCAGCGCTCTTATCAGATTAGCAAGTTGATTATGGCCCATAGTGAATGGCTAATCAGATGAGCACTTTAATTCTGTTTTATTAAACTTCAATTGCCCATTTTAATCCATTGTTCTGTAGACTTGATTTGGTCCATTGTTTTGCGTGACTGGTGGCGCGAATCATTTGTTTAGCGTGTAATGAAACGATCTGGTCGCCAAGCATCTTCAAGAAAATGTACCCGACCGAGCTGATATCACCAATGACCAAATCGTCTAATAGTGGTTGTCCATTGTGTTCTTGATAGATTCTTTTCACATCACCATAATCGGAAAGCTTGCACACTTCTTTGCTCTCATCCAACAGAATGGTAAAAATTTATTTATTTATTATTTGAACTACAAATGCTCACCTCTACTGTGGAATGTGCTGTATAGTAACTTTTTGCGACTCGAACTCCCACATGGATGCTATCTCCAGGCATTTGCGGACGATGGTTTCCTGGCTATTGAGGGACGGGACGCTGATGATTGTGAACAAAAAGCCAACATTGCTCTCGACATTATCTCCAAATGGGGCGAGGACAACAAACTGAAATTTAATGCCTCCAAAACTCAAGCGATGCTTGTCACAAGAAAGCACCAGTGCTCGTACAACAAACCTTCAATCAAAATGGATGGAATGGAAATCGAACTTGTTCCCAAAATGAAATACCTTGGAGTCATTTTTGATCCAAAGCAAACATGGAGGGAGCACATCGAGTACATCTGTGGCAAAACTGAACGAATAGTACAGCGAATCATGCGAACAACGGGGAAAAATTGGGGACTTTCGGGCAGCCTGCTCAGAACTCTCTACATCGGCGCCATCGAACCATTGCTATGTTACGCATCCCCAGCTTGGATTGATGCACTTCAAGTTGAGGCACACAGATCCATTCTACTTTCGACTCAAAGATGCTTCGCCCTGCTAATCACCAAAGGTTACAAATCCATCTCTCTGGATGCCTCATTGGTTCTAGCCAATATTGCGCCAATAGACTTGAGGCTAAAAATGTGGTCGAATCGTTATCTCATTCGCCACAACATCATGCCAGAAGTGTTTCAACATATGCAGTGTCAGCAACCAGCACACTTTCTCGAAGACGGCCATCCTGCTCTAAAAGCAAACTTTGTTCATCAAAACTGTTCAAAAACTCATCACTTTACCATCTTCACGGATGGATCAAAGAAAGAAAACGAGATAACCAGCAGGAAACAGACAGGATGCGCATTTGTTGTCAAAGACCAACAAGACAACGAATGCCATCGAAAAATGTTTCGCTTGCACGACGAGTGCAGCGTCTTCCAAGCAGAACTACTCGCCATTAAGAGTGCTGTCACCTGGTGCCTCGAGAAACGGATGACGGCCACAATCAAAAGTGACTCAGAGTCCTCCCTGAAAGCCATTGCAAACAAGAAGAATCGAAACATACTCGCAGTTGAAATACGAAAACTTCTTCGACAACACCCCAACCACATATGCCTGAGTTGGGTGAAGGCACATGCTGGGAACGAAGGAAACGAGGAAGCCGACAAGTTGGCCAAGGAAGCGACCAACCTGAACACGAGCTCGTACAACATGATTCCACTATCGTATTTCATAAAAGTGTTGAACCAAGAAGCGGATACCGATTGGAACCAATGGTGGACAACCTCCACCAAAGGAAGGGTGACTAGTCGCTTCTTTCCTACAATCATGGACCGGAAGAAGTGCTCGAACATGCCAGACTTCATCATGACCCAGTTCATGTCTGGACACGGCAAGTTTCACCAGTACCTGACCAGAGTGGGCATCGAGCGCGACAAGATGTGCAAGTGTCAAAAGGGCGAACACACCCCGATCCACTTGATCACCGAATGTGATGCCTGGGCGAGACATAGGCTCGACTTTGAGGCCTTTGTCAACAGCAGGACCGACTCTACTCAACTATCCTTAAGCACATATACCACCGACAAGTGCTATAGTGAATTCCATAAATTTGTTTATAAAATATTTAATCATTTGTAATTAATCATTATTTATTCATTTATATTTTTTCTATTCATATTTTTATCTCTCTTTCCAATTATTATTTTTTATTTGCATAATATTTCTTATGTATTACACTAAATGTAACTAACTCATCATCATGTACCAATTTACACCTCTATATATGCTTACATCCTAGGGGTTAATAAAATTTCTCTCCAAAAAAAACTACAAAATTTGTTGTGCAAATTGTTGATATACTAAACAAAACAAGGCATTCGCCACCTCATAATCTATGAATCATAGAGATCATGATAACTTTTTTTATTGAATGTAAATGCATTAAATTTAATCTGCAATTGTGCTTATCTAAACTATCCACTCATTGCTTTGCATGTCTTGCAAATTTGGTTTTAAAAATGGTCGATTCTTTTTGTTAGAAACTTTGATACACTCATTCAAATTAATTTAAATTATTAAGTTAATTGTCTCTCTAATGGTTTACATTATTTATTGAATTCTAGAGATACCTTTCAGTAGTTCCATAATGGTAAGCAAATGTTGATTGCTAGTGACATACACGTTAAACAGTTGGACAGTATTCTAGTGACTCGAGATAATTGTCCAAAGTTCCTCCTTCCATTAGTTCCATAAAAAATGAGCGAATGGTGAATGTTCATATTGTCATTTTCGACAATCATTTTTCACACAACATCGTTTAGAGCGAACGAAAGTAGACTTGAAGGCACTAGACAAAGCTGTAATATGCTTTATACTCAGAGTGGTGATCCAGGCTTCTGTGGTGAGAATGTGGTCAATGGTCACGTACTTTCTTGATTGATGCACACGAAACAACAGTTTGACCTGTGATGACTGGAGCTGGTTTCCAAGTATCTTGAAGAGAATGTAGCCAGGCGAGCTCTCGTCGCACATCCGCCTATCATCTGATAGAAGCAGGCCTGTTGTTTCATCGTATAATCGGGTAGACCCCCCTAAATCGGCAACTTTGCAGACCTGCTTGGTTCCATCCAGCAGAATGTTCCCTTCGTACATGTCTTGGTGGGCGAAACTTAGCTGGTGAATGTACCTGTGGGTAAAATCAAATTTAGTTATTTGTAATTTACTCAATACGCAATCTGCAAGTAAAATTGACGAACTTATTGTTCACTTAGGAACTGATCATCATCAGAAAAGGTTACTTTCATTTCAATTTAACTAAAGAAATAATTTAATGTTCCAAATATTTTGAACAATATTTTAAAATTTCCCTTTTACTTTTCGTTTTTAAAAAACTTTATTTCAGAAATGTTATTTACCAAAATTGTGCTCCAGGCGAATTAAAACCAAGAAACGTATTAGTCGGACAGGTGTAATAAGTCGCATTCATGAAAAATCATTTCGAAATACAAAATCTTACAGAAAATACAAATTTTTTATTCTTCCAAGATCCATGCTAATCCAGGGTTGACTAGAAATAATTTCCTCAACACTGACATATTTCTTCGTTTGATGGGCTCGGATAATCTGCTTCATTCGCGGAGAAAGAATTTGATGACCAAACATTTTGTATATGAGATAGCCCAGCGAAGTGACGTCTCGCTTCAGCATGACATCTGACTGTATTTGACCAGTGGCATTGTCGAAGGTGGGCTTTGCATCACCAAAATCGGCAAGTTTGCACTTTTCCTTGGTGCCATCCAGAAGAACGTCACCTTCATGGATATCGTTGTGAGCGCAACCCACACTGTGCATGTACCTGTGTGTAAAGCCAAATCAAGTTACTTGTAACTTGTTCATATGTACCTTACCTCAATGCGTCTGCAATTTGCAGGTACAGATGACTTGAAGGCACTCGACGAAGCTGTAATCCAGGCTTCTGTTGTGAGAATGTGATCAATGGTCACTTACTTCTTTGATTGGTGCACACGAAGTAACTTTTTGAATTGTGATGACAGCAGCTGGCTTCCAAGCATCTTGAAGAGAATGTAGCCAAGCGACCTCACGTCGCATATCAGCCTATCATCTGACAGAAGAAAACCAGTTGTTTAATCGTATATTCGGGTAGTAGACTCTCCAAAATCGGATACTTTGCACACTTGCTTGGTGCCGTCCAACAGAATGTTACCCTCGTGGAGGTCTTGGTGAGCGAAGCCAAGCTGATGATGGAATCTGCGGGTAAAATCAAATGTAGTTATTTGTTACATACTCACAATTACCTTACCTTACTGCATCCGCTATCTGAAGGTAAAACGAACGAACTTGCGATTCACTTAAAAACGTAGATCGATACACATTCGAACATTTGCCACTGCCGAGAAGCTTTCCAGTTTCATATCCACGACCGAGAAGCTTGCTTTTGTCATTAACGGAAAGAACAAGTTCGGCCGCGTCTTCTGGTAAGTCCAACCACTTGTCACGTACGATGACAAAATCAGCGGCAGATGACAGGTCGAACTCGCATGGTGAATCGTTCATCTCGTGAAATAAAATGTTGTGCTCAGTGTACTTGTAAATAGAGTGCGTGAACATATGCAACAAAATTGGGGTGTTCGAAATGGAAAATGTTCGAATTTTTTTTATGGAAGTTTAACAACAAAAGAACATTTAGAGTTATTATTACACGTTTGCATTTAATTCATAATTTAAATCATTTAAGTTTAAAATACATAATTCAAAACTGGGGCCATTAAAATACTAAGATAAATTTTTAAATAGGATTAATTTAAACACTCAACTTGTGATCAAGCTTTATTTGCGAAAGCCATTGTTTTAGTAAAAATATCTCGTCTGGCCGGACTAAATCCTCAGTATTAAACGGGGACAATGCTTTCAACTAGTTGAAATTGGCGTGTTGTTTCATTTTACTTTTAAACTTTTAAAGTTATTGTTCGTTTCGTTTTGCTTAAAGGGTTTTGACAACTTTTTAATTAAATACTGTTTATATTTAAACTTGTTCTTAAACAATTTCTATTTAAAAAACATTTTTTTCTTTAAAAAAATATGTCTGCTTATATATTTTAAACAACATAATCGTATGCCTCCCAAAAGGTTAATTCATTTTCAAAATATTTAATAAAATATTTGTTATTTTTTCTTAAAACTTATTTTCTTCACTTAATATACGCACTTTTCCAATGTTTTGAACACCGTTTTTCTATTTTATTAAGACATTAAATCTCACAGTTTATACAATTTTTATACATTGAAATTGAAACAGGGAGTCTCTTAATAAATACCCCCAACATTCGTTTCAGTACTCATGTTTACTTTTTATCAAATGGTTATATCACTTCATACACTAAATGAGCCGTCGTGACATTTTATAAAACAAAGAAAAAAGTCCTAGTAATTGAGTTGTAATCTGTTCGATCAATTAAAAGGTCAAATCAATCATTATGATTAACATCATATCATCAGGTCTGTATGAAATCATCAATCGCGTCTTTTTATTTAGATCGCTTTGGTTTTTGTTTCTTATGAATAATATATGATTTTAAATTATAAAAACTATATATCGATCTATAGTTTTACAATGTTTTAGATGTACGAGTCGTACTTGTTATAACTTTTTAGGTACTTTTTTTCCTCTAATCGTTCAGACTAAAAGGTAAATTTACTTCTACTTGTATGGGTTTCTGCACATTGCCATTTGAATTCGGAACTTGAATTAAGATCAACGTACATCTAAAAAATAAACATTTTAATTCTCATTCATTTCTGAATCCGTGTAATTTATCTGTTTAATTTCTGCCTTTTAATCACAAAGTTGTAAAATAACAATCGAATTAATTTTATATGATATTACATCAAAAGTCAATCAAACATAATAAAGGCATGACATGAATTTATCCGCTATTTAACAACTTTCCTTCTGCATGTATTGTATCGCATCCACTGAAATAGGTTAAAAATATTTTTTATAAACTTGTTTACTGTTGAAATGTAAGTTATTTTGTATCAAAAACTGTTCGGAAATACAGGTCATTATCGCGAACTTTCTGACCGAACTTTGTATGAAAGTTTATTACAAATTCAAATTCAAACAGTTACTTGAGTATATTCTCTAATTTGAAATCTTATTACGGTTTTCTGATTTCTCTCTCATTTTCCTATTTGTCTACCATCGCTTTCTGCCCGTGCTAAAACAATCCATTATCAATTCATACTAATTAGGGAGTCACTTTCAGAGTCTAGTTTGTCATAATCAATGTCAAAAATAAATTACTTAAAGTAAATTTCCAAGTGACTTATTTTATCATGTTTATTCATTTAACTTTTGTTTAGTAATTTTTTTGTTGAAGCATTTTTAAATGGTTTAAATATAAATTACGCTTAAAATTCTTTATTTTAAATTCTTTATTCAATAAATAACTTTTATGTTTTTAATTTAACTAAAATTCTCCAAGCTTTCAAGTTTATGACTAATAAAGTTTATCTAATCTCATACTTCACAATGTTTATTAAAAATATTCCTGAATATTTAAATTATTAAAATATTTTCAAAATGTTTAATCAAGCTGTTTATTCTTTATACGAGATAACGTATATCAATAGGTCATAATCTCTAATTAGTGACAATATATCAGTCTAAATGACAAATATAGTGCATCAATTTTTTATTTATTTTAATATCATAAATATAGTTAGTTAGTGGAATTATTTTAGCAATCATTGTTTTTATTTGTTTCTTTTTATTGTGAGTATTGTCGATCAATTTCGAGGTATTTGTTTGGCTAATGTCAGTTCGTGATTCAATAAAGTAACTCCTTTTTGAAAATCAGTATTGTAATTTTAAAGGATTTTATATTTTGTTTTGCACAGTGCGCAGTCTACAATATACCGTATAATCTCCAATAAGCGCCGCCTTCAAATAAGCGCCGCCCTCTAATAAGCGCCGCAGAAAAATGCACTGTGGAAGTTAAAAAATAACGGTTTTTGGGCAAAAATTTAGGCTTAAAATCAATAAGCGCCGCGGCGGTTGTTTGGGCTTTTACGGTATTTATCAATCTATAAAGTTCGCCCTCGTTATATTCCTTATCAAAGACTCTTTTACTAATAAATCACGTCTTTTATCTCAACAATTAATATCATGACGCATGCGCACTCGACTCGTTTATTTATCCGTAACTAATTAATTTGTGTTTACCACTTGGTTCGTGTCACTCACTTTCACTTGTGCGTTCTCTCTCTTCTCATCGTCGGTTTCCTTTCCGCAAATTTGTATGTAAAATCTCTTTTAAATCTTTTAAGTAATTTTAATTAAATAAAATTAAACAAGGTTTTATAAATTAAATTTCGTCAACTTAAATCGTTTTATCTATAAATTTAGTACCATCAATTGATCATTCATCATTTAAAAGGTTAATCTTATTTTATTGTAAATTATTTCCTACCCGAAATGTTATTCAGCTTAATTACGAGACAGTTTTATCACTTCTTTTTGTGAAAACTAAATTTCATTTATGCTTTTGTACCAATACCGAAGAGATATGAACTTTATCGTTCAAAGTAAGCTAAGTGAGAGTGCTTTTACATATGTCTTTATATTTTTTTAATATTTTTAACAAAATAGTTCCGAAGGAGTTGGACACAATCCATTCTTTCATACTAAAGTCAGTATTCATCTCTCTGTTTGTTTTATTCTGTAAAGCTATATCATTTGAATTTATTTATTTCCGACACTAATCACGAAACCAAGTACAATGTCAACTATCGATCTCAACTCATCATGCATTGACTCATCTTCAGTATCGAATCAATCGATTAATTCATCGACTATTGCTGGTAATTCTGTATTTCTTCTTTTCTTCTTAATTTGATTAATTTAGGGTTTTCTCGCATTGCTGGTTGAAGAAAATATTTTTAATTTAACTCTGTGAGATCATTACTGTCACTTTTTCTCTCACTTGTTTCAATAAAGTTATCACATTTTTAACATTTGTTTTTTCAAGTGAATTTCGCCTTTTAAGCACACAATCACGGTTTCTTTCAATCAAGCATGCTATTGAAATCTTTATTCTTTCTTTCCGTTTTTCATGAGTTTCAACTGGTAAAAATAAGAAAATATTTCTAAATATAATTAATTTAAAAATATGTTCTTCCTCTAACCCTACAAATAACACTACTGAAACCTTAGCCAACCATACTTTGATACAACGCTTCTAAAGTTATAATTTCATTTTTTAATTTCATGTTTTTTAAAAAGGTTTATTTTACATTTTGATAAACTCACATTCAATCAGTTGGAGGTTTAAATATATTTCTAGTGTTTTTATTACTAAAATTTACTAAAAAACTAATTTTATTATCATTTCATTTGATTGAGGACAGATATTAAATTATTTTGTTTAACTAGATATTAGATTAATTTAAAATATTTTTTTAATTCACTTGTTTAAGTTTATTAAACTTTTAACTTTAATAGGAGCAATTTTCTGTGGCAAACAAAATTCAATTCAAACAATTTCAAAGTCAGTTAGAAAAGTTATGAGTGTATGAATTCGTAGTAAATTAAATTGTGTTGCAATCAATTAAACAAATATAGAGGAATTCTACAATCTGTACAAACAAGACACATCAAAGTTTCTCACGCAATGTTGTAACTGTAATAAAACAAAACATTTATTTCGCAATACAAAATAATAAGTAAACCAATTGAACGTTCTTATGTTTAACATAGTTTTAGATTTCATGCTTGAAAGAAAAGTCTAATCAATGCCAAATATTATATTAATCTCGTTATTGTGTGATGGATTTAAGGAATCCATCACGTTTTTTAATGAATGATGGTTAGAACTGTTCAATGTACTTGTATTGTTCATTTTTACATTCATTTAAAGGTTAATTATGGCTGACAAAAAAAAGTCTTTTTAAGCTCTTTAATTTCAAGAACAAATAAAATAACAATTGATAGAATCTTTCTGTGTTAAACAAAGGTTTATTCAAACAATTTAATAGAATTTCTGACTAATATAAATAATAGTGATTTTTTAAAGTGTCGGAAAACTTTTTGCAAGTGTTATTAAATTTGAAAATCCAGTATCTCTTTTAAAATGCAGACAAATTTGTTTTTTTTATTAAATTCTTTGTTAGAGTAAGAGTAGACTAATCGAATAATGCTGAACAAATGAATGTTAAGAGTTTTTCAATTTCTTTCTTTTAAAAGGTAACTAAATTTATCAATTAAAACAATTATCTGATGGTTTTATTCCTAATCAAAGACTCTTTTATTAATAAATCGCTTCATTTCTCTCAACAATCTCATATCACTACGCATGTGCGCTCGATCGACTCCTTATCAGTAACTCATCAAGTCTCCTCCACTCTCGTCATTTTAGTCCTCAAATATTTTATTAAAATACGAGTTGAAGCAAGACCCCCTAAGGAGCCGGAACAGAGTGAGAGAATATATTAAAAATAGACAAAGAGTTTGTAACATTAAAGTCGATGATATAAACGATTCGGGATAAAGGCATGTCGAGAGAGGTAAGAATGTTCAAAGTGGTGTTGTGGATGGCTCCACGTGCACCAAAGATAAGACCATAAACTTCTGTTGACTGAGGATATTTACCGAGTCTATTTAGCTTAGTCTTGATTGCTGCAAGGATCGATTCTTCCGAGTACTTAGTACGTTTTGCCATGTCACGTTGGTGTAATGTTGTGCGTTCACTTTTGAATGAGACTTGCACGTCAAGAACAAGACATTCTTTTGTGGGACTAACAGCACCGATGTCTGGCTTGAACTCCTCGCCACGAGAATTGCTCACGGAGAAGTTTGTAAAGACAGTCCACTTGAGCTTCTCGAGGTGGTCGGTGATTGTCTTCTGGGCATCGTTGTGACGTTTCCGATGCATTCCTTCCATGAACTGACATTCACACAGTATGTGCTTGAGGGTTTCCAGTTTGCCACAGTGATGTCGACAATACACAGGGATGGACTCATAGCCAGATGCACCAATAGAACACGTGCGCATTCGCAAGTAACTCACGAAGAGATGTCCAGAGAACCATGTGCTTCCGGTTAAGTGTCGATTGACGAGTGATCCAGCAACAGCGAAACTTGACTGGCCCTTGAAGTCCCTGATGCACTCCAAGTCTTTGAGGAGTCTGGTCCGGTTATCGCGATAATGCGGTAGAATCCGTTCGATTTGTTTCATTTTTGTATCGAACCATTTTGAGCTTGTTACATCCTTAATGACCCATGAGTCGGATAAACGGAGCTTGGATAGACGCTTGTATGCCATAATAGGAATCTGGAAGCGAAGTTCTGTAAGTCCGAGACCACCATCTTTGATAGGAAGATGAAACCAACTGCTGGCTACTGAGTTTGGCAGATGAAGAAATTGCTTCGCACAATTGCGGATGCTTCGGTCAAGGTCACTCAGTATCGTGGCAGTAAAGTCCTCGTTGATTAGACGGTGAAGAAACTTTGGGATTACATGAACTCGAAGCATATATAACTTCTGATTTGGCCTTAGGCTTGAGTTCTTCAGTTTGTCCAATAGTGGACTGATGGTCGTACGATTCATACGATGGCTATTGTTGGCATCAATAGTGACTCCAAGGTAGTCCAGTTTGTCGTCGGTCGAAATTGTCGATGATCCAATTCGAAGGTCAGCGGCATTACCAATGGTAAAAGACTTGTTTGAGTTTGCGCTCAAACCGACCGAACTGTAGAAAGCATTGGTCATGTCAATCAAAACTTGTAGATCGTGGTCATTCTCTGCCAGTAAAAGTAGATCATCGGCATAGGCCAAAGCAGCGAGTCGACCTGATCTGAAGCGAACTCCGAGTAGTGATGAATTTGCTTGCTCGAGGAGTCCGTCCAGCACAAGGTTGAACAGGAGGGGCGACAAAGGGTCACCTTGTTTGACTCCCCTCTTGATACTGATTGGGTCACTATTCCATTTCTCTAGAGACAGAAAAGTTGAGCAGTCCTCGTACAGGTCCTGAATAATTTCCAAACTTGCGTCGTCCAGTCCTTTGTTCCTGCAGACAGTGAGGATGGCATCTTGGCTTAGGCAATCAAAGGCCTTGGACACATCTAACGAAGCAATTCTAGCTTTGTGGTTGTTCTTGACAACATATTTGATCGTAGTGATAGCTTCGCAGATGCCATCGTGGTCCACAAAGCCTTTCTGGTACTGCGAAAGTTTGACTTGCTTGGTGAGTTTTTCATTTAGCGCCGCCGAGTAGCATCTGTACATGATACTGCTGACCGTTATCGGACGGTAATCCTCAGGTCGACGTGATCGCTTCTTAGGGATGAGGGTCGTTTTCGACTTTTTCCAATTCTTCGGAATTTTCTTCTTGATCAGACACCAGTTGAGGAGCACCTGGAACTCTTTCACAAATGGCAAAATTTCGTCAGAGGTCACACCATCGAGTCCAGGATTTGATTTCGTCTTCGAAGCTAAAAACTTACAAATGAAATTTTCGTCGATGTAGTCGGTGATATTTTTGTCTTGAGTGGCCTCGATTGGCTCGATCGTCGATGGAGCAGGGTTCGAAAGAATTCCATTAAAGAAGTTGTAGAATTGGGTTTCGTCGATGGGCTCATGCTCGATTTGACCGTTTGTGATATGTGACATTAGTGCACGTCGATTGGTACCGAACAACCGCTGACAAGTTGAGAATTCCGACACCCTCCTTTGCTCGGATTCACTGAGCTCAGTACGTCTTCTACGACCACGCCTTCTTCTTGGCCACTTCCGTGATGGGTGGTCATCAGGTAAAAGCTTGTAGAACATTTCCACCATATCGTCGACTGAACCATTATTGATGACAATGTCGTATGCGTCGCTTTTAAAGGTGCTCTCAGGTAAGTCAAATATATCAGGTATGATCATGTCAGCTGGGGAAAGCATATCGTCAGGCTGGTCATCGTTTTGAGTTGGTGGAGGTGGGAGAGCTTCTTCATTCCAAATCGACTTGAAGGTAGTGCAGACTCGTTGATGCCCCATAACCTTGTGGATAGAGTCAAATGCATGTGAATGACAGTAGTAGCAGCCGAATGAGGCTTCAAAAGAGTGCTCGTTCGATTGCAGATGTTTGATTAAGTTAGTCGCAGATTTAAGGTTGATCAGACAGAATGGGCAAAGCCATTGCGATTTGCGTCTCAGGAGACCTTTAGGTGTTGGTACGATTACGACCTTCCGCACATGGGAACAATCTAAAAGTTCCGAACAAGTGAATATACATTTTGACAAACAAGTGAAGTTGACGAAAGATTTTTTCAGGTTCCATTCTTGACAAGTAGGTACGGGTTGATCACTGGCCATAATTGGTGTGATTTTTTCTCCAACTGACGTATTTTTGCAATTCAGGACATCTACGCTGATCGAATGCGGAGTGATTGACGTTCTTCCTGTTTGCACTTGAACAATTTGCACAACAGAGTGACTCTGCTGGGCATTCACTTGACTTGTGGCCATCACTTTTGCACTTTGCGCATAAAGGATTCAGGATTTCGGCTTTTCGGAAACAGTTAGAAGTGCTGTGACCAGGTTTAAGGCAATGAGTGCAAATTGGGGCATCGAGGTACTCGACGACATTGCAGGCATTGAACGATGGAAGATAGATTCGACTGCCAACCAATCGCTTGAACGTATCGGGGTCCACCTCATAGACCAAATGATAAGTACGCCACCCTGGCTTCTCAATCTTGCGAAGATGACGAATTTTGCCATTGGAGGTAGTGAGAGCTTCCTCTACCGTACCAGCATCGATACTGTTGGGAATAGAAAGGACCTTAATCCTCGGTTCAAACTGAACCTTGTCCATAACCGTTATTGTGGGAATTTTGTGGAGAAATTCCCGGAAACCATCCTCCTGATTGGTGTAGATGATCTTCGAGCCGTCACCAAGAGTCCGGGCGTTCTCGTAGACTAGATCATCGGGCTTGGCTGGATTGTCCGGATTACTTAGTAAGTCGTCTAAGTTGTCTGATTCGGAAGTCGGCTTGATTCTAATGGTTGGGATTCGTTGACGATTTGGCTTTTCGGTAACTGGTTTAGACTTTGAACTTTTAGTTCCACCATTTTGCTCCATGGCTCTTGCGAAGGTCTTCTTCTGATTGCATCTCGAATCCACACTTTTTGACTGACTTGAGGTACTTTGAGCTGAGGTCGAGTTGCTTCTATGTTGAGAGGCTTTAACATTATTCTCGACAAGGTTGGCGACCAACTTTTTCAATTCAGAATTTTCTTCTGAGAGATTCAGAATCGCTTTTTCGATTCGATCCAGGCGAGTGTCATTTGTTGAACATGGCTCGAGTTGGACAAAGACTTCTGTGGCAGTGTCGTCTTTTGGTTTTGTTAAGAGGTTAACAATCCTCTGGAACATACTACGGCTGAGAGAAACAGTTCCTCCTTCTTGAGCATTCGCCCTGTCCATCGCTTTCGAGACGACATCATTTTTGTCCATCTGTTCGTATTCCACCTCTTCATCGTGATTGACATCTAATACTTGGACAGGCGGGACATGTTGAGCATTCTCTGGCAAGTTTCCTTGTTTCAACAACTTTTCCAATTCTTCTGCTTTTGAGACCAAATCAGACCTTATCTCGTTACTGAGAGTACCTCGGTTTGGTACTGCTTTGATCGAGTTGATAAGAGACGATAAGTGAGACTCGAATGAAGACTTAGGCATTGATGTGCGTAGAGATGGCGAGTTTTGAGTCTTACTGGTCAGCACCGATGAGTTTGACATCAGCCCTTTGTTTGACACAGATGATGCGGAAGGTTTGCCGTTTAGACTAGGGCTTTTGAGACGACCACCAGCTAAGACACTAGAAGGTTTTGCTTGTGAAATCATCTTTGGGATGATCCACAAACGGAGGTGCACCGATGAGATGACCCGGAAATCCGGGGATACCAATATTGAATTCCAAACGAAAATTGAAGTAAATTCCGAACACTAACACAAAAATAAAATAAAAACAAACACACAAGTTCAACACACAAAAACGTTCACACACGGGGTGACGGTTGTTGTTGAGAGTGGGTTTGTTGGCGGTCGACAGTCACTTGCGAGGCAGACGAAGCAAGACGAGCGATGTTACCATCGCGAAGGCTGGCGAGCAAGTGACTGTCGACCGCCAACAAACCCACTCTCAACAACAACCGTCACCCCGTGTGTGAACGTTTTCGTGTGTTGAACTTGTGTGTTTGTTTTTATTTTATTTTTGTGTTAGTGTTCGGAATTTACTTCAACTTTCGTTTGGAATTCAATATTGGTATCCCCGGATTTCCGGGTCATCTCATCGGTGCACCTCCGTTTGTGGATCATCCCAAAGATGATTTCACAAGCAAAACCTTCTAGTGTCTTAGCTGGTGGTCGTCTCAACAGCTCTAGTCTAACTTTTTGCAAGTGTTATTAAATTTGAAAATCCAGTATCTCTTTTAAAATGCAGACAAATTTGTTTTTTTATTAAATTCTTTGTTAGAGTAAGAGTAGACTAATCGAATAATGCTGAACAAATGAATGTTAAGAGTTTTTCAATTTCTTTTTTTTTAAAAGGTAACTAAATTTATCAATTAAAACAATTATCTGATGGTTTTATTCCTAATCAAAGACTCTTTTATTAATAAATCGCTTCATTTCTCTCAACAATCTCATATCACTACGCATGTGCGCTCGATCGACTCCTTATCAGTAACTCATCAAGTCTCCTCCACTCTCGTCATTTGTGTTTACCACGTGGTTCGTGTCACTCACTTTTGTTTGTGCGTTCCCTCTTTTCTTTCTCAACAATTTTCTAGTCTGCTAATGTAAGTAGAGAATACAAAATAATTTACAAATAATAATTCTTTATTTTTCTCTATCTCACTTTAGCCCTCAACCATGAAGTTATCATTCATCTGTCTGTTAGTTGTACTCAACCTGATCGGATTGGTCAGTCTGGCCCCTTCCAAACAGTATGGCTCTTTTGACCATGTCACTGTATCGAGCCAATCACTTGATTTATCGACTGTTACAGGCATTTGTTTATTTGTTGTTTTACTCTTAGTGCTATCTCCATTTCTTATTCCATTGCCTTTGAGTTTTATAACGGCTCGTCACTAAATATATAAGTTGATAAATAAAGTTAAATTTTTTTGAATCATTTGTTTTATTATTTTAATGGTTGAAAACATATTTATTTTATTGTTCATTAGCTAAATCATTTTTTATTTCCTGTGATTTTTGTTTCCTTATCAAAATGTCTTTTATTAATAAACAATATGAAACGTAAACCACTCTTCTTATCAACTGTACGAATGTGCGCTCGCTCGATTGTTTATCAGTAATTTATCAAAATCTCTCTTTATGCGTGTTTGTCTAATTCTCCACTCGTCTCTCTCCTTCTACACTCTCGTCATTTGTGTTCACCACGTGCTTCGCGTTACTAACTTTTGGTTTGTGCGTTCTCTCGCCTCAGACTTCCAAACTTTTTCTAAAGTAAGTAGAGAATAAGTAATGAAGAGTAATAGTTCAATTGTTTTCCAATTTTTCCTAGCCCTCCACCATGAACTTATCATTCATCTCCTTGTTAGTTGTACTCAACCTGATCGGATTGGTCAGTTTGGCATCCTTCCAACCAGAATGGAGACATCGGAACTGCATCTACTTCGGACACTAATCTCGAAACCACATCTAATGGAGATTTTCCCGCTTCTGTATCGGACTATACGTTTGATCTATCTGATATTGCTGCTATTTCTATAGTTGTCCTTTTCTTTATATGTATTATATTTCATGCCGGTTGAAATAATCGTTGAAAGATATATTTTTGTTCGACTCGATGTGGTTATTACTGTAACTATCACATTACTTGTTTCAATAAAAACAATTATGTTTTGAACTTGTGTTTCATCGTGTTCAATAGAATTTCACTTTCAATATGCAATCAGTTTTTTCACAATCACCACTCAAACGTACTCTTACGATTCCTTATCAAGATGAGTCTTATTAATAAATTGCAATCTTCTACGCATTTCATAACTCCACTCATGCGCGCTTGTTTTACTCCTTATCAGTAACTCATCAAGTCTCACCCGCTCTCGTCATTTGTGTTCACCACGTGTTCGTGTCACTTGTGCGTTCTCTTTGCTTTCTTCGTCTCCGTTCGCTAACTTTGTAAATACAAGTTGCACAATGAAAATGTCGTTCATCTCGTTGGTGGTGATCACCATTTTGATCATGTCTGGACCTAGTCTGTTGGTCTCGATTCCGAAAAACATTTTCACTACTACCAATCCTACCACCGTTACAATCCCTCTCCCAACTCCAATTGCCACCGAACCCTCGAACACCACTTCTGTTCCCACCACCAATTGCACCACCCCAACCACCTGTCCCACCACTCCATCTCCCACTCTACTCGACTCGATCGTGTATTCATTTGGTTGTTATTTCCTTGTAATGGTTGGCATAACAATGCTACTTCTCATGTTGTACGGTTGCTATTCGTTGGGTTGTGCTTGTTATCATTGGTTTGCTTAAAGTTATTAATAAAATACGTTCTTATCTTTCAATCATACGCACTCGTTTTTTAAATTAAAAATCTTATTAATTAGCGCTTATCGTTTACTATGTATGCGCATGCTCAATCAACTCCGTATCTTAAGTCTTACTAATCAGAGAGTCATTTTCACAGTTGCTCGCATACAGTTTGTTCTGTTTTGGTTTCTTTCTCTCGTCTACTAAACCTTTTTTGTTTGCAACTCAAAAAGTATTTTCGTAAGTATATTTTATTGGTTTATATTATTTTTAATGTTTTTTGTTTGATAGACAATGAAACTATTTCCTTCGTTAGTCACAATTCTGGTGATGTTACTCTTTCCTGTGTCTGTGAGTTTGCGAAGCATCCCGCAGTCAAGAGGGACTGCGTACAAACGCGAACTGTCATCCTTTTTTGAATACGTATTAGTCATAATCTGGTGTTTCCTGATTTTGTTCCTATATTACTGTGTTATTGAAAATGCTGACACTAGTGATTTGGCTCAAAATATCAACCGAGTTGATGATTTAACTCCTTCTGCTCCAAGCTTTCTAGAAATGAACGATTTGCCTTCTTCTCAATCGCAATCTCCACGCTGATAAAATGATCCAACGCTAACTTATTGAGTAAAGCATATATGTAAACTAGTGTATTTTTTGTTTTATATTTTTTTCTAATTCATAAATTATTTTGTAATAACTTCTTAATGCGCATGTGCACATTTCTTATCAGCAACTCTTCAAATCTCTCTTTTTATGTGTGTTCATATCATTATCAACACGTCTCTCTCCCTCCACTCTCGTCATTATTGTTCACCACGTGGTTCGTGTCACTCACTTTTGTTTGTGCTTTCCCTCATTTCTTTCTCAACAATTTTCAAGACTACTAATGTAAGTAGAGAATATTTCTTTACGAATAATAATTATTTTGTTTCTCTATCTCACACAGCCCTCCACCATGAAGTCATTGTCCATTTCCTTGTTAGTTGTACTCAACCTTATCGGATTGGTCAGTCTGGCTCCATCCAACCAGTATGGCTCTTTTGAACAGGTCACTGTATCGAACCAATCGATTGATTTATCGACTGTTGCTGGCATTTGTTTATTTGTTGTTTTACTTTTAGTGCTATCTCGTTTTCTTATTCCATTTCCTTTGAGTTTTATTACTAGAAACTAAATATCTAACTTGTAAGTTAATCAATAAATTTAAATTTTTCGAATTCTTTTGCATTCATATTTTAATGGTTAAAAACATATGATTTTAATATTGTTCATATGCCATATTATTTTTTTACACACCGTAATTTTCAATTCTTTTTCAATTTTTTTTATTAATAAACAATATGAATCTCAAACCACTAATCTTATCAACTCTACGCATGCGCACTTGCTCGATTCTTTATCAGTAACTTATCAAAATCTCTCTTCACGCATGTTCGTCTCATTCGCCACTCTTCTCTCTCCCTCCACTCTCGTAATTTGTGTTCACCACGTGCTTCGTGTCACTCACTTTTGGTTTGTGTGTTCTCTTTCCTCTCTCCTCAACAGCTTTCAAAACTTTTTTTATAAAGTAAGTAGAGAATGTGTTTTTACGACTAATACTTCAATTGTTTCTCTATCTTCCTCTAGCCCTCCACCGTGAAGTTACTGTCCATCAGTCTGTTAGTTGTACTCAACCTGATCGGATTGGTCAGTCTGGCCCCTTCCAACCAGAATGGAGACATTGGAACTGTATCTACTTCGGACACAAATCCCGAGACCAAATCCAATGTTCACTTTCGATCCAATCAACCTCTCATGCCTGCAGTCAACTCAACTTGCACTAACCCTGTCTCTTTATTGAACCAATCCGGTGATTATGCAAGTCTACCAAAGATTATTTTAGCGTCATTTTATTTGTATGTTTCTTGTATGTGGTTTATTGTCGAGGTTTGTTTGGTTAATGTAACAATTCGTGATACTATAAAGTAATTTCTTATTAAACATATGTTTTGTTATTTTAAAAGAGTTTTATATATTACTGTGCTGTGCCTCGTCTTATCAACACTACGCATGCGCACTCGTTAGTTTCCTTATCAAAAACTCTTTTATTAATAAATTGTGTCTCTCTTCTTCGCTATTCATATCACTACGCATGCGCACACGTTCGATATCTTATCAGAAACTCTCCACTATCTCGTCATTCGTGTTCAACACTTGGTTCGAACCGAAACAATCGTACCACTCACTTTCATTTGTGCGTTTTGATTCCTTATCAAGATTAGTTTTATTATTAAATCTATTTTCGCTCAAAATCTACACTATTTATCATCTCTCTACGCATGCGTGTTCACTCGATTCCTTATCAATAACTCACAAAATTCGTATTCGTCTCATTCACCCTTCGTCTCTCTTCCTCCACTCTTGTCATTTGTGTTCACCACGTTGTTCGTTCACTTACTGTCACCTTGTGCCTTCTCTCTCCTCTCAACGTCAGTTTTCGTTCACAAATTTTGTAAGTAGAATCACATTTAAATCCATTTATTTATTTGATTTATTTTTTTCTCATATAGCCGCACAATGAAATTGGCGCTCATCTCGTTTGTGGTGATCACCATTTTGGGTTTGTCCGGTCCTAGTCTGTTGGTCTCGATTCCGAAGGAAATTTCCACAAATACCAATTTCACCGTTACTACTCCACTCCCAACTCCAATTTCCAACGAAACATCGAATGCCACTTCTGGTGAATCTACTACCACCACTCCCACTCCACCACCATCCACTACCAAGTGCACCATCCCAACCACCTGTCCCACCACTCCATCTCCCACTCTAACCTACTCGATCGTGTACTAACATAACAATATTGACTCAAGTTCCAAGACTATAATTGCATGTTTCTTAAATTAGATTTTATTTTGATTTAAAATAAATAATGACAGAAAATTTTCATTTTCACTATTACCACCTATTCAAAATGGTTATTTTATTCTTGTTGTCACAGGTATAACAAAATTCAAATCACAATTCTGTTCTATTTTACAACTCGTTGTTGATTTATTCATATTTCACATTAGAAATAATTTTTATTATTCAGTGTTTATCGTCCACTGCGCATGCTCACTCAACTCTTTATCAATTCTTACTAATCAACTAGTCACTTTCAGAGTTACTCACTCGCACTTGTTTTTTTTTGTTTTGGTTTCTTTCTCTCGTCTACTAACTTTTTCTGTTTGTAACTAAAATGGTATTTTCGTAAGTGATTTTCTAATTATAATTGTTTTCCTTGTTTAATAGAAAATGAAATTTTCCGTTTCTCTCGTTTTTGTTCTACTGATGTTCCTCTTGCCCGTGTCTGTGCATAACTTCCCGGAGTCACGTGGTACCGTACACAAACACGAACCTTTATTTTATGTTGATTACAAATCGGTTATAATCTTTTTTCTCTGGTGCTTCCTAATTATTCTCCTGTGTTACTGTACCATTGAAAATGCTGACACTGGTGATTGGACTCCAAATGGTGCAAGAGTTGATTACACAGATGGACATCCAAATTGAGATTAGATGAACAATTAGCTCAGATATCCTATCTTATGTATTATTTTACGCTGATTTCGAATTTCTACTCAGAATTTCAAGTTTGGTTCATTTTTGGGGGTTTTTTGAAGGTTTAAACTTGTTTTTAGCAAAAACTAGTATTTCTTCTTCGAAATATAAAGTTTTTATTTCAAAATCAAATTCTCTGAGTTTTTCTGAAAATTTTAAGCTCAATAACGCCCAAATCGGTCAATATTTAGTATTTTAATTCGATTTTTAAAGATTACATCTCAAATGTAAACTCATTAAAAACAAAACCTTTTCACCTTTGACTATGTTAAAATTTGTACCTCTTTAATTGTGAAAATAATCTTTAAAAATCGAATTAAAATACTAAATATTGACCGATTTGGGCGTTATTGAGCTTAAAATTTTCAGAAAAACTCAGAGAATTTGATTTTGAAATAAAAACTTTATGTTTTGTAGGTTTTGGAATAGATATGGCTAAAAATATGTTTAAAACGTCTAAAAACCTTGAAAAATGAGCCAATTTTGAAATTTTGAGTAAAGATTCGAAATCAGCGTTAAAAAATACATAAGATAGGATATGTGCGCCTTTTGTTCATCTAATATCAATTTGGATGTCCATCTGTGTTATCAAACCCCATCTGGGCCTAATTTCCCCGAGCTCAACGATTGGAATCCTCCTCCAGCTTACTCTCCACCCGGATACAACGATCCTCCACCGCCTTATTATGTTAAGCATATGTAAACAAAACAAATTTGTGTATTCTTTGTTTTTTTAATAATTTTTTCTATTTTCTTAATAAATTAATTTGAAATCTAATCAATTACTCAGTGCGCATGCTCAATCAATTCCTAATTAATTTTTATTCTAATAAACGAAATGGAAAGAAATGAATGGGATTGTCATGAAGGAGTGGCGTAATTGATCAACATAACTGTAAATAGATCAATCTATCAATGTTTGTCTGTACATTTTTGCTTGTTTTCCATGTTTTTTCTTGAATGCCTTTCCAAAGTAAAAAGTTTTCATTTTTTATTCAATCTCGAGTGGTAAAATCAACTTGCAACTTTATTTATTACTTTGTTTTTTAATTCAAGTTCTGTCAGAACCTCGTCAAGTTTAATAACCGGTATTATTATTATTATTTAACTTTTTATTTAAACTTAAATTTAAATTAAAGTTTTAGTTTTTTAACTTAAATTTTCAGTTTAAAACAAATTTTTATTAAATATTTTTTTGTTTTTATTTTAATTTAGGCAAATTTTCTTGAAAATGAGTGCCGATCAAGTTCCCGCTGTAGTGATGCACAATGGCTCGTCGTGGACCAAGGCAGGATTCGCTGATGCCGATGAACCGAAGATAGTTTTCCCTTCGGTTGTTGGATGGACCGGCAGTGGCGATAAAGATTTCTTTGTTGGCAATGAGACTCTGTTCAAGTTTCGCAGTGTGTTGTATTATCCAATTAGAGATGGCACTGTGCGTAACTGGGAAGACATGCAGAAGATTTGGCATCACGCTTACAACGAACTTAAAGTGAATCCTAAAGAGCATCCAATCCTGCTGACTGAACGTCCACTCGATCGCGCTAAACGAGAGAAGATGACTGAAATCATGTTCGAAACTTTCCTCATTCCGTCTATGTATTTGGCTAACCAGACATTGCTCGCCTTGTACGCCTCTGGTCGTACCACTGGGATTGTGCTCGATTTGGGCTATGATTGCTCGTACGCATTGCCCATATATGAAGGTTACGTCATTTCTCATGCTACTACTAGGATTTACTATGGTGGACAAACTATAACGGACTATTTGCTGAGGATTCTCATCGAACGTGGCTACTACATGAACAGTACTTCTGAAAAAAGAATTGCAAACGACATCAAGGAAAAGTTGTGCTATGTGGCGTTGGATTTTGAGAAGGAAATGTCTGTCAAAGTGGCCACACTGGAGAAGCAGTACGAAATGCCCGACGGTCAGCTGATCACCATTGGCAATGAACGATTCCGTTGTGGAGAATGCTTGTTTCAACCATCGTTTATGGCATTAGATTATGATGGTATTCACAAGATCGTTTACGATACCATCATGAGATGCGATGTCGATATTCGAAAGCAACTCTACGCGAACATTGTCCTGTCCGGTGGCTCCAGCATGTTCCCAGGAATCGCCGATCGATTGCAGAAAGAAATCACCAACTTGGCTCCTTCTACTACCAAAGTCAAGGTCATTGCTCCACCCGAACGCAAAAACTCAACCTGGATTGGTGGCTCAATTCTGGCTTCGTTGTCCACTTTCCAGGAGATGTGGATCTCCAAGCAAGAGTACCTCGAAACTGGTCCTGCGATTGTGCATGGCAAGTGCATCTAGTTCCTTGAGTTCATGTACAACACGACCATTCACATCTCTTTTCTATCTTCTATTTTACTTTTACGTCTAAAGAAATTCGTGTATTTCTGTAATTTCCTCTTTTCCATAAACACGATTGTAAAATTCAAAATACAAATTTAAATAATATTTACAATAAATTCTGTCACATTGTATTTAAAAGTTTATTTATTTATTTATACACGATTCTTGAATCCCGTGAGGCCGTTAACGTTAGAAGTTTTCCTTTATTGTTTTAAAAAGGTTTTATTTAATTTTAATTGTTTTTTATTCCAGTACAGTAGCGCTCAAACACAATTTTTCTTTCAAACCCTAAGATCTCTTCAATTTGAGTTGATCTTTTAAATACAATCTTTACATAATTTTAATTTACATATATTTTGAAACTGAAACAAAATTCTGAGAAAACTGTCTTATTTTACTAAGAAAAAGTCTATATTAAACTGTTCACATTGTACAAAGGTAACGATATATAATTGAAGTGCATGGTTCATCTTTTGTAATTATTTCAAAGGTTATTTAATTATTTTAATTATATTCAACATTCTTAAACGTAATTTTAAATCGATCGAAAGTAAGAATTATTGTTGCCCAAAGAACGAAAAATAAAGGTGATCAGTTAAAGCCAAAGTAATAATGCTTGAATTTTGATTGTTTACAGACACAGCATACACTACGAGCCTTACGTAGTACTGTTATAATGTCGCTACCACACGAATTTATATAATAATTCGCCCCTCTTTTTTTAAGTTTATGAAAAATTTATGGTTTTTGACGCTAATATTATACTATTTAGCAGGCATTCATACCTTAAAACATGGAATTTATGGGTATTTTCAGAAAGGGCGTTTTTTTAGGCACTGGACGTACTTCATATATTACTTCTTTCCATAAGATATTATTTATTCTTAGATTTTTAACATGTGTATTGACCATAATTAATTAATCAAATCTAATTATCTCAGTTTGATTTCACGAGAACAAACGTTACATAAAAGGTCAATACAACTTGATCCAAACAATCACAAAGATCTCAAACTGTATGCTCTCCCCCTTAACTCAACATCTGTTCTTACAATCTGTAGTTTAAAAACACTTTTAATTTAATTTAATGTTGAATTCTTTTGATTAGTTTGAGAAATAAAAATCATGAAAGTGAATGTGTGCCATTAATACTCTTTTTCATTTATTGCAAATACTATTTGAGAGATAGAATATTAAATTGAACTCAATATAGTGTATATGCAATCTTTCTTCTATGAGTTCGTTATATGACATAGGGAACAGTCTATTCAGATTTAAAGGTTTTTCCTTCATAAGTTCATGTTTTTTACTTCTTTTTTCACTTTTCGTTCTGTCAACAATCTCTGGAATTGGTTTTAAAAAGTTTAATCTAAATTTTCTTCTGTTTTCATTACTTCATTACTGCTATATAAAATCTAAAAAATCTTTGATCCTAATCGCTGATGAGTTGTTGTCTTCTCAATGAACAAGTCTACAAATTCGGATTGTATCTTTACTATCTGTACGCATTTCTTTGTTTCTTTTCTTTGTTTGATTTCTTGTCAAAATGTTTTCATTGTTTCTATATTTTCAAGTGTTCTGGCACTCAACTGGTAACTTATTACATATTGTTGGTAAGTAGTTTTTTAAATTATAAATCTAGTCAAGTTTAATATCTGCTAATTTTTTGTTTTATAAATATAAATTCTCAAATTAATTTATTTGGTTGCTGTTTATTTCTTTTTAAAAGGTTTATATCATTTCTTAATTTATTTTGTAACATATAAGCCTAAGAAGTGAGTAAGTCTCCCTATACAGAAATACGAGTACGTTGACAAATGAAGGTTTATGAATAAATGAATTTATTTATCGAGTTAATCATTTTGATATAATTAAGTCGTTTTATTGACACCGGCATACAAAGGTTTTTTATTTAAATAAATTCGTGCAAAATGAAATGCGAGCACGTGGCAATAAGATATTTTTTTATCAATTTTTGTTTCAATATTATCATTTCCGAAGTACGTATGACACTAATGAAAGAGTGGAAATGTATTCTATATTAATGGTCTGAATGTCCATTACATGTATATTAATCGGTTAATCATTACTAAATTTTGCATTAACAATTAATTGTCTTCATTTAGCGAAAACATGATTAAAACACTTACTTAGTTAGTACAGCAAACAAATTAATACATTTATGTTTCACAAAACAATTAAGCAACTGAAACTTGAACTTGAAACTCTTGAAAATTGTAGTTAAAACATTTGTAGTTGAGGTTAATATTAAAGGTTATTATTAATAAATTGTATAAAAATTGTTTGAATTTTCAACCACTCTAATATATAAAAAAAATCGGCATTAGTAACTTACCGGACCCGCAAGGTGCGGGTCTGCGGGTCCAAGGGCAGTGGGGGCGCCGCAAAATTAATAAATTGCGATCTTCTACGCATTTCGTATCTACTCTCATGCGTTGTGTTACTCCATATCAGAAACTCATCAAGTCTCCCTCGTTCTGGTCATTTGTGTTCACCACGTGTTCGTGTCACTTGTGCGTTCTCTACGATCTCTCGTCTGTTTTCGTTCTTTAACTTTGTAAGTAGAATTCTTACTAATCGACGAGTCACTTTCAGAGTTACTCACTCACACTTGTTTGTTTTGTTTGGTTTGTTTCTCTCGTCTACTTGACTCTTTCTGTTTGTAACTCAAATAGTATTTTCGTAAGAAATTTTTAATGGTTTTCAATTTATAATTGTTTCTTGTTTAATAGAAAATGAAATTTTTCGCTTTTCTCGTCATTGTTCTGATAATGTTACTCTTTTCCCGTGTCTTTGTATAGCTTCCCGGAGTCACGTGGGACCGTACACAAACACAAACCTTTATTCTATGTTGATTACCAATCTGTCATAATCTTTTTTCTCTGGTGTTTCATAATTATGCTCCTGTGTTACTTTATCATGGAAAATGTTGAGACTCGTGATTTTGCTCCAAATGTTGCAAGAGTTGATGATCAAACCTCATCTGGTCGGAATTTTCACGAGCTCAACGATTGGAATCCTCCTCCAGCTTACTCTTCACCCGGAAACCACGATCAACCACCGCCTTATTATGTGAATCATATGTATGAAAATGGTGTATTTTTTGTTTTTCCTATTTTTTTATATTCAATAAATTATTTTGAATTCTTTCATAATATCTAATCACTTATTTAATAGGTTTTAATATAATAATTTAATTTTTGTTTTTCCATGTTTCTCCTTGAATGACTTTCTAAAGAGAAAAAAGTTTTTTATTTTTTAAAATCTATCACGAGTGGTAAAGTCAACTTGCAACTTTTTTTTATTACATTGTTTTTTAATTCAAGCAACTCTAAGTCTCGTCAAGTTTAATATTTTTTAGGGTAATATTTTTTTAACTTTTTATTTAAACTTAAATTTAATTTAAAATTTTGGTTTTTAAATTAAATTTGCAGTATAATATTAATTTTTTTATTAAATACTTGCTTAAATATTGCTTGTGCTTACATTCTGCATTCTATCTAAAGTGTCACGCTTTAGACACTGACAATCAAGGTATGCACGGTCATGGTAAGTAATGTTGTTGGATAATAGAGGAAGGTAGATTTTATTGGGTTTTTTATTATTACATGTTTTGTCAAAGCAACGAGAAATTGTGCCATTTGAGCCATTGTGTCCGGGAATGATTATCGAAGATAGAGGACAAGATTGGTACTCAACCCGGTACTAATACTAAAAAGTAAATCACTTTATTGAACATGATTAACATGTTCACTTTCAAATCGATTCTCTAATGTTTCTACCAGTTTTACTAGTTACATGTGACATTTATCTGGGATTTTTAGCAATCCCCCTTAGATTATCCCCCTTAGATTAATTTTAGGGGGTGGTTTGGGTGTGTGTCACCGATAAGTGTCGGTCACTAATCGAATTAAAATGAAACTCGAATAACTCGAAAACTATTGAAAATAGGGAAATGAGATAAAAGACAAAAAGATTGTGCTAATTTTTTCTGATCGAATGGTGTGCGGTATAGACCGGTTTGAAAAGAAGAAGTACCTGAAAAAAGGAAAATAGACAAATGATTGTTGTAGTATTGTTACTTGAAGAAAGACAACAATGAATTCAAAGAGTAAACTTTCAAGTCAATTTAATAAGCCACGATTATATTGTTGGATATATTTGAATACGAATTATAGAAAGATGTTAATGAATGCTCATTGGTGGGTTAGGTTAGGTGCCGTGTTAGGATGGGTTTTGGGTTAGGTTAGGTGCCGTGTTAGGATGGGTTTTGGTTTAGGTTAGGTTAGGTGCCGTGTTAGGATGGGTTTTGGGTTAGGTTAGGTTAGGTGCCGTGTTAGGATGGGTTTTGGGTTAGGTTAGGTTAGGTGCCGTGTTAGGATGGGTTTTGGGTTAGGTTAGGTGCCGTGTTAGGATGGGTTTTGGGTTAGGTTAGGTTAGGTGCCGTGTTTGGATGGGTTTTGACGTTAGGTTAGGTGACGTGTAGACTTGGGTGGAGTCGGTTTAGTGTTCAGGGGCGCCGCTGGCAGCTTGCTGCCAGCGGTTTCGTACAAGTCCCAAAAGGCAAAACGTTAGTTTTGCGGGACTTGTACGAAATAACTTTTAATTTCGTTTATAAAAGGTCATTTGTAACCTTATGTTTGCTTGTTCACAATCAAAAAAATTAATACGATTGAGAGTGCACGGATTATTTTTAAAGGTTTCTAATCTACTAATTAATCATTTGGAAAATTTCTGGTAGTCACTCAGTGTGATTTTAACCTACAATTCAAATCATTTTTGATCAACCCGACTAATGCATTGAGATTGTTTATTTCTCTATGAGAAGAAACTGGATGGGCTGATTGATACCGGAGCGTATGTTACCATATTTCCGAATGATGTAATTAAGACAGAAGCACCGGTGAAGAATTTTACCCAAGCAGACGGAACTACTAGCTTGTGGGTTAAAGGCCCAGTCGAAGCGAAGTTTGAAGTAAATGAAGTCAAGTTCAACTTTCCTGTGTATACGCAAACAGCGGAAGAAGCCATCATTGGAGCAGACTTCTTAAAGGAACATGAGGTCAAGATTGATATGGCGGACAAACAAATAACGTTCGGAAAATGTGAAACACCAACGGTGGCAACTACGGAAAGTGCTCCAACCGAAGTGAGTCAAGAGGAGAAGACGGAAGAACCGTCCGAAGTGAAGGTACGATGTGAAAAGTTTGTCAACGAGAAGTTCTCCGATCTGATGAAAGGAATCGGAAGGTGCGAACTGGTCAAGCATGAGATCGATACAGGAGACTCCAAACCGATTGCAATACGTCAACGACGAGTGCCGGTGGCATATATGGAAGAAATCGCTAAACACGTGACAGAACTCCTGGAGGAGGACATCATAGAAGAATCAACGAGTGAATGGCACTTCCCATTTGTGACGGTAAGGAAGAATGACGGAACTCTACGATTGACAGTGGATTTCCGCCCACTGAATGATGTCACTAAAAAGGATACATTCCCTATGCCCAGGATAGATGAAATACTGGAAAATATGAAAGAGGCGAAAGTTTTTTCGAGGTTGGACCTTCGGAAAGGGTATTATCAGATCATGATGAGTGAAAAGGACAAGCAAAAGACGGCATTCTCGTTTAAAGGAAAACTCTATCAATTCAAGAGGATGCCATTCGGATTGTGCTGTGCACCATCAAGGTTCCAAAGACTTATGCAACAAATCCTAGGGGATTTACCGTTTGTGAAGATATATTTGAACGATGTGGTAATAAATTCTGAGGATCAGGACGAGCATTTGGAATACCTAAGAATAGTTCTGGATCGAATTAGAAAGGCGAACCTACGATTAAACAAAGAGAAGTGTCAATTTGGAGAACGCGAAATAGAGTTTCTCGGCTTCAGAATCTTCGACGGAAAGAAGTACCCGAATGATGAGAAGACATTAATTACCGTATTTTTCCGAATATACCCCGCGGGTTATACACGAAAAACTTTTTTTCATGGTGTGCTGCGGGTTATATTCGGGTGCGGACTATACATGGCAATATACTTTTATGGGCTACCTATTCAGAAATGTTATATATTATCTCCAAATCTAATCCATATTTGCATGTTATTTGGCTATTTTCGTGCATTTTTTAAAAAAGTGCGGGTAATACACGAATGCGGGTTATACACGGAACTATTTACCACAATGAATTTTTGTGCGGGTTATACACGGCTGCGGGCAATACATGGATGCGGGCTATATTCGGAAAAATACGGTAAATAGCTTATTGTTAGTAATAATTTATTATTCTTTATTAAAAACAATATTAAGTTGGTGGTTAATGAGAATATAAAAGGTTAAAATCATTTTTTAAAAAAATTGTCTTCTAACTTTATTTTTTATAAGATGTTCTTTTTCCTTTTTATTGGGGGAACAATTCCATGCGAATTTCGAACTTTTTACAAATCTAATGACTTAACATCTCAAGGCTATTAATATCTGTTTCAATATCATTTTCTCACGTGTGCCAATGTGAGGATTGATCTTTACTTTGCAGTCGAGTGTGTTTATTTGTTGTCGCACATTCAGTGTTCATCATAATTAACTTTTCGTCGTTAAATCACAGTCACGCCAAATAGATTCCTGCATCAAAAGCAAACTCAAAAATTCGACAACAGATATTCTATTTAAAATATATTAAAAATTAATTTATTGACATCGATGAAGATTTTTAAAAATTTAAAATTATCACATGATGAAAAAAGTTTTGAAAATGAAATGAAAATATATAATCTTTATGATCTACCTTGATAAAGCAAATAAAAGCTTCCAAAATCACTTTAACCCAATGAACAATTTAATCCCATTCAATCTTAAGTAATTGTTCTTTGTTTACATATTAGTATAATTTTTCTTTTTTCGATTTTCCATTCTTTCCAAAAAGGTAATCCAACGACCATAGCGTTTAATGCTGTAAAGTTCAAAACGCTAAAATAGTCAATCTATCGTTTGTTTTTTCTCTCAATCGCTGTAATCAACCACAAACTCTTGAAAACGCGTCTTGGATAATGTACACACATTTCTTACAATTTCACAATTCTCATTTCTTGTATCTTTGTGTGTTCTTTACTATCTTCAATTTGTTCAAAGTGATTCACTTTAGGTATGATCTGAACATCCAAAATTCTAGTTTGCGCTGTCATGGTGAGTAAGTTTACTTGGTAATGAACCAGTACCAAAGATAAGAAATCCTATTTTTATGCCATTGGCAATGAACGATTCCGTTATGCAGAAGGCTTGTTTCAACCGTTCTTAATGGCATTATAATGTTAGACGATCGAGGAATCCACAAAATCATAAACGATTCCATCATAAGATGCGATGCCGATATTCGAAAGGAACTCTTCGCGAACATTGTTCTGTCCGGTGGATCCAGCATGTTCCCAGGAATCGCCGATTTATTGCATAAAGAAATCCCAACTTGGCTCCTTCTACTACCAAAGTCAGTGTCGTTGCTCCACCCGACCGCAAAAACTCAACCTGGATTGGTGGCTCCATTTTGGTTTCGTTGTCCACTTTCCAGGAGAAATGGATTATCTCGAAAATTGAAAGGGTAACTCAAAATGGGTCATTCGATTGAGCAACGCAATTGCGCCTAATTCATGTAAAACACGACTATTCACATTTCTATATTCTATCTTACTTTTACCTAAAAAATTCATATATTTCTGTAATTTCCCCTTATCAATAAACACGATTGTATTACCTATTTACAAATTAAAATAACATTTACCATAAATTTTACCGCGTTATATGTAGAATTCTCTTATTTTCGATTCGATAGTGTTTTTAAAGGTTTAAATAGTTTTTAATTTAAATTTTAAATATCGTTAATTTAATTCATAAAGTTGGCTTGTGGGCCTTTTGATTGTGGGTTTATTTAAGAGGGATTTTTATAATTCAGATGTTTGCATAGATAATTGGTAATATATTACAGGTATTATATATTAAAGGTAAAAAATATAAATTTCTTTGATAAAAACATTCAGATTTTAATTGCTTTAAAACCAATTTGTTAAATCAACCGTGTAAAAATCTTTAAATATGCTCAATTTTTATTTTGTTTTATATCACTTTTAAAGGTAAAATGTTTGTCAATACATTTGTCATATTAAAAAAATATGCTTATTTAAAGTTTTGTAACGTTTTAAATTTTTCCTTGATTGAATTTGGGTTTTTAAAAAGGTTTTATTTAATTTTTAATTTATTTTTTAACTAAAAGTAATATTCAAAACATTGATCGATATTTAAATTTACTTTATCTTTTCTTATATCTAATACCTTTATTGAATAAAATATAGAGTTGACAAAACCCAACTACACTAAGCTGTCGGGCAAGGGTCAACTGGTAACCCGAAACCCCTAAAAAGAATCAAAGACTCATTTCCAATTCGATAGGAATGTCTTTGAGTAATTTTCAAATGTTATAGCATTTATTACGATTTTACTATTCTTTTTCTTGTGTCTGTGTGGTTCATAATCTATTTAATGTGTCTCACTTTAGGTACGATCTGACAATCTTGATTTTGCTTTGCAATGTTGTGGTAAGCGATATTGTTCGATTTTAATCGACATTTTATTATTTTATGTTTTAGTCAAAGCACACCGAACTGGTTAGCCATTGTCTCCAAGAATGATTATCGTAGAAGTGGAGGATAGAAGTCGAGAAAGTATCCGATGAGAAAAGTGAACCAGAACCAGACAAATTATCCAAAAGTTAACTCCAAAGAGCATCATTGTTGATTCCACAGTAATGAAGAAGATTTAATGGATCATTGTACCAAATTAATTGATTCTCTCAAATAGAATCGAAGTGCTATTTAACTAGCAGAGAGTATGTCTATCTAAAAGTAATTCCGACTCTAAATCCAACGGTGTGCTAAAAAACAGGTGTATAGTGTGTGGTATATGTCAAAGTTAGTTCATGTAATTAATAATTGATTACCAAAAGGTAAATAACTAGCGAATCCCACAAACTATGCTAGTTTGAATGCTTAACAAACTTCGTCTATCAATTTTATCATTTGACAGAATTCTCTTTCTTTCCGCTAACAAGGTCAAAATAATAAAAGTTTATTATGTTATGAGTTTTTAATTAGAACGACTCTGCAACCCACAATTTTGCTGCCTTCAATAGTTAGGGGCAGTAAAGCCCAAAATAAAATGATGACAAAGTTGTTGTAAAGCCAACAGTAGCAAAAATCGCTAATACAGTAAGAGTAAAAATATGGGTGCTCTGCCACCCATTGGTCTATTCACAAACAAAGTTACCTATTCTGAATACGCTGCCCCGCTGTAAAATGCAAAAGCGTCACTGCAACAATGAACTACTGCTGGTGATGCTGTTGTTGTCACTTTTGAGTAGTGTTTTGTGTTGATGTTTTGCTAATGTGTACTGATTTACTCATTTGTTTTTTGGAAAACAACCAGAACCTGGTCCAAATTGGTTTTATTCGTGATATTTTATTTCCACTACGTCTATTGTGCTGTAAATGTGTTAATGTGACAAAGTTGGTTCACTTTTGACAGTGTTGGGATAAACGAATTTGTTTTGTTGTCTTTTGGGTTGGAGTTGAGTCTCAGGAAGTATTTAAGAAAATTAATTGTGATATGACTGTTGTTTCAAGATTCGCTTTCAGATGTACTCAATACTCAACGTGTGATGTATTTGGTTGTTAAAAGGTTTGTGTTTCAAGATATTTCCTTTGGTATTAATATGTTACTTTTGTGATTTGTAGATTAACTTCTGTACAATTCTTAACGTATTCTGTATCTTCTCTACCAAAACTCCTCAGATGCACTTTATTTAATATTGAACAGGTTTGTTTGCATGTATTTTTTCTGTACTAAAATATATTTTTTCTTTATAGATTACCTTAAATGTTCATAATTCTATACATTTCTCGAATCGGCTATATTCAATACTCAAGGTGTACCCTGTATTTGTTTTTATAACCTTTATGTAATTATAAATGCTTGTTGTTGTTGCCTTTTTGTAACTGTGTTTATGTTTGGCAAATGTGTTTGTTTTCATTTATTTACTTTGTTATTTGGGTTTCGAAAATAAATGTGAATAATGTGCATTATCAAAACGAATAAACGTCATAAGAAGCTAGTTCATACATTGCCATTTGGTAAAAATGAAATAAAAATAAAGTATTACTGACAGTTATTTACTATGACAAAGTGCTCTGCAGAAAAACAACAAAATGTTTCCAGGAAATATTTACTTTTTTTCGTCAAAAACTTCCCGGCAAACCCTTCAGAATTCAAATTGGCAAGTTCCCAACGAACATATTTACATTTCATTTTCGGGAGACCTAGATCACTGAGATTGAGTTTTGTAGTGAATCATTATTCACTTTCATGTGATCTTAGCACGATATTATGGTCTCGTATCGCCAACAGAGTTGATTATGTTGCGCTAGATGAGTCTAAAAAATGTTTAGGAATAATTGTGTTGTGTTTGAAGATCAACAAAACAAATGTCGAATTCAAGTTTTTATCATTTTAGAGCGCGTTCAAGTTTTTATTATTTTAGAGCGCTAATTAAAAACTCAGTTTCATTCAAATCTATGATTTTATACAACAAGATTTCTGCTTGTAATTCAGTGCTGTATCATGCTTCAGTTATAGCCATTATTTTGAAACCCAGTTTAAACAGGAGATAATTTACTGAAATGGTATATTTGAAAGTTTGGAAGCAACATGTGCAAATGTTTCCGTAAATGTATTATCCGCACCTGAATATAACCCAAAGCAGAACATGGATAAAGTTTACAATCGTTACGCATGCGCACTCGATACGATTTGTTTTCATAAGTTTTATTGATAAATTTCAGCTTCACCACGGCATACATATTATTAATTCTACGCATGCGCGCTTGTGCAATTCCTTCTCAGTAACTCACTTTCTTCACGCGTGTTCGTCTCATTCACCACTCGCCTCTCTCCCTCCACTCTTGTCATTTGTGTTCACCACGTTGTTAGTGTCACTCACTTTTGTTTGTGCGTTCTCTCTTCTCTTTCTTCAACAATTTTCAAGACTACTAATGTAGGTAAAAAAACGTTCTTTGAGAATAACTTTTATTTCAATTATTACCCGTTCCCCTCCAAGCCCTCAGCCATGAAGTTATCATTCATCTGTCTGTTGGTTGTGTAAAGGACTCTTACCCCTGGTTTATCCACCAGCACCCCAGTGCCTATCCACTGGCTCTCCTCTCTCTGCTCTCCTCCTCTTTCTCTCTTCTGTATCACGGATGCGCATGGGCACTGTATCCCATGCACACCGTTCACTATCTCTATCAGTCATGTACACTCTCACAGAGATCACTCTCCGATGTGACGTCTATGTGACAACTACCAATCAACCAATAAACCATCAATAAGACTCTTTACTGTTCTATCTTCAATCATCATCCAATAATATCGTTAGGACATAGGACCCAAGGCCCTATTCGTCCTACAGTTGTACTCAACCTGATCGGATTGGCCAGTCTGGCCCCTTCCAACAAGTATGGAGACATTGGAACTGCACCTACTTCGGACAATAATCTCGAAACCACATCTAATGGAGATTTTCCCGCCTCTGTATCGGACTATACGTTTGATCTATCTGATATTGCTGCTATTTCTAATTTCTGATTATGATTGAGAATGATTTTATTATAAAAGTTTATTTATAAATATATTCAGAAAACATTTTTTAAATCATTAAATTTGATAATTTTAAAATTTTAAAATTAGTTCATCCATGCATGACGCGTAAATTGAACGTAAATTTGATTTGTCCATTAAATTAGTTATTATAGTGCTGTAGACTAATCGATTAATGCCGAACAAATGAATGTTGATGACCCCTTGATCGTGTGGGCTAGGAAATTGCCAAAATCAAACAAATGAATAATGAATGCAAGATGTGCCATAAAGAATTAACAATCCAGGAGTGGATTTTTTTGGGTAAATTCTTTATATGTTTGGCATGCATGTAAGTTTCTGTATTTGTTTGACTTTTCAGATATGTTTTATTATTACATAAATTTATGTTCTTATCTAATATAATAATGGTTGTACAGTTGAGTCTTTGAGGTTGGCAAGTTTGTATGGAATGGTCATTAGGCCACTTTTTTGACACCTTGCAGATAATGTGTGATGATGGAAAGATGAGAAAAAAGTTGTGTTACTGGAAGATCTACTAATGGAGAATGTGGATTGAGTAAAGAAACTTATGAAACAGTCCAAAGGATGTATGGCACTAATGATGGAGATGGGAAATGGATACAGTGGTGAGGGTGAGAGAGGAAATGTGTTCGATATTGATGGTCTGCGAGTGTCATGTTCATTATTTCTCTTTCTGAGCTTACTCAATTGTGAGGTTAGGAGCTGAATGTTAAGTTAAAAGCTTTTATTGGTGAGAGATAAAAGTACACAATGGGGTTTGGATGAACTAAGTAGATACTGCACCATACAAAGCCACCAATAGTGAGACTTGGTCAGTAGAGCCAGAGGGAGAGTTGATCATCAGGACAAAGTAGACACAATCTAAGAAGTAGAAGAGGTGTGTTAGCACAAGTCGTGGAGACAACTGATCAGAACACATACAAGGCACTCAGTGAGTGAGTACTTCAGCAACACGTGCTTTATAAAGGCAGTCGAGTTCGGCTATGTCCACACTAAGTGACAGTAGACATAGTGGCTTCACCATGACTAAGCATAAGATGACAAACGGTCATGCAGAGAGGGAGCCACTTCTCAACACCTCCCCTGCTCCCGAACTGCTTGACCATCAGGTCCCAAGAGTATCCGCTTCGTATGCTTAGAATTGCTCAACGATTTGGTAAGACAGTCGGCTAGTTGATTGTGTGTACTAACATGCTTGATCGTGATGTAGCGCTTGGCACTGTAGTCTCGTATACAGTGCATCTTCACATCAATATGTTTGGTGTCCGAGAGACTTCGTTGAGAGTTTGCAATTTGGATTGCAGGCATGTTGTCTTCTAGAATGGTAGTTGGCAGTTGGACGGGGAAGCTCAGTTCATGAAGTAGCTGTTGTAGCCAAAGTACTTCTCTGCAGGCCATTGCCATTGCTGTATATTCTGCTTCAGTAGTTGAAAGGCTGACGGTCTTCTGTTTTCGGCTGAACCAAGTAATGGAACTTCCGTTTAGTTGGAACAGTGCTCCTGACTGAGATTTTCGGTCACCAATGGTAGCAAAATTGGCGTCAACGTAACAGACCAGATTAGAATTGTCGAAACTTCCCAGAGTAAGACTGAGGTCTTTTGTGTGCTTCAGGTATGCTAGTACTTGTTTGCTGTATGTCCAAACTAGGGCAGTAGGTTCATGAAGATGTCGAGAGAGTAGATTCACAACTGCCGCAATATCCGGTCGAGTCAAGTTTGCGATGTACAGCAGACTTCCAATGAGGCTCCTGATTGGAAAATTGTGATTGATTTCTCCATCCTTTAGATCAAGTTTGTCTAACTGCGGCAGAGTCTGGATACGGCTCGAGTCTTCAAGATTGAATCTGTTCAAAAGATCATTGATGTACATCTCTTGAGAGAGTGAGAATGTTCCAAATTCGTCTCTTGTGAAGTTGACTCCAAGGAAACGATTCACTTGTCCCAGATCCCTTAGTTCGAGCTTTTGCTTCAATTGTTGCTTGACTTCAGTCATTTGTTGTTCTGTATGAGTGAAAATCAGAATATCGTCTACCCATACCAGCAGGAACAGATTTATGCTTCCTACTCGTTTCACATAGAGGCACGGGTCTGATTGAATAGCTTTGAATCCGAGTTTATTCAGGGTGAAGTTCATTTTCTCATTCCAACACTTTGGAGCCTGCTTGAGTCCATACATAGCTTAATCGACCCTCCATATCGTACCATCATCTTTGAAGCCATCAGGTGGATGGACATACACCACCGTGTCCAGATCGCCGTTGAGGAAAGCTGTTTTGATATCAATTTGATGCACAAGTAACTTCTGTTGACTTGCAATTACCATCATGGCACGGATTGCGGTGTACGATACTACAGGGCTGAAGGTTTCTTCAAAGTCAATACCCTTCTGTTGGTTAAATCCTCGAGCCACCAATCTTGCCTTAAACCGGATGATAGCTCCGAGGCTGTTCTTTTTGACATCATACACCCATCTGGTGGTAATGAGTTTTCTTTCGCCAGCAAGTTTTTGCTCGACTACTTGATAAACATGATGTGCATTTAGTGATGTGATTTCATCAGTCATTGCTTCGATCCAATAATCCCTTTCTGGGGACTGCATAGCTTCGTTATAGTTGGCTGGTACGTATATATGTTCTGTTGGATGAGAGGCTGGTGACACAAGGGCAGCTTGGTAGTCTGGATACTGCATCACAGAACTTGCCTGTTCTC
The DNA here is from genome assembly GCA_023373905.1 of Rhizoglyphus robini. Lineage (NCBI taxonomy): Eukaryota > Metazoa > Arthropoda > Arachnida > Sarcoptiformes > Acaridae > Rhizoglyphus > Rhizoglyphus robini. Next base: position 113,533 of record JAKIJQ010000044.1, read on the forward strand.
CTGGTGCAATATAGTTCAACCTGTCTGGTACTCCGCAATTTCTTGGAGGCTGAATTCGGCGCACTTGTACTTGTGGTTCACTGGTTGTTACAGGAACAGATTCGGTAGTCGCTTCTGTAGTAGGTTCTGTGGCTGGTTCTGCAGAAGGTTCAGTAGCAGGTTCTGTAGGAGGTTCTGCAGTAGGTTTTGCAATAAGTTCCATAATAGTCTTGACAGTAGTTTGGTCAGCAGGTTCAACTTTCGGTTCAACTTTGGGAACAATGTTGGGAACTTGTACTTCTTCTTGTCTCTCGGAGATAGGTGTTGTTGTTGTTGTTGTTACAGTAGGTGTTGTAGTATTGACTGTTGGCACTATAATCACGGGTGTAGGTGGTGTAGTCACGGGCATAGGTGGTGTAGTCACTGGTGTAGGTAATGTAGATTCAAGTGTTAGTTGGTTCACTGGACCAACTTGAGGATCATGTTGAAGATTTTCTGATGGCTCTTGAACAGTTTCCTCACTCACATTTAGTTCATCACTAGCATCAATGTCAAATATCATCCTCAATGAAGGATTACTTTCACATGTGCATTCTTTTTCGCCTTCCTTTAATGACTTCATAGATTTGATACATGCGGGAAACACACCATTCCAAATGTCACAGTTTCTTTGATTAATCACTTTATTTGTAGTTGGGTTCAGTAGTCGATAAGCCTTTGCCTCAGACGAGTACCCGACAAAAATAAGTTCTTCAGATGTAGGATCGAATTTCTTCCTCTTCTCATGAGGGATCCAACTGTAGGCGACTGACCCAAATGTTTTCATTTTCTCAAATTCTGGTTCCAGATTGAACATTCGTTTGCAGGGCAGCTCGTCATTGATTGAGCTATGAGGTAGCCTGTTTGCAACGTAGCATGCAGTATGGATAGCTTCGGGCCAGTATTTCAGTGGCAGGCAACTTTCGAATAGCATCGCTCGGGCCATCGTTTGGACCTTCTGAATTGTTCGCTCACTTACACCATTCTGTTGGTGACAAAATGGCACGCTTCGTTGTCGGTAGATTCCTTCCACCTTTAGTAGTTCGATAAATTCGTTAGAGGTGTACTCCCCTCCATTGTCCGTTCGCAGTGCTCCAATTCCAATGGGAAACTGTTTTTCCATTTTTCCTTTGTATTCTTGAAACGCAAGAATTGCTTCTGACTTAGTCTTGAGGGTAAATACTTCTACATATCGGGAGTAGTCATCTACGAGAATCATAAAGTAGTGTGAGCCATCATATCCAAGTGGATTATTTACGACACCAAGGTCTGAATGTATCAACTCGAGAGGTTGTGAGGTTGTCGTTGTAGATGGAAGATAAGGATGTTGTTTCAGTGTACAACGGACACAAGTTACACAATGTTCGTCATGTTTGCATTGTAGATTGTAGAGCTTCCTTAGTTTCTCTAGTTTCTCCTTTCCCGGATGAGCCAGTACGCTGTGCCAGTCAATCAATTTAGACGAGAGTAGAGCACGTTCCATTTCCTTGAATTGATACAAGTCACCGCTTCGGCTTGCTTTCAGATACACTTTTCCATCCTTAGACACAATAGCTTCTTTCACATTGAATTCGACTTTGAAACCATCTTTGGTTAACTTCCTCACGGAGAGAAGATTAGCGCTAAAGTCTGGAGCAAATTTCACATCCTTGAGATACATAACCTCTGGTCCTGTGTGTAGAATGAGGTCGCCTTGTCGATAGATTCTGCACTGATGATTATTTGCGGTGCTTACTGACTGACTGATTGAAATAGCGTTCAGTAGGTGTCTGTCCGAGGTTACAAAATGACTAGAAGCACCCGAGTCCACAATCCACTCCTTGACATAATCTCGAATATTGTTTATTTCATTAATAGCAGCATTTGCATAGTTAACATTTCGAGCTGGAATTAGTTCACCATTAGTACGTTCCTGGTCAGCCTTCTTCTTGCGGCACATAGCTATCAAATGTCCAACTTTTCCACAGTAGTGGCAGCTTCGTGTTTCACGTCTGAACGAGCCTGGCTTGTAGCGAGTTCCTTCTTTGGAGAGCAGACTTTGTTCAGGTCTTTCCATTTTCTGCATCCCGCAATACCGTATGAGTCGCAGGGTTAAACAATCCTTGGTAAGGCCTTCCAGGTCTTGATAAGCGATTTCCTTAAATGCGGCGAGTTCGTCTGGGAGACCATCCACGTACCAACATATTTCCCGTTGATTTGAGACGTCCGCACCAGCCATTCGTAGGTCATCAATCTTCTTACTCATTGCTGACATGTACTCGCGTACCTTATCTTCTTTGAAGCCTCCCAGTTTGATGCCTTGTATGTCACGCTCAACAAGAGCTTGTTTGGAAACATCGTTAGTGACATACTCATTACTGATCTTCTCATACGCTTCAAAAGCTGTGAGGATATCCCGAACCATTGACAGGTGTCGATCATCTAGGGAGTCGGTGATTCTTGCCAACGCGATCTGATTTGCTTCAGAGGTAACGGCCAAAGGTCGTTGAATGGCATAGTCCACACGTAGACGACGGAGTGCCAGTTTTAGTTTGTACTGCCAGTTAGCATAGTTTGTTCCATTCAGACGCACCATCTCAGATTCCTGATACTTCTGGTTACCACGTATTGGCCGTTCATGATCCCCGCTTTGTTTCTCATTTCGGGTCCACAGTAGGTAGATACAGAGTGAGAGAAGACCACCAATAAAAAGGGTCGTGAGTTCCATTCCAGAGCTTCGTGCTGTAGATAGATAGATAGATAACGTGTTAAGTTAAAAGCTTTATTGGTGAGAAATAAAAGTACAGAAGGGTTTGGTTGAACTAAGTAGACACTGCGCCATACAAAGAAACCAATGATGATACTTGTGTGGTAGAGCCAGATGGGAAGTTGATCGTCAGAACTGAGTAGACACAATCTGTAAAGAGAGGAGGTGTTTTAGCACAAGTCGTAAAGACAACTGATCAAAACACATACAAGGCACTTAGTGATTGAGCACTTCAGCACAGCGTGCTTATAAAGGCAGTCGAGAGAGGCTATGTCCACACCAAGTGACAGCAGACATAGTGGCTTCACCATGACTAAGCATAAACCTGACAAACGGTCATGCAGAGAGGGAGCCACTTCTCAACACTGAATGCGGTTTGTTTGTGAACAAAAAATTAAGTCTTTTGTATGGGATACTTTAAATGGTTAAACACATTTTAAACTTTAAAATTTCTAATTTAGAAATTATTCTCTTAGAAAATATCATTCTCATTAAAAGCAGCAATTCAATACTTTTATCCCAATTTACATTTTATCATCGAACAACATTCATCGCTGAACTTAACAAAAAACGTTCTTTTTCTTTTAAATATTTCCCGGTTTCACCAATTTTTTTACCGTTTGACTTATTCAATTTTCAATTTGCATACGTTTTCCACTAGAACAAACTTTAATCTTGTCGTAAATTGAATTCAGTTAACCAGGAGTTTTATTCAACTTTTTTTGCATTTGATAGTTCACAATTTAATTCAAGTTCTATTTTTAAACTATTGTCTTATGGGAGGGACTAAAATTAAAGCTTTTTACACATTTATTATTTGATATGAGAAGAAGATAAAAATGTTTTATGCTTTATGAGTTTAACCGGCAGCTTAATGATAAATTCCACGGCGATTCATATTGATCAAGTTATTGAAAAGGTAAATGCAGCTGGTTCAAGTGAGTTGGCAGTTGGAATTATTTAAACATTGAATAAACTTTACTGTAATACTTTACTTCAAATTTATTCCTAAGCTAGTTAACTGGAAAATAGGTAAAAAACAATCTAACCGAAATTTTTTATGTTTATTCACTTTCGATAAATAATTCATTTCCAAAACTTTTTTCTTCAAGTATTCTTAAAAAATTCAATTTGATCTTCTTATTCACATTCTTTTCTTCATTTTCAATTTGCATATACTTTCAGAACAGAAACCAAATTCTGTAGAAAATTGTCTATATTCAACTTTTCTGTGCAAGTTCAATATTCTATTCTTTAATCAAATTCACATTTTTATCATAAATTATTTACTCAAGCACTATCACAAGAGAATTGATTGATTTTTAAATTCCCTTGTTATATTTTCTTGGCAAAAGTGAAAATATTAATGAATCAATCTAGATCAAGATTGATGATCTGCTTTGTGTTATTAGAATTCATAAACGAAAATGATTTCTGTTTAAATAAAGGTGATAATATTTAAAAAATTTTCGAAATCCTAGAAATTACTAGATTTTATTAAAATTAAATATTCAGTTAATGGAAAATGAGTTTTTTTTGTATAAAAGTTTGAAAGTCAATTTAAATTGCAAATTACCTAATAACTTTAATGTCAAATTTATGCGAAGCTAATTAGATGTTCGCTTGGTTTAAATTATATTTTCAACTTTCACTTGAGATTTTTTAGTAAATCACATTTGTAGAAATTCGCTGAATTTGGTTTAAATAATTAAACAAACTTTTTTGATTCACATGAATTTAATGAACTTACTTTTGCTGTTCACTTTGATGAACTCAGCTTTTAATAATACAATTTTAATCAAATTTATTTACGCCAAAATTAATTTCAAAGTTTCAATTTGATTTCATGGAAACTTTATTAAATTCGCTTTTAATTTTGAAATAATTGGATTGATGTGCATTTTAATTTATCAAGAATACAAGACAAAAACAGATATGAATGAAATCTTTACGATTTTTGATGGTGAATTCTTTTTGTATATTCCAAATTTAAAATGGTAACAGAAACAATGTGAGCAAGAAAATCGCGTAATCGATATTTTTAAAAAAATGATTATTGTTTTTTGATTACTGTTCCTGGATCAGTTTAGCTTGCATTTAATTGAATTGGTCGATTAATGGAAAAAAGTAAACAAACAAATTTCTCATAATGAATTCGAATTATAGCATTAATTCATTTGTTGGGCGAGACAAAGGTTACTCATTTAATATGCGTATTTTCTCAACAAATGTAGAAATACAAGTAATTCAAAAACATTTGTCTAAACTTTAGAGTTATAAATTACTATTTTGGATTCTTTTTCTTGATTTACATATGTTTCCGTACTAAATAATAAATTACTTAATGTCTTACATTATTCGACTATGATTCGCTTTAATTAAAGGTTTAAAATATAATTGTACACGCCAAAATTCGTGTAATTTTTATAGTAAATTCAATTTACTATTCTAAGTTCATTATTCATAGATACGATCTGTCTGTAATCACATTTAATAAGATTCTTTTAACTGGTTTTCTTCTTAAAAATATCAAGTTGCAAAGTTGAACTTTTATACAGAGTGCCCTGCAACTTTACAAATATACAAATTAAGATTTTTTTCTTTGTTTTCTTCTTTTCAAGATATTTTAATTAGTAAATTGAACCGATTAATCTTCGAAATAAAAACAAAATGGTACAATTAAGATAAGTAAACTGTGAGTTGCAACTTAATTAAAATTAATGTTTTCAGTATTTTTATGTTATTTTGTTCGTGGAATATTTCCATCAGCGCCATTATTTTAAAAGTTTATTTATTTATATTTCGTAAACAAGATTCGTATAATCTTATAATCGATTTTTGAAATTAGTAATTGTGATCAAGAGAAGTAAATGGAAGAGTTCTTGCAAAAGTAGTGATGTGAGACAGTTGGGGGATTTCAGGAAGGTATGGACTTAAGAAAGGATTTGGGGTTAACGGTAGTCTGATATATTTTGCTGTCTCTCTTTTGAAGCTTTACGAATAGTGACTCTGCTATATATTTTCATACAAAACACTGCACTAATTAAATTACAATCAAACAAAAAACTTGATTAGAACGCGAAAAAAACAAACCAGATGGGACAAACTTAATTAATTTTCCAAGAAAAATGCATTTAATCTGAAAATATATTAAATTGATTAAATTTGTTTATCATTATAATTTCAAAATCTTTATGTGAATTTCCAATTTTCTTTTAAAAAGGTTTTAATCAAGGAAATGTTTTGGAATTTATTCAACAATTTTTATTAGCTGAGCGAAGTGAACGAACGAACGAACGCACGAGCGATAGCGAGTGCGTGAGTGAGAGAGTGAACGTAGCGAAGCACTCTGTTACCACTTGAGAAAACCGTTTCGACTTTTCAATGGAGAAGTGCGGAAGCATTGTAACAGAGGGGGAAATGTCAGGTTTTCTTGTAACTGTGTTAATCGCTTGAACGAGTTCACCAAATTTTACAAACAAGGTCTCAGAAGATTTAGCTACTAATAAATGAGGCTAAGTTCGTTTGATGAGAAAATCCATGAATGTTTAGGTAACTTCCGGTCAGGTAATGTCAGTTTTTAATGTATTCTCTATGGGAAATAGCTATTTTCACGTCGAATTTGCAGAGGCTGTAGAGAATTGATTCTGTTGAGTATTGACATGAGGGACACACCAAATTAATCGTTGAACTATGTAGATTATTTTCCGCCATTAAAAAACTTAGACATAACTCTTATCTACTCAGCAATCTACAGTCAAACACAAACATTCCGAGTGTGACCTAATGTCGGTAATGCAATGTATTTCCTATGGAGACTGTGTCCATAGCAAAAGTACATGGACATATGCACACACAAACATTGCATTGAGAATATATTATATTTTTTGTAGGAAATCGATTGAACAGTGTCCAGTGAATTGATGTTTTTGATGATTAAATCGATCCAAATGGATCAAATAAGGTCGTTTCATAAGTTTGTCAACACTATTTCCCAAACAACATACAATTAGGTCCTATTGCTATTGATGGCAATGTAATCGATCCAAATGGATCAAATAAGGTCGTTTCATAAGTTTCTCAACACTATTTCCCAAACAACATACAATTAGGTCCTATTGCTATTGATGGCAATGTAATCGATCCAAATGGATCAAATAAGGTCGTTTCATAAGTTTGTCAACACTATTTCCCAAACAACACACAATTAGGTCCTATTGCTATTGATGGCAATGTAATCGATCCAAATGCATCAAATAAGGTCGTTTCATAAGTTTGTCAACACTATTTCCCAAACAACATACAATTAGGTCCTATTGCTATTGATGGCAATGTAATCGATCCAAATGGATCAAATAAAGTCGTTTCATAAGTTTCTCAACACTATTTCCCCAAACAACATACAATTAGGTCCTATTGTTATTGCTGGCAATGTAATCGATTCAAATGGATCAAATAAGGTCGTTTCATAAGTTTGTCAACACTATATCTCAAACAACATACAATTAGGTCCTATTGCTATTGATGGCAATGTAATCGATCCAAATGGATCAAATAAGGTCGTTTCATAAGTTTGTCAACACTATTTCCCAAACAACATACAATTAGGTCCTATTGCTATTGATGGCAATGTAATCGATCCAAATGGATCAAATAAGGTCGTTTCATAAGTTTGTCAACACTATTTCCCAAACAACATACAATTAGGTCCTATTGCTATTGATGGCAATGTAATCGATCCAAATGGATCAAATAAGGTCGTTTCATAAGTTTCTCAACCCACATCTCAAATCGCTCAGCTATACTGCTCGCAGTGAATTCTAGTTATTTTAGCATTTCTAAGTATTACGCTATAATTCAAACATGTTTTTCTTATACATTCTCATCTGATAAAACCGAGAGCGAGTCCGTAACATGAATCTACGCAAACACAAATTGATTGATTACAAACTCGAATTTGTATTGCTTAGTAATTAACTAGAAACTTTTTAAAAGCTTAATTTAATTAGATTATTTTCGTAAATTTTATACGGAGCTTTGCTTGGCATGTACTTCTAAATGGTTATTTTTATGTAAATTTCTGGAAGAATTCATACTTTGTTTATTAATGTTTGGCAATAACGAAAAGTATTTTTAATATTTTAACTAAATTTTGTAACTTCATGAAGTGTTATTTTTCTAACTGGTTTTGTTTTATAATTTTTTTAAAATATGAAGAATTTGAATTTTTATTATAAGAACTAACCGAATATCTAAATTTATTAACTACACAAAAAAGCTTCCTTATGTCACACGAAACAATTTAGTGATGTATGACTTTTGTGTTGAACTAATATTCTTTAATATTTCTTTCAAGTTATTCAAATCATTTTGCGATTGTGATTAGACAGATTGCATGCAACATGGAACAACTAAGTTTGACTCAAAGATCCCAATACAGAGACATAATAATAACACTCACACAATAGAGTTGTGATCAATTAAACAAATTGAACGGAATTGGGAGCAAACAAAGCAAATCTAGGTTTCGTACGCAATTTTAAAAAATGTATAACATTCATACATACCAATATATGGTATAATCAATATACTACAAGTTAGTCAATTGAACGCCTTTTCGCTTAATATAGTTTAAGTTTTCAGGTCGATATGAAAGAATTGCATGCCGGGTAAGGTCAAATCAATGTTGAGCAGTGCGTGATCGATTACAATAGAAAATGAAAGATTTCGATCGTTGTTTGAATGTTTTCCTGGAACCAATCCCGATTCCTGATTAAATATTACATGGAACTATTAAAAATGTTTCTTATTTGTTTTTGATGCGTCTGAAGTTTCGGTAGTCAAAAAGGTTATTCATTTTTTAATATAAAAAATATCTAATGCTTTATTGTCAAAACAAAACAACGCATGGTAGGTTTTTAATACTTATTAAATGCAGGCTGTTTTACAGAAAATTTGGTAATATAAAATAACAGGGTTTCAAATAAAAGAATTTTGTACAAATATTAATGATATTTTTAAAATATATGAAAAAAAATTTACTAATAAATTAAAATAAGTGATTATTTTTGTTGGGTAAATTCTTTATATTGTTGGAATATTAAGTTTTGGAAATTTATTTGAGTCTTCAGATATGTTTTATTATTACAGAAATTTTTATTTTTGCCGAATGCTGATCAAAGACTTAAATTGAACGATAGCTCCGAGTTGAGTGGGGAGTTCTTCTTGACGTCATATACCCATCTGGGGGCAATGAGTTTCACTACTTGATATGAAATTCTGGCCAGCCAGGAAAGTAGCTCGACGAAGTTTGACTGACTAACAAAAATTCACAGACTGAAAAATAATTTTGTTATAGCAAAATATTATTTTAAAAATTATAAAATACACTAGGAAATTATAAAATAGTAAACATAATTATAATAAAAAGTTGCGTTCTCGTATAGATTTACTTGTCAAAACACCATCTTGAGGGAATATCTACTGGATCCTGACTATGGACTACTGCTTGATGAATCTACTTTGAGGTTCAGTCAAACCAAAGAATACAAAAGAAATCAAATTCTTTGTCAAATACAAAACATGTGATCCACGATTATGCCTTTCTGGGTGACTATCAATTGCTGGAAACAAGCAATTTCGTGATGCAATTTTACTTGTAAAAACTGGGGAAAGTTGTAAAATATTTCCAGTGCACAAAGCTATCCTGGTTGCACGATCATTTTTTTCCATTATTGCTATCAATGTTTAAACACAGTAAAAATCAGATAAGTGAAGATAATATGGTTAAGATCGATATGCATATTGAAGTGTTTGCACAAGTATTTAGGTTTAACTATACTGGTTCAGTATAAGACTTAGACTTTTGTACTCCCTCGAACTGATGAAAGTGCCTGATAAAGTAAGTTTATTTCATGTCAGCGAAATACAGTAATACACAAATTTCACGATTTTCATATATTATTCAGTATCAGCTGGACAATTAAAATGCATCTGTAAACATTAACTATCTAGTCTTTGCATGTGTAAATTTCTCAATCGATTTGGTGGCCAACATTCTAGAGGTAGCGGTGAGGCATCAAGCCTGGAACATTAAAAAAATGCGTTAATAAAAAAAAGACACAAACAGACAGCCTGAGTGAGTGTTACTAACGCACTGAGTGACTGTATCGACTATTTCCACACCAAAACAGAGTAGAAACAGGGGCCCACACACCACACTCTCGGGAGTAGAAATAGTCGCATCTGTTTACACACAGCAAAATCTGGACCTTTTTGTCTCATATCTCAGCAACCAGATAACCTAAAAGGCTGATTTTTGGAATCCTACTGTTTTTGAAGGGATGGAAAGGGTGTGCAAAATTTGGTTGCTGTGGGTGCAGTGGTTTCTTCTCCCAAGCCTGCAACAGACAGACAGACAGACAGACAGACAGACAGGGTAAAACTATAAGTCTTCGACTTCGTCTCGCTAAAAACAAATTCAAAATTTTTACTTAATCCCACACGGCACCAAAAATTTACAATATCACCTTTTTGAATTGAATCCAACTTTCAATTTGCATACATTTTCCACCAGAATAAACTTTAATTTTGTGATATATTGAATTTTTTACTCATAATTTTTGAATATAGTCTATTGTTCGAAATTTTATTCAAATGTTTTTTAAACGTTTAATTTGATTTGCTTTCCTTCTTTAGAATACATTAATGGACAACATATTTACGATAGCTAACATTCGTTATTTGATTTAGCTAGTTTTTGTTAGTAATTCGTTAGTCTATTTTTCTGTATTTTAATGAATATTTGATTGCTTCAAGTAATTGAAAAGGTAAAATTCTTTCTGATACAAGTGAAAATTAAAAATTAATTAAACTGATCTCACTTTCACTTATTGATTTTTAATTATTTCTTTTCGTTACTCCCTTCACTATATTTACATTCAATTAAATTCGTGATATAAATGCAAAGATGATCACATTCCATTGACATAATTACTGTTTGTTTCAATAAAGGTAAAAAATTACGTAATTTTCTCCACTTCAATAATTTCTTGTGTTTATTCACTATTCCTAATGCAAATTCTGTGGAAAATGTTTATCTTCAGGCAAACACTTTTCTTCTTTATCGAATCTTATTTTCACTTCATACTTTTGACTTCACTTTTACCAAATAAAAATTAATATTCAACTTTGATGGACAAGTTCAATATACTTTAATCAAATTTCAGTTTCTATCATAAATTATTTACTCAAACAAATAAAAATTGATTGGTTTTTAATACTAATGCAATATTTTCTTGGCAAATTTGAAATTGTTAATGAATCAAATTTGATCAAGATTGATTATCATATTTATGCTATGAAAGATTATAAAGAGAAGAAATTTAGGATTAAAGAAAGGTAATGTCTTAAAAAATTAAGAATTCAAATTAATCAATAAATTATATTAAAATTCAAAAATGAAAAATATTTTTTTTATAATTGGAAGTTTTAAAATCGATTTTAATTTCAAATTATCTAATAACCTGAATATAAAATTTATGTGATGTTAATAAGATGTTGGTTGTGTTTCATTTTTATTTTAAGGATTCAAAAAAGGTAATATAATGATTGAATTAAAGCTATAAATTACTTGAAATAATCAGAATTTACTATTGATGAGAATCAAGAAATGTTACAAAGAAATTGTCTTTTGTCTGTCTGTGTTTCTTTCATTATTCATAGATTTTATCTATCTGGGATCAAAATTTGTAGGATTTTTTTTCATTTTTTAAATAAAAATATCAAGTCGGAAAGTTAAATTTTTATACTGAATATTAAACTACAACTTCAAAATCTGAACAAATTGCTAGAAGTTCTAATATTAATAAATAACGCAGTGCCTTAATGAGGTCGTCAAGAAATTAAAAAAAAGTGAGTAACAAGAATTCAGAAACCAAACAAGACTTACACTCTCCTGGATGCTTTTGAGATCAACTGTTCAAATGGGTTCTCGTACAAGTGGTCGACACACCAAGTGGTCGACAAGAAAAGTGGTCGACAGGAAAAGTGATAGACACACAAAGTGGTAGACAGATTAAGTGGTCGACACTTTTTTGAAGATTTAATTTTATATTTATTTTTAAATCAGCTATTTAAATGAATCTAATGATCATTTAAATAAACACTGCCAAACAGTGCAGATTGGAGGTCTGTAGGAATTAAGAAACGTACCAAGGATATGTGTCATGTTTCAGACGTCATCTTGACGCCACCTCAAATCAGCGTGAATGGACTGTGACTGGACTGTGACTGGACTGTGTCCACTGGACAGCTGATAGCCACGCGTCTACCGAACTGTTACTGAAAGTGTCATCTCGGGCTCAAGCCGTAGCTATTCTGACTAAGTTCCTTTCCATACTTTTCTTACAAGTACGTATAAATAGACCCCTCATCCAGTCAATCGTCTGTTTCCAGCGAACTTCCCCTTTGCTCTCACTAAATAACTCAATAAACGCCTTCACCAGCCCTTCGTCTTATGTCCCTTTATTATTTCCCTTCTCTATGAACCGAAACACGGCAGACATGTGCAACAGTTTCATTTTCACTGTCACAACGGCAGTAACGGAGGCTTGTATGCGCTTCCTTTTGTGTCAATATCCAGGAACGACAGACTAGTTGACATAACCAATGATGAGTTTATTATTAAGTAAAGAATACACAGTAGTATGAAATGCACGCAAATAGTAAAAAAGTTCTACTGGTATAGTTCATTTATGAGTTCGTTTGTATATTATTCAATTTACGAATTAAAGATATTGTTTCGGGAGGGGTACACTGTACGCGGACCCATAGCAGTAAGAAGTAAATTGTAAGGTAGAAAGGAATGACATTTTCCTGGGAGGGACAGGACGAGATGTGTCTTCCTGTCAGAGGTCCTTCAGTTAGTCATCAGTGCGGGTGTGAGTGGCCCTTCTACACGGCACCATCGCCGTGTTCGTCAATCCTATCACCAGCATTGGTAACAGTGAGATACAGATTTCCTTTAGGAATAAATCTTGGTAAAATTTAGTGATCTAATTGTTAAGACATTCAAGCAAATGGAAATGGAATTGTAGGGTAGCCACCATATGAGACCATCATTTCACTATTTTTTGTACTTTTGTAATTCTTCTTTATCAAATATACTAAAGCTCAGTTCAAGACATTTACTTTTTATATTGTTCTAAAACAGATTAAAAAGTGCTAAATTATTTTTAAAATATTTAAGTGCAATAACATTGGATATAAACAATAAATTAAGTGCATTACAAGGTGTCGACCACTTTTCAAAAAAGTGGTCGACACTATTTTCAAAAGTGGTCGACACTTGGTTTTATGCTTATACACTTACAAATCATGCCGAGTGATATATTAAAATTTCCTAAAAAATTCCATAGAATTTATTAGTAATTTTTATTGATACTCTAGGCCATAAGATTTTTGTTCCAACAAAATCAACAACAAATAGCAACTGTGCGTTGTGTAGAGTGGTGAGGGTAGTGTTGTCTGTCCAGCTGTCCTTTACTCGGCTCCCCTTTGAAAGTGCACTCATACGGTTAGGGGCCATACTTTAATTACGTGATCAACTGAATGGATGGGAGGTGTCCAAGGTGTGATCACGCTTTGATCACGGATATTTGGAAGGGGTCTAAAGTTCAGACAAAACAAAGAATCTCGGATAATCGGATCTTTATTTATCGAAATAATCGAAATACGTGTAAATAGTTTGTTGCCATATTATCTTGTGTAAGTTTAAATATCACGCATGCGCATTTCAAATTTGTCTCATGATTATCAAATTTTGGGGGCATGGGTGGGGTGTCAGTTCCTGATCACGGATTGATCACACATGGTACTAGGGGGTCAAAAATCTCGATTTTTTGATCACGTAATTAAAGTATGGCCCCTTACCACGTATGAGTCATACGACACAGCCAGCACACACGCTCACACAACTCGCTCTCTGCTTGCCTACACAAACGCAGCCAAGAAAAATCAAAATAAAAGTGTCGACCACTTTTGAAAAATAGTGTCGATCACTTGTCCAAGTTGATTTACTCCTCTCGGTCATGACCGATTTGGATATTATTTTGCACTAAAATTCATTAAAAATTAAGGAGATTCTATTTCTGAAATAAAAATAGATATTTTGGACCAGCAAAGGGAAGTTACATTTTGGAACCCACACTTCCGGTACATGAAAATTAAATTAAAATATCCAAGATCTGTATATAATCTACATGAAGATTCAATGAACATTATTCATGGTAATGGAATTAGATTTAATGTTGAAATTGTGAGGGAATTTGTTAATTGATCTAATATTATAAATAAGATGATCACAATGCTTGTGGGCGTTACCGGTCATATCATACATGTTATATTGTCATAGATTCAGCTAAATTATTTTTTAAACTAGTGGGCCCTGCGGGTGCTAAATTGGACATTTGAACTTATAAAGTATAATAAGTAAGACCAAGGATTATATCCGTGGTCTTTAGTCTGAACGTGAAACCCCTTGAACCATGACGCCCACACCTGCCTAACCACCTAAACCTAACCTAACCCAATCCTAAACGACGCCCACACCTGCCTAACCACCTAAACCTAACCTAACCCAATCCTAAACGACGCCCACACCTGCCTAACCACCTAAACCTAACCTAACCCAATCCTAAACGACGCCCACACCTGCCTAACCACCTAAACCTAACCTAACCCAATCCTAAACGACGCCCACACCTGCCTAACCACTTGAGAGCAACCATTGAATTGTTGAACTCATACAGATTAAATTGACTTATTGCCGTCTCAGTTATTGTCACTGCCTTGTGAGTTTGAACAGTCTGACAATGAGTCAGAGATGACTCATTTAGATGAGTTGTAGCACAAATCAATGTTAATTTCTCTCATTTATTGTCACCAAATTTCCTCTGAACACGCGGAGTTAAATCAATTTATTCTGTACTCACATTGTTGCACTCATTGTTGGGCACACAGGAAAATGGCTTGATCCTCAAACAGAAGAATGACTTAGGTGAAATTTGAATGGCAACTATGCTTAAAACACAACTTTTTGAGTTTCTGAGCACGTCATGCACTGGTTTACATATTTTTAAGCATCTGTGCCAAATTTCATTCAAATTGGCCAAGAAACCTCAGAGCCTTAGCTGCGCAAAAAAGAGCCAAATAGCTGAGGAGTAGTCTTCACTCACGTTCAGACAAATATCTAAACACAATTATATTATTTATAAATAAGATTTAAGGACATTACAAGGTGTCGACCACTTTTGGGAAAAGTGGTCGACACTATTTTCAAAAGTGGTCGACACTTTGTTTTGGGTACATTTACGAATTATACCGAGCAATATATTGTCAAAATTGTCAGAAAAATCAGGGAATTTTTTGTTAATTTTTATGGGTATTATAAACCCATCAAAACCTAAATATTTAAAACAAAAACATATAATGTGCATTGCACAATATGCAACCCACACTTGTGCTGAAGTGTCACTTTATTGTCCATCCATTTAAGTAATTTGACTAGTGGATATCACAAATTTAAAATCGTACAAATCCAAAATAAATCCAACAAAATTCTGTGCATCAATTCATTCATACAAATTAAAGCGTACGAGTAACGCACTCGACTAGACAGCGTAGTTGCCTAGCTTTTCGCTCGTTTGCAGATAAGAACGATCGTAGTAGGACGAACACCACAATGCACTGTGGAAGTTAGAGACCTGCAATGACTGCAATTTGTCGATGTCACAGGCATACTCAAGTTTGTGTTGAGACAAATCATATGTGAATGAACATATGTGAACAAACATATGTAAACCACATGATTTGAATTAAAAGCAACTCAAATTGAAAATCAGCTGGTTTATTCAACATTATTATTTTATTCATTAGAATAAAATTCGCAAAAATGATCAATTCTCGATTTGGATCGGTTTAGAAATATGATTTTAACTATTTAATAATAAAGATAAAAGTGTACAATAAATATAATTACAAATTTCTACGTTCTTAACGGGATATATTGATATTGAATTAAACATTCAAATAAAATGAACAAATGTAGATAACTAAAATAAATAAACAATTAGTCATTAATGCCTAAACATATGGTCGCGATATTGTTCTCAAACTAACAAATTTAAGTAACATTTTGAGTAGAATTTTGATTTTGCCAAGTAAGATTCAGTAATTATTGTTTCGGAAATGCTTTCCCCTGAAGAATTGGCCAATGTGAGGCGAATTGTACATTCAAATCGATTGATATTCAAGTTATCAAGGGATTACTCAAGATTGACATGCATTCCTTGTGGTATTGTAACCAACGAATTTGACGCTCAAAGAATGGAAAATCATCTTGGAGAACAACTTCATCAGCACAATGTTCAGCTTATGCAACAGGAAATGGTTGATAATGCAAAAAAGGAAGCCATAAAGAAGGCACTCAAAGACAATCCACTGGCATTTGAACTCTCACCAAATGGACACGTTCAATGCAAATTCTGTCTTGTTGAGATTGGCCAAATCGAATCTGTAGCACAGCACATTCAAAGCGACGATCACCAAATGCGCCATTTTGACTATATGAACACTCGAATATTTGAGGCATTTCGTTCCAAAGTGTTTGTTCAAATGAAGAGTGATGTTGTTGATTGCCAGGCATGTGACTGTCAGTTCGAATCATCATTGACACAAATGCAGAAACACATTTTTGAAGAACGCCATTTGATTCTCGCTTCTAATTATGATCCGACGAATATTTTGGCCAAAGACAAAAGACTGATTTACCTGGTTAATGACAAAGTAGACTTAGAATTTCGAGAAGATCAGGTGTGGTGTAAAAAAAAGCTGCTTTCGATTCCTTTCACCAACCTTTGACAATGTGACCCAACACTTAGATCGACCAATTCATCGCGAAAGTGCATTCACATTAGCGATAGCCAAACAAAATGAATTCAACACCGACAAGCAATACAAGCGTGATCTCGCCGAAATGTTGATCATAAATGATATCCCATGCTTGAAGTCGAGTGGAATGGCATTTATCCTAGAGATGTACAGTGGTAGATTAACACCAAGTGATAGCTCCTTGAGAATGCAATACATAGAGCCAGTATTTCTCGAGTACAAAGAAGAAGTCCGTGAGGCAATTGGGTCGAACTACATTGAGATCTTCATGGATGAAATGTCCGATGACAAGGACAGAAAAGTTGTTTGATTATTGATATGTCCATTGCTCAAAGACCAAATAGAGGAACAAAAAATCTATTTTTGGGACTTTAAAGAATTCATCAGTTGCACAGGTGAAGGGTTATTCGACTTTATCACTGAATCACTGACTGACTTGTGGAACGGTGAGATGCATTACAATAGACTGCTTGCTTTTAACACGGACGGAGGATCGAATATGAAATCTTGTGCTGACATGATGAAAGAATGGTTTGACGATTGCTTCCACATTGTGTGCTTATGCCACAAGTTCCACCACATAGCAGAATTGATCAAAGAGTTATACCCAGATGTTAATGCATATGTCACTGCTGTTGGGCAACTGTTCGCCTATTCCGGACAAAAGAAGCATTTTTTCCGAGAAGAAACCGGAGAAAATGTACCATTTCGTTACGTGAAGACCAGGTGGTGTACTTGGCTACAAACAGCAGTATACCATTCCTTGAATCACTTGGATGTATGTCACGTACTGTTTCAAATGAACCCAGATCAAGCGACAGTAGAAAAAGCCGGTACAAAACACTTAGATCCACACTTACAAGGCCATCTCGATGAAATATCTTTTAGATTTAGTTGCATTATAGATGCAATTAGGATGATGGAAAGAGCGAACTTAACTTCGGATAAAAGCAAACAAATCGTCGATACACTTGACAATAATTTGTGCAGATATTCTCGGATAGATCTAGTAGGGAAGCAGGTATATGAGAAGTTTTGCAAAGAGGTCAAATGTAGTGGTTACCTCGAGGTCTTGAAGTTTATAAATGAAAATCCTCAGCACCCTTTGACTGGTTACTACCAAAATATACAGTTCGACAATGCCCATTCCGAACGATTCTTCTCTTTTTACAATGCAATCTTGAGACCAAACAGAGAGAATTATACGATGCCAAAATTAAAAATGTGGACATTTTGTTATGTCAATGCAGTAGCACTCGAAAAGCGAGTAGTAAGAGAAAGCAATCATCTAGAGAATTTTGGTTTAGAGAATGACATTGATATATTGCCTCATGGAATATTACCTTACGATGGAAATTTTCATATTGTTACTTTTTCAAATTTGGAGAAATACAATAAAAAATAATATTCGTGTGGTTATAACCGGTATAATAACGGTTTAAATTTGTAGTAGTTTCGTTTCAAATCATTCGCGAAATCACTTGTTACAAAGTCTTTGTATACTTTTTTGTTTTGATCGTTTGTTTGTTTTGATGTGACGTAATGACGAAAGTTTGTTTACTTTTAAATCTATTTTAACTTAAATAACTTAATTTCTATTTGAACTTAATGGGCCCAAATTGCAGAAATTGCAGCCTCTTACTTCCACAGTGCTTAGTGGTCTGTTGTCCTACTACGATCGTTCTTATCTGCAAACGAGCGAAAAGCTAGGCAACTACGCTGTCTACACTCGACTGTCTATGCGAGCCGCCAACTTTGCGACTGCATAGTTGCACTGAACTGAACTAGCTTGATCAATTGAGTGTGTTGCGCACTCATTGTGCAGGCACGCGCAGGCACGCGTCACACAAACAAAACGCGTGTTCAGTTACAGTGCAATGACACAGCCAACACACACGCTCACACATACTTGTACTGCATGCTTACACGCAAATAAAAGTGTCGACCACTTTTGAATAATTGTGTCGATCACTTGTCCATGTTGATTTACTCCTCTCAGTCTTGACCGATTTGGTTATTATTTTGCACTAAAATTCATTAAAAATTAAGGAGAATCCATTTCTGAAGTAAAAAGTTTATTTTGAACCAACAAAGAGAAGTTGCATTTTGGAACTCCCACTTACGCTATAGTAAAATCAATGTTAAAATACCCATGATATACAAAATCATTAGAAGCAAAAAAATTAAGCCTGAATAGAGCTGCAATGTACGTTTTGTTCTAACGAAAAACCTTGTTCGTTATGGGAACAGCGTAAGAATTGGCTTAAAGGAGGGGTAGACAAAACTCTGAGGTGATGTGAGACCAGTAAAAGTTGATCCTCCAAGTTTAAAGACTGAGGTCATATCCCAACTGACTAGTGACCGACAATTGTGATTTCTCTATTCATTACGATTTTATTCTCCTTGGTACAACTTTTTACAGTACTTCACATTCTCCATGTCTGGTAAGACTTTCCGGTTGAGATCAAAGTGATCGAAGAAGTCAATCACTTGTTGGCTGATGGATCCCCAAGCCTCAAACCATAGTCCGATAACCTCATATTCGTGAATACAAAACACGGGAGACTATCTCTCATTGAGGTCTGCGAAACAAGTTTGATAGATATTCTTGTCGGCTGTCACTTTTGCTGTCACAACATCGTTTGATTCGTACCTGATGGTCGAGTCAATCACATATGCCTTGTTTGAGCCAGGTTCAAATTCCATGATGTCGATGAATCTATTTCCACCTTTATCGTCGGTGCAAGATGCCTCATCGATGCATGTGTAGCCTTTTTCGGTCAACAAACGGTTCAGTTCAAGCTTGACGACATGGTGTCTAGCGTTTCGCAGTTTCTCTCCAAATCTACATTTGTCAATTACATGAGCGGGTTTATCTATCTCTTCGAGCTCCATAAATCAAGTGCAATCGGGCGGGTTCTAATTTTCTGTGACGCATGTTTCTCCCAATATAGAGGGACTGAACCGAAGTGACTCCATGAAACCGATAAACAAGGTATATTTCAATCAATAGAAGAATAAGATAGCTTGTGTATCAATGTAAAAAAAACATCACTATTATTTTTTCAATTTCACAAAAAGACATAATGATATTATGTCTGTTAATCAGAAATGACTAAAAATGTTCAATATGAAGCTGCTGACATACATGAATGTATGATAATCTGATAATCATTTTTTAAAAAAATGACATGGTACTCATGACTTGAAATAAACAAATTTTTGTTTTAGATTATTTTTACACATTTAAAATAGACAATTATCCATTTAGGTAAGATATATAATAATAAATAAATAATTAAAAAATCCCCATAAAAGTGTCGACCACTTAATCTGTCTACCACTTTGTGTGTCGATCACTTTTCCTGTCGACCACTTTTCGTGTCGACCACTTTGTGTGTCGACCACTTGTACGAGAACCGTTCAAATGTCAAGTAACTGTAAAGTAAATGCTACAGATAAATTGATTGTGCTCATGCGTGCAGACCGACATTCTTCCCACCCTCGCTAGTATTCTTGTTATAATATGCTATTCCCAGTGAGAGAGCTAGTCAGTGTCCTGAGTTTCGAACTGACGGACGGCGGCTTTTCATAAATGTGTTTGTTTTCGCCTGAATTGAGCCCAGCGTCTTTTCTGTTTTGCATTTAATGTCTTACTAATTCCATTGAAAATCAATTTAATAAAACTTTATTCCCAGTTATAACTTTATAACTTAAGAGAAAATCACTTTATTTGATTTTTTTTGGTAAATGAATAAAATGTAATTTATGATAAATATTGCTCAATTTATTAATATTTTAAGTTTAACATCAATGTTATTGTCATTAAGTATTCATTTTCTTTCATTAGATGGAACCACCAATCGTAATAGATCTTTGTAATGCAGAAGTAATGTAATAAAATTTTATTTTATATGAATTTTTGTTTTTATTTTTCAGAATTCATCACGCGAATCATAGTAGCATCATCTAATTTGTCTGTCAAAGTTCAATTAAACCAGTTAAACTAGCCAAAATAATTGTCAATCTTTCAATCTTGTTAATCTTCTTTTCCCAAATGGTTATTACACATTGTTTTAGCTTTTCTCTTGTTTCCCTCTGTGTACAATCTCAATTTGGGTTTTTAGGTAAAATGATCCATGATTCTAATTTCAACAACACACCAAAAGTGATTCATTAATAAATTCCAAATTTTTTACATTTTACAAGAAATATATTTTACATTTATATTGACTGAACAAGTGACATTTCAATCAGTTATAAAATTTTATTGATTTTAAAGTTCAAAGTTTATCCGTAAAAATGGTTTAGGTCACAGTAATGTTTTCAGTGCCCTGGCGGATGATGCTCAAGTTCAAGTGAACCCGATGCGATTTGGATTATGGAGGACGCTTTACTGCGTTAGTGGTCAATCAATTAATAGGATTGCAAAAATGCTTAATTGAAACATTCGATATATTTTCATATATGTCGTTTTGTAAATGTAACAATTGGTCAAATGGCAACAATAGTCGACAAAATGAGTCATCAATACCAAAATTGTGATTAGTCCAAAAATTAGATGAAAGTGAATAAAACGAGAAAAAGAGTGAGACTAAAATAAATCGTTCCTGCGCGTGCTATTTTCATCTTCCCCATCTCCCTCGTATTCTTCCATTAGTTCTGACTGAAAGAACTTGAGAAATGTGCACAGAGAATGACGTGCGTAGAGTCATGTGTTTAAACGACTGAATGATAAACATAGACCGAATAGCTCCATCGTTGCACATTGCCGATTGCCATTGAATGTGGTTTTGGCGGTTGTTTGTTGTCAGGCGCGAACTGGAACACGTTGAGAGACACAATCTGGTCAAGCCAGTAAAGAAGGCACGAGTTGGTTTGATATCCAGCGTAATCATTATGATATTTCACTTTTCCGAATTCTTTTATCTTTTATCTTTTTATTGAACAAATGATGCACAAATAGAGAATAACATACTAAACAGTTGCATTTTGTTCTACACCACATATTCCAACCACACAATTCAAATACAGACAACTAGGCACACAAAATATCCAACAAATATTGCTATCCCCCTTTGATCACTTGTCCGATCAGACTATTTAAGCTACGACTCGTAATGTGTCACCCCGGTCATTCCCATGCTAAAATCCACCACGTTCGATTACATCAAAAACGTGTTAGCATCAAGTCTTTGTCTATCATCATCACCTTTCGATTTGGACATAGACAATTCTCCATCGGATTGATATTTCATGTTCTTTTCTAGTTTGTTTGAACATTGCCAACTAGATTCATCTGTTCAGTTCTTGTGACATAACATTCGTTTGAATTAACATTTTGTGAATTCGTTGTTTGTGAACCTTTTATAGAAAAACTCATGACAGGATTTGTTAACGATTTACGGAATAAAACCTCATACCATTTCACCCCCAAAAACCAAGCGTGTCTTTATTGATCGTATCCAGACCAAACAGGACGCGATATATATTTCAAAAATTAAAAAAAACATTTGCATTTTTTAAAGAAACAAATCAAATATATTATTTTATTAGCTCAAACAAATTTTCTTATGTTACATGAAACAACTGAGTGATTTTGTGTTGACCTAATATTCTTGCAAGTTGTTACAATCATTTTGTGTTACGATTAGACAGATTGCATTTAATATTGAACAACTGAGTTTGACTAAAAGAACGTCAAAACAGTTGCAAAGAAATAACACGCACACAATAGAGTTGTGATCGATCAAACAAATTGAGCGGAATTGGGAACAAACAAAGCAAATTTAGGTTTCGCACGCAATGTTGCAAAAAAATGCATAACATTTATGCAAGTAACTAATATTTTAGTCAGCCAATTGAACACCCTTACGCCTAATATAGTTTGAGTTTTCGTGTATGAAAGAATGACAAACGGAAAAGGACAAATCAATGTTGATATTTGCGTGATCGATTAGAATAGAAAGTGAAAGATCTCACTTGTTCGTTTGTCTGATTCCGGGAATCAATCTCGATTCCGGTCTGAATATTACTTAGAACTGCTCACAATGTTTCAGTACAATCTTTGGTTTTATTTAAAAGGTTATTTTTTATTGCAAAAGGCCTCTAATGTATTTGAGGTTGCAATTTCAAGTTACAACGGTTTACTGCAATATATTTAAAAGATATTTTATTTTCTAAATCATTATATTTTGTAAATCTTAAACATCAGCATTTTCATTATTTAATTGGTTCATTCATGCATGACGTGTAAATTGAACATAAAATTTGATATTTCCATTAAATTTGTTATTAAAGTGCTGAAGACTAATCGATTACTACCGAACAAATGAATGTTGATGACCCCTTGATCGTTTGTGTTCAGGGAAATTGCAAAATCGAACAAATGAATAATGAATTAGCTGAGCGAACGGAACGAACGAACGAACGCACGAGCGATAGCGAGTGCGTGAGTGAGTGAGTGGAGTGAGGTCAGCTTTTGGCCGAAGCTCAAATGCTCTTTCTACAGTGAAAGTAGAAGGAAATTTCAGCATAGAAATGTGTGGAGAATTTGTGAACAAATTATCTCAAGAACGCGACCAGCCACTGAGGTCAATTAAGGCTATGTTGACAAGACATGTGCCAGGGAAGAAGCCAATCAAAGGAATTTAATAACCTATCAATAATAGAGAGGCAAAGGTGTTTTAATGTAAATAATTAAACAAAACTAAATTGTATCGGTTTGTCGGTCTCAATGTGGTGAGGATACCTTATGGGTGAAGGGTAAGGTGCAAGGTCAACCTAAAAATATTTGTAGTGAGTAAAAGTAAAAATTATTATTATTCGAGTAACACAAATGTGCGATCATTACGTAATACAATTTGTTGCGCAATGCGCACTCTGCTGCTGCATATGGCAGATGGTAGGGTATCGAATTACACCCTTTTCAATGGAAACATGCAACATGGGGAGAGGAGAGAACGAACACAACCAACAACAAGAACATTGGTCTGCCACTCGGTGCAGTGATCACTGGCAATTGAGATGCGACTCGAGGTTAACACATTCCATGACATTTCATGAACAGAACATTTACGCCAAACAAATTTTGTTTGTCTTAGTTTAGAGGGTTAACGTTCACTTCGCCTAATAAAGGCAAACTAAGACGAAAAATTTACAATGTGCTGCCACCATCTAAACCTATACAACCAAATCATCACACATATATTTGTATTTGATTGATTAAGGCAACTCTATGGAAAGATGAATGCATATGAATGTATTTTCAAGACAGATATTTTAAATATTTTTGTAAATGTAATGAGTTGTCAATTAGAAATTATAATTTATAATGAACACATGCAGACTTTGAGAGTTGTTGGTTCAGTTGCCACGTCCTGTGCCTATTCGCAGAATAAAGTGTCATGTTACACCCCTCTTTCATACTAAAAGACACTCGCACGCTCAAAGAAAGAGAGGAGAAAGAACTGACTGACTTGACCTTTGACACAGAGAGGGACTGCACTTCTCACTTTATTACCATTGACTGTTTAATGCATTTGAAATTTTATTTCTAACTTTCTATTGAACTGCTTTATTTATTATTAGAATTATAATCGTCGGGTGAAAATTAATCCGAAAAAACATCTTAAGCCAAACAATTTACCTTCACAAAGAATTTGACATCTGTTTTTATTTCCTTTGTTTTTGTTTACTCTCCGGGAATGTGTGCACAGACTTTAAAGTTATTCATTACTTGGTTCTAAATAGCGTTTGTTTGACCTGGGGAATGTTTGTAGATTACGTTAGTGGAGGGTCACAACAAGACTGTCCTGTGCATCATGAAACGAGTAACTTTGAGGAGAACTGCCGAAAGTAAGAAAGATGTCGTATTCTTCAAGTTTGAATTCAATTTTATATTTTACCTCTGATTTTTGCAAGAATAACATGAATTGTCGCTCAGCTATACTGCTTGCAGTAAATCTAGTTACCTAATAAAATGGTTGTTGTTATTAAAGATAGATAACATTTATTATTTGAGACATGAGGAGGATAAAAATGTTTTATGTTTTGTGAATTTTGCCTACAGCTCGATGATAAATTCCATTCTTATTTATATTAATCAAGTTATTGAAAAAGTAAATAATTGCAGCTGGTTCAAGTGAGTTGGAAGTTGGAATTAATCATACATTGGACGATCTTTCTTTCATTTCTTTACTTTTTTGCGCGTTTTTTTATAAAGGTAAAAATAATGTAATTGAAGTTTCTTATGTTTATTCACTTTCGGGAAGTTATTTTGTTTCAAATTTTTTTCTTCAATAGGTTCAAATACAACTTTCCATCACTTTTGAATCTTATATTTTTTTGAATTCAATTTGAGCGACTTATTTGCCCTCTTTTCTTGATTTTCAATTTGCATATATTTTCCAACCGAAACCAAATTCTATTGAAAATTGTCTTCTTTTACTAAATAAAAGTCTATATTCAACTTTGGTGCTCAAGTTCAACATCTTATACTTTAATCAAATCCCCATTTCTATCATAAATTATTTACTCAAACACTATCACAAGAGAATTGATTGATTTTTAATTCCCCTGTTATATTTTCTTGGCAAAAGTGAAATTATTAATGAATCAATCTAGATCAAGATTGATGATCTGCTTTGTGTTATGAGAGATCATAAAAGAAAATGATTTCAGTTTAAATAAAGGTAATATATATTATTTAAAAATTCTCAAAATCCTGAATTTTTACTAGATTTCATTAAAATCATACAGTTAATGGAAAATATTTTTTGTCGGAAACTTTGAAAGCCAATTTAAATTGCAAATTATTTAATAACTTTAATGTCAAATTTATGCGAAGCTAATTAGATGTTCGCTTGGTTGAATTTTCATTTTCAAATTTCATTTGATGTTTTTAATAAATTTGAATTACTTTCTAGCTTTGTAGGTTTAAAAAACTTTGTGCTCACTTTAATGAACTCATTGCACATTTGATGAACTCAACTTTTATTAATTACAATTTTTAATCAAATTTATTCACACCAGCATTAACAAATTTAAAATTTGAATTTGATTTAATAAAAACTTAATTAAATTGTCTTTTAATTTTGAAATAATTTGATTGACATGCACTTTAATTTAACTACAAAAATAAGATTTAATATAGAACAGAACCAGTGATTCTCGATGTTGAAACCTTTTCAAGGTGCATTAAATGGTAAATCAAGTACAAATCGAATTCGAAAATTGCGTGATCGATTATGAAAAGATGAATTTTGAATTTTATTTTAAGTTTTACTATTCCTGGGTCTGTTTCAGTTATACAATTATTCAATAATACAATTCATTCAATTTGTATTGATTGATAGAAAAGAAAGGCGGAAGGAAAGGAACAAATTGACTCATAGCAATTCAAAATATACCATTTATTCATTTTACAAATGTTACTCATTGAACATGTGTATATTCTTAACTAATATTGAAATCCGAATAATTCCGAAACAATTGTATTTACTTTGGAAAGTTCCTAAATACTATTATGTATTCTTTTGTAATCTGCATATATTTTCGCAAAATGGTTAAACAATTGAAGCTATGATGTTTGTGAAACATTCATGATAGACACAGGATTCAGACTTAGCCTACTGATAGGAAATGAAAAGTGTTGCAAAGTGTTTGAAAAATAAGATTCAACCGGAAATGTCTCCATAGTCTATTGTCTGTCTGTGTTTCTGTCAGGCTCATCATTCATAGATACGATCTGTCTGTTTGTTTCGTTTCTTACATGAAAATATCAAGTCGACAAAATCATTTATATAGAATCTTCTTTAACTTTACTTTGAATTGCTAAACTTAGATATCACTTTTGTAATGTTTTTAGGAACAAATTTGTAGATTTTTTTTTGTAATAAACGCACAGATTATTTTAATTTAATTTAATATTAAATATTTTTATTATAAAAGGTAAAGTTTAAATAAATAAACATTTTGCAAATGTCTTAATTTTATAATGTAACAAAATATTATGAACTTTAACTTATTAAACTTTTTTCTTAACAATTTATTATTATTGAATATATTTTTAAATGTGGTTTCAAGTTACTTTATTGTAGCTCTTTGTATGATACATTGATACATGATGTTCTAAATTTTCTTCGTTGACCGCCTATTAACCGGTAATATATAATCTTTCTAATTTACGTACTTTAATAAAGTACCATTTTTTTTATCATATTGGTTTAAGGTAGATATTTTCCTATTCATATCTAATTACAGTTTTATACAAATATGAGGATTATGAGAAAATTGACAATTAAAGAAATTACGCGATACTTCTATAAAGTCTTCAGAAAATTAAAGTTAACAAAGTCTATACGTAAGTGAGTGAAACGAGTTTTTCAAATCCAAACAAATGTCACATTCACACTTTTTTTGAATTCTCGGTGCCCAAAGACAATGAAGCTGGGTAGAGCCATTTGATCAACCTTTAGTATATTTTAAAAGCAAAAACAAGCAAGTCGGTTAAACTGATAACTATAATTGACGCCACTCAGTGTTTCTTTCAATAAATGTCCAAAGTTTCCACTAAACTTTGTTCTTTGACTTTGTCTCTGTTCATAATCTCAATTTAGTTTGTGTGTAACTCGATGCGTCATTATAATTACAACAACACATCATATAGATTCCGTTGTATTAAATTCTGAATTTTGTATCTTAAGTAATAAAAATATTTTCATTTGACTAGAAACCGATTGAATATCAATAGGTTAACAAATTTGCAATATACTAAATGATTTGATCAATTAGTATTTTGATTCTTTTTATTTACATTCATATAGACTTCTGACAGAATTTAAGACATCAAAGTAAAGTACGTAAACAAACAGGTAAAAATTGGAATCACGTTGTAAGTTTTCTACGTAATTTTTAGTCTTTCGGTTAAATGGAACTTAAAAATACCGCTCGTCAACTTTTCTCATGTTTTGGAATGAGTCTAAGGATAACTAGACTTCATGAAGAAAATTTCAAACTATCATGCATTGTTGTAAATAAACACATTGGCAACAAAGATATTGCATAATATGAAAGGTAATTTTGTTTAATTTCGGGATGTTTTTTAAATGATTTTTGTTATCTTCTCTTCCAAAAATTTTAATTAGTAAATTGAACCGATTAATCTTTCAAATGATAATAAAATCGTGCAATTATATATTTTAACTGTGACTTGCAACTTAATTAAGATTAATGCTTCCTGCATTTTTATTTAAATCGTGGTATGTTTCCATCAACACCGTTAATTTAAAAGTTTATTCATTTATATTTTTTATGCAAAATTCTCTTAATCTTAAATCGATCTTTGAAATTAGTCATTGTGTTTAATAGAGAAAAAATATAGAAAAATTGTTATATGTTAAACAAATAGTACTGTTTTACCAGATATTGTCGGTTCAAGAAAAATTTAAAAGGTTAGATATTTCAAGTTTCTCTTAAATCATTCTACAGATTGGCCACAATAACTCAATCTGTCAAATTTTGTGTATGTCTTTAAAATTCAGAATGTCTTTTTTACTCTCTGTATCTGACCCAGAACTATCTGTATTACAAACGCAAATAAAATATTTGTCTGGGAATGTTTTTCTTTCTCTATTTAAAAGATTTACAAATAGTAATTTTCTTATATATTTTCATACAAGACGCCACGCTAATTAAATTATCATCAAAGAAGAAGCTTGAATAGAACGCGCAAAAACCAAGAAGATTGGGCAAACTTAATAAATTTTTAAGGAAAATACATTTATTAATTTAAAAAATATAAATTGATTAAAGCTATTTATTATTGCTTTAAACTGGTTATCAAAAAACGTAGTATTCTGGCTAAAGAAAGGTTTTATTAATAAAATGTTTAAGGATCGATTTTACCATTTTTAACTATTAGTAGAAATTATCTCTTTTAGACACATAAAAAGGTTTTAACGTATATTGTTGCCAAAAGTTATCTTATTCGTATAGATTTTATGTGCGTGAAAAGTATACCACAAACAAAAACATTTATTCTGAGTGCACTTTTCTCTCTGTGTTAGAGATTTAACATATGCAAAAGTTTGGAAAATTGGAAGAAAACAGGAAGCAAGTTGAGAACAGAATATCGACCAGTGAGTGGAAAGCACTTCACAGATTAGATACGATGGCACAAGTTAATGGTACTACTCGTACAATCACATAGGAAACACGTGTACATAATTTTAATTCACTAGTTTAAATTGAGATTGTTTATAAGGCTTAATTTTACCATCTACATTTTTGCAACCCTACAACACAAACTTATTATATTTATATATTCTCTTCTGATTACTCGATAACAAATTTGTGCAACATGCAACCACACAAGTACATAAGTGATTGATTGGGATTTTTTAAACATGGATTTATAAATTTATTTTCGTCATTTGAATTCATCGATTTTTTATGCTTCTAACTGGTTAATGTTTTTCTGTATATTTCTGAAATAATTTTTAATTTGTTTATTAATGTTTGGTAATAACGACAAGCATTGTTAATTAATAATTTAACTAGATTTTGGCAATTTGATTTTTTGACTTTTTTTCATTTTATTCAAACAGGTTTTGTTTATTTCTTTTTTAAAAGTATTGAATTTTGTTAAAAATGTCGACCAAATATTTTTTATGTCACACGAAACAATTGAGTGGTCCGATATATCATTGTGTTGACCTAACTTTCGTTTTACCAATCTTTCATATTCTTTCAAGTTATTCATTTTGTCTTATGATTAAACAGATTGAATGGAACAACTGAGCTTGACTCAAAGAACACAAAACAGAGGCTCAAGAAGAACACGCCCACAATAGAGTTGTGATCAATCAAACAAATTGAGCGGAATTGGGAACAAACAAAGCGAATCTAGGTTTCGCACGACACAACACTTATACATTTTTTATATTAGCCAGACAATTGAACGCCTTTACGCCTAATATAGTGCGAGTATTCATGTAGATATGAAAGATTTACAAACAGGAAATATCAAATCAATGCCAAACGGTGCGTGATCGATTACAATAGAAAATGCAAGATCTTGATTGTTGTTTGTATGATTCCAGGAATCAATCCCCATTCATGATTAAATATTACATAAAACTATTGAAAATATTTCATTATTGTTTTTTTAAATGTACGATGAGGTATCGATGAGGCCTTTTGTAAGAATCGAAACGGATCGAGTGGTCGTATTGACATCCTGGCTTTTAAACCTGGATCAAGTAAAGCTTTCCTGGTGGATCCGACTGTGCTTTACGAGACCGATGACGATGTCGACTCACAAGTACGTGAAGATAAAGATTGCATATATCGTCCTTATTTCAAAGATCTCACTCGACGTTATCAACAGTATGGATTGCGTGAATTTGAGATCATTGACTTATGGTGGGGGCTCCCGTGGAACAGTTGGCACAAGCGTAACAGACTTTTTTTGAGAGGTTTCGGCTTGATAAAAGTGTTTTGCCGAAAGTTTCAGAGTCTGTCCTGGTGGCCTCGCTGCGTATGATACATCATCATATTTATGGTTCTCCTAGGAGGAGAACTTAGCCATAAGTTTTAATTCTTATAAGAGTCAACAATTTTTCTGTTTATTATTATCTTCATAGACAGATTTGGTATGCTGTGTCCTCGTGGCAACTTACACATGGTGTAAGCAGCTCCCCTTTGTTATTTAAATAAAAGCTGTTACTCCCTCTCTGCTTAAACTGCTGCAAGGGCTATTCAAAAAGGTTATTTATTATTTACAAAAATGTCTAATACTTTATTGTCGAAACCAAACAAAAAAACGCTTGATAGATTTATAATATCAATTAAATTGAGGGTGTAGAACACAGAATTGGTTAATCTAAAATATAAATCAACGTGATTTCAAATAAAATCAAAAAATTCTGAACAAATATTAATGATATTTTTAAAATGTAGAAAAAATACTTTTACTAATACTTCAAAATTGGTTCATCCATGCATGACATGTAAATTGAACGTAAATTTGATTTTTCCATTAAATTAGTTATTAGAGTGCTGTAGACTAATCGATTACTGCCGAACAAATGAATGTTGATGACCCCTTGATCGTGCGGGCTAGGAAATTGCAAAATCGAACAAATGAATAATGAATGGAAAATACAATGCAAAATGTGCCATAAAAAATTTGTATTAACAATCCAGGGGTGAAGACTTTTTGGGTAAATTCTTTATATTGTTGGAATACTAAAGGTTTCGGTAGTTTATTTGAGTCTTCAGATATGTTTTATTATTACAGAAATTTATATTATTGCCGAAAATGCTTGAAATAATGTTTATATAGTTGAGTCTTTGAGGTTTTTGCAAGTTTGTAAGTCAAATGTGGAATGGTCATTAGACCACTTTTCTGACGCCTTGCAGATAATGCGTGATGATGGAAGGACGAGAAGAAAATTGTATAACTGAATTAAATTTCTTCTATTTTTTCTAGATAAAATTATCAAGTAGGAATCAAATACAACAACAAAATCTAAACTAATTGCTAGAACTTAAGATAAAACCCAATGCTCCAACAAGAACTAGTCAGTGTCTTGAGTTTCGAACTGACGGACGGTTGTTTTTCACAAGTGTGTTTGTGTTTGCTTGCATTTATCCCGGCGGCTTTTCTGTTTTACATTTCATATCTTACTGATTCTAATTGATTACTTTTACACTTCACTCTGACTCACTTATACTCATTTTAGAGTTGATCCTCTTCTTTGCCTTTTCACAGGTAAATTATAACATCATTGGCTCCAAAGGAGCATAGTCTGAGCGGGCGGGCACCCAGCCCTCCACAACCAGAGTAAATGTTTATTTATTTTTATTATAATCGCTCCAGTATTTCAGATGTAGTTCCCTCCAGATCACTTTTCTCTGTCAGATTTTAAGATTAGAAAACAAAAGTTCCTCAATAATAGGTTTAGGCTCAATCGAATCTGTAAGCATATGTATCAATTTAGACAGATCCCAATTTTCAGATATAAAAAGATTATCTTCCGAAATGTTGATTGCATTCATGAGTTCATGTGTTCGATGGAACTTCTGTTCGATGATAACATACAACTCACACACCTTCCTACCCCACAAGTTCCACAAAAATTGCAGATTGCGATCGGGCCTCGTGCCTCGGCCGATCGCAATTGCAATTTTTATGGCTCTTTTCTGAATTTGTTCAAGGTTATTAGTATCCCAATTCGAGGATCATGGAATCCCAGTGCTAACTATCACGTCAAAATCTTGTGTCCACGTACAGTTCAAACATGTAAGCACGTATGTCGGTGTATGTTTGGGTTCGATTTTGTGTCGTATTGAACACATGTCGGCAGACGGATTCTTCAAATAAATCAATGCTTGTTCAATTCGATTTCGATTTGTTTTTTGTCTATAAAACCATTTAGTCGATAAATACGAACTACCGGGTGCACACAGGTAATTAGCATTTTCTCTATTTGTGAGATTTTGCAACACATGAAGGATCTCCCTTGGATACATTAGAATCTCATTCTTAAACATATTTGCAGTTCGTTGATTCGTGCAAAAAATAAAAAGGTTTTCACTGTTTAATTTCGGGAAAAGAACGTTTGCATCTCACTCAGGTGTAGGATAGCCTTTATATCCTCATCAAATTCCTTAACGGTTTCAATCTCGATTGCAGTTAGTGCGTGATCCAGTCACCGGATAAAACGGCTCTGGTAGAACTTTTAGGTTTGTTTTATTGTCGTCGATGCTGTTGCATTAGTCCTCTGCGTGTTAATGGTGGAAACGTTGATTAGGACAGCTTCCTGGTCTCCTACTTCTTTCAGGTGGTCTTCATCTGGGTCTTGTTTTAGATCTTCCGTCCATTGTATTGAAAAACAATGCACAACTAAAAATGATGCATTTTATAATTTTTGATTCACGACTGACAACAAACCAAACAAATTTGTGTCTACACTCTGAAAAAAAAGTTGCACATGAGTTGTGTTAAAATGTCAGCTGATGTTTTCAATAGTTACAATTTCCAACACCAGGTGGCGCTAAATTTCGTTATCTTATCTTTGCGTTTTTGGTCAACCTGCTATTTTTAGTGACACCTAAACTGTTCCCTAAGCTTAACCTGAAAATTTGGGGCAATTTGATTCAGTAGTTTTCCCGGAATATGTATTACAACAAACACAAAAAGTCATGGTAGAAGTCTTTCGCTTTGGCGAAGCTTCGCTTCGCCCCCGCTCAGACAAAAAAATGCAAATAGTTATAAATATTGCTCAATTTATACATATTTTATGTTTAACATCTATGTTATTGACATTTAGTATTATTTTTTGTTTACTCACCAAATGGCACCACCAATCGTAATAGTTCTCGAATTTTTAATAAAGAAGTAATGTAATAAAAATTTTATTTTTAAATGAATTTTTGTTTTTGTTTTTAAGAATTCATCCTGGTAACAAAAAATCATAGTAACACCATCTAATTTATTTGTCTAAGTCCAATTAGACCAGTTAAATTAGTCAAAATAATTTTCACTCTCAGTCTTGTTTTCATTCATTTTTTTATTCGTAACGTAATACAATTTAAAAATCTTATTAAAACTCTTTATATATGTCATGTTTATTCTGTATATATTAGTTGATTACTTGTTTTCAATTTTGAGATTGATTTTCAGCAATTCTATCATCAATTAAAAACAAAGGACTATGTTATCCAAAAAATTTGAATGTGCTTTAATTATATGGTTATATTTTTGATTTTTTCTTATTTTTGTGGATATTTTTATTGTTTGCGTTGAAAGTTTGCATATGCAAAAGTTTGTTGGAAGCAAACAGGAAACGAGAAACTCGAGGAGAGTATCGACCAGTTAGTGAATAGTACTTTGCAGATTAGACATTGTTGAGGATAATACAGAAACATGGGTTACAAGAAACATACACGTAAGTGAGCGTGACATAGTTTGATCGTCAAGATTGACACCGTTTAAATGGTATTATTTTTTCTTATATAATGCATTTTTGCAATACTACTACTCTAACATATTCGTCTTATACAACCTTTTCTGACTAACCGAAAAAAGCCCCGGAACATGCAACCACACGAGTACAACTTGATTGATTACGAACTCGAATTTGCATTGTTTCGTAATTAACATAAAACTTTCTTTTTGTTTTTGCCAAATAATCGATAAAATTATTTTTGTAATTATAATTTCTTACTAATTCAATTACCCGCTTCTAGATGGTTATCAAACTTTTAATTAATTAATTAGATAATTTTTATTTTAATTAGTAATAATAAAAAAATATTCAATTCTTGACGAGTTGATTGCGAAGATTTGGAGATTTTATGTTTCTGTTTAAAACTGGTTTAAATTATATCTACTATTAAAAAACAATTTGTATTTATCAAAAGAATAAACCAAATATATCATTTTATTAGTGCTTGCACAACAAATTCCCTTATGTTTCACGAAATTATTGAGTGATCAGACATATATAGACTTTTTGGGTTGACCTAATATTTTTGCAAGCTGTTACAATCATTTTGTGTTACGATTAGACAGATTGCATTTAATATTGAACAACTGAGTTTGACTAAAAGAACGTCAAAACAGTTGCAAAGAAATAACACGCACACAATAGAGTTGTGATCGATCAAACAAATTGAGCGGAATTGGGAACAAACAAAGCAAATTTAGGTTTCGCACGCAATGTTGCAAAAAAATGCATAACATTTATGCAAGTAACTAATATTTTAGTCAGCCAATTGAACACCCTTACGCCTAATATAGTTTGAGTTTTCGTGTATGAAAGAATGACAAACGAAAAAGGACAAATCAATGTTGATATTTGCGTGATCGATTAGAATAGAACGTGAAAGATCTCACTTGTTCGTTTGTCTGATTCAATCTCGATTCCGGTCGGAATATTACATGGAAATGTTCACAATGTTTCTTCTGTTCAATGTTTGGTTTTATAATTGAAAATGGTTAATTTTATTTGCAAAAGGCCTCGAATGTACTGCATGGTTGCAAGTTACAACGGTTTACAACAATATATTTTTTTTAAATAATATATTTATTAAATCATTAAATTTGGTTAATCTTAAACATCAAAATCAGTATTTTCATTATTTAAAAATTTGTTCATTCATGCATGGCGTGTAAATTGAACATAAATTTGATTTTTCCATTAAATTAGTTATTAAAGTGTTGTAGACTAATCGATTACTGCCAAACAAATGAATGTTGATGACCCCTTGATCGTGTGTGCAGGGAAATTGCAAATTCGAACAAATGAGTAACACAGATCAACACCCAAATCGAAGTTGGATGAACATGAAGTGTGTATATCCTATCTTATAGATTTTTTTGACGTAGAATTCGAATATCTACTCAGTTTTCCAAAGTTAGTTCATTTTTTGAGGTTTTTTGAAGTTTTAAACTTATTTTTAGCAAAATATACTAAATCTATTGCGAAAAGTAAACTTTTGTTTAAGAATTAAATTCTCTGCATTTTTCTGAAAATTTTGAGCTCAACACGACCCAAATCGGTCAACATATGTCCAATCCTTAATATTTCCGACATAAATTATTGAGGGTAACGGTAGGCGAAGGTCTACGCTTCAACATTCAACTTCTTCTACTCCTGTATTTGCATCACAATCGTTTATGTTTTACTAAAATTGTGATTTTTACCAAATCAATTTTTAATTACTTTAGATGGGTTTTATGTTATCTTATATTTTTATAATTCTGTAATTTTAATTTTCTTAATAATTGCGATCCAAAAACATCAAAATCTTGAGTTTGAAAGTCAAGTTAGTATATTTCAACAACTGACAGTTGTGATGCAAACACGTGAAAAGAATAAGTTGAAAGGTGAAAGGTGCAGCCCTCACCTATCGTGACCCTCAATATTTTGTTGGAAATATTAAAGATTGTATCATAAAATATGAAATAAATGTTTTTGATCCAGAGGTATTTGGCAGAGGGCACTCAAAAGTATGATGATAGAAGTCCTAATCAAAACTGGCTGTGACGGCGAACTCTCCTCGCGCTCTGCAATTCATTGTTTTTATTTGAAGGTACACCTTTAAAATGCAAATTGTACTCTTTAAAAATTGATATAAAATACAAATGTTGACCGATTTGGGTCGTGTTGAGCTCAAAATTTTCAGAAAAATGCAGAGAATTTAATTCTTAAACAAAAAGTTTACTTTTCGCAATAGATTTAGTATATTTTGCTAAAAACAAGTTTAAAACGTCAAAAAACATAAAAAAACGAACTAACTTTGAAAAACTGAGTGGATATTCGAAATCTACCCCAAAAAATCTATAAGATAGGATATATACTTCTCATGTTCATCCAACTTCGATTTGGGTGTTAATCTGTGTAATGAATGATGGATACAATGCAAGATGTGCTATAAAGAATTAACAATCCAGGGGTGAAGACTTTTTTGGGTAAATTCTTTATATGTTTGCCATACATGTAAGTTTCTGTATTTGCTTTAGTTTTCAGATATGTTTTATTATTACATAAATTTATATTCTTACCTAATATAATAATGGTTGTATAGTTGAGTCTTTGAGGTTTGCAAATTTGTAAGTCGAATATTCCATTGGAATGATCATTAGACCACTTTTCTGACGCCTTACAGATAATGCGTGTTGATGAAAAGGTTGAGAAGAAAGTTTGTGTGTAACTGAATGGCTTTTTAATACTCAATGTTGATTGTGTTGAGAAACTTATGAAACAGTCCAAAGGATGTATGGCACTAATGATGGAGATGGGAAATGGATACAGTGGTGAGGGTGAGAGAGGAAATGGGTTCGATATTGATGGTCTGCAAATGTCATGTCTATTATTTTTCTTTCTGAACTTTTTTCAATTGTTCTGTTTTTATATGAACAAAAATGGAGTGTATTTGACTTTTGGGTTTTAAAATGGTTTAAATCCCCCATTCATATAACAAAATAGAGCATCAGTTTACAACAACCTTGGTTTTATGCAGTGGCGTTAAGGGGGTCTGCTGCCCACGGTTAGTAAACTCTGCAACTGTTTTGTTAAGCAGTAGATGGGCAATGGGGGTGGCATTGCACCTAAATTTAAAGAATATAATTTTCTGAATATGGTATATTTTGGTCAGTTAGGTTAAAATAGTCGAGAACGTATGTATTGTGTTTACATCATGCAATAGTCGCTTGATTAGTACATTTTTTGGAATCACGAACAAATTCTCCACCATAACCTTTGTTATCGTCCCAATTGCTATCATCTGAGTTGCATCTGTTCCTCAAGTACTTCAACATTTATCAGTGACCACGTTATCGAAGAAGTTTTTTTAATGGGTCGTTCCAGTTTGCATTTGACTGCAGGAGAATTGGGAGTAAGAAGTAATCGTCATTGTGCAATGAGAAAAGAATCGAATTGCAATTCAAGAAACATCTCTACAACGTTATCACGATAGCATCATAGAATCAGTGGTACCATGGTAACAACACTTAGAATGGAACTGTATTACGTGATATCAGTTATCAGAAGACAAATCGTCTCGATTCACTACAATGTAGTGACTACATGATCGACAAATGTAGATTAGTTCTCCTTTAGAATCTCTACAATGTAATTCAAGTTCAGTTGGTCCAGCACAACCAAGAATCAGAAAAAGTAGGCAGAATTTGTATTTGGCTGCGGCTCTTAGTGCTCCTAGAAACCCCATGAATGGATTACCTGACACAACTTGACAAAATCTCCAGTAGCTCCACTTTGAGGATGGAAGGAAGAGGAATGTAAACCGTGCAAATACTTTTGAGCAATTGGTCTTACACTTTCCATTCTCTCCCCCCCCATTACACGAACTTTTGAGGGCATTTTTTTATAAATCAGAATTTATGCACAATAATTTGGCTGTATCACAACTCTGTGGCATTGGGATAAATCTTTTGTACATATGTAAAAACGTAAATTTAGATTTTTAAAGTTCAGGAACGTTACAATTAAAAACTCAGTAAATTGTACCTATTCATCGATTGTGAATCAAATCTAAATAATGGTCTAGAAATGTGCAATCAGCAATGATCTTCGATTTTCGAGTAACAAACCAAAAACGAATCAAACAAATTTATATCCTGTAAGAGTAAGTTCTGTTCACCCTTAAGCGTGAGCTATTACTATAAAGAGCCAACAAACCAATTGCAATGTTTACTTTGATTACAGAACTCAATGATTTGGCAATACAGTTCGAGGGTGCGTACTTTTAAAACTTTATGCACCGTAACTATGACTTAGTTGTTGCTTGGGAAATTGTTAGTTTTTCGCGTCGAAGTTAAAAAACTTTGTATAAATATTGAAACTCTTGATTTTCCAAAATACACTCAATCAATTTTAATAAATGCACCATAAAGTAGAGTTAAAATACAAGCTAAAGGATCATAAGCATCGAATTAGATTTCAAGTTAAGAGATTTTTATAGTTTAACCAAACAGATCTGTCCATTAACGCGCCATTAGCATTTGATAACTCGATTACAATTTTGTGCAACATGCAACCACACAAGGGGGCGTCCATAAATCACGTGATCAAGAAAACAGGGATTTTAGACCCCCACCCTACAAAGCGTGCATCCGTGATCAACCTCACAATCTGAGACACCCTACCACCAGTTAGTCAGAAGTCAAAATGGATCCGAACATAATGAGTTTTATTGCTAATTTAAATAAATTATCACATTTTTACA
The DNA here is from genome assembly GCA_023373905.1 of Rhizoglyphus robini. NCBI lineage: Eukaryota > Metazoa > Arthropoda > Arachnida > Sarcoptiformes > Acaridae > Rhizoglyphus > Rhizoglyphus robini. The sequence goes on from JAKIJQ010000044.1 coordinate 152,006, forward strand.
ATATTTTGTTTATGTTTTACTTCTAATTCTTAATTTCTCAGGATCTCTCAATTCACCTCAAAACAGAAATCAACAGGTAATGTACAGGTGAAGTGTTATCCTAGGTATTTTAATCTAACTGAACTGTACTTCATAGGCTCAGCCCAACAGCAAATCTGCGCAAAAGCGTCCTGACAGTGTGCGCAAGAATCGAAATCTGACCATCCAGCATCAGAAGTTGATGCTGAAGTTGGGACGAATGACTCCCGAAGAGTTGGAAGCCTACCGTCAACCTCAACGTCAACGAGTTAACAAACGATACCACAAGTTGAGTGCCCAACAGAAACTTGAACGAAATCAGAGGAATTATGAGAAGCAGAAGATGAAGTCGAGTGGACCAAACAAATTTGAGTGCAACTTCGCTGGATGTGGTCAGTCTTTTCCCACGAAATTCAATTTGATCAATCACGAGCGTATTCATCTTGATATTAAACCGTTCAGCTGTGGTTGGCCCAAGTGTCGATACTCGGCAGAGTCACGAGGAAATGTCACTCAACATGTTCGCAGTCGGCACTTTAACTTGCCACTGACCAAAAAGGAACAGCAACGACTCAACATCATCGAAGACCGCAATCCAAACGACTACATCCAAGTGAACCCTGAATTGTTGGCTCGTCGTTTGCAGTGATCCATCTCTGTAGAAGGACATTTAACACTTTGTGCCATTTTGTATTGTAATCATGTCTAAATTATATTTCACACGATATATTTCAAAACAATAAACTTTCAATTTCAATTGGGAAAGTCTATTTACATGCTTCGGTCTAGGGGCTAATTCACATGGTAATGCTATTTACACTTAGTTGGGTCACTCATAACATAAACATTTTTGGATATATCTCGTCATCACTTGAATCTTCCCAAACTTGACTGTCAATGACAGACTGCAAAATCGATTGTCTATTTTTAAAAAAAGTGTTCATTTAAAAGTAAAAATATTAGAAGTTTGTTATTTATTGAGGATTTGAAATATATAAATTGACAAAATAGAAACGGATTCAACTGATTTATTAAAATTGTGACAAATAAAGTACAATTGGTGTAAGCTGTATTGGTTATGAAATAGTGTAATAGTAGCAATAGTAGAGAGACAAAAAAAAGTTGTAATAAATGTTGAAGGAGGAAAAGATTACATAAATATAGAGTAGATTGTGTGAATCTCTATCGAGCCCGGTGTAGCACTTTTCGCTGATGTAGATGCAAATCATTCTTGGATTTGAACGTCTTATTGCATTCAAATATTCCACAAACAAAGGGTCGTTCAGTGGTGTGAGTGAGAAAGTGAACATTGAGATGTTCTTTCTGGGTGAAAGAGCTGCCACACCGGTCACAGACGAAGGGTCGTTCGCCAGTGTGCAATCGAAGGTGGCGATTCAAATTTGAATTACGAGTGTAGCGCTTCTCACAACCCTCGTATGGACACAAAAATGGTTTCAGTTGACCATCTTCATCATCATCTTCATCTGTGTCCTCATCGTCGTTTGTTTCCGTTTCTCCTTCTTCTTCGCCATTGTAGTCATCATCGTCTGAATCGTCTACATCTCGTCCATCCACAGACGATTCATCATCATCATCGCTTTCAAGTGGACCAGTTGGTTGAGCCAAAGATGGTGGTGACTGAGATAGACCAACAACTGCGATTCGTTTGTTGCTGCCACTGTTCGATGCTGATTCCAAGTTGACGTTAGTGGAACGAGAGATTTGAGTCGATGGTGCAGTGGTTGATTGAGTTGAGTCAAGTGGTCGCTTTCTGCCTGATTGAATCACTTTGTTATCATCGCCAACTTCATCGGAATTGGAAATCGATGATGAACCACCACCACCACCAGTTGGATAAGTCAACAGGTCAGCTTCTGGAAGACAAACATACACAAATCAGTAAAATAGTGAGAAAAAAACAATCAAAACATTGTCTACCTTGGTTGGGTGGGATGGATGGAATGGACGACATTTCGTTCTCCACAATCGATTGCTTGATTTGCGTCTTCTTAAGAGCATGATGATGATGATGACCAGAAGAATTATTTCCTAAAATGTGAACAAACATGTTATTGTACCCAAAGTTAGATTTTAAAAAAACACAACTCTTACCTGAATGACCGGGAAAGTTAGGACAGTTACAGACGTCCTTTTTGGGTTCAGTTTTGATCTTGATAACAGTGGACTGGTTGATTGTCTTGAGTGCTGGTTTACTGTCTTCTTCAAGTTTGACTGCTGCCACCGAATTGGTGAGAGGTACAGGTGGTGGTGGTTGTGATGCAACCGACTGAATGCAGGTGACCAAGTCCATTCGGATGAGATCGAGATTGTTGCTGAGTTGAACAAGGTCCCTTCTGGAAGAGTCAACTCGCTCGAGCAGTTGCTGTAAGATTTGTTCCATTCTGGTGAGTAGCACACAACACAACAACAGCAACCTAATGTGGAGATAAAAAGATAAAGATCGTGATTAAAATAAATAAGGAACAAGTTTTTTTAATAAATAAAAAATAAAAATATCGATTTTGCTGTATAGAGATTATTTTCCTGTTTAATAAAAATATCTTAATTCATAATAAAACAATTCAAAGTTAGATAGTCAGACTAGAGATGGCTAGTTAGATTAGTTTAATGGTTAGATATTTAAATAGTTAAATAGTTAAATAGTTAGCCTACTTTAAACTTTAAACAGAAAGTTTTTATTTAAAAAGTGACAATTCGATATTGCAAAAATACGATATTTTTATATAATAAAAATAGAAAAAAACAATAGATTGCTCGCACTTACGGTGGTGGTTGCACAAAAGGGAGAGATAATAGAGATGAGATTTTGTATTTGCGTGCACAAATCGAGAAAAACACAAAAATATGCCAAAAAGTTTATGTGAAAATGTGAAGATTCAAAGTCGAAACCTCTGCCTTGGTGAAAGTGAACAATTACGAGAAGAGCAGATTCATAAAATATTATACAACAAACAGACAAAAGGCGATTTGGCGTAACTGAGAATAGGAGACCACAAATGACGAAATGTGTGGCAGAGGGCGACCACGAAGACGACGACGACGACACAATGACAACATAACACAACACACAGTGGCGAGCAGAGTGAGTGAGAGGAGGAGGGAACGGACAGACGGACACACACACAACATGCAACATTCATTCACCAATTTCCCGTGAATTACTGTACCTAAATTGTTTTATCTACAGTCCAACCTTAAGCCAACACTGTCCGGTTGAGTATCATTTCACTGTGGTGAGTGTCTGTTCCAAAATGGCGACATGCAACCACAAATAAGGTTGCGGTTTGTTTACGTTTACTAGTAGCGCCATCTAGTGACGCTCGGTGTAACTAAAGTTGTAGATAATAATATCGATATGATAACACTAGTAGTTGAGGCAGGCATTTGTGAGTGTCGAATCTGTTTATTTTCTCTGTCTGTTTCAATTTGTCCCTCTCCCGTATCATTATAATGTCTCGTCCTATTTCTGGTCGTTTCGCCTCTTTCCTGGAACAATTCGAGTCACGTCTCGAGGTGGTCTGTGAACGACTGAAGCGTCAACTGCTCGCTCAGGTTGATCACCAATTTGGAGTTGATGGACCAATGGTCCTTCTTTCTAAACGTAATTCAATAAATTATTTTAAATGTTTTAAAAATTTTTATTTAAAAATGAATTTATTGCACTGTCACTTAACGGCATTTTGGGTTGCAGAAGGTTTACTCGTGTTTCTTATCTTTTTTGTTAAATTGTATTAATATTTTTTTATCTAATATTTTTTTTGTACTTTTCATTATTTAGGTTACTCAGCTATTAGAGTAACAGAATTTGAATTCTAATTTTGATAATTTTTTAGCTAAATGGTAACCAGAATGTTTTTTAGTAGCCCCTTAATAGTTTATTAACCAATTTATTAATTAAAGTTACTCAAAGATTCTTAGAAGATTTGTTTAATAAAAGATCATTGAAATTAATTTTCTAAATATTGTTTAAAAATCATACAATGTTGTCAATAATTCAACGAGTCTTCAGAATTTGTTTCTATGTAATGTTTTTTTAAAGTTTGAACTATCGTTTAGTTATTAAAAAATGTTTTAATTGGCTCAAATCTCCAGCCGCTGTCGTTTAAAAGGTAAAAACTGTTACACAATAAAGATTTAATTTAAAATTCAACAATGCTCATATGGTTTGGTGAAAATTTTAAAATGACGTTTATAAAAAAGTTAGCTCAAACAGAGAAAGTTAAAGAAATAACAAATAAATTTACATTCACAGGTTTTATTTAATAATGATTTATATTTGCTAAATTTCTCATTTGTCCAATTACAAATTGTTTACATGTATTAAATCTTATTAGATACTAAAACCTACTAATAACATTAATGCTTTCTTTGATATTATTTATTACTTTTCGTTTTTCTCATACTTTAGACAATTCTATCAAAGGTAAATTTTAATCAAAAATTAATCAAAAACTAAAATGAAAATTATCAATTAATTATCAATTGATTTGAAAAATGTTTCAAATAGTTTTTTTTGTTTATTTTTAATAATCTTATCAACAGGTGTAATATCTTAATGTTTTTTAGAATTCTCGAACTTCACAAAATTCGCAGAGTTATCATTATTAATTACGATTTCAGTTATCGTTTCTAAAAGGTTGTTTCACTTTATTTTTTACCGCAAGTATACCGCAGATACATAGTAGTCATTATTAGTTGAGTTCCTTTCTTAAATAAATCTTTCATAAACACTGCGATCCATCGAAGAAAGTGGTTTAAGGGTTCTTAAAATTAACGACCAGATGGTTTGTATGCGGACTCTCAGATTCGAATGAAAATTTTACAAGACGTTTAGGACCACGTGAATAGTGTTGAATTCAATTTTCATGACTGAATAGCCATAGGTTCTCGAGTTATAAAATTCCAAAGTTTATTACGCGCCCCATTTACCATGTGTACCTGTCCATCTTTGTAATTTTGCTCTTCATGCTCTATTGTATTTATTTTAAGTAAACTTAATCCTACCATGCACTATATTTTTTCTTTAGTGATTGAACAAAAAAATTTAAATACAATTAATCACTCACTTGCAATAAAACTGAGTCCACATAGTAATCACCAACAAATATTGAAATATTTGTCATTTTGTTGTATTATTAAACATGTTCAACCCGTACACCGCGTGGACCGCGTACAACACAGTTGAGAGTGCTGAGAGATACCAGAAAAAGTTTGATCGAATTACACTGTGTCGGTTACTGTGCATTTTGGTAGTTGGGCAATCTTGGTTTATGGTGTTTGTCGCTTGTTTTAGTGAAGAAATCGTTTGCAAACTCAATCATACCAGACATTATTTTTTTGCACTAGAAGTAGCAAACTTTTTGAATCCCGTTGATCACATTCCTAAAATACAACTCTTGAATACCTTAAATACAATAACTATTATATTTTTATGAAATATGATTCATTTTAAAGTTGTTAATTTTTAAATCATTTTAAAATAAAATTATTCTTTTAATTATATTTCTGTGTTTATTAAAATGTTTAGTTTATTTAATTAAAAAAACAATATTTTGCTGCTTGTATACTTGTCATTAAAGGTAAATATTATTTTTATTTGTGATTTCTTCCAATTTAATATTTCAAATATCAAACTTTGAAAGTTCGAAATTTAGTAATTTCGATTTTTTCTTGTGTTTTATGTTTTTCTGAAGTTTCTGTATAATTACATAGAATGTCTATATGTCGGCTAATATAAAAGGTAAAGATATAAATATATTGTCATATTGGGATTAATTTGATTGTTATTGTTTATGAAAGAATACTAATAAAAAAATTACAAATTGTTATTGTTATATGCTAAATCGAATCAAATAGCTTAATATGCCTTCATAAGTTTGGTGGTATAAGATTTGCGTTATATGGAGCTTGAACTAAAATATACGTTCAATTGAAAATACCGTAGAATGTTACTAAGTATCATGATAAATCAGTCAATCAAACAGACTATCGTGAAAACTGGCTCGTTCGCTTGACAATTTTTTCATAGCAGTTACTTAAAGTTTGACTGTAATGTTTGTGGCTTGGGCCATGACACATGTAATATTTTTATTACAAATTGATTTGCAATACTTCTCTTATTATTCATTCGTTTACAGTACAATCAGTTGTTTTTTAAAACTTTACATTAGCTTTCTAGTTTACTATGAACCAATTGCTATTAAAGAACCTTTATCAAGTCAACTAACTAGCAAATACAGACATGATACTTTCGTTAATCACAGTCAAAGTTATGCTTATAGAGGTAAACTTAAATTTCAAGATAATTATATAAGAGATTTTTTATTTTAAACTTTTAAATTATTTATTTGATCAATCAAAAAAGGTTTGTTTCAGTTTTCAATAAATTTCTTTAAAGACAAATTTTTTTTATAAATAAATTTATTTCTTATTAGTATTTACTTTCAAAATATTGTATCTGGTTACATGGATTTAATAAATTTAAGAATTTTGCGTTTAAGATAGTTTCTTTATTTTTGTTATTACATACAATTACATACTTGAATCCAGATAGCCTAATAATTGGTCAAAGTTTAAAAATTTGCATATTTGGAATTAATTTTCTTTATTAATTAATTGATAACGAGTAATACGGAAATTGTTTACAATATGGTTCTGATTGAATGTCAAATTTTTAATTTTTTTAAATTTAATTAAATATATTGATTCTCGTGCAGTACAATTTAATCGTTGAACGGACCTACACTAGTTCGTTTGAAAGTAAACAGAATCTACAGTTAGTGTTCAAATAGAAACAAACCAAAACAAACAATACTCAATTTTTCGTAAAAGTCATCCCATTTACAGTGGGACTAAAGCGGTCGCAATTTTTAGCAATGCCTGAATGGCGTTCAGTACGTGAAGAAAATAATCGAAAACGTCTTGTTGCTTTTAAGTTTCAAACCGTAGTTCAAATTTCTCCATATATCACCGACTAAAAAGGTTAAAGAATTATTTTAAACTCTTACAGTTTTTCCATTTTATTTCAATTCAATGTAGTCTTAAGTTTTTGTTTATTATTTTATAATGTTCAATGACATAAAAAATTGTTTTCGACCTGATTACTGACATTTGCAAAGTACACACACACTTGTCACAACCTTTGTTAAAAATTGTTTTGAATTTAATGTTTTTCAATTTTTAGTTTGAGAATATTATCTTGTTATTTTAATTATGATTATAGAGACTAATTTAGAAACTAATTTTTATAAAGATGTTTTTATTGTGAACAATGTCCCACAAATAATTTTTTAAAATTCTGATAGACAACGAAGCTAGATCAAAACTTTGATAAATCGATGGGTGCTTATAAGATGAGATTGGATGCGAATTTTACCAAGTTTCAAACGTTATATTATAGCTAGACATGTTCCTGATGGAACGCGCACTTTAAAACCAAAAGTAAATCACCAAGAAAGCAGGAGAAAGCGAAATGTAAAGTCAAGTCGTGGTCATCGACTTATGGACCACTTCGAGTGTTGCCTTTTCTCCAGTTTGTCGTCTGTTACTGAAGTAACGACTGCTGGAGGAGGCTGTGCCTTTTTTCTCTCACTCAATACACTTCTACCGATCTGACAAAATCGTTTGCATGGGCATTTAGAGCATAGAAGCTGAAAAATCTGAAAAAAGTACCTGCGGGACTGGAAGGGTTAAAACAATCGTTGATAGAATGTTTTACTTTAATCAAACAGAGATCGTCAAAACTATGTGTGATTCTCTTTTTTTTTAAAAACGGTTACTTGATTTATTTACAATCACGAACATTAAGATAGAACGCGAAACTTTAAACATATGTGAATGATTCCTTCACATATTAGTGCAAAAAGTTGGTTTCGTAATCTTCCTTTTTCTCCGCAGCCTAATGACCGATTGTTGTTTATTATAGCTTAAATTAAAGGTAAAGGTATGGTCTTGAAAAATGATGATCTGAATTTTTTTATTTGGAACTAACTAAGAAAATCTATTCATAAAAGTAAATGCAAACAATGTTTTTTTTATATTCGAGGCTGTTTGAATCACTCTCATTGTTTAATGTAATAAATTATAAAAAATTCAGATCGTCAGAGAAAAGGGAAGATTACGAAAACCACTTTTTGCACTAATATGTGAAGGGGTCATTCACATATGTTTGAAGTTTCGCGTCCTACCTTAAACTGTACTAGTATTTTTATATTTAATTTATACTTCAATCAAAAATGGTTATTCGCAAGGTTTTTTTTGCCATCGCAACATTGCAATTGCTTTAATCTTATCAACTTTATTCAATTTATTAATCAGATGAAGTAATGAAAACATAATGAAAATTCTAGTCATTCTGTCCCTTATCACAGCTAAATGCAGTATTTTGGGCTATCACCAGAAAGCCTGAATTACCTTACGAGCACGATTGGGACAAGATAAAGGGAAACTTTTTTTTAAATATTAACTTTCCAAACAAGCTAACCGAATAAACCTGTTCAAATGGACAGTGTGAAATCAGTGCTACTTTTTTAGAATACCGAAATCGATACATTTGTTTGTGATCGAATACATTCTAGAACAAATGCGTACATTGTTTTGAGTATTTCAGTGTGATTGTGAAAGAAAATCTTTGTCTCCTCGGCCACAATGAACTGTTAAGAAGGACATTGTAATCAAGCCCTAGGATGGTCGTATGGTGAAAGCTTAAATTCAAGTAAGTGAAATTCCAGTTTATTCTAAGTTAAATTAATTTATTATAATCATTTCCATTTTAATGTTCTAAAAAATTTGACCATGTGGAAAATATGTGCTTAAAAGGTTTCCTTTATATTTTATATTTCTGATAATATTAATAAAATTATACCGAAGGAAATTGGTAGATTTATATATTTAAAAGTATAAATATATTTGCATATGGCAGTTTAATTGATTTTTTAATTTATTCCAAGCAATACACAACGGAAAATGTTTACATGTTTTCAGGAACTGCCCGGTGTCACATTCAAATTTGCTCTGCCTTGTGAACCACGTCTATTGCTTCCATATTACAATTCGATATTTATTTTTACATAATCAATATAATATGCGAAAGCGATTATGATGTCTTATGAACGGATTATTTATGGCAATATGTATTCTATGATGCTGATATGAAACGATTGAGCTTCTGTATGGGTGATTTGCTCTGTTTATATGTCATTTCAATGTGGGGATTGTATTTCAATAGTTTATGTGCCTAAGCGCACAGGACATCGTTGTGATATGTGGGTAACCATCCGTTACGAACATTATCTTTATGTTTTATTCTGCAAAATGATTTTATTTGTTATTTTTGAATCGTTACATACTTACAATGCCTATTGGACTTGAGTTTTTATTTGTGATTTAAAGAATTTGGGCAACAGTAATTATGATTTTTTTAACGGTTATTCCTAGTTTAACAAGTACTTGTTACGTAACGTTCACGTAACGTACGTAACGTTTGTATCCCTTGTCAAATGTCCCTTGAAATTAAATTAGAAAATTTTGTTTGAATTAAAAAAAACTTTCTTTGTAATTCTCAAGCGACATCGGTGTTTAATTTGATGTTAATTAAAAATTTTACAGGTCACCCTGTGTTCCATACTATGCATTTACACATTTATTAATTCGAATCCCAGTGAAAATCAAAGTGTCTTTATAAATTTCAATAAATATAGTATATTTATAGTTATTCTCTCAGCTCACATTTTTATCCATCCATACCTTCTTGGAAGTCCACTAATCAGCTTACTTCACAAAATGTGTGTCTTACTTTGGACTCTATCATTAGGAAAAATAAAACACAATTAAAATTTCAATGTCAAATAGGAAAACGCTTTCATACAGACTCGGTTCATCTAATTAGTATGCATTCTGCAGTGTTCGTGCAAATGGAAGTACTAAGAAGTATATACAACAATTTGGCTTTTCAATTGGTGTTTACTTCTAAACGAATCGTCCGTTTTGAACAAATAAAGTGCTAAAATGAGCACTCGACTCATGTACTTATACAGATTGCACACCTGAATTCGACTTCAGTCCTCTTCCAATCTTTGAAACGTGTGCATGCACAAAATCTCCTAATTCAAAAATGGAATTGAACCAAGAAGCCAAAATTGATTTGTACGAAGCAGAAGCCATTGGACACAATGCTGACAACCAGAAGATGGGGAAGAGCACTGGCGAAATGCTTGAAAAGGAGCCTGCTGCTGTGCTGGTGACTACTGGCGACCGGGAAATTGACCCAAAAATATGGAACCAGAACCTGAACCAAGTTCGCATTGCTGAGCAGTACCCAGAAAACATTGGTCGAAGTGCATGTCTGTTACTGTACATTTTGGTAGTTGTAGCACTCTTCCTCTATGCTGCTTGTCGCTTCTTTTAAAACAAAAATATTTGTAAACTCTATGCCACCAGACATTATTCTTGCTTTTGTAGTAGAAAACGTTTTGAATTAGTAGTAGACCTCAAACTTTCAAAAAAAAACTCTTGATTTCTGTTCTGTAAATTCTTTTTGGACAAATGCATGAATTAAAAAATTTTCATGTTCCATTTTAAGGTTATTTTTTTAAAATCATTTTAAAATAAACTTATTTTTAAATTCTAATAATTGTGTATAATTTTTTTTGTTTATTTAATTAAAAAGTCTTATTTTGTAGTTACTATACATCTTATTAAAGGTAAATATTTTTATATTCATGATTTCTTCAAATTTCCTTAAAAATTTTACGTAACATGCTTAAAAATTCTAAATTTTAGTTACATTTCATATTTTGCTGTTTTTGGTATACCATATATATAATTACCGATAAACCTCATATTATCTATCAAAAGGTAAAATATTATACATTTGAAATGCATTTCTTCATTTGTCGTAGCTCTACGTTTATAAAAAAGTTAAAAAATTAAATTTAGTTAGTTTCCAAACGTAACTTGGCTCTATTTATAATTTTAATTTTTGGAGACCTTTAACTTAATTCATAAGCTTCAATGATGACATAATTTTCTAAATTACATGTTACCTGATAAATATTTAGTTATTTTAATCATTGCGAAAGTCACAGAGCACCACTTGAACTGTGTCAATTAATTTCATAAACAAAAAATAAGGTTTGATTTTTGAAAGTATTTATTATTCCGAATACCAAATTGGGTTAATTTAGGGTTTGCTTCATGTTAATATGTCTCTTGTGAATTACTGAAGTAACGGGATGGATGATATGTAATTTAGATATATTTTATTTTATTAAATCATATTGGTACTTTCATACTTTCGAAGTCGTTTAAATGGTCAACGAAAACCCAAAATTTACAATGTTTTATTTTTGATTTTCAAACAATTTTTGAACAAAATTGATACTAAAAGTCTAACTGAGAGAGACTTTGAACATTAGCACGTACTTGTCCAAAGTTTACGTGCTGCTTGACCAAGGGCACATTTTCTCTGCAGGCGTCTTCTGATATGCGGCAAGTTTACACCCAAGTAGTGTTTTGATTCAACTACAATGTGCTGAAATCTTGGATATTTTCTGGTTAAATTGTAGAATCCAGTATATATTGAAATGTAAGATATACTCCAACCAGTTTTGCACTCAGTTTTCATAAATCTGATGTACGAAATTTTCTGTTTCTTGCACAAGGCCTTAATCATCATGAAAGCCTTACCTGTATTAATTACAAACGGAATTACATTTTCATCTTGAGCCTCGATTTCTTTGCGCAAGTCCACAACAAACTTTTTTGCATTTCCAATTGAAAAGATTTTCTGCGGAAATACAAAAGTTCGTTCTTCAAATTCCGAATTAAGATTTACGTGCCCTTTGATGCTTTCTTCCAGCTTTTTAAAGACCTTTTCCTCTTTCAATTTGTCCATTTCATCCTTTTTCTCAGCAAGTCTCTTTTTATTTTCTACGTCAGTTTCACTGTAAGTTGGTTCAGAGCCCCTGATTTTTTGAAAATTTACAATTAATTATTGAAATAAAAATAGGGGAAAACGTTACTTACTTAGGGGTTTTGCAAATTAAGTGTTTACCATAAAATTGTAAAACTCGAATACTGAATTCGGTAAGTTTATCTGGGAGTATAAATCTATCGGCTAAATCTTTATGAAAGTCAAAAAGTTTAGACCAAAATTGGTCTTCTTCCTTTATAGGAGTTGATACACTCATATTGCTTGCATTAGACTTTCTTTTTTATACAATTCCAGATTGCTTTAATTGTCGCACTAATATTTGTTGATCAAGTAAAATGTTTTCAGAAAAAATAATGGTAATAAAAAATTAAAAACATAATTTAAAATTATATTAAAATTTACCAGTTAAACTCATGTTTTTTTTCAAGCGGAAATGACAAATTCGATTGAAGATTATTTCTTTGACAATAACACTTTTGTGAGTCGTTTTCCAATCCTGAACTAAACCCACCTGAAACATTGACACTTGGAAAGCAGAAATTGAAATGAGAAGTTAAATTAACGTTTTGGTTTTGGGTGATTGAAGCAGTACGACGACTTTGCTAAACATTTAAGCTTTGATTTATCTCTCATTGTAAGATTTTCAACTAATTTTGATTTGATTTGATTTTATTTGCTTTACATTGTTCATTGTTTGGATTGATTCCCACATTCTCCATTTGTACTGTATGAATCTTATTCAATTGAAGTGCGCTAATGGTTTGATGATAATATGCGATCGTACATGATTGTTATCGGTATTTGCACAAATCCTGATTGTTTGTTTTATTTGCGTTTGCCAGATTGTTGTCGTACATTGCATTGTTCATTGTTTGGAGAAATTTTGAATATATTTGTCGTTTTGAATCAACGTTCCGCTGACTTTTTGCTCAAACTTTGATTCAAAGGTAACTATACAAATACTAATCCTATTCATTGGATAGTATTGAATGCGATTACAACCATCATCAACGGTCACAACAATTTTCGAACACTCAATTTTTAATTAGCACATCTTAAATACAATATCTTATCATTTTTTTTGTAAAAATTTCATTTTAATTAAATGTTTTTACACCTCTTATACTAAAATTATTATCGTATTATATTAATGCTAAAAAGGGTGATATTGTGCAGTTTCCAATCTATTCGATTCGAAAACTATTGAATTTGACTTATTAAACTTTTAAACACATTGCCATTAGTGTTACTCCAATAATTTTAAAATTGTTAGAATTGTACGTGTAGCATAAAAAGGTAAAAATCTGTTTAATATTCAGTCAGATTTTAAATGTGTCTTCAAACTAAACTCTCTATACTCTCGTATATTAAGTCAAAGATTAGTATAACCATTATACGTCTGTAAGTTTGATTATATATTATATTTCGATTGAATGAAAAAGATTAACAATTATCACAAACTTATTTCTTTTTCAATTATTTTAAATTCTTGACTTTAAATTCATGTAATCTTTGTGCACATTTATATAGAATGAGAAGTCTTCATTATATTATTGTTACAGGATGCCCCTTGCTCAATGATTACTTGCCATTGAGTTGACCGACACATCATGTTGGTCCAAAATAAGTTTAAATTTTGTTTTTTTAATTTAATTTATTGCATTGCTTTTCTCAGCTTTGCATTCTACAGTCACACAGAAACATAATGGCGGGTAGCATAAAAAATCACTTTGTGGATTGGTTCAACTACAGCATTACTCACATTGCGAACGCATACCGTGAAAGTGTGATTGTGTGCTTTCATTCAGAGTCCTTAAATTTAAGAGACTTTCATTTTTGATGCATCTTACAGTGCATTGGCTGTGAAAGCCAGTGGAAAGTTGCTCGAAAAAGTTACCCAATCGGTTCATCTGCCGTTCAAATCTGTGCACAAACAGACGCTTCAATGCACATGATATGTTGAGCATCTACGTGGAAAAGAATGGACAAACGAAAATGTTTTGTGAGAATATGACCATTGATGCGGTTTTTTCGTATATTGTCACTGCGCGTGGACATGTGATTCAGGCCAATTATGGTTGCCTGTAGATTGATACTTTCGGTAATGATCATACACCTGGAGAGAATCTCAGTGAACAGGGAATTGATATTTTTGATAAGCCCTCATCACTGCTTATTGGCTGTTGCTTTTTGGTTATTTTTGATGATCTTCACCGAATGCCCATCAGATCAAAACGGTCTGACTGCACAATAACATGCAATTATAATTACAATTATAATACAAATATAGATCAATAATAATTGATCTATATTTGTAATCCATTTACTTTTAAATAAAAAAAGAAAAGAAAACATTAAAGTGGATTGTGAGCCGTTGTGAGTTAGAGTTTAAAAAAAGATAATAGATTAATGATAATTTTTACCGAATTATCTTCAAAATGATATTGCGAAAATTATTCGCAAAATGGAAATTAGATAGAAAAAATATAAATGAATGTAAAAAGGTAAAAAATTAAATTATTAATTTTTCAATTTTATTTTTAAATTCAATTGCATATTTTAAAGGATATTTTTAACATTTAAAAGATAGCTTATGGTGGATACAAAAAGGTAAAGATTTTTTAAAAATTGATAGTCTCCAAACTTCTCTTGTCTTTATTAATGATTATAATTTGCGAAAAACTTTTACTCAACTCAAAAGCTTCGTAGACGAGTTCAAAATCTTTAATCAATTAACGGTTACCTAATATACATTTATATTAATTTTAATCAACGTGAAAGTCACAGAACACCAGTTGTAGTGTGTCAATATTTTTCAAAACCAAAATAACAGGTTTAATATTTTTAATGTTTTTTCTATTCCGATTAGCAAATTTGTAATTCACAAGTATAAATACAAATATTTACATAAACAACACATTTATTAGTTTACCAACTTAACACCATTTCCGCTTCTTTCGCATAACTGGTTAATAAAATTCACATCAAATTTTTTATTCGATTCATTAAATTTAAATTTATTTTTTTTATTAGAAGTGAATAAACTTACCTTGTTAATTACAAACGTTAATTGAAAATGAATATTTTATTTAACTAGAATTTACTGCTAGCAGTATAGCTAAGCGATTTGAGATAAATGTTGAGAAACTTATGAAACGACCTTATTTGATCCATTTGGATCACTTACATTGCCATCAATAGCAATAGGACTTAATTGTATGTTGTTTGGGAAATAGTGTTGACAAACTTATGAAACGACCTTATTTAATCCATTTGGATTACCTACATTTCCATCAATAGCAATAGGACCTAATTGTATGTTGTTTGGGAAATAGTGTTGACAAACTTATGAAACGACTTTATTTGATCCATTTGGATTACCTACATTTCCATCAATAGCAATAGGACCTAATTGTATGTTGTTTGGGAAATAGTGTTGACAAACTTATGAAACGACCTTATTTGATCCATTTGGATCGATTACATTGCCATCAATAGCAATAGGACCTAATTGTATGTTGTTTGGGAAATAGTGTTGACAAACTTATGAAACGACCTTATTTGATCCATTTGGATCACCTACATTGCCATCAATAGCAATAGGACCTAATTGTATGTTGTTTGGGAAATAGTGTTGACAAACTTATGAAACGACCTTATTTGATCCATTTGGATCGATTACATTGCCATCAATAGCAATAGGACCTAATTGTATGTTGTTTGGGAAATAGTGTTGACAAACTTATGAAACGACCTTATTTGATCCATTTGGATCGATTACATTGCCATCAATAGCAATAGGACCTAATTGTATGTTGTTTGGGAAATAGTGTTGAGAAATATATGAAACGACCTTATTTGATCCATTTGGATCGATTACATTGCCATCAATAGCAATAGGACCTAATTGTATGTTGTTTGGGAAATAGTGTTGACAAACTTATGAAACGACCTTATTTGATCCATTTGGATCGATTACATTGCCATCAATAGCAATAGGACCAAATTGTATGTTGTTTGGGAAATAGTGTTGAGAAACTTATGAAACGACCTTATTTGATCCATTTGGATCACCTACATTGCCATCAATAGCAATAGGACCTAATTGTATGTTGTTTGGGAAATAGTGTTGACAAACTTATGAAACGACCTTATTTGATCCATTTGGATCGATTACATTGCCATCAATAGCAATAGGACCTAATTGTATGTTGTTTGGGAAATAGTGTTGACAAACTTATTAAACGACCTTATTTGATCCATTTGGATCGATTACATCATCAATAGCATCAATTCACTGGACACTGTTCAATTTATTTCCTACACAAAATATAATATATTCTTAATGCAATGTTTGTGTGTGCATATGTCCATGTACTTTTGCTATGGACACAGTCTCCATAGGAAATACATTGCATTACCGACATTAGGTCACACTCGGAATGTTTGTGTTTGATTGTAGATTGCCAGTTAGATAAGGGTTATTCTCAAATTTTTAATGGCGGGAAATAATCTACATAGTTCAACGATTAATTTGGTGTGTCGCTCATGTCAATGCTCAATAAAATCAATTCTCTACAGCTTCTGCAAATTCAAGGTGAAAATAGCTATTTCCCATAGAGAATACATTAAAAACTGACATTACCTGGCCGGAAGTTACCTAAACAATCATGGATTTTCTCACAAAACGAACTTAGGCCCATTTATTAGTAGCTAAATCTCCCGAGGCCTTGTTTGTAAAATTTAGTGAACTCTTTCTAGAAAAAAACTGCGTTACAAAAAATGTGACATATTCCCCCTCTGTTACAATGCTTCCGCACTTCTCCATTGAAAAGTCGAAACGGTTTTCTCAAGTTGATGCAGAAGTGCTTCGCTACGTTCACTCACTCACTCACGCACTCGCTATCGCTCGTGCGTTCGTTCGTTCGTTCACTTCGCTCAGCTAATTAGAAAACATTAAAATACTTGAGTGCATTAGAACACAAACAATTTGGTTTTATTTGAAGTTTGTGAAACATATTTTTTGACTGTCAATAAAACGAATTAAGAATGTGACTTTTGACAAATGTCCTACTCTTTTATAGAAATGTCTTTAGGTAATTTGGGTTCTTTGGTCACTTCGTTTGTGACACCTCGTTCCACAATGAAGAAAGTGACTGTGCCAATTGTGGCTGTCACTACCAAAATGCCCAACTGCACGAAGATGTCTGCAGCTGAAGCGTAGAAGAATGCACCCGCAGCTGCAATCGATTGAAAGAATTTGAACAGTGCAAAGGCGGGTGCACTGTTGTCCGAGTAGATGGTGCCCACGATTGAGTAAATTTGTGTGTTGTAGCACGAATCGGCAAAACCCAATATAAAGCTACACACCAGTGCAATAACCATACTAAAAACAAAAAAAAGTCGAATTAATCAAATTATTTCTATATTTGTGGATAGATTTACTTAGGCTTAATAAATCCATCTTCATTCGTCTGACCCAGACCCGCCCCTTTCGGAAAGTTTATAAACACCAACACAAAGGCAAGAATGTGCATCGTGTAGCCCAGAATCACAATTATGTTTCTTCCAAGCTTCTTTGTCTTTGAGCCCAGAATACCAAAAACTAGACCGCCAACAATTTCTCCTGCACCAATACAAATGCCCGACAGACCAATGTACTTCTTAGGACTATCACCTTCGATGAGTTGGTTTGTGTTACCAATCACTGTACCGTAGACACCACTGTAGAATGACAATTCCAGACTTAAACACAAACAAAGTTACTATTGACTAATTGATTGTATAATTATACCTGTGTATACAAAGGTAACGCTGAGTAAAGCCATCTTTTTCGTGAGCAAATATTTGACAGATTCCTCTGAATTAATAAAAATGGTTTAAATTAGTTCAAAATAATCCATATATTCAAAATTCTTACTAAATGTTCCAGTAACCAGCGTAATGAAAGTGATTCCATCATATCATCAGGTCGAGCAGTTGGCTTTCCAAGCAAAAAGAAACTGGCCACTCCTACAGCGCCCAACACTGTCAGCACAGTGTAAGTGATACGAATAGTATCGTCACTTACATTGCCATCTTCATCAGTTTTGAATGAGAAAAACACAAAAATGTTTCCCCCAAAGGAGACTGCACTGAAGCATGGCCCAGAAGACACCACTGTTTCGGGACATGACCTCGTCAGTTGAACTGCGAGTCAAGTAATTGCCCTGACCGGTCCAAATTACTATTGAAACAAATATTAGTATTGAATTTATAAATTCAAACTCAAACTTACTTGCTGCACCAACGCCCACAATACCCGAAACCAGATACAAAAGCCAAACTTGAGGCCATAAAAAGTTGGCAATGAATATTCTATTGAATAAAATATAAAAACATTAAAATTTAACTCAAAATTCAAAATGACTTAACCTACACATAAGTAACACCAGAAACAATCATCGATATTCTCGGTCCAATATATTTTACGATTGCAGCTGCAAACCAATTTGCCACAGCAAACACCGCATAAATGATCGACAGACTGATGGTGCCATTTGCGTTGTAGTCGTCCCTACGGCTACTGATGCTTTGGACGACGGTGCCCTAAATAATGATAAAGTTTTCATATTTGTTTGTCTGCTTAGTTTGATGAGCTAAAACTAATTTCTGAATACCTGAATCATACCACCGGTCTGGAAGGCAGTGAACAGAAACATGAACGAGAGGCCCAGAAGTAGAACATTGATGAAATTTCGGTCCATTTTGAGGTGGTGGTGGTTCAACTATTGTGCCACTTTATAAATAATTTAAAATATAATAAAAATAAATAAATGGATAACAGCAATGGGATTCGATCCTACAACCCATGCGCACTTACATATAAAAAGAAAGACAAACAGACAGACACGTTGGTAAAACCATATGTTTCGACTTCGTCCAAATAAAACAAACAATCAATCACAATGCTTGACAAAATGGTACTAACTACAGATTTTCTAGTTGAGTTTTGGCCAACTCTTGATTTGAGGACAAGATATGGTGTCACGCGATAGTTTGGTAATAAAAAACTTCAAAATTTATTAGCTTGTTTACTTGATTACTGTTGATTGTGAATGTGCATTTTTTTAATTGGTGAGACTGAGATTTTAAACAAGGCCGAAACCAGACAGAGAGGGCTTTGAAGGACGGTGTATGTTAAAATGGCACAACAATTAACCTAATTAAGATTAAGTAGAACTGTTTATTATGCCACCTAAGCCACATTGCGAATAAAAAGCAGATAACTCGTACTACAGACGACATTGAAATTGAACCAGCCACCACATTATAATTTACAACGATTATGCTGTCTTATAAAGTCTTATTTATGACAATGCACCTTTTATGGTGTTGATTACAGATGACGATTGAGCTGCTGTTTGGATGCTTTGTTCTGTTTATATGTCATTTCCATGTGTGAATTGAATTCCACTAGTTTGTGTACCTAAGCGGATAGGACGTAGCCGTGATATGTGAATGACCCATCCGTTGCGAGAGTTCGTTTTGTCTTTTATTTTCTGTTAAATGACCTTATCTATTAGGTTTAACTCGTTACATATTTACCGTACGTATTGAATTTGAAGATTTTTGTCAAGAATTTTGCCAGAATTGCTGTTAGCTCGATTTTTATAAAGGTTATTTTAAGTTTAACAAATAACGTTTATGTCTCTTGTCAAATATTACTTGAAATTATGATTTAGAAAATTTCATTTTAAACATTCACTTCTCTCTATGTTTTCATGATTATTTAAAGGTGATTTTCTTAATTTTTTTAAATAAATATATCTTTATTATTTTAAATTCACAAATGTCTTGAATCGTTGGCATGCTTATAAATGGTTACTAAATTCATGTTATTCTTTAAGAATTTTTGATTTAATAAGTTAAAATTTTATGTTAAATGGAGTTTGAATTAAAATTTTTTAGTGTAACTTGAATTGAAATTTTGTTTTCACGTTAATCAATCAATCATACACAAATTTCATATCCGGAGACTTTATTGAAATGAATTTAAAGAAACAGATTATGCGTTTGGCATACTTTGTATCAAATAAATAAATTTTTATTAATAATTTATTAATAAATAATTTTAATTACTTCTAATCCCTCAGTGCACAGTGGCATATTAACAGGTGAATTCAAATTTTATTAAAACATTGATTAATTGCAATTAACGTTATTCAATGCTGTTTTTCATATCATCAAAAGCATCAATGAAAGCCAGTCAAATTTCGATTCAATGTTTAACTCATTCCATGCGACCCTTGGCACAGGGCTAGAGACCAAACGGTGCAACCGATTGACTTGAAAATTTAGGAGCATATACCTCAGGATGGGGGAATTTGGGGAAAGGTCAGGTTTTGTTCCAATTGGAACTTTGGTGAGAAAGTTATATATACCACCCATTTTTATGTTTGCAAACGATTCTACTCGTCTTTCTGAGCATTTTGATATACAACTTGCCATAGAATCCGTTTTGGAACCTAGGAATCCTGGAACTAAGTACCAGATAATGGCATTTTGAAACTAATTTGTCATCAAAAATGGATTCTACGGAAAAAATCATGCGGAATTGACCCCTCAAACATAAAAATCCACACAAGCAAAGCAAAGATACTCATTCTCAAAAAATGTCTATTTGGGACCCGGGATGTCTGTCCGTCCGTTCTAGGTCCCAATATTTTTTCTTAAATTAAGGATTAATATAGTCAAGTTATATATCAAAATGTTCAGAATTATGAGTAAATCCCATTTCTGATATTTTGATGTACATTTTGGGCCATTTGTTTAACTTTGGTCCAGGGCCTAAGACCCTGTTCCAGGAAATCCATTTTTGAAACCAAACGATAAGACTATTGCATTCTACTAACATTCCTGAAGAAAATGGTACCGATTTTATCAATATTCATCAACGGGAACTTATTCAAAATAAAAATTTAGTCTGGCCCTAGAACGGACGGACAGACATCCCGGGTCCCAAATAGACATTTTTTAAAAATGAGTATCTTTGCTTTGCTTGTGTGGATTTTTATGTTTGAGGGGTCAATTCCGCATGATTTTTTCCGTAGAATCCATTTTTGATGACAAATTAGTTTCAAAATGCCATTATCTGGTACTTGGTTTTGCATTTTGTATCGCCCAAATGAATCCGTTCTACTTACTCTAACAAACAATTTTGTATCAATTTCCACTAATAATGAGCAAAACTGCATCTTGATTAATTAAAAGTTGCAGTAAAGAGATTTTCTGATAAATGGTTGAATATTCATTAAAATTCAGTGTCTATTATTTTTCACGAAATATAAACCAATCTTAAAGTTGTATTTACAATTAATTTAAAATAAACTAGTTCTTTTTAATCTTTTAAATTATTTATTTGTTCATTAAGTTTTTAGTTTTCTTTTTCCTTTTCTTAATGGTAAATTGTATTATTATTGGCAATTAATTTCAGTTTATTGTAATTCTTTACAAGGGTTTTATCATTTTAATATTTGCTTATTTAAAAAACAAAATCTTTGAATGATTAAATTCTTGGTTATTATCATTTTTGGTACAATTTCTCCGAACAACAAAACGGCTATATTATTGGTAAAAATATAAACAATTGCATATTTCAATTTTAATTGATTAATACGCATAGGAAATGCTCAAAATGTGTCCTTGACTAAGTATCACTTTAAAATCAACCAAACTATCTTTCTGAGACAATTTTTTCTTATCTTTGATTTAATCAATTAATGCTATATGTAATGTGCATTCACTGGTTTGGTATAGATTACAACAAATACATTCCTAACCAATGGTTAACAACCATATTCATAGTTCAAGAAGATTCATTTCAGTGAAACTTTGAGCATTCTGTTTTGAGAAGATATTTAGCCTTCAGTTAGTGATAACACCTCAATTCGAGCCTGTCTATATAATCGTGTTGGCTCGCTTTGATTTGTTTTGATTTACGGTGCAGACTGCAGAATCAGTGATGTTGAATAAACATTGACAATGTTACATTGTTGAACTTTTCTCGTGATTCAATGAATAACATTTTCACTAACGATGATATTTTGCATGAACTAACTTGAAGAAGTGATCTTTTGAATTGCACCAATTTAAAGTGAAGTTGGTTTGTGATTATGATGATGAACTGATTGATGTACTAATTCGAGTATATTTTCGGTAGAACCTCAACCTATTTGGTTATTAGTGATTGAAACTTGGCCAGTTTTAGTTGTAATCTCGATCATCGTGAATCATTAAGAAATAGAAGAATCACGACGTTTGTATTTTTTATCCAGTAAATCTTTTTCCCACTCATCAACCTCAACATGGAACAGCAGCAACAACAACCACCATCATGGTCCCACTTACCAGACGTCTGTCTTTGGCTCGTGTTCAGGATGCTTCCTGCGAGTGATATGGCTTTCAGTGTTGGTCAAGTGTGCCCCAATTGGGCTCGAGTGCAGAGGGATGAGCTGAGGCGTGAGCATTTGTGGTCATGCTTGCCCGCCTCCTGTCTTCAAGCCGTGTTCAAGTACATTCCACTGGATAGCATGATCCGCAGTGTTGGTCGAGTGTGCACCAATTGGACTCGGTTACAACGAGTTTGGCTGAGGAATCGACGCGTGCTGGTGATTGCTGATAGAGAGTTAGCAGAAGAGATGGGTGATTATGACAATCCATATGGAAGCTATTTGATAGAGAATGTTCTGCGTGATGATGGATCGCCTTGGGCCCCAGCACGATCACTCAGTCAAATTGAGTTGGACACTGTACTATTGCCTGATAATGTGTTGAAAGAATCATTCACTACACCACTGATGGCCATCTTGCCAAATATCACTCACCTTTACATGGAGATATACATTCGAGAAGGACATGCAGCCTCAATTCTGGAACAAATGACTCGTCTCATCAATCACTACGCCACCGGTCTGGTCACGTTAAAACTTGATGGCACAAGAAAACGAGAGCTTCCATTGGCAATGGCAAACCGCCTAGCTGCTCGCAATGAAATAATGGGCTCTCTCTTTGACTCTATCAATCGGCTCGAATCACTGCGACACCTCAGACTCAACATGCCAACCCTTGACACACTTCCCCAACTGAACAATTGGGCTCGGTTGGCAACCAAGTTCATTCACGTCTATCTTTGTGTTGCTCTCGCTGAGTCCCACTACGAAGATATGCGCAAGTTTGGTGGCAAATTTGCCTCGTTGCAGAGTCTGGAGATTGTTGACAGTAAAATGCCAATGACCATGTTGGCTCGTGCTCTGTCACTGCTGCCTCAGTTGATCTATTTAGATGTTCAATTTAAGGAAAGTGAAATTCTTGCAGAAGAGCAGCCGCCTCAACTAGAACCAAGCCAAGTGCCATCAGTTCGTCTGGTCTCCTTGATGATCAGCACAAAATCTCATCACGACACCGAACGTCTCCATCTCCATCAAATCTTTCCCAATCTTCAAGTACTCCACCTGATTCATTCCAGTTACGTATGTGGTGAATGTGATTATAACTTTCCTAATCTTGCATCCAATGAAGTAATACTAGCTCGAGTTGCCCACTGCATACAGCTAGCTCGACAGCCATTTCGTCGCTGTGCCAGACTGCACACTGTCGAGCTCGAAACTGAACACGATTTGCATGATTTGATTCCTGAAGGTAGGATCACTCGGGAAAATGGTCAACTCGAGTTGTAAACTTGAGAAGCAACTTGATTTCACACTTTACAATAAAGCTTCTGTGAACAGTTGGACGAACAGACACGGAAATTTTTTCATAAATGTGTTTAATTAAAATTTTGACTTTATTTTACTAGATTGAAAAGTTAAAGTAAATAGAAAAGGTTTAATTATACAAATTTCTCCAATAAATATAATTGTATATTATAATCAGTTTAATTTATAATATGTCCATTCAAGTACTGAAATTGCCTAATTTACACTTCCAAATTACATAAAACTACTATTTCATCGTTAATCTCGAATTTAAAAGGGTTTTTAATATTATTCTTTCAATCAACCAGGTCGTTATCCAACTAACTCAATATAATAAATCAAACTTTCCTAATGTCAAAGTTCTTGTTAATAAATTACGTTTACATTTTAATAATTGTTTAATTCTTTGTTTTAAATTCTTTTAATACAAATTGATGTTAACGTATGTTAAGATTATTGTTTTTATTGTTATAAAAATAGTTTATTTAAATAAAATCATTTTTATAAGTTTGCCATCTTAGTACAGTAATAATGAATTTAATAAATTAAGCTTATTATACTGTTTGTTGTTTTTTGGAAAGGTCATAGAATGATTATAACATATATATCAATTGATTTTACTAATAATCTTTCAAATATTTGAAAATCATTTTCTACATTACGGATTTTTTAGGAAGATAAAAATATTAGAGTACATGATTAGTTGTTTAAATGGTTTTATAAAACTTTTTTATTCTAAGCAAATATCTCACTTTTCTTCAGTCAATTATGTATATTTTATTTTATTTAAATTATGGAATTCACCAAATAGAATTTTTTAAAAGGTCCAATCTTATTTACTTTTCCCAAGTCAATTACTAACATGTAAATTTTTAATTCTTAAACAGTAATTATTTTAAAATACTAGGCAAATAAAGTTTACCATTCTTGCCATACTTGACCAACTCGTACTTGAACAAGCAACCCTGGAACGACTGTTCAAACAATCGTTTAGCCTCAGCGTGATATCCACAATCAATGGTGAGCAGTTTGAGATTGGGAAATAAATGTTGAATCGATGCTCTCAAATGATTCAGTTGAAATAGAGGACATTCAAATGTGAGATGCAGTTTGTGGATCGATTTGAGTTGAGGCAGATCCAAATTTGTCTTTCGAAGCCATTGTGATGAGTTTCTTTCTAACTCGATTGAAAGTGCCTTCAGTTTTGAAAATTGAACCAATTGGGAAATGAGCCGTTCTATCGAAAGTGCACGAAACAACATGGTTCGTAAATATTCGAGATTAGGGAAATTCTTTCTGATCAAATTGAGCACTTTCATTGCATTTTCAATAGACAATTGACTCAACACAGGATGATCCAACTCGAAATGATTTATATTCTGCAATACTTTTCGTTCCATTCGATGTAAGACATCATCGACAAAATCCTCAACTTCCAAAACTCTGAGTTTGAGTTGCTTCAATTTCTGAAATTTGAGAATTTCCCTTTTGGGAAAAGTCCATTGTTTTCTCAAATCGTTGTCCATATTTCCTATTTCCAAATGGATATGTTCCAATTGTGGCAGTACACTCGAAACAAACTCATCGGTCTCCTCGTACAATCGATCCAAATTGTACAAATATTTTAAGGTTGGCAATGATATTGGTCGTACTCGAGACGATATTTTATACAGCATCAATGTTTCAATCGTTGTACTCCATTTCTCCAACAAATAATTCAATTCGATTCTATTTGTAAAATGATAACTGACTTGAAAGTAAACTAAACATTGCACATTGGGAAACAGTTCGGTCAATAATGTGTTTGAGATGGGATAGTTTCGAATAGAAGTCATAATCAAATGATTCCGTGGATTGAGTGCAAAATCAGAATCGTGTTCAAGGTCATGTTTAATCACAAATTTACAGTAATCTTCTACATCGTAAACATTTCCAAATAGTTTGAGTGATTTGAGTGTGCGAAAGTGATGGTGCTCAATTAGGTACTTCCAGTAGGGACAGACATGTCGAACTGGGATTGATTCTTGTAGGGACAGTTTCGATAGTACATGAAGAATACAATCCAGAGTGAGTTCGTTGATGTTCATGATGATTGTGGAGATTTGAGGTTTCAATTTCAATCAAGAGTGATAGAGTCTAGTAAGGAGACATATTGAATATAGTGTTGAGAAACTTTTGTTAATATATTGAGAAGCATTCAATTCATTTGAGATTCACTTGAAATACTGACATTGCCATCAATAGGGACCTAATAAAATTTCAAAACAAATGTTTACATTATAGACACAAATATGATGATACAACCTTACCAAAATACAAGTTTACGTGTCATAATCCCAAAAATGGGCGTCATGGTCCATTGTCCCCAATTTCATTTCAATCATATTCAGATCAGTTGTGTATCATTAATAACAACTTGTGCATATGTTTGGTTTGATTTTCGTGAGTGAAAGTGGGTTCTCTCTTTCTCAATCGTTGGCAGTGGCATTTACACAATAGTAGGGCATTCAGTCGGGCGCTACAGTACCAATAATTTTTTAGCCACTACACAAAGTAGTAATGTTACTCATTTTATGAAAAGCCCATTTGTGTGTTCCAGTATATCTTGGATAAATATTCTGAATACGCAGGCAGATCAAAACAACAAATATTGATCACGTGAGTAGCAGCACTCATGCTTTATAAAGTTGTACGTTCATTAAATTTAAAAAAATCATTTGAATTTTATTATTTTTATTTGCAAATTCTTTTTAATTTTCCGTGTTTTTATTATAATTTTTTTAATGGTTTGTTGAGAGTATAAAAAGGTTTCATTTTGTATATTTAATCATATCAAGATTTATGCCGCATTATTTTTATTGTTTTGAATGATCTTAAATTCAGCTTGAATTCAATAATCAAATAGATAATACAGAATGTTTACATTTTAAAAAGTCTACCCTCGAGTTCAATTATAATTAATTTTTAAATTTTATTTTTTTTGTTATTGTATTTTTTAAAAAATTGATTTAAACATTATTTCCAAATTACTTTCACAAAAAACACAAATAACTACGTCTCAATTCATCCTCTCTTGTTTAAAAAGGTTTTTCTTATTATTATGTTGCCAATTGTTCAAATAACTAAATAATAAATTCAAACTTCCTAACTGTCAAAACTTTTCATTTTAATAAATGATTTACATTTAGATAATATAAAATTATTTGTTTTAAATTCTTACAATCAAATCGACGTTTAAGTAAGTTAGCATTATTGCTTTTTATTATTATTTATAAAAATATTTAAGTAAATTAATTAATTAATTAATTAAGGGTCTGCCATGCGAGTTCGACAAAAATTATCTTTAATTAGTCTAGTTGCCATGAATTTTTCTAGTTGTTTTTTAAAAGGTTATCGATTTTCTTTGATTTTACAAATCATCTTTAAAGTATTCGAAAATTATTTTCTACATTACTGGATGATTTACAAGAGTCTAAAATTTATCCACATATTTACGACTGGACTAACAATTACCATTAACATTTTAAAATATGAATTATTATTAATTATTATAATAAGTCAAAGAATATTTAATTAAAATGAAATGGTCATGAAGTGATTTGAATTTTCTTTATATATTTCATGTCTAAAGTAAGCAGATACATTCGTGTTCTGCAGATTCAGAGACGCTGCAGAGATAGTACATTTATTGATCATATCTTACATAAGTTACTTTTTCATGTACACTTATAAATCACAAAGAAAATATCAATCAATTCGATTTCTGAAAAAAATCAAACATTTTGCAACTGAACAACCACTTTGCCCAAATTCTTGCCCGAATGAAGCCACGCCTGTGCTCGAATCACCTGTTGGACACCAAAGAATTTTCCACCTGGCGATCGTTCACCACAATCCGTCAGTGCCTTGATGGAGCCATCAGCAATACCACCGATCAGTTGTGGCAGATAGACAGGCAATTCGCTCATAAAATGGGAACCACTGAAGCCACTCAGTGTTTGGGATTTTTGAAGAAGCTTAAAAAATAGTTAATTAAATAGGAGATTAAAGCTTAATTAAATATCTTACTCTCATATTTTGGTTTTTAATTCCCGGATCGGCTAGAAAATTATCCGAACTGAGATTAGAGATGCTGCCCATAATGGCAAATCGACCTTGGACAGTGAGATGATCAAACAAAATTCGGCATGTATCACCGCCAATTGTTTCCCAGACAACATCGACTCCTTCCTAAATTTATAAGCAAAAATTAATAACTTGAATTATCGAGTAAAAATAAGAAATCATTTTAAAAATACCGGAAATTTATCTGACAGTACTTGATCCAAATTTTCCTCCTTATAATTGATGATAAAATCAGCTCCCAATTCTTTCAAATATTTTGCTTTTTCAGAGCTTGAAGTAAGCGCAATCACATATGCGCCCTTCTTCTTAGCCCATTGAACCACAATTTGACCAGTGCCACCAGCCGCAGCTGTAACCAAAACTTTTTCACCAGCCTTCACTTTTCCAATTTTGTCCAACGAAATAGCAGCAGTTAGTCCACTGATTAGTGCGTTTAAGTATTCGGGTTTAACTTCAGGAACAGGAATAAGTTGATCCGCTAGTTTATACTGAATTCGGATTATATTTTGGATTGAGTATATTATGGATTTTTATGTATTTACCGAATATTCTGAATAACCTGTGGCTTGATCCAGATGTAATATCATCACTGGTTGACCTTTGGTGAACAGTCCTTCTGGAATTGCACTTCCAATTGCATCCACAAATCCAATCGACTTGTAGTTTTTTTTTCACAAAATTATTAAATTAAAATTAAAATTAAAAAGAACTTGCTTACCTCTGAGCCAATATCAAATGGAAGTTTGCCATCGCCGACTGGATATACTCCTCCAGCAATTGCCATATCCAGTGGATTGACTCCTGCATAAATCTGACGCACTCGTATCTCGTTGGGCTCTGGATCTACCAGTGGAACTTCCACCACTTTAGTGGCTGCTTCAAAGTCTTTGGTCAAGTTAAAAACTTGAAGTTTTCTGTAGGTAGGCATTTTAGGCATTTCTTTTACTTTGAATGAAAAATAGACACAGTGGACAACAGAAACCAGTTTATATACAGTTTATATTGTATGTATGTGTCCTTTGAGCGGATGAGAATAATGACATTATAATATTTGTATAAAATTGAACAACATTTGTACAATTCTCAAAGTTCATAGTCTGTTCTTTTTTATTTATTTACTGTTTAGCCTGTGCGTTGAATGGGACCACCCCCTGATTAACAAGACTTGACTTTGGTGAAAGGTCTTTTGATGTTCAAAAAGCTAATCTAAATGTTAGTAAATGTTATGAACTTTAAGTGCAAATTAAATTCGCTTAGTATGCATGTAAACTTGTTTGATGGAACGTCTCGGTACAGGCAAGGGAAGGCAATCGACTTGATTCAGATACTTTATTTCATAGTGTCATTACATAGAAATTCATCATAGTACATAAATATAAAAGAAAGGATTGCGACTCATTACTGCATAGCTCAGACTAACCACTGACAAATATTAAATAGAGAGTTGTTAGTCAGCAAATCGAACATCTCTAGTTCGGTCATCATTGCGTGGGTTAGTGTAGGCTGACATGCATTTAAATTATTATTCTTATTACGATTTGGATTGATAAGGTTTTTTAATATGATATACAATTTTCGTTGTATTGTATTGTATTGTATTGTATTTGCATAGTTGATACTCTTTAAAAGGTTCAATCTTATGTACTTTTCAAAAGTCAATTATTAAACAATTTATTAAACAAATTTGCTCTGAACAATATTTCCAAATTACTTTTACGAATAACACAAATTACTACTGTTGGAACATCAATCATTGGTTAAAAGGTTTTTCTTAATATTAAGTTGTCAATTGTACAATTCATTAACCTCTTCATGGTGTCATTTTGGGCAGGCTCTCCAGAAAGAACCACAATAGCTAGCGGTCTGAAAATTTAGGAGCATACTCCCCTGGAATACCGCTACTGCGGAAAATTGTCAAAAGTTCCAATTGGATCGATATCCGGGAGCCTATTTCCGGTCTGGATTTTTTGACTGATATTATGTTTTTAGACTATTCTATCTTGGAAATCGGCCTTCAGTAGCACAGGAATCTCCAGTCTCGTTGTCACTCAAAATAGTTTATTCTAGGCTAAGATATATGAAAGGACTATGTACAGAAATATAAATAGGAATAGAAGGTAAAAACAGTATAAATAAGTACAACTAACAATGTCACAGGACAAAGTAGTGGACACAAGAAGGAACAAGGTAACAGCCAGCAGAGAGGCAACCTAAGGAGATACAAGGGAAAGAGTTAGCACGAGCAGAGGCATAACACTAGAATGGCTTACTAGAGTAAGACCATCACCCTCGGACTAAGTAAGCAAAGAACAGTAAAGACAGAAAGAATAAAGTCAGTACTGAACAGTTGCTCACAAGTAAGTGTCGAGGCAATGGCTGGAGATGGCTTTATATAGTAGACGATCGGTCACTTGTTCGAGGTAATCATCACCAGAGGCAGTCACAGTCAGCTCAGTGACGAGGCATCGACTAGACGAGTTCAATCTCGAGTTCATATTCATCGGTGACAAACTAAACTTGTCATCGATTTCCAACATTCTAAAACTTTTTGGCGCAAAAATTAATTTTCTTGGACCACCGGAAGTTGGAGTTCCAAAATTGAACTTCCGGTTCTTAGCAGAAAATTACATTTTTGAGTTCGGAATCAGATTCCCCATATTTTTTCATGGAGAATAGCATATCTGAACATAAAAATTCATCAAGTCTAAGAGAAATAAACAGATTTCAAATTTTGCATTAAACATGCGGAAATTGACTGTTGGATCAAAAAACATGTTATTTTTGAAAAACCGTTTATGGTACTTAAACTTAACCAATTTCAATGTTCTTATATGCTAACTTCCATGAAAAAGAACGGCAAAATCTGATTCTGATTTCTGATATCAAAATTAAATTTTGGAACGATAACCGGAAGTTAGATTTTGGAACTCCTACTTCCGGTATATATAGAAAATTTTAATTATCCTTATTCGATTCGCTGTATTGTATTTAGTAAGAATGGCATTTTAAAACAACAAAATCCATCCACTACAAGTGATATAATTAGATTTTTAAAATTACAATATCAATGTCAATTCTGTCTGTTCACTTTCCGGCCTTGTTTATTTGGCCAAAATTAGAAGTTTTTCAATTTGAGTTTATTTCTCTTAGACTTGATGGATATTTATGTTCAGATATGTTATTCTCCATGAAAAAGGATAGAGAATCCGATTCCCAACTCAAAAATGTAATTTTCGACCAGGAACCGGAAGTTCCATTTTGGAACTCCAACTTCCGGTGGTCCAAGAAAATTAATTTTTGCGCCAAAAGTCTTAGAATAGTCTAAAAACATAATATCAGTCAAAAAATCCAGACCGGAAATGGGCTCCCGGATATCGATCCAATTGGAACTTTTGACAATTTTCCGCAGTAGCGGTATTCCATGGGAGTATTCTCCTAAATTTTCAGACCGCTAGCTATTGTGGTTCGTTCTGGACAGCCTGCTCAAAATGACACCATGAAGAGGTTAAATAACAAATCAAAATGTTTCCTAATGTCAAATTGTTTTCTCAATAAATGTATTTACATTTTAATAATTTCAAATTCTTTGTTTTAAATTCTTATATAATCAAATCTATGTTTAAGTTTCGTTTTTATTATTAAAAAATATTTAATTAAATTGACCAAATTTAATTTTAAGAGTCTACTATCTGAGTTTAATGATAATTTATTTTAACTAATCAAGTTTAGTTTGAAGTTGGGAACTTATTGAAAAGGTTATAATGATTTCCTTGATTTTACAAATCAATTTTCAAGCATTCGAAAAATCTTTTCACACATTACTGAGTTTTTTACGAGAGTCCAAAATTTATTTGCATATTTTAATTGACAATTCCAGTTATTTGAATGATTTTATGTTTATTTTGTTTTTAAACAATAATCTAATTTTTGATTTATTCAGTCATTTATTGATGCTTATTTTATTTTATTTTGTATTTTTGATTTGATTAAGATTTTTTAAAAGGTTCAATTTTATGTCCTAAAATTTCAAAAAGTCAATTATTAACAGAACAAATCCTAAACAGCAATTATTTTAAGATATTAGACAAATCAAGTCTACTATTCTCGGCATACTTGACCAATTTGTACTTGAACAAACAACCATGGAACGACTGATCAAACAATCGTTGAGCCTCAGCGTGATAGCCACAATCAATGGTGAGCAGTTTGAGATTGGGAAATAAATGTTGAATCGATGCTCTCAAACGATTCAGATGAAATAGAGGACATTGAAAGGTGAGATGCAGTTTGATGATCGATTTTGATTTTCTCAGATTCAAGTTTGACTCACGAAGCCATTGGAATGAGTTTCGTTTTAAATCGATTGAAAGTTCTTTCAAATTTGTAAATTGAACCAATTGGGCAATGAGCCGTTCTATCGGAAGTTCGCTGAACAACATGGTTCGAAAATATACGAGATTCGGAAATTTATTTCTGATTAAATTTAGCGCTTTCACTTCTTTTCACTTTTCACTTAAAATCAAATGGTTCATTGGATTCAGTGCAAAATTAGAACCGTGAAAGTTGTGTTTGTACATAAGTTTATGGTATTTTTCAACATCGCTAGCATCTCCAAATATTTTGAGGGATTTAAGTGGACGGTAGTGATAGTACTCGATTAGGTACTTCCAGTAAAGACAGACATCTCGAACTGGAATTGATTCATTTAGTGATAGTTTCGATAGTATACGAAGAATGCAATCTTGGTTGAGTTGGTTGATGTTCATCATGATGGTGGGGATTTGAGGTTGATGATAGTGATGAGAAACTTTTTGTTACTATATCGGGAAACATTCAATTCATTTGAAATTCATTTGGAACACTGCTTTTGACTCAGAGACCTTAGTCAATTCCAAAACATATTATTATTATTAAAACAAATATATTGTGATATAGCCTTACCAGAATACATTCATCGATATGTTTATGTGTCACAATCTCAAAAATGGGCATAATGATTTATCGGGTCAAATAACATTTCAATCATATTCAGATCAGTTATGAATCATTAATATTAACTTGTGCATATGTTTGATTGATTTTAGTTAGTGAAAGTGATTTCTCATTTTCTCAATCGTTGGCAGTGGCATTTCCACAATAGTAGGGCATTTGTCGGGCGCTGCAGTGCACCTTTATTTTAGCTTCCACAGAAAATTGTAATGTAACTCATTTTTATGAATTGTCCATTCGCGTGTTCCAGTATATCTTGTATAAATTTTCTGAATATGCAGGTTGATCAAAACAACAAATTTTGATCACGTGAGTAGCAGCACTCATGCTTTATAAAGTTGTATGTTCATGAAATAAAAAAAGTCATTTAAAATTTATTATTTTTAATTGCAAATTTTTATTCTCTTTAATTTTCCTTGTTTTTATTGTAATTATATCTATGATCGGTCGAGAGTATAAAAAAGTTTCATTTTGTATATTTAATCATATCAAGATTTATGCAACATTATTTTATTTTTTTAATATAATAAATTTGCTCCAAAATTATTTCCAAATTAGTTTTACAAATAAAATAATGAACTGATCCAGGAACTCAGATGCTTAAAAAGTTTTTCTGATAATATTGTGAAGTTAATTATTCAATTAACTAGTACTATTAATTAGTACTAATAAATAAATAAAAATTCCTGATTAATATTGTCAAAATTTTTCATTAATATTTACCAATTTACCAAAATTGCTTTTAAGTGTCTACCATCTGAGTTCAATATTAATTAATTTTAATTACTGAAGTTTTGTTTTTTGTATTAGTAATTTTAAAAAGGTTATCGATTTTCTTTGGTTTTTCAATACATCTTTCAAACATTCGAAAATCATTTTCTATATTACTGGATTTTTAAAAAAGCTCAAAATTTATTTCCATATTTACGACTGAACTAAGAATTACCATTAACAACTATCAATAATATGTCAAATATTACAAGGAAACTCAAATGACTTTGTGACAGGTCACAAAGTCATTTGTTGCTGCGCAAACGTTTCCTTGTAAAAAACTCTTCGGGTGAGCTCATAGCCCAATTCATAAATTAAAAGTTAAAAAAACAAATTGAGGCTTGATTGGTGTTGATTCGAAACTTAAGTGATATATGATTTCTTGTTTAGAATCGAAACTTTAGATCAAATAGTGATTTCCGAAACATAATGCACAGAAAATAAAGTAATAGGCAAAGTTGAAAAGCTCGAGATTGTGAAATTATTCTCTTTTGTATGCATTTGTATGATAGCAATTGGTGACAGAGTTGCAGTTAGTGCAACGTATTTTATTCGGTTTCTTCAATCACAATAGACAAAAAACGTTTTCCTTGCGATTGTGCCTTTCCTTCTTAAACTTGAGTGATTCAAAAATCTCATTTGAGTTATTTCAAGCAGAAACTCTTGTAAGTTTTGATCGGTGTGGATGGCAAAAGAGAAAATGACAGCATTGAATTTAACAAAAAAATTGTTTAATATTGATTTTGTGAATTGCCCAAATGATCAGAAACCGAATAATAAATATAGACTGATAACAGTGAAGTAAGAAGTCGTACTTTTGGAATAGCAACTTGTACTCGTAGTAGTTATTGTTCATTCGAACTTGAGTTTGGCATTTGACTATTTGATGTAGGAACTGGCGATTTCACGACAACTTACTTTAGACAATCTTAACTTCAAAACCGGGCTGGTTCTGATCTGATCAAATTATTTCTGAAATTCATCATTCTTCCGAAATCAAGAACTTTGATTCCAGAAACCAAGTCACTTGTTGTTCTTGTACTGACCAGCATTGTAACCTTAGTAATATCGGCACAATAGCCCACACGAATGAGGTACTCAAAGAAGGTGGGTAACTAAATGCGGGCAATGTCCACCAGTGCAGGATTGAAAAACATTGAACTTGTGGCTACATAATATACCAAACAATTAGTAGCCAATAATACGTTAGAGCAAGTTTGCAGCTGTCACCAACAACGAGTCCGAAAACATATACAGTACATATATGTATTATACACCAAACGTGAAGATATTCATTCAAATGACATATTTTAAGCATTCACGAATCAAGGCAATAGAGGCAAGTTAACCAAATCGCTATAATCTGAAATAATAAAAGTCTAGAAAAACAGGTTTATTTTAGAATTAGTAAAATATGTCTGTTTTACCAATTGGTAAGTAAAATCTGTCTGTGAAGAATTAAATTGAAATACTTCATTTTGTAAATTGACGAGAAAAAAAATGGCGATTACTAATTAATATTACAGGGCGTGTACCCTTACGAGCCTTCTAATATTAGTATATAGTTACAACGAATCTCTTCAGGCTCTTGAAGTAAAGCGTTCTTTGATGTTTCTTTGATACTTGGTGTCAAAACAAAAATAAAATGGCAAAACACATTAGAAAGGAAGACTGAAAATAAAGGTAATCACATAGTGATCATGTTTGATGATAGATGAGGCAAATCAGTTGAGTGATAAGTTGAATAAATCTAGGGTTCTGGTTCTGGAGATGCTTGCAAATTGCAAGTTGCAATCAAGTTATTTGCATCAAAACAAACCAGCGTGTTTAACTGAAGCTGTCATGAGAAAGCGCACTGTCATACTCGCTCGGCACTGCAGAAAAAATATCAAAAAGCACAAATCTAGGTGATTTTGAAAAGAAAGGTTCTTGAGCAATGTGTACACTCTTGTGGCCAATAACCATACAATGTAAAACAAACACACCAAACACACCAATAACATTG
The DNA here is from genome assembly GCA_023373905.1 of Rhizoglyphus robini. NCBI lineage: Eukaryota > Metazoa > Arthropoda > Arachnida > Sarcoptiformes > Acaridae > Rhizoglyphus > Rhizoglyphus robini. The sequence goes on from JAKIJQ010000044.1 coordinate 187,602, forward strand.
CTAAGTAGAAGGGCGTTCTTCAAGGACGTGATAGATTTGGATGAGTTTGGTAGAATTTGATGAATTCAACTCGTTCGTGGTGATTTGGTTGACATGTGCATTTAGATAGAAACAAAAAACAAACGTAGGAAAAAGAAAAATTCAAAACAATTCTGAACTATTTGTGCACGAGGAGCCTGCATTGCCAGAGCGAGAACAGCTGACATTTGTAAACAAAGCATGTGTGTGGTAAATTACGCTGGCGTACTCAGAAGATTTTATGGTGCCTCTGCCTTTCGCTGTGTAAATGTAATAAGACACGCGTCAGTAAGGATGGCCTTCTGCCTTCCACTGCGCTAACATCCGATCAATATGTTTCGTCCCACTTTTGCCTTCCACTGCACTTTCATCCGATCAATACGTTTCGTCCCATATGCCTTCTACTGTATATTACAGGGCGTGTACCCTTACGAGCCTTGTAATATTAGTATATAGTGATTACATTACTAGGTGATTTGAGTTTAATTGAATTTGTCCCATTATTTCATGTTTAAAGTGAGCAGATATATATTCGTATTCTGCAGATTCCGAGACATTTCAGAGATAGGTTAAACGATCATATCAAAAATACGTTATGTTTCTTTTTTATGTACATTAAAAAAATTTACAATTTACAAAAAATTTGTCAATTTGAGATCAATGGAAAATGGGCAATGATCTGTTCAACAATATTTCCAAATTACTTTGACAAATAAAACAAATGACTGCTGATTGGTATTCGTTAACGATTAGCTTGTTAGCTGGTTAGCCAATTGGTTTGTTTTAAAATAATATTATATTGTCAATTATTCAATTAACACAATGATAAATCAAAATTCCCAAACATAAAAATCAAAAGTTTTTATTAATAAATTATAGACATTTTAAATTTTAAATTCTGTTTAAATTCAACAATCAAATAGATAATACAGAATGTTTACTTTTTTTAAAAGCCTACCATCCAGTTCAATTATAATTAATTTTGAACATCTTAATGGCACTTTTTGAAAAGGTTAAAGATTTTCCAATTTGATTTTCCAATTCATATTTCAAGTATTCGAAAATAATTCCACATTACAGAGTTTTTACAAGACTCTAAAATTTATTTTTAGTAATTCGTTGTTTAAATGGTTTCTTTAGATTTTTTTTGTTTCTTAACAATTCGCATATTTTTCTCTTTCAATTGTTTATTTTTAAGATTAAATTTGAATTGTAATTATTATCAAATCATACGGTTTCTATAAAAAGGTCTAAAAAATTTAATTTATTCTAAAATTTTTATAAAAATTGGCATTTCAAATAAGTGTTTGAATTCCTGAATTTTCTGAAATCAATAACAAAATTATGAGAAAAAACCTATTTGAAGAACAAAGCGTAATGTCATCATACCAAAACGATATCACGTATCAGAGCACAAAGGTCGAGTAAGTGATTCGTGAATTGATAAGATAAAGTTTGACATTTTCTCCTGGAATTTATTTTTTTCAAACAATTTTGTTTGTCATTTTGGTTGTGTTTATAAGCTGGTGACAATTGCATGATTTTTAAATTTATTGAGAAAATGAACCTTCTGTTGGTTGCTTCGATTTTGGTGTTGTCTCTAGGCATTGAGCAAATTTACGCAACCGAACGCTGTCCACTGGACAGTGTACAGTGTACAATACCATCACCAACGACGACGACCACCACTTTTTTTCATCTTTACTTTAATATAATGGAGATAGCTCTAAGTCAGTGTCGACAAAGAATGAATGTTATCATTTCTGCATTTTTCATGGATACGAAGACATTGAGCTACATGGTTGCAATATTTTGGGTCAACAATTTATTATTATTTAAAATAAATTTTCAATTCACCGAATTTTATTCATGAAAGCAAATATGGTGACAAAGCAAGACTTAGTCTGAAGAATCCAGTGGAGATGTGCCTTATCGTTCATGATCGAGCAGTGAGGTCGATATGAAGTGAGTCAAACTTTGTTATGGAATTTGTAATCATCTAAAAACTCTTAATGCATATAGTATTCGCTTTTATGTGAGGCATGGGTTAATACATTCACAATTAGACTACACAACTAAAAGACTCGAGAACTGGAAACTTCAATTAATGTTTTATTTGTGTTATTATTACCTTGTTAGACTGTACTAAACGGTAACCATGTTTCATGTCATTAGGAGGTGTTTTAATATAATTTTATATTAAAATAAATTATTTTGTTGTTGGTCATCAGCATAATAAAAGATTAAGAATGCTTTTTTACGAAAATAAAACATTTTTAAAATTTGATTTACCTTAAGAGAACTTCATTTAGGAAATTATTTTTCATTGGCTAATTATTCAATCTTATTATTTAACGTATGTATTTGTAAGTAAACAAATTTTAATAACAGACATTTCTAACAGGTGAAATGTATTATTTTAAATACCTTCAAGTCTGTTTTATTAAACTTGAAGCTTGATTCGCTTTCAATAATTTAAAATCTATCTAAAGTAATAATTTTATGGATTGTATTACAAGCATTTTTAAAAAGTTTTGAAAGTGTTAATAATACAATTTTTAATCAACTTTGTTCTATTTTTAACAAGTACACTCTACTCGAATTTTACTTGAATAACTTATCTAACAACAAGAAATTTTATGTGAATTTTAAAGTTATTTTGATTTTCGTTCTTTAATCATTGCATGGATTTTATGCATCGCATAAAACATTTTTAAAAAGTTTAAATTCCGTCCACATTGTACACATTTAAAAAAGTAAATCTACCCGTAACCTACAACAGAACTTATAAGAACTGTAAAGTTAGTTGTGCTCATAATATTTTTAATATCTATAAACAATTGCTTCAATAATTTTTATAATTTTCCTTGGATTTTTTACAAAATAGGTTCAAATTTTAAAATTAAATTTCGTTTTAACATATAATAATGCATACCAGGTCACAATCAAGTACATTACACATGGATTTAAAGAATTCATCCTGTTTATGTGAAAAAATATCGTTTTTTGGGTAAATATTTTCTTCGAACTATTTATAATGAAATCCAAGTTTTCCAATATGCGAATGATACGCACCATCTACCATCATCAACCGTAACAATCCGTTCTGATACCGCCTCATTGCCGTGATATATCTTTTAAATGACAATTCAGTCTAATACATTTTAAACTACATTTTAACAGTCCAATCTTAAAATACATGATAATAGATTATTTTGATTTGAATAACTTCGCAACCTACAAGTACTTTTCTCGACGGCACAACAAAGCCCAGAAAATAATCGTTGACCATCTGATGTGTCTCGGCTGGACAGTGTACACCAACTATTCGGTCTACAACTCCAGGGGCGAAGAGAAAAAGCCAGATATTGTCGCTGTCAGCCCAGGCTCAGCAAACTGCTTGGTTCTGGACGTCCAAGTTTCATTTGAAAGCGATAAGACCGTGTTCCAAGATCGTGACAAATTCAAGCGAGACAAGTACTCTGAGGAGTCGGTGCTTGAAGCAATCAAGACGAAACTTTCATTGGATGGCCACAACCCTGGATCGTTCGAAGTATTTGGACTTATTTTTGGGGCGCGCGGAGCCATCCACAATACGACATTGAACATTCTTAAAGGCCTCAACATGACTACCAGCAGAATTGGTAGTATTATTGATATAACTGTCAAGGAGTCTCTGACTCTATTTTGGATGTTTGGTTCAGGGAACCCTCAACCTGGCGACTAGCGCGTTTTGGTTTTGTTCAACTCTAAGTTTTACAATAAAATTTATTGAGACCTAATAGATATACACCAAAATGTATTTCATGGGTCGTTTGGCGACCCCACCTCGTCAACGGAAGGTTAATATGTTCTAATTATCATCTTTTTCCTCCTTTAGGCATTTAGAAAATTATTATAATCAAAAGATATTTATTTTTATTAAAACATTATTTTCAATGTTTCTGTATTTTTGTAAATGTGTATAAAAGGTCATCCTTACAATAAAATGGCAATCCAACTCGATTTGGCAATGGTGTACAAGTGCAAATCATCTTTTTTTCAAGTTTATTCTCGACAACAACTCCCAAAACTACTTTGAACTCTACCAAAACTATCAAACTCACCCAAAAAAGAATGTTTGAGTAGACCAATTCCAAGTGAACCGCTGCATGATGTCGCGATTCCAAATATAAATGGTAAATTATTTAAATCTTTGGTTTATCATAATTATCTTAGCAAATTATGACAATTCACCAAATGCAGGCAGTCCATGTGAACAAGATCAATCAGCAAACAATTTGCTCAACCTCATTTGGCTCAATTCTCAAGTGCAAGTCGATTAATTGTCACCACCACTCAAACAAAAACAACTTTGTGTTGTGTTCCGAAAAGCAAATTAAATGTTTCATTGCTCATTGCGTCATGGTGACCATTGGTCACAGCCACTCTTTAACATTATAGTAATTGACAGCACAAGTTGTTGAATTAACGTAAATTTATTAGATGAAAGCAATTGCTAAGCGTGAAGGTAAGCGAAAGACAAAAATACAGCATGGCATGACAGCAGTTAAATACAAAAGTAGAGCTGTCACTTGAGTCACTTCTTCACATCTTTCAGTCGCTGTCCGTTAGTTGCCATGCTTGTCTGTGATGAACGACACAATCGATTCTTCTTTGATGTCACAGCGGCACCACCATCGTGTTGAGGGAAACCAGCGTGGCAATCACTGACATACTCCCGCTTGCAAGCGGTTTCGGCGAGACACAGCATATCTCGAAAGAATTCAAATAGAGTCTTGGATGTGAACGGCTTGGTTAGGAGATCAGCTACTTGAATGTTATTCTTTACATAATTCAGTTGGATTCCTTCGTTATTGATAATTTGGACTATCAGCCGGTTTCTGAATGCCACGTAAATGTTGCGCTTAAAACTTTGCCGTTTGACTTGTTCAATTGTTGCTTTGTTGTCACAAAATAGTGTTAGGCCAACAACGGTTTTCATTTCTTTTTTGAGGATTTGTTTCAGTTTGTCGGCTTCTATGAACCTGAAACACAAAGCACTGAGCTGCCATTCACACATGCTTTTGTTCGCGGTTTTGTCTTTACGACTTGACCAACCAATTAGAGTGTTATCCAAATAAATGGCCATACCCATGGTCATTGATGGTTCGAAACTATGACCTCCACCTGAGTCGCAAAACACTTGGATGCGCCAATCTTTTACGGGTCTAATAGAAAGATCAAAATTTGTTGTACCTACCAGGTAATGTAACACTCGCTTGGCAGCATTCCATAACGACACAGATAGTTTAGCCACATGTCTGCTCAGATAGTTGACTGCAAAAACAATGTCCGGTCTGGTGTGATTTGCAATGAAGGAGAGTGACCCGATGAGTCTTCTAATGAGCTTCTCATTTACTTGAGTCTTATTTTGTGTTTCATTCTTCTTGTCCCTTTCATGAATGACATTGAAGTCGAGATAACCACTAAGAGGATAGTCCACACCGTTTGCATTGTCCAGACCAAAGGTCTCTGCTAGTTCTGTAATGTAGTTTGTTTGATGAAGTCGAATCTCGTCTTTGGTGCTAGTTATTTCAATTCCTAAGAATTTATTCAGTTCCGGCACATCATGGATACCAAAACGCTTGTCTAAGATTCTTGTTATTTCATCAATGTCGCTCTTGTCTGGAGTGGCAATGATGAGGTCGTCTACGTGAATCACCACTCGTCACGAAGGAAAAGTGCTCCGTGCACTAAAGATTTCTTGAATCCTAATTCGGTCATAGTTTTGGAGATGGTGTCGTACCAGGCCTTACTAGCTTGCTTAAGACCATAGAAAGCTTTTCTGAGTTTCCAAACAAGTTCCGATTTTTCGAATCCTTCTGGTGGTTGTACGTATATTGTTTCATCCAGTTTGGCATTCAAGAAGGCTGTCTTCACATCGAGTTGTTTAATCAGTAGGTTGCGAGTTATAGCAATGGTCAGAACCAATTTGATAACGTGTGCACCTATGGTAGGTGAAAAGGTTTCCTGATAATCGATGCCTTCTTTTTTGACGAAATCCTCGAACCACCAATCTTGCTTTGAATCTCTGATTTTTGGTGCCAGGGTCTTTGAGTTTGTAAACCCATTTAGTTTCAAAAAATATTGTTTCTTATTTCAGACCTTTTAACGGAATCGTAGACATGTTTGGTTTTGAGTTCGTTGATCTCATCATCCATGGCCTTCTTCCATGATTTTTGCATCTTTTGATCCAAGAGCCTGTTTCGAGTTGACCGGATCGACATATACTTCGCTCAGTAGACAACACATTTTCTTTTTCCTTTGTTTGATCGTGTTGATCTGCGTACCTGCACAGGTTCAACCTCTTCTACTATTTCCACTGGTTCATGTACTGGTGACATTGGTAAAGCGTTTGGCGATGGTTCATGGATATGTTCGTCATCTGAAGTTATTGCATCCACCTGAGTTGGCATTAGTTTATCGAATAGTTCAAAGTATTCTCGTTGAGTTGGTTTCTTTAGATCAGACTTAAATCCCATTAGCTCTTCTTCAAACTTAGTGACATTTGCACTTATTATTATTTGGCCAGTGAACGGATCTAAAAAACGATAATTCTTGGGAGTTGCAGTGTATCCAACAAACAGGCGTCGGTTAGGATAGGGTTAGGTTAGGTTTAGATGGTTAGGTGGTTGTGGGCGTCGGTTAGGATAGGGTTAGGTTAGGTTTAGATGGTTAGGTGGTTGTGGGCGTCGGTTAGGATAGGGTTAGGTTAGGTTTAGATGGTTAGGTGGTTGTGGGCGTCGGTTAGGATAGGGTTAGGTTAGGTTTAGATGGTTAGGTGGTTGTGAGCGTCGGTTAGGATAAGGTTAGGTTAGGTTTAGATGGTTAGGTGGGTGTTGGTGGTCGGTTAGGATATGGTTAGGTGTAGGTTATGGTTAGGTTAGGTGATTAGTGGGGGGTTGGGCGTCGTTTGATATAGGTTAGGTGATTAGGTGAGTGTTGGGTGTTGGGTGTCGTTAGGTGTGGGTTAGGTTAGGTGATTAGTGGGGGGTTGGGCGTTGTTAGGTTTAAGTTAGGTTAGATTTGGTGGTTCGGTGGGTGATTGGCGTCGTTAGGAGTAGGTTTAGGTTAAGTTAGGTGATTAGTGGGGGGTTGGGCGTTGTTAGGTTTAAGTTAGGTTAGGTGGATTAGTGGTTGGTTGTCGTTGTTCCTAAGGCGATGAGATGTTGAGTTGAGTGAGGTGAGGGGGTGGGGAGCTTGCTGCCAACGGTTTCGTACAAGTCCCATAGGCAAAACGTTAGTTTTGCGGGACTTGTACGAAATTGAATTTATTATTAACAAATTGAATTTTATTTTCGGTTTCGTTTTTCTAGGTTGTTTAATTTACAGGTAATACAAGTACCATTTTGTCTAAATAATTACTTTGATAATCTTTTGATCTTTTTAAATAATTTTTATGTACTTTTCTTTTCTTCTGGTATATTTTCAGAGAAGTGCAATTCTCAACTATTGATTCATATTAATGTTTATATTAATCCAATTTCTTCAATAACAGAAACATTTGCTTATTGACAAATTTATGTGTACAAATATAAATGAATTTTTAAAATGGTAAAACTTACTATTCAAACTTGGCCAGGTTTAATCGATTATAAAAATTGTATACAATTTAGATGAGGATAATATTCAGAATCATCAAAATTGTATTTTTTAAAATTATTATTGTAAAAGTTTATTTTTTTAATAATTTCAATGCAAAAGTCAAAACTCAAAAGAATATATATCAAGGTATTATTAAAATATGTTGCGCCATCTTGAGGAACAAAACCAAACGTTTTATTTTAAATATTATATTTTTCAAACATAATGAAGATTAATTTGGTTTATATTTGTCATGTACTTTTGTTTACTACATACATAGGTTTAATTGCTTTATTTTAGTTGCGAATTTTCACACTCAATTTCCCGAATTACACTCGAAACACTCACACAACAACTCACAATTGAACGTCAATTGTGTCCACTGGTGTAGAACATGTCAATAGTGTTTTAGTTATTTTTAGTAAGCAACACAACATTCTAATAATTCAGTGAACATTATTTGGTTCCACATTAAACAAACAGTGGAACAGTCCACCCCAAATCGAGTCCACCACCACCCCTCGATCCGGCCAGTTGCACTCACTCACACACTGCACACACTGTTCAATCATTACGGTACGACGTATATTGCTCGTATACACGCTCGTTAGTTAGTTAAGCAGCCCAAGTGACACTTCACCAACCAAATCATTAATTATCGTATGTCACTTTTGGGTGAATGGTGAAAACTGTCCGTTCCTTTCTATATCAATCTACTTACCTTACCCCTAAAAAAATACAATGTTTACTTTTCTCTGTCCGTTATACTTTCACCGGTGAAACCGTCCTTTTAATCGAATCGTCCATCACCGTCACTGTCGTAGTGCAATGGACAGACAGACTGACAGACAGACTGACAGACAAACACGCATTGACTATTGGCGGCAATGACGGTAGTGAGTCGACTGATCAGCTGTAACTTTGTATTGACTTTAGGGTGAACGCGATCAACTATCTACTTACCCCTAAAAAAATACAATGTTTACTTTTCTCTGTCTGTTATACTTTCACCGGTGAAACCGTCTTTTTAATTGAATCGTTCATCACCGTCACTGTCGTAGTGCAATGGACAGACAGACTGACCGGCAGACTGACAGACAAACACGCAAAGACTATTGGCGGCAATGACGGTAGTGAGTCGACTGATCAGCTGTAACTTTGTATTGACTTTAGGACGAACGCGATCAACTATCTACTTACCCCTAAAAAAAATACAATGTTTACGTTTCTCCGTTATACTTTCACCGGTGAAACCGTCCTTTTAATCGAATCGTTCATCACCGTCACTGTCGTAGTGCAATGGACAGACAGACTGACCGGCAGACTGACAGACAAACACGCAAAGACTATTGGCGGCAATGACGGTAGTCAGTCGACTGATCAGCTGTAACTTTGTATTGACTTTAGGGCAAACGCGATCAATCTACTTACCCCTAAAAAAATACAATGTTTACGTTTCTCCGTTATACTTTCACCGGTGAAACCGTCCTTTTAATCGAATCGTTCATCACCGTCACTGTCGTAGTGCAATGGACAGACAGAGTGATAGACAAACACACATAGACTATTGGCGGCAATGACGGGAGTGAGTCGACTGATCAGCTGTGACTTTGTATTGACTTTAGGGCGAACGCGATCAACTAACCTCTAAAATAATCTTATCTATAAGAAATGTATATTCTGTGTATGTACTGTGTGATGTCAAAGTCAATTGGATTGCAATCACCACAAAATCTTTTTGGTTCAACAATTGTTTACTGCAAGTGTAAGTGTTGCCATTTTGCTTTCACAAGATCTATTTGGTAAGTAGACTGAGTGTTTAGTGAGTGAACATGTGTTACATTTATAGTGCTTTTGAGTGTCAATTGGACTAATTCCGTACGATGCAGGTTACTAAGTCATGTTAAACTTGCGGAATATTCTTTGTTATTTATTATAAATGATTGCATAGCGTGAAATGTTCATTTAATGGGCTCGGCTGATTGTCCGCATTTGTCAAGTGACAATTTCTCATGCTCCGATTCATTTACAGTGTTAGTTAGCGGACGAAATTTGCTTCGCTGGATATTAGGTTTTATGAAATTTAGCTAAATGTGACACATGCTTGGTAACATTTGTTAATATGTTTTGAGTTTATGAAAATAAAGTCCATTTTGCTGAGATTCAATAAGAATCTTCCAATAGTGTGACTCAAAGAGGCACTCCCAAGTTGACCTTGAACATCTGAAGTAGAGTTCATGAGGTCATATGGTGAGGTGCAAATGTGCACTATTATTGGATATCAGTGGTTGTAGAGATTTGAATCATATGTCGAATGTTCCAAATTGTGATCATTGGGTTATTCAGTAAAATATTGTATACAAAATCCTATAGAAGAATTGGCAGAAGCAAATAGTAACAAAAGGGAATTCATATATTTACTGCTCGATTCATTGGAATCATGCCGAATCGTTTATCGGTATCGTTTCAAGTGTGAGCCCGCATTGGATAGGTAAAACTCAATGTACCGAAGAGTTTAAAGTGTGTGTACAAAATAACCAGTGCAATATCCAACGAATCGCTATAATATTGAACCATATGACAACGAACTAAATATGACCATTTAACGGTGGTCTCAATCAAACTACTTCAAATCGATTTCCATTTTCAGTTTGAATGATTATATCTGCAAACAGCGGAAAAAATTTACTGCGCCAGCTTTAGCTGGCGCAGTTTTTTTCCGCGTTTGCCTGACGACTTGTTAACACTAATTTGATTTTTTGTCCAAGTTTATTCAATGCACGCAACTTTACTCATCTAAATGAGCAAGCGTGCGGCCGCTTTATTAAATAATTGAGTTAATACATTGAGTTAAACAATTGAGTGATCAGCAAGGCGACAATCAAAGCAATAAATTGCTGGTAAGCACACGATATGCACCCAGGAACAAAACATTGAGTTAAATCATTGAGTTAAATATGAGAGGGATAATTGAGTTAAGAATTGAGTTAAACAATTGAGTTACGATTGAACCACATTAAAAGGTGGGTCTTGAATGTTGATTGAATTGAACGATAAAAAAAATCGCGAATGGATCTGATAATGTTTGATCATTGAACTACGACCGCAATGGGCCAAAATAATCAAATGAATGATCAAAAAAGGTCGCGATTGGACAAAAAAAATGTTTGATTATTGAACTACGACCGCAATGGGCCAAAATAATCAAATGAATGATCAAAAAAGGTCGCGATTGGACAAAAAAAATGTATGATTATTAAACTACGACCGCAAAGGGCCAAAAATAATCAAATAAATGATCAAAAAAGGTCGCGATTGGACAAAAAAATGTTTGATTATTGAACTACGACCGCAATGGGCCAAAATAATCAAATGAATGATCAAAAAAGGTCGCGATTGGACAAAAAAAATGTTTGATTATTGAACTACGACCGCAATGGGCCAAAATAATCAAATGAATGATCAAAAAGGTCGCGATTGGACAAAAAAATGTATGATTATTGAACTACGACCGCAATGGGCCAAAATAATCAAATGAATGATCAAAAAGGTCGCGATTGGACAAAAAAAATGTATGATTATTGAACTACGACCGCAATGGGCCAAAATAATCAAATGAATGATCAAAAAAGGTCGCGATTGGACAAAAAAATGTATGATTATTGAACTACGACCGCAATGGGTCAAAATAATCAAATGAATAATTTAAAAAATCGCGAATAGACCCGAAAATGTTTGATTATTGAACTAAGACCGCAAATGGGCAAAATAATCAAATGAATGATAAAAAAAAGTTCGGGAATGGACCTAAAAATGTCTATTTTTTGTCTAAAACTATAATTACTAAGTCTAAGTAAAGAGGAGAACTAAAGTTGGGAAAGGAAGGGAAAGGAATAAAGAATGGATTAGTCAATTTTTTCAGTCAGCAATCAGCAATCAGCTTCCTGGTCAGCCAGCAGCACTGGTGGAAGATTGATGTTTCGCTTCCAATCGTCGCCCACAAGTTGATCTTCGTGATACGCGATGGTCCGTTTGATGAAATCCTGCTTCTTTTTGAATTCTATGCAATCGACGGAGTTGGCGCGATGAGTTGTCTGTCTAGGCTCGTTATTGTTCCCTAGACCTTTGTTGAATTTGACACAAGTAGCGCATCGAAGAATTCTTGAGCAGTTGTGGCTGCAGTGTCTGATAAACATTACCGAGCAAGTTGAACATATGGAATCATGACTCGGGCATGTGTTCAGATAGTGATCAAAAGACAAACAGTTTTGGCATTGTCTGACAAGGAAAATTTTGTTGGTTTTAATGTCGCCATAGCCAAAATTGACAACAAAGTTGTGACGGAACAATAACTTCCATAATTGAGGAGAAATTCCATAGAAGATTTTCTTTGTGTTCATATGGTGATTGTATGAATTAGTTAAATTTTGTTTCCATATAAAATGATCACTCAGGCCGCGTAGATATTTGGTGTTTGTTGTAATAAGCAAAGCCAATTTGTCAGGAGAAAATTCACTTGGGACATTTGGCACTTCAATTGTTGGCAGATTATAGACTGGTGGCCGGATTTCACATTGCTTAGATAAATCAACGTCCTTCGAGATAACTGATTTATAGTTGTCTCGTTGAGCTTTCGAACTGAAATCGATTGCGACACCTCTTTTGGTGGTGCGAACATCAGTCGCGGTGATTTCAGGGAGAAGATATGGATCACTGATCTTCTTGAGGCGAACAAGTACTTCTCTTGGTGTAAAGAACACAGGCTGGTGCGAAATAATGACAAGTGTGAAGAAAAGTTTTGGAAGAGGCTTTTCTGGAGATGCTTCAGATTGGGGCGATGTGGAAAGAGTATTGATTGTTGCTGTAGATTGTGTCTGGTGAGTAGCCTGGTGGTTAAGAGTCGACAATTTTGATAATTCATCATTGACTTTCTGAATAGTGGAAAAAGCGCGGTTTCCATCCACTCTGAAACCAGTCAATTCAGAGTTAACTGATTTAATAGAATTAAGAATATTTTCTTGAGCGTCCAGTAAAATGCCCAACTGAGTAGTCACAAATGATGGCAGCACAGGGTTGTTGTCCTTGTGACTCACGTCATCATCCTTTTTGTTATGTTCAGAGACAAACTTTTGAGCCATATTCCGCTTACGTTTAGTGGTTTTCAAGGGCTTGCCTTTTCCTGCTAAAACAATATTCGATTGCAGTCTGATGGCGTCTGAGACGGTAGAGAGTCTTTGGACTACTGATTCAGGAAAATTTTTGTAGTATTTTGGTTTTGTTCCAGAAAAATAATTATTTTTCCCAAGAACAAAATCAATTTGATCTGCACAATCCATAAATACTTCCCAAGCCTTGTGAACAGCATCTGTTTGAAGGGGATCATGATCCGGTGGTAGAAAAATTTGGTTCATTTGTTGGGTGCGAACTTCAGCTAGGGCTTCGATATCAATACGTGAGCCTCCAGCAGCCAGATGTTCACGATAGAAAGAGTTGACATGTTCTAGGCGGCTCAATTTACTCTTAAGAACCAGCACCGAGTCCTCAGGGATGACAAATGCAGGTTGGGAAGGTTTGGGAAGTGTGAGTACATGAGGAAGCATAAGTGATGATTCGCTAGTATTAGTGGATACTTGACTCGATGAAAGTGTGTTAACCGAAGAAATAGATTTCTTAGCGCGTTTGGATGCAGTGGTTGATCTAATCTCGGGGACATATTCCGGATCTGAATCTATAGCTGGTTGTTGCCTACGTTTCATGCTGCGAGTGTTTGGTTTAGACATTTTAACACGTGTAGGCCAAGAGTGTTTGAGTAGTAATAGTCGTCAGAACCAAGGCGCACGAGGATCGAAATAGGGGGGGGGGGGGGGGGAGATTTTGCGAGGTGGTGTGTTGTTGTCGAGAAAAGTGAACAAAGCAAAGTTTAGGATTGAGGCAAATCTCGTGATGCTGAATGATAACTTGTTGTGTTGAATGATTCTTGAGTACGGACAACATAACAACCACAACAACAACAACACGAAAATCATACAATTGGACACGAAAAGTGTTAGCACTGAGGCTCACAATAGAAACCAAGTAGTGTTATTCACTGATACACGAACCGAGGTTCCTAGGTGCCCAAGTAGATAGAGATTTGCAAATTGGCACGAGAAGAGGACGAGAATTGAGACGAGAGACGAGCAAAAGAAGTGACATACACAACGATCGAGCTACGAGTGACTTGTTTTTGTCCCAGTTGAAGGAAAATGTTTTTATTTAAAGGAATTGTATTTCAGAATATTTTTAAAGAAAATTAAATACTACGCAGCTAAGCATTCACAATGGTTATAATTTGTTTACAAAAATTTTCTAAATTCATATTTTATTATTTATATTTATTTTAATTTATTATTTGTTTTTCTAAATTTATTTATTAAAATTTTTTAATTAAATATTTGTAATCTAATAAATCAATCAACTTACTTGAATTGTAAGATCATTTCAAAAAGGTTAACTTTTTTAATTTAATTAAAAATTTATTAATACAATCCACTATTCCACCTTTCTCTCAGTAATCTTTTTGTTGGATTTATTCTTGATCACCACAAAATAGACCTCTTCCATCACTTCCTCCCGCACCGTATTAATTGAAGTCAACGTTCGCCTCAACTGTTCACTGTATCGATCAATGAATTGTCGATAAGTTGGATTCGATAATTTTGGTTCCAGCTTCAAACTTCTACTTTGAATGTCTTTCAGTTCACTCGATATGTACTGCGTTAGGTTGAGCATTGCAGGTGATTTGGTGTCGGATGTAATGGCGAGCAAGCGATTAGTCAGTTGGGTTAGTGAGTTGATTGTTTGACTGATGAAACGAACGATTGGTGTGAGGATTGCTCGGGCTCGAATGGTGTTGGCGTTCACTATAAAAATATGTTTGATTAATGAAATATTTAATTACTTCGTTGTATGGTGTAATATTTAAAGGTTATCACTCACTAATTTAATTTTAAATTTCATAAAATTCATAAAACTTACCTCTACTCGTATAATCGTCCACAAATTCAATCAACAACTCGACAATGTTCACCTCAAAATCGAAAATCCTCTTCCCCAGTCCAATGGCCAGTTCCATAGTCTCATTGTTATTACTTTCCACCCCAACCATAACGTCCATGGTCTTTCCAGCAATATCCAAAAAGTTCTGCGAAACAATCTTCAGTGGGCTCAACATTAAATTCACCGTCAATGGCCGCACTAAATTGCACAGAAATCTATCTTGGAAAATGTCGTTGATGAAATCTTCGATTGGTTCGATGATTTTCATGACTAATTCGTACACGATGGGCAGATTTTCCTGTGTGAAACCATGATTGTACAGGGCGCGTAGTTTGGTGATTGATTCGTGCAGTGGGTCGAGTAACTTTTTGAAACGAATCGTTAGTTCCAAATCTAGAGCGTCACAAATTCTCAGTAATTTATAAAGGTTATTCGATTAAAATTACAATAAACTTTACTTGTTTTATTCTGTTTTTGCTCATACGAAGCAAATGGATTCAACGATCTTATCCAAGTACCTCGCTCGGGTCTAGCTTCCACAATTGTACAACTGTCATTCAAAATGTTTAACACAAAAATGCAAAGTAAAATCATGCATATCGACTTCATTTTTTAATTTAAAAATAAGTTTTCAATAAAATCGTTTCAAATATTTTAATAAAAGGTTTAAAGATTTTAACTGTTGATCTCTTTTTATAGATTATATTTGAATTCAACTATTAAAATCATGTACATTATTTATTGAAATTCCATATAAATTCATGTTTTTAATCTAGTTGTGTTGGATTTAAATCCAAACTGCAGCTGTTTTACTTTGATAAATTGACATTTCCCTTCTGATACAAATTGGTTTATACATAATTTTAATTGGATTCATTTCAACCATTTAACTTGTAGTTTTCCATTCCTATCAAATTCACTGTATTTATTGATTTTTCAACTTAGTCTTAACTTTTGTTTTGAAAATGGTAACCTTACTTTATTTTTAATTTTTAATGAGATTCGTTTTTGTTAAGAAAATGAAAAGACATATTTCATCAGACTAACTATTTCCAAGTACAATTTTAATTAGCTCGTAGCTTTAGAATTGGCTTTTTCTAGTTTGAATTGGCAAAGCCTAATCTCGATCACATGTATGATGTGTCATGGCAAAAGGAAAATTCCCAGCCATTTGTGCATTTGCAATATTCAATGTCAAACTGCAGGTGTAGTACAATTGTGGACTTGTTGCGTTACTACTTCAAATGTCAGTTGTAGTTGGCTTAGTTAGTATGAAATTAGTTTGATGTTTATGTTTTGTTTATTTATGGATTTGATAATGTGGAAACGAATGAATGCGAGAGTGATCGTGAATTGACGTAATATGAGTGAGTGCAATTACACCTGTGCAATGCAATGACGCACATGCACTGAGCAGAATGTTTGGGGGCAAGATTCGTTTTGTAATTGATTTTTATTTAGTTCAATCTCTTTGATGCAATTGGAATTTAAAATGGTTAACCACGTGAATACTTAATAGCTCTTAATAAAATTCATTTATAGTAAAATAGTTTAATTGATTAATTCATTTTTTTTGCAATTTCAGGTATACAATTATGAAACATTTTTAGCGAGACTCTTTTAGAGTCGTAAGCTTATGCTATTGCCATCGTGTCTGTCTGACCGTCCGTCTGTCTGTAAACCTTTGTCCATATCCTGAAAGAACCGTAGACCCTAAAATTACCAAATTTAGCAAACATACACTAGGGAGAATATGTAATCGACTAGTCAGACCAAAACTGGGCGCCATGGATCATGACGCCCATTCTGGTGACAAATGTATTCTGAGAGAACCGTAAACCCTAAAACTAGTCTTAAGTGACGCCGTGGGCGTGAAGTCGGAGCGGGAGTATCGCCAGCACTCGTCCTTATCAGTTCAGTCATCAATGAGTCATCACAGTGAGACAGACACACACGTCAACTCAATTCTCCATACACATCTATGTAAAACATCACTAATTATTTTTTATCTCCGGTGACCTTTGACCTTATGTGCCCAAAATCTAATCAGTTCGTCTACACCCACACCAGAATTTTTGGTAAAATTTACAGGACGATCCATTGAACCGTATAGACGCTATCCTGCTTACAAGCGTTTTCCATCAAGTGGCACCAAAGGAGTCTCGACTCACAACTCACACCCGAACTCGCTCCGCTCGTTCGGGTGTAAGTTAGTGAGTTCGCTCCTCCAATTACCAAATTTGGCATACATACACTAGGGAGTATCACGAGTCAACACGTTAAACTTATTTCACGAGATATTTTGACCAGTTCATATTGAGGACATAAATAATCAAATCCCGAAAAAAATTTATTTCCCTGAGCTCGATTTTCAGATTAAATCGAGATTAAAATCCGAGATTTCGTCATATTTGGCTATTTTCGAAAATTTATTAAAAATAGTTTAAATAGACTCTGGCTCATTGTATGGTTGTTTTAGGATTATTTTGTTATTCAAATTTAATTACCAAAAAACTGGGAAAGGAAATTCTTAGCCAATTCGTGGGAATCTCAAAAATACGAAATAAACAAATTGCGGGCATTCAGTGCCCACTAGCGCGCGCACTGCCCACAGTCTCGAGGCAATCGCCTTATGTGTCTGTCTGACGTTCGGTGTTCGTGTTTGCATAGGCACACACACATGTGTCTGCATGCATTGGTTGTGTTGAATGTGACTGAAGTGCTTTACTATTTACATTTCATTATCATGGCGTGTCCTCGTAAAAATCATCACTGCTATATTTGTGGTTTATTGGTGTTTCAAAGCAATAAAGATGGCAAGATCACGAAAAAGAATCAAGCCAATGTTGAACAACCGGGAAAGAATCGTTTTGACATTAGATGGATCAAGCATTCCTACGTTAGTTTCTTTGATACTAAATTTGATGATCAATCAGACTGTGCTCCAGTTGTTCAATTCAAATACACGAAGCGATTTTGATCCCTCAAATAAAGTTACTTAATTTTTTATCCATGGTAACTGGAAAGACCAAGAACCACATAAAAAAAGACCTTAATTTACCGGGCCAGAAACCAAGAAACTGGTACAACGTCAGTCAGAATTCATAGAGCTTTTAGATTCGTGGGAATTGCTTGCCTAGTTGGCGTTCGTAGATGTATGATACAACTTTTTAGGAAACAAACGAAGTGACAACTATTTGCAACTTATTAAGGGATAGTGCCAGAGTTTCATGAACATTGGCTGCAGTTGCACTTACAAGCTTCATCTTTTGCATGCTCGTCTAGACCGATTTCCACCGAATTTTGGAGCTCATGGTTAACAACAATGCGAACGTGCCCATCAATTGATGGTACCAATCGAAACAAGATATTCAGGTGGTAAAAGAAACGCCGAAATGATTGGTGATTTTTATGCATCCATGAACAACCACAACACACTAGGACATATAAGCAAACGTCTCAAAACATACAGTCTTGCTGATCATGATGATTAATTGTGATGAATATTCTGTTGTTTTGTATGTGCATTCTTAAATTGATTATTTCTAAATAAATAAAGCCAAACACACAAATTGTATTTTTACTATGAGGTAGACAAAAGCCACACTGCCACAGCAGCAGCAAACTAGTAATCAAAACAAACGTCTTCTGTGAACAAACCCTTTCATTTTGGGGCACTGCTGCCCCTCGTTTTGAAATATTTTGCTATATTTTGCTACATTTGACATAGTCTTACATTTTTTGAGATTCCCACGAATTGGCAAAGAATTTCCTTTCCCTGTTTTTTGGTAATAAAATTAGAAATACAAAATAATCCTAAAACAACCATACAATGAACCAGAGACTATTTAAACTATTTTTAATAAATTTTCGAAAATAGCCAAATATGACGAAATCTCGGATTTTAATCTCGATTTAATCTGAAAATCGAGCTCAGGAAAATAAATTTTTTTCGGGATTTGATTATTTATGTCCTCAATATGAACTGGTCAAAATATCTCGTGAAATAAGTTTATGAACTACCTGATTTGTAGACTCGTGGTATATGTAATCGAATAGTCAGACCAAAACTGGGCGCCATGGATCATGACGCCAAATTTTGATAGCGCCAAGTTTTAAAAAAGATTTTTTGTGGTCACTACGTTGAAAATGATGAATAAATGCGTTGCACATTTTAAATAAAAATATTGGTCCCAACACACCTCTTTAGTGATCCAAATGGATCAAATAAAGTCGTTTTTAAAAGTTTCTCAGTTAATAGTTCAAGTTTCTATTTTTTAAGAGTCTCGCACTTTGCCTGGCTTGCCAGACAATCTTATTTAATATGAACAGACATGAATTTTACTAGTATTTGAACCAGCAGCTAGCATTTTGAAACATTATAGCTATCATCAATAAAAATAGTTAATGCCATTGGCATGAAAGTCGGAGCGAACAATTTTAGAATCATAATATTATATTAAATATATATCAAATTAAAAATATTAAAGTTCTATTTAAGTTCATATTAGACTTAAGATCAGTAGTATCATTATCAACGATGGTGGACAGACAACCAAATAGATCAGGATTTTCGTCAATAAATGATAGATTTGGTTTACTAATTTCAATAACACGGTAATACTTATTATGAATTTTTTAACCAAATTAAATCTTTTCGCAACTTGTCAGCTCTGGAATGGAAGTAAGCAACTTCTGATGGAGTGTCCTTCGGGAATAGTATAACCGATGATAGTTCAGAAGGATGATAGGGTAAATTCACGAGCATAACCTTTAATATCCTGACGGAAATTAATAACATTTCCTTTATAACCCAATTGAGCATTCCGAATTTTAAACATTGTCACAACAGGATGGACACGAGCAGCTGCTCCATGTAAGTCAAATCAGACAGTTCAGTTGGCACAGTACCAGGATCCATATTGTTGCGTTTACTGAGTTTACGTATATAGTTTGATCAATTTCCTTTACACAATGAACACAGGTTTGATTGGAATTGATTGGATTGATTCAAATAAAATCTATAGCAAAAATATTAAAAAGTTCAATAAGAATTATTCAGTTAGAATCAAATGAATTCCTAAATATTAAAGCGGAAAATCGAAGCCCACTTTTGCTCATTTTGTCATGATAGAAATTAATACTGTATATTTACAGATTGCTCAGTGTAAGTAGCCGAAACATAAGCACATCTACATGCATTTTCCTATCGTGGATATCACAAGATAATGTGCATCACTCAATCCGGAACATTGACAGATCGTATCTACTGATCAGGGGTTTTTATTCGGTGAGGGTCATGAACTCATTGTCATGAGGGTTGTTACGATATTTATTTTTGTCAAGGCTAAAGGGCCAATTTTACTTGGAGTTGGGTCTCACTCTTTAACCTTGAAAATTGACTTTCATAAAGATTTTCAATGGATTTCCAAAAAAATAATTTAATTTATAACCACCACAGATGATACATACGTACAAACATTAAAAAGAACCTGTAATCTACATATTTTGAATGTGGTTTAAAGTTATCAATAAGATATTAATCAACATGATGGTAGTTCATGAAACGTAGTAGTCGGAAACGTAAACACAAACACACTCCAAAACTGTGTCTCACTGTAATCTCATTTGGATGTTTTGGTTAGTGCGCATCTTCTTTGTGCACAAAGGGCCCGCGGTATTCCGTGTGCTGTGTGCTTGTCTGCATAGCTGATGACTCATCACCCACATCACACGCATGCAGTGTTGACACTCTGTCCCAACACATTTCTATACAAATTATTTGGAGATTTCAATAAATCACAACTCCGTTGCCCTTTGACCTATAGTGACCTATTTTCGCACTGCACATCTACACTACCATCAGAACATTGAGTTAAATTTTCAGAACGATCCATACGGTAGTTTCGGAGGAGTATTGGGGACAAAAATAGCGTTTTCTCCCAATTTCTCTCGGATGTTATCGTCGCTCACAAACAAACTCACACCTCGCTCGCTCCGCTCGCTCAGCGTGAGTTTGTTTGTTCGCTCCTCTAATTAATGAAATTTAATTTAAGAAATTGTTTATTTTTGCTATTGTTTGTTTAAACTTAATATTTAATTTGGTTTATTTTAACAAAATAAAGTTTATACCATAAACATTTATTAAACACCATTACCAATATAATTTTAACTTTATCGGACAGGTTTTTGCAATGATAGATCTTAAATGGTTTAACAATTTTATTTCCTGATTTTTATAAATCGGATTTTAAATTTTTAAATTAAAATTAATTTCATTTTTAATAAATAAATTCAATTATTTTTCTGGTCTGAAACAAACTAAATATACAACCTGGTATTCTCTCCTTTTGGTAGGTTATTCTTTTTGGCCTAATTAAAAAAAATTAAGTGTGGATGTTTTTATTAAGAATTCTGTCAAATTGTTGTACGAATTGAAGCGTATTTCTATAAGTATTTAAATTCCTTATTTTCTTTTTTATTGGAATAGTTCTTAAGTCACTGAGTGCAACAGCTCAAATTGAGACGCAAGAAAAGTGTCATCAAATGAGTGCTCTTTACTGAAATTTGAAAATAGCTGTCTGATTTTTCCGACTAAGCATTTTACAAAGGTAATAATCCCAACTCTAAATTGCAATTCCAATGCAACGAATTTTTAACAGAATTGGTTTTAAAAGCTCTAAACACTTAACTTTCAACTTTATGCTCTAAATTCTCAACAAATTTCTGGATGTTTGTCACTATTTTTTCAAAGAGTACTTTTAGCTTTCAAACAATTGTTCAATCAATTCGCAGCTTGATAGTTCTCACAACTGGTAAACCAAATTGAATTAACTTTCGAAATATTTATACTCAAAATTTTCGTTGATTCTGTTAATTTCTTCATTACTTTAATCGTCCATTTTAGACCGGTCACTTCCTTTATTGCAAATAGATTTGCACTTGCACCTGTTGCAATTTGTTGCAAATAAATGTCAAATAAAATTTCCATACAGGAAAGTTACATGATTAGGAAATGCTGCTGTAATGTTAACTGTATTACCCAATTTGATGATGTAAATGTCATTGCCAAGTTGTCATGCATTGTCTTGAAACAAAGTGGATTGGAATGCAAATTAATTCTTCTTAACTGTTCATATTGTTTTTATGTAACTGGTAAATCAATTATTATTTTTATATTTAAATTCAAAATTTAAATTTAATTAGTTTAATAATACTGACACTAATAATTTAAAAAATGATTTAAAGGTATGTTAAAAGGTTTTCATTTTAACTTATAATTAAAGTTAAGCTTTTGTTTTCTTCCATAGTATTTCTTAGTGAATCATAGGTTACTTAATAAAATTTGCAATAATTCTCTGTCATGGGACTTGTCATAATTAATCCCAAACGATTAACAACTTACAAAATGGTATATAACCTAATGTACGATACCCCGAAAAGGTACAATTCACTTATTTTGTTTTCTTATCAACCAACAATTGATCAATAAACCGATTTTAACATGACAAAACTTATCAACCCGAAAACAGCCCTTTTGGTGCTTTTCATTGGAATGGCATTACTCGGCACCGATCATCACGTGTCCAGTCAACCAAGCATTGGTGGCTCATTTGGTGGAAGCTTTTTGGTTGGCATTTCGAATGGAATTCTTAATTTCTTTCAGATGTTGGCCTCGACCTTTATCAATATGATCAAAAGTGGCACAGAGAGTGTTCAAAGTGGTGTCGCTGGACTTGGGGCAGTGTTGAATGTTTTGTCTAGTTTCTCGCAGTTGTTGGTTCAAACTGCTAATTCGTTGAATGATGCTGGTAATTTTTTAATTTTAAAATTATTTTATTCAATGACAAGTTTTTTAATTTTATAAAAGGCAAACTCACAACCTCCCAACTGTCTACTTTACTTCAAATTCTAAATCAAATCGTCAAAGTCTACACGAGCATCATAAGTCAACTGTCCTCAGTGAGCTCTACCGCAGGCGTCAGTGAACTACTGAACAGTGCACAGTCTCAGCTTCAAAGTCTGGCTCAGCAGATCCAAGATTTGATCAGCAAATTGCCCAATCAAATACTGTCGAGCCTAACTGGCGTATTGAACAATTTGCTTTCAAGTCTAAATGGACTTTCGGGTTTGCTTCCAGGGGTGAGCATTCCGACACTACCAACAATTCCCGGCATCGTACTTCCAACTCTTCCAGGTATTATTATTCCTTCGATTCCGACTATTCCACCCAATGGAATACAGAATCCTTTTCCAAACATTCCAGGAATACCTATTTTTGGTTGATCAGATTAAATTGAAATTGAATTTTGTATCATTGACAACTCTTCTTTTAACTGGTTTTTTTAATATTTTAAATTTCTTTACAAATTGAATTTTTTCTTTAATCCTTGACAAATAATCAAGATTGTATTAATTAATAAAATGTTTATCATAAAGAGTACTACGTTTGAACAGTACGTGGTCGTTTAGCTTAAATAAAAGGTTTAATAATTTTCACAATTTAAATTTCCATTAAAAATACAATTCTTATTATGGCCCAAAGTGGAAAATATTTTGGCAGATTTCAACGCAATCATTGCCAAGACTGAAAGTATCATCAATGGACCGAGCAGTACTACTGTGGCTATAGCGCTATAGTGCTAATTAGTTGTTAATTGGTAATTTCGTTTTACAATTTAGATTTGACAGGCCAAACACACATTTTGAATTGTTTCTTGTTCTTAAGTAGTTAAACAAATAAAGTGCTTTATTTAATAATGTTTATTAATCAATGTTATTGATTCAACTCTTGATGTATTTCAGTATAAATGGTAAAATATTAATTGAACATTAAAATTGTTCTCCGTTTTTTCAAATAACAATACAATTCAATTTTTTATAATTTTTTTATTAATCATAGATCATATTCAACCATAAGTCTTTCTCGTATTATAATCTCTTTCCGACTGGAATAAAAGAAATGGTTATTTATGAAAATAGTCAATCTTCAAACAAAAAAAAATAAAATATGTCGTAACAATCAACATTTCTATTCCATAATCAAACCAAATGTCCAATTGCACAATTTTATATTTATTTTTAAATTAAAATTTCCATTGAATATTTCTAAATAAGGTCTTTATTGATTTACAATTATAAATGTCAATGCAATTCATCATTGTTTGCAAACTAATTTATTACTTCACTTTAAATATTTATTTTTCCAGCAGACTTGGAATGGAATGTTTGAATGTTATTTAGTACACAATTTTGATAATGATTTCCATCTTGATTGTTTCAATATTGCAAAGTATATTGAGAAGATATATGAAAGATGATTTGAAAATACAATATTTTCCATTTATTTAAAATTTTGTATAAATAGATTTTTTTAATGTTATTATTTTATATTATCTGATTTAATTTAATTGATTTAAATCGAAGAAATTAAAATGGCAAAACTGTACGTCTCCGCAATTTTGGTGGCTTGTATTGGAGTCTATCTAATGCTCGCTTGCTTTGGTCCGCAAGTTTCTGAAGCTGTTTCCCAAGAACAAGATGATTTGCCCAAATTCGGTTATGGAGCTAGAATTTTGGAAAATGCTTTAAATCGTGTGTTTTTTCTGTTTATGGATTTTATTTATTTTTAATATCAATTTATAAATTTATTTAGCTGTCATGTCAAAGATGATTCGAGCTGGAATGGACTTGGTCACCGAGTTGACTCAAATTGCTAGTTCTTTGTCTAAAAATGAAATTACCAAAGAAGTAGAGGAAAAGCTGATGAGATCACTTGAATCGATTGATGCCGGTGCCAAGACTGTCAAGTTGCAGTATTCGCTTCTTTTGGGTTTGATTCTTTGGCCTTTGGCACTGGTCGTTTGTCCTGTTGGATGTTGTCTCGCCTGTTTGGTGTGTTGTATTGTTGGAACTGTGACGGTTGTGGTGGTTGGACTGTTACTCATTGTGGGCACAATTCTATATTCGGGTTCAATGGCTGCAATGTTGCCTCATGAAGCAACTCATGTTGTTGGATCTCTGGTTGACACTCTCGCATCGGTATCTAATGAAACACTGGATGCGGTTAATGTTTTGATCGGACAAGGTAAAATGCTTACATTTTTGTGAATTCTAAATTTTAAATTTACAATTTACAATCTTCAGGACACTCTACCCAGGCAGCTCCAGTGGTCGAAGTGATGCAACTGGTGGTTAGTGCATTTGGTGGAATTGGACACCAACTCAAGCAGGTTCTGGCTCATCCAAATCTTTCCGGTGATCTTTCGAAAGAAGTTTACGCGGTGCTGGTACAAGTTTACGATCAACTCAATGCGCTTGGAGTTCAAACTGAGAGTCTGGTGAAGAACATTCCGGGTAGCTGCAACTGTGATGGCTTGAATGCCACTTTGGCTCACCTGGGAATGCACATTAAGGATGTGGTTTTCAAGCTCAACTATTAAACATTTATGATCACAGTTTTTCTTAAAAACTTTAAAACAAAATTGAAATTACAACAATTTCCCTTAATTTTTAATTTGATCATTATAAATAAACAGATTGGTGCAAATACTTAAAGGTTTCGGTTTTCTAAGTTTTGATAGATGGCACCACTTTTTGTTTTCTTTGTTTTCATGTGCAATTTCGTAATTGATTGCAAAAAGGTAGATTAGATTAAAATGTACGCAGATATATAAAAGGTTGTAATTTTTTATTTTTATAATTAATTTATATTTTATAATTATAATTAAAAATGGTGAAACTCTACATCTCCTCGTTTTTAAAGGCTTGCATCTAATGCTTGCTTGATTCAATCCTCAAATTTCAGAAGCTGTCAAATAAAATCAAAAGAATGAAGAGCAAAAATCATGGTTTTGGTAAATGCTTTCAATCGTATTAATTAAAATATTTATAAATTCAATTTATCTATTCTGCAAAAAAGTTTTGAAATTCAATGAAACTACTCGAACTAATCCAAATCGAAGTTCACTGTCAACTGTTGGAATTATCCAAGACATCAAGGAAGAATTTACTAAAATCAATCGATTCGACAATAAAATTGTTAAGTTGCAGTACTTACTACTGTTTAGCTTTATTATTTGTCCACTGGCTTGGATCATATGTCCAGTGAGATATTGTCTTGCAGGTTTAGTTTGTTGTCTACAGGGCCGTCGCTAGCAAATCTGGCGCCTGAGACGAAATTCAAGTTGGCGCCTATTTTTTTACAAGGCGCTTTTTTTAGTTACATTGCCCCCCATAGTTAGTTTCAAGATTTTCATTTGAAACGACATATTTTTTTCACTCGTTATTTCAACTAATCCTTGTCCCAACTGTCAAGTAGTACTAAGATTTTAAAAAGTCAGTGCAAAAAATCTTTTTTATCATAAACAAATGTTTTTGAAAAACAACTTTAATTTACAAAAGTAAACGAAAAAAATCCGAATATTGAAATATCATAGACAAATTAAGTGATTATTATTTATTGTTTAAAACAGAACAAATTCTAGTGAAACAAAAAAAATTACAAAAGACTTGAATGGTAACGCTTAATGAATTTGTCAACGAGTTCATTTATGTCAAAACTGTTCATAATTTCTTTTTCAATTGAAATTAGTGTTAAATTGTTGAGCCGTTCATTGGTCATTGTAGTTCGAAGATAATTTTTAATTAGTTTTAGTTTAGTAAAACTGCGTTCGGCACTTGCAACCGAAACAGGCATAGTCAAGAACAATCGTAGAGCAGTCACTAAATTTGGCAATAAAGTTTTGTGACCTTTTGTAATGATTGACTCGAGTAATTCAGATGCTGTCTTGAAGGTAAAAATGTCGAGATGATTCTGCACAAACAATATGTCGTCAGCCAGTCCATTACCATCAAAGTCTTTTTCGTCATTCAAAGTATAAAACTCTTCTAATTCTTTTGCATTTTTGCGAATTTCTTCTTCTTCAAGATATTTCAATTTAATAGAATCGTGGAAAAATGCAAATTTCAAATAAAGTTCGTCCATTAATTCAAACCATACTTTACAGGATTCATGAAGGCGTTTCAAAATGGGACTTAAATTTTGAATATAATGATTCTTTGGATCTGGTTGAGTTCGAGTTGCATAAAAGATTGGATCAATTCCACTTTTTTCAGCAAGTTTCTTAGCGTCAGTAAATAATTCCTTCTCTGGGTCAATAAGAAATTCATTAAGTTTTGACACGCAGGATTTCAAGTTCTGTACAGCAATTGATATTTCAGTATTTTTAGCTTGCAAAATTTCACTAACAAAATTGATTTCTTTGAGGGCTTTGTGCCATACAACAAGACTGCAAATAAACTCGTAGTTTTGAATTTGTTTCAAGATTCCAACAATCGTACACTTGACAAGTTCATCAGTCGAATCATTATCTTTGAGTTCGTTCAATGCGTCAACTACTCCACTAAAATTATCAACAATTGGTTTGATTGCATCAATTCTGCTGGCCCATCTGGTTTCACTCAATGGCTTTAGTTTGATTTTGACATGTTTCGTCAAAATGGCCCACCTTTTACTTGATTTAGAAAAAAAGTTGTACAAATTTTGAATTGTCATGAAAAAACGAATTCCCTCGCTGCACTCGTCCACCAAATCGTTGACAACTAAATTGAGAGTATGCGCTGAACAAGGAACATAAGGAGCTCTTGGATTTTCATCAGAAATAAGCTTCTGAGCCCCGATATTCTTTCCTCTCATGCTTGAACCATTGTCATACGATTGGCATCTAAGATCATCAAAAGGTATTTTATTTGAATCAAGAAACAGTTTGATTGCCTCCTTAATGTCCTCCCCAGTTGTGTCAGTAAGTGGCAGAAATCCAAGAAAATGTTCAGACATTTCCACAAACTTTCCATGTTTTTGTTCATCATTCATGGTAATAAAACGAACAATAAACGTAAATTGTTCCACTTTTGATAGATCGCGAGTAGCATCAACCATAATTCCGTAATACTTTGATGAAGTTAACTTTTGCATGATTACTTTTCGAATTTCATCTGCTAAAAATTTAATCATTGTATTTTGAAACTCTGGACTTAAGTGATGGTGGAATTTAGTATTGTTTTTTCGACTTCTTGTCCATTTTTCCATGTGCTGTTTCAAAATATCATCAAATCCAGAAACACTTGTGATAAGCTGAAGATAATTTCCAGCAAACAAAGTTTGATCGTTTTCATCTGGAGTACAAAAATCTCCTCTGAAAGCTAAATTTTGAGATGCTAATAATTTGATAAATGATAAAAGACGAAAATATACTTTTTTCCAGTATTCTAACTTTTCATTTTTAAGTTTTAAAGCATCACAATTAATCGTCTTGCTAGTTCTTAACATCTCTACAAGTTGGTTCAATTTGGTCACTGATTGCTTATGCTCATACAAATTTTCATGATTTGCCAAATCTCGAGTGTAATTGTGATGATCCATCCAGCCGTTGTTACTGAAAGCATTTTTCTTGAATTTGTCAAAAAGTTTACAAGGGTAACAATAAATGGCAGATTTGCTCATTGAAGTAGCAATCCAAGTACGCTGATATTCCTCGCCATTTACATTTCTGGGGGTATACCACTTGGAATAATTTTTCTGCATATTTGAAGGTAGCTTAGAAATGTCAATTTTTGGCAGGAACATTTCAACAATAACTTTTGCAATCGGAGATGAAATGTTGTACGGCCAATTTGCAATGTCATTCAACTTTGAAAAATCTAAAAATTTAATATAAATAAATAAATAAATAATCAGATTATAAGTACTTTTTGTTAAAATCGCTTACCAGTGCAAGTGTTGTTTGATGTATTGTCAATCAAATTTTCAAAAAAATCAGGCTCGTGGTTAAGATTAAATAAATCACAATTATTATTTTCAAATTCAAATGAAGAAAATGACGAAGTGGGGGAAGTCGACGAATTAAGCGTCGAATCATCAAAAGGAAAAGAATTTGTAGATGTTGAGTTGAGAGTCGAATAATCAAATGAAGAAGAATTTGTAGATGCTGAGTTGAGAGTCGAATAATCAAATGAAGAAGAATTTGTAGATGCTGAGTTGAGAGTCGAATCATCAAAAGGAAAAGAATTTGTAGATGTTGAATTTGGCGTCAAATCGTCAAAAGGAAGAGAATTTGTAGATGTTGAGTTGGGTGTTGAAACATTTGAAATGTTATCAGATGATGTAGGAATCGATGAAATAACTTTAACTTTTGAAGGCAATTCTGTGTCGATTTGATCTAAAGAGCATCGTTTTTGTTGATTTGGAGTCAATTTTTGTGGAGCATCTTTGATAAATTTAAAATTAACAAAAATTTAGTATTAACAAAAAATTATTTACCTTTAACATTGTTGCTAGTTGAAATAATACGTTTTGGCAATGTGTTGATCCACCCTTTAAGTCCATCTTGCAATTGTTTTTTATCAATATTTTCATCTTCTTTCTTCTTTGACTTTATGCGGTCCCAACCGGATTGCTTCTTACTCATCGTTATATCGAACAATTAATTAAAATAAAAAATCACAATATCAGAAACAGAAACAAAAGAAGCACACTAAGAAATGCAAATAAACGAGAATAAAAACAAACAAATCGTTTCTTCAAACACATGTGGTCATTTAGCACTCGAGTTTAGCATTGAGTACTCATTCAGCCACACAATATGCCTACGGTGGTAGGCACACACGAGGGTGTCCGTGTGTGCGTGTGTTTGTTTGTGTGTGCTATTTTGTTGTCAGTTCACAGTGCTGCTAGAACAAGTTTCTGACTCTTCGCTAGATAGTTCAATGTTTGCATTGAAACTATCGATACCTCTCTTCTGCAGGGAAACACACTGTTCTTGTTTATATTTTACGAGAACTACTTGAAAAAATGCTTACAAAATGTTTAAAAAGCAACTAAACTTAAAAATTGGATTAAAAATTTTTGAAATTATTTTTTTAATTGGCGCCTAAAAACGTCTCAAGCACTTTGGCGCCTGAGACGAACGTCTCATGTGTCTCAATAGTAGGAACGGCCCTGGTTGTCTAGTGAGAACTCCGACACTGGTTGTGGCTGATCTACTGTTCATTGTTGGAACATTTCTACGATATATTCGGTTTCTATGGCAAATGAAATGGTTCCATATGAGGTTATGAATGTTTTCGAAACGCTGGTCGACACATTAGGTTCGAATGATGATTCTGTTAATTCATTCTGTTAGTTCATTAAGTTTGTTGATGGTATAGTTAAAAAGGTGAAAATATAATTGTGTTTATTAAATTAATTCGAAGATACTTTCATAATTTTGTAAAAGGTCACTTTACTCAAGCAGTTCCAATCCTGGTGGTAATGCAACTTACCGTAAGCTTTTTTGTGAAATTGGTTAAAAATTAAAACAAATTTTCTTCAAATCCAAATATCTCAACTGACTTGTCCAACAAAGTGGACATTGTAGTGAAACAAGTGATCCGTCAAGTCAACATTATCGGACTGCAGACTGAACAAATTATTGTCAACCTTCCAGTGGCATTTCAAAGTTTGAATACAACTTTGTTAGGTTTTGAGGATCAGATTCAAAAGGTTTTATTTATAATTAATTATTTAACTATTATATTTTGCGTGATATTCTGAAATTCTAGATTTTTTTTGTTTATTAATAAAACAAAATAAATATATTAATAATAATATAGCACTTTGAACATGATAAAATGGTAAAAATTTAATTTTCATATCAATTTTCAAGTCAATTTTCAATCTTAAAATCGACCCAATTGTACTTTGCACCAATAAGTCAAACAAGTCTTGTAAGTGGAATATTACATAATTTGACATTTATTTTAGGAAATTTTAGTTAAATAAAATACAGATCATCTCGTGATTTGTGTTTACTCAAAACATTTAAATATCAACTTCAACAATTATCAATTCAACCAAAATTTCCGCACTATTAATGGCGATACATGTTTAAATGTTTATATTAAATTGCATTGTTTGTCTTATTTGAAAATGTCATATTGGTGCAATTAAACTTTATTTAACATTTACGAGTATATGTGTTAGACAGAAATTAAATGGTCAATCTTAACTTTTAAATCTTTTAAAATATATAAAAAGAGCTTTAATTTTTCATTTTCATTATCAAACTTTTTTGAATTTAAAATTGTAAAGCCAAATTTATTGACTAAATTATTTCAAGATGGCCAAACTGTACATCTCCTCCATTTTGGTTGGTTGCATTGGAGTCTATTTGATTCTTGCTTGTACCTCACTCAATTCGGGTGAAGCAGTGAAAAGTGCGCCAACCGATTTTGGTTATGGCGCTCGCATTCTCGAAAATGCTTTCAATCGTATGTCTTTATCGAATTGGGTTTAAATCGTATTTAATCATTAATTTTATTAATTAGCAATTGTCAAACAAATGATTGGTGCCTCCTTGGAATTGTTCAGTCAAATGACTCAAATTGCCCATTCCCTGTCCACCTCTGGTCTCACCCCTGAAGTAACTGATAAAATTTCCAACACTTTGCAAACAATTGAGACAAATGCAAAGACACTGAAACTTCAATATTCTCTTTTGCTTGGATTAATTCTCTGGCCTTTGGCTTTCCTCATTTTGCCTGTTGGTTGCTGTCTGGCTGTGATCCTGTGCTGTGTGGTCGCAGTTGTGGTCGGTCTGGTTGTGGGACTGCTCTTGATTGTGGGAACCATCTTGTATTCGGGTCCACTTGCGGGCAACATCCCACAAGAGGCCACTCATGTTGTGGGAACGTTAGTTGAGACACTGGCTTCCGTTTCGAATGAGACCCTCGACGCTGTTTCGAGTATGGTTTTGCAGGGACACTCGGGCCAGGCGGTGCCAGTGCTCAACACAATGCAACACATGGTCACCGCATTTGGTAGCATTGCTGGTCAACTTCAAGTGGTGCTCATTCATCCACAAATCAGTGCCGAACTTACTGAGTCGGTGAATGGAGTTCTGACCAGTGTTTCAAACTATTTGGCTTGTATGGGCGTTCAGACAAGTCAATTGGCTGCTCAACTTCCAATTGCTGCTGCAGGCATCAATGCCACTATTCACAGTTTGATTGAACACATTGAGCAAGTGCATTCTAAGCTTGCTTAAACATTTTTTGTTTTAACATTTAAAAGTCTTAAAGACATGAAATAAACATTGTTAATTAAAAGGTTAAATTATTAATTAAAAAATATTTGAATTTAATTTGAATATTTATTTTTATTTACAAATTTTAAATTTTAAACCATTTTGCACGCTATTCAAACTTTATTAACTTGTCATGTAAATTGTCCAATAAAAACTGGTAAAACTAATGCATCAGTGACAAACATATCATAAAATAAGGCGAAAAAGTGAGCAACCAAAATGTGATAAGTGAAAGTTTTATATCACAGAAACAGAGTTCAAATTGTAAGGAAATATGGCGGAAGATAAGAAACATTGGGCGAGTTATCATAAGCAAAGTCATAAATAATCACTTATATCACATTTGGGTTTCATGATCTAAAGGCAATTTTGCTTGAGAATTAGTCTCTTACTAAGTAATTCCACTGTTTTTATGTTTGTCAGGAAAAAATGTACGACTTTAGTTTGTGTATAATATAATGTCAAGTCAAGGTTTAAAGGAAAGTGTTACTCATCTAAATTCTTGTGAAATGTAAAAAAAATTATCTTGACAACCACAAACGTGCCCTCCAACTTATATTGACTTGTTGACAGTGTCATGTGTGTACTACTTTCTTTTTAGGTTTTTACAATTTTGTACGACATCATAAAACTTTAATTACGTGACCTTTTGGATTCTACTGACGTTCGAAGCATACAACATGTGATCTGTATACGACATTTCATGTACAATTAACCATCACATGCATGTTGACTTGATTATTTAAATCTTTTTTGTTTTGTTGATTATTTTTAGGCTGTCCCAACTGGTTAATTAAATTTTTAATTGTGTTCATAAACATATTAATCTACATCTTAAGTTTAATTGACATGAATACGTGACTTCCAACGGTTTCTCTGATAATAAAAAGCCTATTTAAATCTTGGATCTTTTGATTCATTTGTCAACTGATGAAAAGCAACATTTGACTATTTTTCAACTTTCAATTCAACAAATCAATTTAAAATGATGAAAGCTAATAATATTCAAATTTACATTTTGTTGATTTTATTTGTTGGATTTGGATTTTCATCAGTAGAATCGCTGTCTATAGAAAAGGTAACAAAACATACAACTCAAGTTGTTGATGTCAACTCGAAAATTATTGAAAATTTGCTTGGTGGTAAGTTTGTTGTTTATTTTATTTGTAAATAAATTGAGTAAAATTTAATTTAATTTAAAATTATTTGTTTTGTAAAGTCATTGGAGCACAGCAGACAACCCTAGCCACACTCTCAGACAACATTATCGCAGATGTCACGACCCTGATTCACGAAGGAAAATATGAACAAGCGAACGATCTTCTGCTTAAACTCGAACCAATTTATCGTAGCTTTGAAGCCATTGGCCAAAAACTAGGTCAAATACCAGAATTGTATCAATCTAATTTGGCACAGGAAAATATCGACGATCTTTATGGATTGTTGAGTGTTGTGAAGCACTACTTGAGTACACTCAGGGTACAAGCTCAATCTTTGAGAGATAATTTACCGACAAGTGATCTTGGAACGCCCTATTCGGGTTTGCAGGAAACTTTGGATACACTTGTGAGTTATATTCAGGATGTGATGGATGTTATTGAGTAAATTGGTTAATCTATTTCATATAGTAAATTTCAGTTAATTTTTTAAAATTAATTTTATTACGCACAATTAAAAATCAAATAAAAGTCAAGGTTTTATTGAGTAAATTGATCTAGAAATTCCACAGTTTTATCATACACATAATGACCCGCATTGTGACCAAACACAAAATCCAAATGTCCCCAAACTGTTGACGGTATTTGATAATGGATAACATTGTCGCCCAATTTAGGTTGTAGATAATTAAAGGAACGAGCGACATCTATCGGCGTCATACACCAATCAGTTTGACCGTTCATCAGAATGATCTTTGCACTCGGTGGTATGTTCTCAATTGGATACGCAGGTGGTCTATCCTGTCCGTAGTGTTCCTGGTTGATCTGTTTAGAGCCAAAATCAAATTTTTGTAATTTTCTCGATGCAACAAGTTGAAGTATGTGGACCATCTCCCAGTTGGATCCGTGCGATGTGGATCGTGCATAGACGGGCCATCGAGTGTAGTTCCAGGCAAGATTCGGTCCAAAGACCCACTCAAAGGTTCGTGAGCAGATTCGACTTCGAATGGGCCCTCGACAGTAGGCCTGCAGAAACCTACTGCTAATCGGAATGTAAGGTCCACCGACTCGTCTCAAGAAAGGAGACAAAACGTTTCATATTTGGACCATCGCCCATGAACAATCCCGGTGCCCACGCAATGAAGGGCTGAATCACGTCCGCATATTGTGGTTGTTCAGAAAGTAGTGCAAACATCATGACTGTGCCCTGTGAGTAGCCAACATAGCCAACCTTCTCGTGTTGAGTGACATTTTGAACCAACTCAATCACTGCAGGCAAATCAAACTGAGCCTTCTGTTGAAACGAGAATTCCCAATACTTTCGCCTCCAAATGCTCAAATTGGTATGCTTCAAACTGTATTTATTGCCACGAAAATTAGGCAACCACACATCGTACTTGCCCTGTTTTGCCAAACAAAAACCAAAATTGTCACCACATTTGGACGAATTCGAATCCAAGAAAGGACTGTTCACAAAGTACATGTGAGACGAACAGTAGATGCAGTGACCGACGATGACAGGTTTTCGTTCAAGGGAATAGTCTGGTGACATGACCAGAGGCACAACTCGATGAACACCAAGAATGTAGCCATCTTTAGTGGTAACTGAATATTCCTGTAGAGCAAAACCACGAGATTCAACAAGCTGAGCAAGAGAACGATCTTCGTCAGGATCGCGTGAACCCCAGCCCAACACACTCTGACAAGGGAGCCCACTAATGAAACACAAAATCACAATCAAAAAACTGAAAATTTTGTTTTTCTTCATTTTGAATTGACACACATAAACCAGATTAATGTCAGATGTCGTAACATTCGACTACCGCTGCCGATCGAACTTATGGTGGTGGCCTTTCGATAATAGCAAACGTTCTGTTTAGCAGACGTCAGTGATATGCTGGCCCTCTCCGAACAATGTAGCTCGCTTTGGATGAGAGAGTGGTCCATGTGTGGTCTTCCCGAAAGACCTAGCTTATGTACTCGTTCGCCATGTCATGACCCTTTAATCTGTGTATCTATTTATGTACCATTAAACGTATGAACTATCGATGATGATCGTCTGTTGCGTGACCGTTCGCCATGTCTCTTCTATCGCACCGCGCCACAAGACACCCACTTATTACATCAATTGGAAAACAATTCAATTTATGCAATCCAAAAACAAGTATGTCAATTATTTAACACATTTGCACTTCCGTTTGGGTTCGAAAATGTAATTGAGAAATCCGAGTTTAAAAATGGAGCTCAAGGTTACAACAAATTTCCATTCAATTTTACCAAAATACAAATTAAATAAATGAAAAAAAAATTTCAACTCTTTCAATATTAAGCGAAAAGTTAAAATTTAGTACTCCTAAACCAAATATTGATAACAAAATGGACGTACCAAAAAAATGTTGAGTTGACATAAATCAATCAATTTATTCATATCAAAGGATGGACTTTTCTTATAGAAATGTACCTT
This sequence comes from Rhizoglyphus robini, assembly GCA_023373905.1. NCBI lineage: Eukaryota > Metazoa > Arthropoda > Arachnida > Sarcoptiformes > Acaridae > Rhizoglyphus > Rhizoglyphus robini. The sequence goes on from JAKIJQ010000044.1 coordinate 223,028, forward strand.
GAGGGCAATTAGGCACGCATGTTATACAAAAATCTCACGGTATCAATGAACTCAATACTACCATGTTCCTAGTTTGACCTTTGGAACGGGTCGATATATTTCAAATGCATTGGATTTTCATGGAGTTCTGTTGTATGATTTTTCACAATTTGCCTTCTTAAAAGGCGAAGTGGGGAGAAGATTGACAAAGAGGGACAAAGAGTGACAAAGAGGGTAACTGAGGAAGGGAGAAAGAGGGAAAGTGGCTTGTCGCGACGGAGATCGGTGAGATCAAAGGTGGAACAGGTGTCTAGTGGAACAAAAGTCGAGTGGAACAGATGTCCGGTGGAACAAATGTCATGGAACCAAAGTGATAACTATTCCTTTTAAATGCTTATTTAATTAAATACAACAACAACAATAAACATTCAAAAAATATAACTTTGGCCAGATGAAATAATATAAACTCTCAAGACATAATCAGTAGGGACTGTTTGTAGCCAATTCTTGTTTATTTATTCGGATAACCGTGAACAATCGCTCAGCTATGCTGCTTGCAGTTCTTCTAGTCAAGAGGTTAAAGAATTAATTTGCCTCTACACTAACAACTATAATTAACAAATTTAACAAATTTTTAGGTAAAAATTTACAAGTGAACAATCACGACAGGAAAATCATCACTCTCAGTCTTCAATGTCCCCACTCGGATTGTTTGGACACATTTCCCGAAGACCAACTCAACGATCACCTGAGCGTGAAACATGATGGTCCATTTCAATGTCTGGTCAGAGATTGTCGTGTATCATTTGATAACAGGTGAGTTTGTTGTTTCTATCATACCTCAATGAGTAATTATCAATCATTGGTTTAGGTCCATTCTACGTGACCACATCAAGAACGTTCACCAGCACACCAGCCAATGGCACTGTGGCAAATGTGCCAAGCATTTCATCACACATAAACAATTGTACAATCACTACATTGACCTTCATAAACATGGTCACTTTCAGTGTTCTTTTCCCTTGTGTACATCTTAATCTTAAATAGTCAATCCTTTCATTTGTATTTTCCTGTGTATTATGATTGTTCTACTTGTCCAGTGTAAATTTTGTTGAGTTTCTAAGTTGTGCACAACTTTTGAAGAAAAGAAGAAGAAGTTCAATTTAATCCTCAAAAACAGTTCAACTCAAAAGCAAAAGCAAAACAAAAACAACAGCAGAAACAAAAGCCGAAGCATCAAATAAAATATAAAATAAAACACAAGAGAAAAATACATAGCAAAAAATATGAATTTATTGTATTCAAAAAAAATTATAAATAAAATGTAATTGAATATATTAAATATAAATTATAATAAAATATATGTGTACGTGTGTTAATTAATGTTGTAACAATCCAATTAATAATGGCACATTGTGTTAAAAAGAAGGAAATGTGTTGTGTAGTGTGATGGATCACAACAAAATATGTGTGTCTTACTGTTAACTGAAACATTAAATATAAATACGAAAAAAACTAACGAAATATAAATAAATGTGTAAATGGGTGTGTGTGTGGTGATCTAAATCTAAATCAAAATATATAAATAAAATGAACAGGTGACCTATAAAAGGATAGAGAAAGGATAGAAGAAAGATAGCTAGCTAGATAGATAGATACTAGAGATTGACACTAGATTGAGTGTGTATCAATAGGAAAGGAATAGGAAAGATAGGTCAATGGCCATTCATGACCGGTCACCTGTGTAGAGTGGGTCACACGAGCCTTAGCAGTAGTAAAGACGGTTCTTGAGTTCGTCCTTCACCTTGACCATTTCGTTGAGACGCTTGATAATCTCGAGTTCAATGTCCTCAATCTTGGACTTGTCGGTGGCGACCACGTCGACCATGTCTCGCTGGGCCTCGACATGCAGCTTGGACCGATAGGCACACAGGTCGGCATAGCGAACCGGGGTGGGTATGGCGAGCACACCACGGGTACGGATCGAGTTGTAGCACACGAGGAAGCACATCTTCTGCACCTGGTCGGCGTTCATGTTGAGATCGTCCCGCAGGATAACGTACTTGGTGGGACGGGAGGTGCCGAGGGGCGAAAAGTGACTGTTGAGGTAGAACATTTTGTAGAGTGGTTCGACGATGGTGTTGTCCACCACGGTGCCACTGGGCACATTCCAGGTTGGCTTGCGGCCGCTCTCGTTCACCTGTGTCAGTGCGAAACGAGTGTTGTGGTGCTTCTGGGTCACAATGAGAGTGATCTTCATGGGCTTGCCCACTCGGTTGATGCCCGCCTGAATCAGTGGCAGTTCGGTCTTCTTGATCTTGTCAAACATGCCCTCGGAGACACCGTCGCGGAAGATGATCAGGTTCTCGGGATGCTTGTGATTGTGCCTGGCATACTCGTCCAACAGTTCAAACACCATCTGGTCGAGGTGCTTGATGATCTCGTCCTTCTCCTTCTTCTGCACTCGAATGGAGGCAGTGTAGGAGGAGTACATGGCGTCAAGCGAGCCAACCGCAGCGGCCACCGAGGAGGTCAGTCGTTCCGTCTCGGACGGATGGTTCACGTCAATGCCCATCAGCATAGTCTTCGACATGTCAAAGGCGAGTGACTTGATCGTGCCGGGCTCAATCACCGCGTTCAGTCCGCCAATTTTGCCGTTAACCTTCAGGAGAAAGTTGTCAAAGTAGCCTCCGGGAGTTTGAAGCAACTTGTCCACGTTGAAGCACTGCGACACGATGCCAAACTTTTGGTCACAGTTGTACTTGACGAGACCGTAGATGTGCGCGGGTGGGATGGTCATATGACCTAGAGAGGATGACATTAGTTTGGCTAAGGTAAAGGTTAAGGTTAAGGGTAACACTTACGACCAGGAATGCCGACAAAGATGAACTGCGCCTGAGTCTTCTTGACCAGATTGAAGAAGGCATTGGCGATCGAGTTGGCATCGGTAATGCCAACCTTGGCAATCGGATTCGGCGCCTCAAAGTTGAGACCATAAAAGCGGGCCCGTTCCATCATTTGGTGAACAAAGCCTTGGAGCTGATTCTGGTCAATTTGCTGATCAAAGCAGAAGACGGCCCAGCGCTTGGGAGTTTCCTTGACACTGTAGAACTTGTCACGACCAGTGCCGCAAACCTGGCGAGGAGTCTGCAGGACGCGACCAGTGAAGGAGACAGGCTTCGTGTCGAGCTCAATGCCAAACTGTCGCTGTAGCTCGGGTTCGGCCTCGCCCACCTTTTTCACGATAGAGTCGAGCTTGTTGAAGTACACGTTCGGTGTGTTGGTAGACTTGAGCAGAAGTTCCCGCTGAATGGTTGGGTTGATCTTCATGTTGGACAGAAATTGATTGGGCACCAGGGAGCACAATTCCATGGGAATGTAGCGAGCCTGCTTGCCGGTGGTCTTCACAAGAGGCAACTTTTGCAGCTGCAGCTTGTACTCGCTCATAAAGTAGTCCTCGATGGTCACGAGTTGGCCCTCACGGTTGTTGAACGACATGTCCGCGGGATACTTGTCGATGAGACCATCCATCGTGTAGGTGAGCTTCTTCTGAGAGTGTTCGGTGAACATCTTCAGGTGGCGAATGAACTTGTTCACATCGACGATCTGGTTGCGATTGGGTCGAGTGCCCGGTCTAGAGGGAAAGAGAGAAGGCAAGTTAGCGGATGAGATTTAGCAATACGAGAGAGCTTACTGAATGTTACCGACCAACCGGGCCAAGTCGGGCAGTTTCGTGATATTCCGCGAGATAATACACGATGTCTTGAGATGCAGATTGAGGGCTAGACCAAACTCGGTCATGCGAACGGCACTGGTAAAGCCCTGCACAAACTCGGCCAACTGCACCTTCGGCGAGGAGTGGACCGTGTCGAGGTCAAAGAATTTGCGCTGAAAGGACTCGTACTTGTGGCCCATAATGAAGCGAAACACAATTTCGTAGGTGGACACGGTCCTCTCGGACAGGTCCTTCTTCTTGCCACTGTAAAAGTCTAGCACCTCGTTCACCATGACGCGCTCCACCATTTTGAGCTTGACAATAAAGTCCGAGGGACGGCCGTCGACTTCGATTTGCACCTTGGCGGTGTAATCGCGCTGGCTGCCAAAGTCGAGCATCTTGATCGTGTAGACGTTCTTGAAGCCATCAAAGACGTACTTGACCGTGCTGAACATGGCCTCGTGGTTGTCGATGAACTTCTGCAGAATCAGTGGCGAGAACTTTTTGATGAAGCGTTCGAGGTTGGTGGACACCTCGTCAGAGCCAGTGTCGGAAGAGTGCGACGAACTACTGGGTGAGCCAGGCTTCTGTTCGCCAGACTTGGGCTGCTGTGGCTGTTGGCCGGCGCCGTTGTTGCCGTATCCATTGCCATTGCGCTTTTCCTTTTTGATGTCGAGGTCGTAATGAAAGACGGTCACATCAGAGGTGGTGAATTTGTAGAAATTCGAGATCAACTCCAGAGGACGGCCTTCGGTACCGTGAGCCATAGGCTGCTGTACCAAAATCTGGTGCTTCGACGTAGCTGGCATGGGCGCGTTAGGGGAGACACCACCTCCATAGCCGCCGCGTCCACCGCCTCGGTCACCGTAGCCACCACGGCCGCCTCGATCACCACCGCCGAATCCGCCACGGCCTTGGTAGCCTCCGCGATCGCCACCACCGAAACCTCCGCGGCCTTGATAGCCGCCTCGGTCTCCGCCACCATAGCCGCCGCGGTCGCCACCACCGCCTCCATATCCGCCTCGACCACGGTCGCCGCCATATCCCCCACGATCGCCACCATAGCCCCCGCGTTCACCGCCGAATCCCCCTCGGCCACGTCCACCTAAGGAAGAGAAAAAGAAACGAGAATTAGAACAGCCATGAAACAGCATTTAGAAACACAAACTGAGGGTTAGGGAGGGCTAAGGCAAGTCCGAGACTGGCCGAGTCTGACCGAATACCAGGAAGTAGGTATAGACGGTCAGGGACGAGTGGCTAAGGACAAAGTTTAAGGGCACTTACGATAATCACCCATTTGGGGATGCAATCGGGAGAAGGAAAGACCAACTTGAGAAGTTGTCGTAAGAGCGGGGAGAAGAGAAGTCGCTTGTGACTTGAGCTTGAGATCGTTTGAGAGATCGCTTGATAGTCGAGTTTTGAAGGAGAGAGCTTGTAAACAAGGAATAGGTTATTCTTGTTCAAAGGACAACTCGCTAGTGACCTCATACTTGCGGCCACCGAGGCTTTTTATAGGCAAATTCGATTGGACAGACAGACTGACGCGATTCGAGCTGCCACTAGCGCCACCGCCACCTCCGTTCCCATTTCGACGCAAATATCCACTCCAAATGGAACGGATAATTCGAACCAGACATGTCCACCCACTAACTTGAACCTGTAGAGTACGAATATGCGAGTGTCCATAATTATCAGATCCAATTTGATGAGATAGCTCAGTAGAAACGGAGGTGTGGTGGACGTCACTTGTGGACGGAATCGGGCGTGAACGAATGACATTGCACAAATTACATCTGATTGCTGCATAATTAGCGCAACGGAGCATGCGTCCTGTGCAATACGACGTGAGTCAGCACTATTTCGTAATCATCATGTTCGTAAGGTAGCGATCTAATGATGACGTTAGCACTTTTCAAGGGAATCCGCCTGTATCGGTGCACAAATGGATGATAATTCATGGACACGACTTTAATAGATCAATAAAAGTGTCCTCTAAACGATGGGATAATTCCCACAATGATCAATTGGCATTATCGAATACAAACACAACATTACTGATGATATAGCGCTAGAATCCATCCAGATAGAGCGATCCAGAGGAAACTAAGACGGTAAACATCCCTCAAGGTAGACCTAGGTATCGGTGACCTATTGTGCATCTCGTAGTGAGTGGGACAACTTTCGGGGATCGTTCCTCATCGACAAAGGCCACCAAAAGGTCATCAAATCAACCCTCAGTCCGTCGATGTAGGCCAACCAGACAGATGATACCCCAAAAGCGGTTCCCCAAAAGCAGACCAATCAATATCGATTCGACTCAACACCTCTGAATATAGTTTCCATCATAAAACGCCACCATATCAAGTACCAGACCATTGACATCGACAAATACATTAGTTGGTCGCACGTAAGGAAAGTAGAAAACCATATCGAGGCTCATCTCAATGGCCAAACACACAAAAAGTAAGTAAACGATAACAAATATATGGTCGAAAAGGGCCCAAAACACTTCTATAGGAGCAATTAGGAAACATTAACATTGAACCAGAATATCAACAAATCAAAAGTTACCCTTATTTTGGTCAAATAGTCCTCTAGATCGAATCAATACAACGTGATAGTCATACCTAAATACCAAAAAGGGCAAAACAAATAAATCACATACAAAAGGGCAATATATTCCATACTTGACGGACCAAAACTGAAAAGTGATACCAAATATGAACTGAAGGCAATAAAAATAGACGATTTAGGTAGACTCGAAATGGTAGTTGATCTACTTTAAAGTAGGAACTGCATTCAATTAGGCTTATCTGAACGGAAACGGAGAATAGGCCAATTTGGAACACAGTCCCATTTACTTCAACTATGTCCTATAAACAAAAAAGCCATTAAACCTGTTGCCATCTCTGAGAGCGATACTTACGTTGAATCTTAGTGGCGATGTCCAATACCACGTCGGAGATCTCCACTAGAGACAGTCCTGACAGTGTCCACATATTCCAACATATTCATATCGAGAGCATCACGACATTACAAAGTAATAATGTAAGTGACAGTTGTGCTTTATAGCGACGGCGATCAAACTGTTTGATTGGTGCCGGTAATTTGGCAATAATTAGGATACCGGGCACATCGTAGACTACCAGACTGTTCGGTAGTGTCCACTTTGGATTATATTGTAGCCGGCAGGATGTTCTGCAAATAGGAGAGAGATTGTCTAACGGCTTAACGGTGATTGATGCTCTTTAGTTATGCCGAATTGATGAACGACGGCGATGATGCTGAAGAACATATGAGAACCTAAAACATAATGCAACCGACTGTAGATAGGCCTCGATTCTGGTGAAATAGACACCTTGAGGGTGGACATTGTAGATTGTACTCTGGACATCGCCATCAGTACACAAGAATAGACAAAATAGTACAGTTCGACACGATAAGAGCTTTCGGGTCTTCAAACATCTCCGATATGCCTCGCAGTTCAAATTGCCACAGTCCGACCGGTTAGTTATCCTTTAGCGTTTCGGTATATAGCGAGAATAAGAAGTAGATCTTCAGAATATCGTTGACAATTTCGGTAAACATTCGGAATAAGAGTCACTAGAAAAAGTCAGTACGGCTAACTTCTGAACATCGAGAAAAATAAAATACGGCTGATGTAATAAGGCGTGCCGGGATGTTGGTTTATCAGAGGCATACGACTGGGCCGTTGAGCACCACCAGCAAAACGAGGCTTTCCAGATAAAGCAGATAGAGATGATCATAACATAACGAAGATATGGTTTAATAATCTATGAAAATAAATATCATTTTAATATTCCAAACAAAAATAAATAAATACAACATAAATACCGTATGGATGCCATCGGGTGACAACCACGGAGCAATACCTTTTGAAATATTCCTTTTCAGTAGTGAGGCGAGGATCCTTCTTCACCGAATATTCTTATTCTTCGGCTTCTATAAAGAATAAGAGAGCGTCGTGGTATGTACCGAAAATAGACAAAGGTCGGCGTAATGATACACAGGCCGTGGAAATACATAATATGAAAAGGAAATATAACGAGTAGATAGAATAGATGGATTGGTGTAGCTGGTTCGGTGAGGAAGTTCGTGGTGCGGTTGATCCAAATTGGGCGCACATTCTTAAAACATAAACACGAGAAAAGGTGAGCCAGGCCTGTAAAAAGGAATATATTAACCGTGACATTACGTGTGATACAAATGACTTACTTACTTTTCATATATGTTCTATGCGCAAGATTTTCGTTGAGAATATATCGAGAATATTCTCGCGATGGTGGTGGTCGGAATGGTGAGGAATTTAAGAATGAAAGAATATGAACCCACATGTTGTTGACAACGGTGGTCGGCCGCGATGACGAAACTCGTAGGAGGCGGCACGTGTGAGTGTGGAAATAGCCGCGTGCAGACAGTTTCGCATGAAATAGTCGCCGTACGGTGGGAGGCGATTTCTTTCAAAACAAAACAAACCCTCTCCTTGTCTGTCATTTCTAAAATAGAATCATCAACTTTGGGTCTCTTTTGGATCGATGCTTTCTGTGGGTCATCATCATGAGTGAGTGATACATTTGGGAACGTTCCTATTTAATAGATTGCAACTTTTCAGGAGAATGTCATTTACCTTGGCCTTACCGATGCTTTGTGCCACTATTTATGCCGCCAAAATGAACATTCTTCTAGAGCAGTAACAGCTCGAGTGGATCGAGAGATCCGACGTGAACCATCTCATCCCCCGGAAGACTATTACGATTTATGAATGGAGTATATATTCTTATTCTTATGATTATTTTTATCATAATGTTTATTTTTATTATCTGTGCAGGCATTATGAACGAGAGAAGAGTATATCTGATCGAGGAAGACTCGCTGACGAACAACAACAAGATGTGCCAACAATGGAGATAATGTGAAGCCCGATAAAGTTGGCTAGGCTGTCTGTTTTTTTTCCCGATTGCCAGAAACAGTTCAGTATTACAGGATACCTCAAAGTAAATGTACAATGGTGTCTGCCCGACAAATGGAAACATCTCAATTCTGCAATTCTGGATCGTTTGCTGCATAATGCTGATTCTTTGGAGATTCAAATTCTTTTTGATGATAACTTCGAACCGACTTTACTGGAATCTTTTCGGCGACAGATAAAATTTAGGCGAAGATTGTGAATACCGTCTTTTTCTGGTTTTACTGTGGTCATGGAAAATACTATATGAGACGATAATATTTACGATGATATTATTTTGGCGTCCTCGGTGTGTGGTTCGTCTATATGAGTATCAACAGAATTTCCCTGTCATTGAATATTAGATAAACTTTTTACCGCTTGATCATCCTCAATTCATCAATTGCATTCACTTTGCGCGCGATCTCTCTCCCGAACTTTCACAGCATCAGTTTGATGTCAAACTGTTTGACTGTATTTTGGTGACCATGAAGCCCGTGAAATTTGTTTCACTCTTTATTGTGGGAAGTTTTAAATAGATTCATATTCTATTTGTCCCTACCTACCGCTGTTCTATCAAGTTCAATCTCTCCGCTGTTCAATTCTCAACTCAAAACGATCATCGTCCCACTAATAATGACCACCTTCAACAACCTTACCGACGATTGTATTTTGCACATTCTGGATCGGCTCAAACTGCAGAATCAAATCCCCCTGCGAATTGTTTGCCGCCGTTGGAGTGAAGTGATTGAATCCAAATGCAACACAATACAGTCACTACGAGTGTTGACCTATCTGTCGGACTTTTCTTCAAGAGGCTTCACCTATCCCAACAAGTCGATTGAAACCTCAAAATGGTGTCATAATAGGACAAAAATTTGAGAAGAATTTCTTTGTGTGCAAACATCCCAGTGACGGATCGTTTATACCTTTGACACTCTTTCCCAATGTTGTACATCTCGAGCTGAATCATGTTGATCGAAATGCGGATTTGGTTGCGTACTTTCTTGAAGCATGGAGAGATAATCTGATTAGTTTGCTTATCAAAAACTCACATCTCACCAAGTTTGAACCGGAAATTTGTTGCCAAATTCGTGGAATGACCAACTTGAAACATCTTGAACTGCGCGAATTTGGCGAAAACCCGTACCCTAATATTGTCGTGCACGAAAAGTCAGTCCTCCCTCAGTTGGAACACCTGACAGTCGATGGTTATCGACACGATTTCAGGAACATTTCTGCGAAACTAGGCCCCAACTTACGGGAACTATTTGTTCGAGGCCCGTGGGTGGAAAAAGTCTGTACGGCTGAGGAGTTGAATCAATTTGGCCAATTAGTTGCTGACCATTCTCAGTTGGGCTTGACTAAACTCGGAATCAATTTTGCATTCGAAAGTGTACAGGAAGAGATGCGACTTTTGAAACTGATCTGTGACCATTTCGGCTCACTCACCGAACTCGAGTTACTTTTGTCTAATTGTAAAGTAAGTGCAATTGTAAATATTTGAACTTTTTATATTTATTTATTTTGAAATTGATAGATTCCAATCAGCGAAATGACCACTCAACTCTCCCGTCTGTCATCTTTAACTATGGCAACGTAATGATGGCATCGCGTTCTGACACTAAAAGATTTTAATTGTCGGAGCGGAACGTCGAGCGAGCGAAGCGAGCGAGTAAGTGAAGTGAGGACTCTCCGTCAACTCATTTGGAAAACGCTTGTCCGAGGGATAGCGTCAATACGGTTCAATGGATCGGTCTGAAAATTTTACACAATGTTCTGGTTGGGGTGAAGTTGTGCCTTTTGGCCCATAGGTCAAAGGTCAACGGAGCAGCGATTTTTCAAAAAATAAATCAAATTTTGTATAGAAATGTGTAGAGACTGAGTGTCAACAGTGGGAGTAACACACAGATAAGCACACACGCCGAACAGCGCGCCCGCTGTGCGCAAAGGGGATGCGCAGTGACAAACACACCCACACAATAGTGCTGTGATTCACATTGTGGGTGTGTTTGTGTGACACAAACTGTGTCTTAGAACAAATTCCATACTATTGACTGTATCTGTTCAAAAACATTGAACCGTTGATTTGACGATTCTTTGTACAGGATTGATTGGCTATACGGTTCAATGGATCTCTCAGTAAATTTCACTAAAAATTCTGGTGTAGGTGTAGACGACCTGGTTATTTTTTGGCGCATAAGGTCAAATGTCACCGGATATTTAAAAAATAATGATTAATATTTTAAATAGATGTGTTTTGATGAATAAGTTGACGTGTGTGTTTGTTGCACTCTGATGGCACATCGATGACTGAACTGAACTGATAAGGAAAGTGTTCGCGATACCGCAGCTCCGACTTCACGCCAACGGCGTAACTTAAGACTAGTATTGTCGTTCAACGCCGTTTGATATTTCAAAGTTGTTGTTGAACGGAATCTCGGGAACGATTTGCTCCACTGGATGTCCACTGACAAGCAGCACCAAAGTTCGCCTTCGTACAGCGGCACTCGACTGTAGCATTGCCCAACGAGGACAGACTTGATCCAGTTGGAGTAGATTGGACAGTGGAATTCGGTCAAAGATGAGCAGAAGCAGTTCGTCTGGTAGAGTGTTGATGGTGACACAGATCTTGCCTGATGAGAGAGAAAACGTGAAACGGGAAAAAGACGCGCGATTCTTCAGAACATAACGGACGACAGTCGAACCAAACAGTGAGAGGGTGTCTACGAAGATGCACATTTTGGAATTAGGGCACGGGAAAACTCGGTATCGGGATACAAATGACAGAACTCGGACAACGAAACAGGCTAAAAAGCGCTTTCAAATAGAAATATCAACTCGACAGCACAACACAACAAGACAAGTTCTATTTCTCATAGACAGACACAATGCCACAGTGTGAAACATTTACACGATGTGACTGTGTCGATTCGGGCGCGTTTCAGACACAACTCGAGTTGTCTTTTTACTTTGAACTCGTAACTCTTTTTGTGTCACCAAGTGCATTTGGAGTTGTCTTTTTCAACTCGTACACTCGCATCATGATCATCATATTCGACAAAATGATGAAAATGGTGTCATACAACTGGAACATCTCGAGTTCGCTAATCACAAACTAAAGCTACATTTCCTTCAAGTTACCACAATTGTTCAATTGTTCAATCAAATGATGTAGGCACTTTTTCGGTTGCACTTTTGGGATATTTCCTCCTCTAGACACCAGTATCTGTCCATAATTAGTTCATTTTGAAATTTGTTGAATGTACATTTTGCTAAACGAAATAAAATTGACAAATTATAAATGAGGTTAAGACTAAGGTCACGTGTGCATTGCTCTATCGAGATTAGTGATTTAGGAATTGCGCTTTAGCCATCACTCGATTGGTTTGGTTGCAAACAAATTCGTGTACGCCGCAGCAACCGATTTCGCAGTTTGAGTTTGCAAGAGAAAACCAAACTAATTTGTGAAGGCAATCAATGGAGACAAAAGAAAATGTTTGGAGAGTGAAGAGTACCGAAAGAAAGTACTCGAGTCCAATCGAAAGTATAAAGCCAACATGACTAAACAACAAAAGAAAGTGGCCAGACAGAAGAATGCCGAAGCCCTCAAGGCGATCGAGAGAGAAGAATCAAAAGTGATTCATCTTTATTATATCAATTGTCAATGTTTCACTAATAAATCCATTGGTGCTGACAATTTTTGTTTATTCAAGTTGCTATATACTTTTTGTTTTTGAATATCATGGAACAAAAAAAACAAATAAAAAAATTCTGGCAAGCCAGGAAAGTAGCTCGACGAAGTTTGACTGTACTAACAAAAAATCCACAGACTGAAAAATAATTTTGTTATGACACAATATTATTTTAAAAATTATAAAATATACTAGGAAATTATAGAAAATAGTAAACATAATTATAATAAAAAGTTGCGTTCTCGTATAGATTTACTTGTCAAAAACACCATCTTGAGGGAATATCTACTGGATCCTGACTATGGACTACTGCTTGATGAATCTACTTTGAGGTTCAGTCAAACAAAAAAATACAAAAGAAATCAAATACCAACTCATTGTCAAATACAAAACATGTGATCCACGATTATGCCGTTCTGGGTGACTATCAATTGCTGGAAACAGGCAATTTCGTGATGCAATTTTACTTGTGAAAACTGGGGAAAGTTGTAAAATATTTCCAGTGCACAAAGCTATCCTGGTTGCACGATCATTTTTTGCATTATTGCTATCAATGTTTAAACACAGTAAAAATCAGAAAAGTCAAGATAATATGGTTAAGATCGATATGCATATTGAAGTGTTTGCACAAGTATTGAGGTTTATCTATACTGGTTCAGTACAAGACATAGACTTATGTACTCCCTTGAACTGATGAAAGTGCCTGATAAAGTAAGTTGATTTCATTTCAGCGAAATACAGTAAAACACAATTTTCACGATTTTCATATATTATTCAGTATCAGCTGGACAATCAAAATGCATCTGTAAACATTATCTATCTAGTCTTTGCATGTGCAAATTTCTCAATCGATTCGGTGGCCAACATTCTAGAGGTAGCGGTGATGCATCAAGCCTGGAACATTAAAAAAATGCGTTGATAAAAAAACGACACAAACAGACAGCCAGAGTGAGTGTCACTAACGCACTGAGTGACTGTATCGACTATTTCCACACCAAAACAGAGTAGAAACAGGGCCCACACACCACACTCACGTGAGTAGAAATAGTCGCATCTGTTTACACACAGCAAAATCTGGACCTTTTTGTCTCATATCTCAGCAACCAGATAACCTAAAAAGCTGATTTTTGGAATCCTACGGTTTTAGATGGGGTGGAAAGGGTGTGCCAAGTTTGGTTGCTGGGGGTGCAGTGGTTTCTTCTCCCAAGCCTGCAACAGACAGACAGACAGACAGACAGACAGACAGACAGACAGACAGACAGACAGGGTGAAACTATAAGTCTTCGACTTCGTCTCGCTAAAAAGAAACTCCGATACCGGGAATCGAACCCGGGCCTGCTGGGTGAAAGCTAGCTATCCTAGCCACTAGACCATATTGGATGCTTGGTTGATATGACTACTAAATACTTAATTTTTAATGACAAACGATGACAAATTATGAAATCTAAAGCGAAAAGTTTAATATAAAATTTACTAGTTAGTTTTTTATGGGTTGGTTGCTATAGACTTGTTGTCTTATGACTGATTTAGCAATAGATTGCCCAAATAATAGAACGAGAATTTATTATTAAAATAGTGAAACAAGGAATATTGAATAAAGTGAGATTTAGTGTGAATAGAATTGAATTAACTAATTAAAGGTGTCGTTGGGTGGAGAGTATATTGTTTAGTTGGTTTGACTGTGGTGGAGTGAGTAGACCAGTGGTTTCACTCAAAGACGAAGTGCAGCCAGTTCGGTGTCTTCTCGAATGTAATCTTCAGAATCGCGACCGTCAACAGTATTGCCACCTTTGAAATGCACGGCCAGAACATGACGATTGACATTGCCACGTTGAGTGGAGCCATATGAACAGTTTGGCCATGCACACAGGAAGGGCTTCACGCCAAGATGAGTGCGCTCGTGTTGAGCCAGAAGGAAATCAAATGGAAATATTTTGCCACAACCAGGATATTTGCAAACATACGACTTGTTCGATCCAGCAGCAGTTGATTCTTGAGTCTTGTGCCGTTTGTTGTGGGATTGTGACTTGTTGGCGGTGACTTTACGTTTGTGACCAGATGAAGTGGATGCTCGGTCTCGATCAACCCGATAATCTTCATCTTTTTGATCATCGTCTTGCCATTGTTCCCTGTACCAGGGTCGTGTTCGTGTGAGGCGTTCAGCTCGTCGAGGTGGGACATAATTCGGGACTTCGAACTTCTGTTTGATGGGCAGTTGGTGAGATTGGTTGGTCCTTTTGTGGACATTGTGACCATTGTGGCCTTTACGATCTGTTGAAGAGGATGGTTTGGGTCGATTCACGGAAACATCATGATTTCCTCCTTGTACCACCAATTGACCAACCGAAGTAGTCATCATATGAGGTTTATCATCGAATGCATTCACCATTCCAGCTCGTACACCATTCACAGGACGATTGCCACCAAATCGTGTCTTGATCTCCCGCACCTCTGTCCCCATCAGTGCGACACGTCGATCGATCCATTGGTTGAGTTCGTGTTTTAGTCGTTCACCATCCACCACCAGTTGTTCTTCAGATTGATCCAACAACAAAAAGAAATCGTAAGAAAGGCGCTTTCAGACCAATTTGGAAAAGAAATCCTAAGAAAAGCGCTTTCAGACCAATTTGGAAAAGAAATCGTAAGAAAGGCGCTTTCAGACCAATTTGGAAAAGAAATCGTGGAAAATGCTCTTTCAGGCCAACTGGGAAAAGAAATCGTAAGAAAGGCGCTTTCAGACCAATTTGGAAAAGAAATCCTAAGAAATGCGCTTTCAGACCAATTGGGAAAAGAAATCGTAAGAAAGGCGCTTTCAGACCAATTTGGAAAAGAAATCCTAAGAAATGCGCTTTCAGACCAATTTGGAAAAGAAATCCTAAGAAATGCGCTTTCAGACCAACTGGGGAAAGAAATCGTAAGAAAGGCGCTTTCAGACCAATTTGGAAAAGAAATCCTAAGAAATGCGCTTTCAGACCAATTTGGAAAAGAAATCCTAAGAAATGCGCTTTCAGACCAACTGGGAAAAGAAATCCTAAGAAATGCGCTTTCAGACCAATTTGGAAAAGAAATCCTAAGAAATGCGCTTTCAGACCAATTTGGAAAAGAAATCCTAAGAAATGCGCTTTCAGACCAACTGGGAAAAGAAATCCTAAGAAATGCGCTTTCAGACCAATTTGGAAAAGAAATCCTAAGAAAAGCGCTTTCAGACCAATTTGGAAAAGAAATCCTAAGAAAGGCGCTTTCAGACCAATTTGGAAAAGAAATCGTGGAAAATGCTCTTTCAGGCCAACTGGGAAAAGAAATCGTAAGAAAGGCGCTTTCAGACCAATTTGGAAAAGAAATCCTAAGAAAAGCGCTTTCAGACCAATTTGGAAAAGAAATCCTAAGAAAAGCGCTTTCAGACCAATTTGGAAAAGAAATCCTAAGAAATGCGCTTTCAGACCAACTGGGGAAAGAAATCCTAAGAAAGGCGTTTTCAGACCAATTTGGAAAAGAAATCCTAAGAAATGCGCTTTCAGACCAACTGGGAAAAGAAATCCTAAGAAATGCGCTTTCAGACCAATTTGGAAAAGAAATCCTAAGAAAGGCGCTTTCAGACCAATTTGGAAAAGAAATCCTAAGAAATGCGCTTTCAGACCAATTTGGAAAAGAAATCCTAAGAAAGGCGCTTTCAGACCAATTTGGAAAAGAAATCGTGGAAAATGCTCTTTCAGGCCAACTGGGAAAAGAAATCGTAAGAAAGGCGCTTTCAGACCAATTTGGAAAAGAAATCCTAAGAAAAGCGCTTTCAGACCAATTTGGAAAAGAAATCCTAAGAAAAGCGCTTTCAGACCAACTGGGGAAAGAAATCGTAAGAAAGGCGCTTTCAGACCAATTTGGAAAAAGAAATCCTAAGAAATGCGCTTTCAGACCAATTTGGAAAAGAAATCCTAAGAAATGCGCTTTCAGACCAACTGGGGGAAAGAAATCGTAAAAAAGGCGCTTTCAGACCAATTTGGAAAAGAAATCCTAAGAAATGCGCTTTCAGACCAATTTGGAAAAGAAATCCTAAGAAATGCGCTTTCAGACCAACTGGGGGAAAGAAATCCTAAGAAATGCGCTTTCAGACCAATTTGGAAAAGAAATCGTAAGAAAGGCGCTTTCAGACCAATTTGGAAAAGAAATCCTAAGAAATGCGCTTTCAGACCAATTGGGAAAAGAAATCGTGGAAAATGCTCTTTCAGGCCAACTGGGAAAAGAAATCGTAAGAAAGGCGCTTTCAGACCAATTTGGAAAAGAAATCCTAAGAAATGCTCTTTCAGGCCAACTGGGAAAAGAAATCGTAAGAAAGGCGCTTTCAGACCAATTTGGAAAAGAAATCGTGGAAAATGCTCTTTCAGGCCAACTGGGAAAAGAAATCGTAAGAAAGGCGCTTTCAGACCAATTTGGAAAAGAAATCCTAAGAAATGCGCTTTCAGACCAATTGGGAAAAGAAATCGTGGAAAATGCTCTTTCAGGCCAACTGGGAAAAGAAATCGTAAGAAATGCGCTTTCAGACCAATTTGGAAAAGAAATCGTGGAAAATGCTCTTTCAGGCCAACTGGGAAAAGAAATCGTAAGAAAGGCGCTTTCAGACCAATTTGGAAAAGAAATCCTAAGAAATGCGCTTTCAGACCAATTTGGAAAAGAAATCGTAAGAAAGGCGCTTTCAGACCAATTTGGAAAAGAAATCGTAAGAAAGGCGCTTTCAGACCAATTTGGAAAAGAAATCCTAAGAAATGCGCTTTCAGACCAATTTGGAAAAGAAATCGGAAGAAAGGCGCTTTCAGACCAATTTGGAAAAGAAATCCTAAGAAATGCGCTTTCAGACCAATTGGGAAAAGAAATCGTGGAAAATGCTCTTTCAGGCCAATTGGGAAAAAGAGTAGTAGGCTAAATGTATGTTCTGGCTCACCCTAGCTCACTAAATCTCAAAAAGCGAATAAAAGCTAAAATTGCACCAAAAACACATCGATTTGTGTAAATAAAATCGAAAATACAAGCAAAATTAAGCTAAATTGAAAATCATCAAAAAATGGCTAGGTTGTTTTTTGTCGACTTTTCGAAAAACTTTCTCTCAAAATTTCTCTCTTCTAAAACAAGTGAAAAAAGATAGTAGGAAAACTGATAAGAACTAAAATCTCGAGCACTTTTCTACTGAGCTAGAATATACAGTTGAATTTAGTACAAGTAAAATCTCGATCACTTTTCTTGAGCTAGAAAATACAGTTGAATTTATTACAAGTAAAATCTCGATCACTTTTCTTGAGCTAGAAAATACAGTTGAATTTATTACAAGTAAAATCTGGAGTACTTTTCACTGAGCTAGAATATACAATTGATTTTAGTTAATTGTACTGACTCAATTTCTACTAAACCAGAAATCTTGAGTTAACAAAAATCAGTCAAAAAAATTGTTTTAAAAATTGAGTACAATCACACAGTCACATTCGTTTGATTAAATAAAACCAATTGATATGACAATATATATGTTAGCGTCAAAGTCCGAACGCTCGGCAGTTTCGGAAAATGCCGCGGCAAAGCCCGAAGTCAGATATGAAAATAATTTGAGCGAACTATGCCGCGGCAGTTCTTGAAAATGCCGCGGCAAAGTCAGAAGTGCCTAAATTCATTTCGGCATAGTTATTTTCTAATTGATCATAGATTGATTTTCTAAGACAAAGTCATTATAAATCTTCAAAAAACTATGCAAAGAACAAATTTAATGTATGAAATCATTTACCAAAGGAAAAAGTAGCCTGATGTCTTTATTCTTTGCAATAAAGGAAAATAATGGAAAACATATTTTGTTTGGTTTTCTTGGTATTTTCATTTGTTTAATTTGTGTAAGTTATAAATCATTGCTAATAATGCATTATGATTAATTTTCTAATTAGTTATCTTATGAAAACGGCTTATTAATTGTTTTTAGCAATTTATTTTAGTCAAAAATGGGGTTTGCCGGACAGAATTCCGGCATAGTGTACTTAGCCGCGGCAATGTCATTCAAATTGTATTTAAAAATCTGACTTCGGACTTTGCCGCGGCATTTCCCGACCTTGCCTGCCATCGGACTTTGACGCTAACATTATATAGACATATATAATAAACGGTCAAACTTAAAATGCGTTTAAATCTTTCTTTAGCGATTACTTTGACGCCATTTTACTTCAGACATTTTTGATTAATATTATAAAAATTTGTGGCAATCATATTTATATTAAATATTCTGGTTCTGAGTGGGATTGAATGTTTGGATATCCAAGATCGATGAGTTTAAAAAAGGTAAAAAATCACAGAGAATATCTTTTAAATTCAATAAAACTTTGGTCCATTTACACGACCAATTATAGCCACCTCTAACTTCTCTATATTAAAATAAAAATAAAAATTTTCAACCCTAATTTTTTTGTACAATCGTAAATATATATTCAAATGGTAAAAATCAATTAAACCCCTAACAAATCCTTTTATGAAGTGCAATCTCCATTCAATTCGACAGCTAAATTGACACATTCACATTCATAATTGTGAGACAAAACACAACTAAAATACGACGCAAATATTAATAAATATTGTCCGAGTGTGTATGTGTGTGTTGATTAATTTAGTGCAATTTATTATCACCCAAAACAGTTCTACAAATTATTATCATTTTATTACTATTAATATTACTTGTCGGTGTTATTAATTGATTTTGTTGTACGTTTGTTTGTTTGTTTTTTGTATGTTCTTTTTAATAATAATTTTCTTTCTGACACTTCCAGGGTAGACAAGAAAAGACAGAGAAAATTTGTTCGTATATACGAGAAAGCATGTTTTAATTGTGATAATTTTGACAAGCAATAAATGGACTCTTTCTCGCTGTACTCTGTTGTACTGTGCAGTCAAAATATCCAGCCATTCAAGTGGAAATTTGCTTGTTTCGTGCAAATAGATAACAACAAATACGAAAATGTTAGAAAAATTGATTGATTTTCTATTTTTTATTATTACAGATATGAAATAGGGAAAGGTTATTTTTAGATTTATTTGAAATTTAATAAAAAATTAAATATTATTAATAATTTTAATTTTTTAAATGAAATCTTCTATTAGAATGCTTTGGTATGCTAGGTTTTTTAAAGGTAACTCAACAATGTCGGAGCAAGAGGACAGTCTGCACCAGTCTGTCACTTTGCTTGTGCATCAATTTAAAGTTGTTTTCTCTTTCTTTCTTTTCCCCTTTAAAACTTTTTTACAGTTTCAAAAATGTTCCAAACAATTCCACCGTTATTTTATATATTCATATGCAACTAATAGGACCAGTGGTTGCATGATTGCGTGGGTAATTAATGACCGTTTTATTGTTTCGGACTTTTCCGGCCTATTCGTCTCACTCTCTCTCCTCAAGCCTCAATATTTTTGAACTCAATTTATATTTCACTATAGTCTATTTTAAAGATTAACCTTTTCATGCTCTAAATTAAAAGTTTTAACCAGAAAATACTGTAACATGACACTGAGAGGGTTAAGCCGAATCGAAGTGACTTTGTTGTTCTCTCACTCTTTAGTTTGTTCTCTCTCTGAGTTTGTCGTCGATTATAAATTAAATTAATTGAAAGTTTCCCCTTTGAGCTTCTGTGAGTCCGGAAAATAAGCTTCCACCAGTATACAGGGTTGAACGTATTAATAATAATATTATTAGGCACACATACACAAGGCAAACTATTAATATTTTCTCGTGTACAACACAACACAAATGCCCAATTTGTCCACAAATATGTTCACTGCCAGCAGCAGTACTGGTGCACTTTAAGGTCAACCGTTAAGTTATCGTTACAAATTCAAAACAATTTGATTGATCCAAAATACGGAGACTTTTTCTCTAACCTTTCAATGTAGTAGTTTAACTCGAAATTGAGTCTCGAAACTATTTTTGGTACGAGACATCGAAACAGCAGCAGCAACAACAACAACAAAGTGTCACTTGTGTGTGTCCAAAGTGTTTGGAAAGTTTGTTGGACACACACACACAGTTGAGGACTAATAAATAAATTGAGTTACATTATTATTAATTGATTCATAAATGTATGGAAAAGAACGACACACACAATTCCGGTTTGGTGAAAATTATATAAAGTTGAAGATAAAATTTGAGAAATTGTCAAATGTTTTTGAATTTTGAATACAAATTCTATTCATCACCATCCTCCTCATAATCTTCATTAAAGGTTACTAAATAAAATCAGTCTTGCTTCAATTTTTTAATTTCCAGGAAAATTACAACAAAGTTTACAAATACAATGTAGAATGAATTTGAATGACCACTCTGTCTCTGTGTGTGCCAGAAAAAAGTCAGTAGGCGTTGTTGCAGTTGACTCCAACGCCATTAAATTAGATTCAAATGGAAATTTTTCTGGCTATTGGTTATTTTTTGGGAAACATGATCAATTAGTGGATCAATTGTTTCGTTGTGTTGTGTTCCACGAATTGTTCTCTCTACCCTGCCAAAACAACAACAACAACAACACAAATTACGCACAGGAAGTTTTAAAATTGACTTTCATTTATTTCTGTGCCAAATTGTTTCCGTTTTGTTCACTAATATGCAAATTGGCTGACTATACTTTTCAAGGGAGTTTCACTACTTCCTGTTATGCGAATAATATTGCTTGTCCATTTATGGAATTTTAATTCTGTCTTTATAACACTCACTGCTCCGACTTCTCAATAGTGACCCCACCTACAGGAAAATCATATTAAAATATAAACAAATTATCTTTTTTGATAGCAATTTGCGATAAAATTGGGGTTCTCACTCTTGATTTAAAGGTCATGTTTACATATTTCAAGTGATAGACATTTTGTTGTTTTAGCACTTTTTTCTGGCTCTTCTTTCCAATACAAAATTGATCCTGACCGGTGGGGTTGAATGTTCTACGACTACTAATACTACTACTTACACATGTGTTTGCTTGTTGGATCAGAATATATCAATTTGTATGTTTTACCGTGCTTTGTATGCCGAACGGATCGATGCCGGTTTAATGACAAAATGACGCCTGCAAGTGACATTTTATACTAAATGCTGTTGTTTGCATTTTTGCTTTAGGTTTTTGGTCTTTTCATTATTAGTCAGATTAATAAATTGAGCTAAAGGTTTATTTAAAAGATTTTAAAGGGTTTCAATTTAATTTTTAAGTTAAATAAACTAAAGTTTTAATTGAATTTTATTTAAACTTTTCTTTAAACAATAATAATTTATTTTAGAAATTGTATTTTATTTTACAACAAGTGACAGTATGATATTTATAAATGGTAAACTTAGTTTAGTTTCACAATTTTGTGATTTTCTTTTTTCTCGCCTGTTTATCTAGATTATCCATTATTATCGGTTAATTCTGTACTTGAATTAGTTCTTTATTCTTACAGGTCACACTCAAAATAAATTCATAGCTTTTCAGAACCGGTGGATTCAATTCTAATGTTTGGCACGTGCATTTGACCCGCCTTTCAACTTTAGAATAATTATTAGAAAAGGGAAGTTTTTGATAAAAAGTTATCTGCAAGCGTTTATACAAAAAATTTCAACATTAATCGCTATATCAATTTTTAATTTATATTTAATAATTTATTATATCCTCAAACACGTGTAGATTAGATAGAGACATTGACAACTGAATGTAATCAAGATTTTAGCTGTTTAAATATTCTGAATTTTTGATCCATTCTTAAAATGGAATAATCTTTTAGGGGTTTTATTAAAATAGTTTCCTTCATTCCTCGGATAATTTTTTATGTTAAAGGTCATTTAATATTCTATATTTCAATATTTTTAAATTAATATTTCCAAATTAGTTAAATCTTTAAATGATTTACAAGTCTTCATTTGTGATTTCATTTTTTATTAATCCAATAACTTAGAGTTACAATTACAGTTACAGTTTTGATGAATGTTTATAAAGAATGTATTTTCATAAATCCCTAAGTTGTCTTCTTAAAAGGTTAAGCCAATTTTTTAAAAATTTTCTTAATATAATTTAAATTTTAAAAAATCATATTTATAAATTAGTTTTAATCAAATATGTCTCAAGTATTAACTAGGAATATCATTTTCTACTATAAAGGAAAATCTAATAACTTTTCCGTTACAGAGATTGCCGCTTAAGATCTAGATTTACCAATGTAATTCACCAATGTAGATACTCAAGGTATGCAGCGTGAAAGAACCGTTTATTATCATAAATAAGGATCTTGATGCTTAAGGCTTTTGCCTAGGCAACAACAGATACCGAATTAGATCACGATTGGAACACGATACAGAAGTGTTGAGTGAGTCTGTACTACAGCAAGTGAGTGCAAGACGTGTGAGTCAGTCAGTGGTTAGACATGGACTGAATGGCAACGACTAGCGTCGAGTGGACGTTAGGCGGGCGTGTTTATGTTACAAGGGTGAGTAGGGGTGTCGGTATGTTAGTTACAAAGTAAAACATGAAGAACTTGCGTAACAATCATAGAGTGACATCTAGGGGTAAACCTAGATCTTAACAGAAATTTTTAATAAATGTCTAAGAAGATTTCAGTTAACCGAGATTGTCTCTTTAAAAGGTTAATTCATTTTTAAATTCTTCTACATTTCATTTAAATTCTTAAAATTATTTATTTAAAGATAGTTTTGATAAATGTTTATACAGAATGTATTTTGGTAAATCCCTAAGTTGTCGCCTTAAAAGGTTATTCCAATTTTTTAAATTTTTCAAAATATTATTTAAATTCTTGAAATTTATATTTTTAAATTAGTTTTAATCAAATGAGTCTCAAGTATTAAATAGGAACTTCATTTTCAACTATAAATGTAAATCTAATAACTTTTTCGTTACAGAGATTGCCGTTTAACAGAAATTTTTAATAAATGCTTACCAAGAGTTCATTCACATACTCTCCTATATTGTCTCTTTAAAAGGTAAATCCATTTTAGAATTTTTCTACAATTCATTTAAATTCTTAAAATTATTTATTTAATGATAGTTTTGATAAATGTTTAGTAGGAAATCATTTTCGTATTCTCCCAGATTGTCTCTTTTAAAAGGTTAGTTCAATTTTAAATTTTTTTTCAAAATATTATTTAAATTCTTAAATTTATATTTTTAAATTAGTTTTAATCAAATGAGTCTCAAGTATTAAATAGGAACTTCATTTTCAACTATAAATGTAAATCTAATAACTTTTTCGTTACAGAGATTGCCGTTTAACAGAAATTTTTAATAAATGCTTACCAAGAGTTCATTCACATACTCTCCTATATTGTCTCTTTAAAAGGTAAATCCATTTTAGAATTTTTCTACAATTCATTTAAATTCTTAAAATTATTTATTTAATGATAGTTTTGATAAATGTTTAGTAGGAAATCATTTTCGTATTCTCCCAGATTGTCTCTTTTAAAAGGTTAGTTCAATTTTCTAATTTTTTATTTAAATTCTCAAAATTGTTTATTAAAAGCTTGTTGACATGTCTTGAACTAACTGTCAAGCCGATAGTGATCTCTCTGACCCACAAAGCCCAACCATAAATATCTGGTCAATTCAGTAATACGTTCAAGTATATACGTTCAACACATGTCAGTCTCACAATTTATCTAATCGTCTGGTCGAATCAGTCAGTCCATCCCTCTCTCTGCCTCAGTCACAAGTTTGGTCACAAGTCAATTTATCAAGTCACATTAGTAGTAGTCTCTATCAGTAGACAATTAATGAGTGTGATAATTTTAGCCTTCACGGTCAACCACCAAGCACGACCATTTGCACAGTACACCAATTGAAGTGTGTGTGTTTGTGAGTTCAGTCGCCCCACACTAATTCAGCAAAAAATTACCCTCCAGACAAGTTGAGAGAGTGTTAGTGAGTGAGTCTCGTGTGTGCAAACAGACCGAAACACTCGTAAACACACAACACTCACTGTACACTGCAGTGCATAGCTCGAAATAATATTCTCTCTCTCCGCTAGCTGACCCCTCACCGTTATGTGTTGCGACCAAGTCGAATGCTCTACTCTACTCTGCTCTCAGTATTGGACGGTAACGGGCAAAGGCGCACAACTGTCACGCCCCTTCTCCGCGAGTGTCGAAAAACGCGATCGCGTGAAAACGCATGACAATTTCCGCTGTTTTAATGTTGTGCGTGGCTCTTCGGTTCTGTCTGTTCGCGTGTGTGTCAGTATGAGTTAGTACGAGTCTCCGTACAAAGTGTCTCGCGACTTTCGCTTTCGTCTTCAAACGTTCGAAAGTGTGCTCGCATTGTGTGTGTTTGAAATTGCCCGCGTGCTTTCAAAATTCCCATTTGTCTCATAAACTGTTCTTTCAATTCGCTATACTTTTCAAACAATCCGTTAAAATATTCCTTCAATCAAAACGTACTACTAACTAAATTCCATAAAATTAAACTTGAACTTGAACATTTAAAAATTCCAACAATAACAAAGAACTGTCAATCATCGATAAAAC
The DNA here is from genome assembly GCA_023373905.1 of Rhizoglyphus robini. Lineage (NCBI taxonomy): Eukaryota > Metazoa > Arthropoda > Arachnida > Sarcoptiformes > Acaridae > Rhizoglyphus > Rhizoglyphus robini. The sequence goes on from JAKIJQ010000044.1 coordinate 247,882, forward strand.
TATTTTGTGATAAATTCTTTGAAAATATTCTGTGCAGTTTTTGACATAAGCAAAACGGTTACTTTTGATTTTTTTCTATTAGTATTTTTCATTTAAGGCTAATACTTTTGACCAATTACGTGAATGTGTATGTGGGTGATCGTGACCGCCGGTTTTCAATTACACCAATGACCTTTGACCTCTCATTACCGCAGCTGTTTTAAATGTTATTCGACTTAAACTTTTTCCATATAAAAAGGTTTCAAATAGAATTTTTCTTTGAATTTTTAAATTTTTAAAATTGCATAATATTCTGGAGAATTTTATTTATAATTTTTTATTTGATTCATTAATTAATTTAATTACGCTTATCAACAAATCAACAGAATTTCTTCATCACTTTTAATTTGGTAACCTATTTTTTCTGCCTATCATCGGTTATAAAAATATATATTTATTTACGTCATTTTTGATTTTTTCATATTTATTAAATTTATTAAATTAATTCAATCTAAAGCCCGAATTCTTCCACTCAATTAGTTTTTCTTTCAAGTCGCACTTCATCAATTATTCATAATATATACTCTCTCCCAACCAATTTGTGTGTTGTCCAATCAGAATCGAGCCTCGTGTGTGTTTTGTGTTGTATCTGTCTGCAAACATTGTACAATGGCGCCCAACAATATCTCATGCACTCAATTATCGATTACCAATCGTCGATTAGTATCATCAATTTGTAGCCAATCGCATGATGCATCACTACATGCACCCCCATCCTCAATTTCTTCACCCTCTTTAACTGGTGTATTATCCTCAAGTGAAATCAATTCACATTACTCAAATGAATCGTCTGCCTCTTCAACGGACTCGAGACCACTTCATCATCATCGTAATCGATTGAAACATCAAACAGACAACATCAGCAGCAGAAAACTCTGCTCCAGTTCAGATGAGCATCACCTTTTACCGAGCCTCAATTGTTCTCGATGGTTGTCTCAATCGTTGTTCGTCTCATCGCTCTTCACTGGTCCCACAATGATCCATCATTCATCGACACCATCACCACCACCATCAGCATCATCGTCGCATGTATGTTCGAGCGTTATTCCACGATCATCACATCGATCTTGTAGCAGCAGCAGTAAAGTAAAGACAGATTCCTTATCGGGCGCTTGTTGTTGCATTTTATCACGTCGACCAAACAGCAAATCAGCCAGTTCAGCACTTTTTCCTGCGTCATCAATTTCATTCAATTCGGCCTCACTGCTACTTGGCCTGTGTTGCTGCTTGCTTTTGACACAATTTGTTTCAGGTGAGTGAGATTTTTTAAAGAGATTATTTTTTCAAATAAAACAAATTCTAAATATAAGTTTTCTTAAATTTTCTTTATCTTTTTAATATTTTATTATTTTAAATATATTTTCGATTAGTAAACGCCACTCCTTGCATGTGTCTAGATACATTTGTAGTAGACGAATCGATTTTTGACAGGTTAACACGAATTTCTTTAAGCTTATCTAACTAATTTCATCTACACAATTTTTACTTTTAATGTTAAAATGGAAATAATTGTGAAAGTTAAGTTTCGTTTTTCTTAGTAGATCGATCATTGAAATATAGTTTGTATTGAAATTGTCTCTTTAGAACCAGCTGGAATATATCTGGACATTTTTTATTCTAATTTATTAATGTGAGTCTGGATGTCTTTTTCTAAAAAGGTTACAAAAATTTATATTGAGTACATCTCCAATATTCTTTACTCAATTTAAAAAAGACTTGATTCTGTCAAAGTTTTAAGAAAGATGTTTTTTGTCTCGTCAACTATCATTGATATTAAAAGGTTTCTTTACTACTTTCTTTATTTATGCTGTTTCAGTAAATTTCTTTAGAATGTTAAAAAGAATGTCAATATACTAATAATTCTAATAATTTGTTTACAATTATAATTATAATTATATTTGTTTTTCGAGTTTGTTTCAAAAGGTTTCCCTAATACGTATTTGTTTTTTTCATCCTGTTTCTTTCCTAATAAGTTGGCAATATTTATATTTGAAAGAGCATTTGCACACTTGAGCATTGTTTATTTATACAGTATTTATTGGACATTTGGGTGCATTTAGTGTGTTTGTATGTGTGCTTGTTAGAAGTCGTCGCACTCTCGTGTATTGTGTCATCATGTAAGTACATTTACACAGAAGTGTGCAATTGCAATCAAATCACACTTTCCAATAGTTGCAAGTTAGATGTTATAATGTTTGATACAAAATGTGTGTTTGCATACACAAACTCGAACTGGTGGAACTGATCGCTCAATTGATGTGATGTGAAAGTCACTGTCTGACCAGTCTTCTTCGTCATCGATTTAGTCTCCCGTGAATCCCTCTCTATCTACAGGGTCTTCCATTCGGAGGATTCTGTTCAAGCTGCCTGAGGGCAGTTGTATTCCACTCTCTTTTTGTTGCATTAATAAATTGATTGAGGACTAAATAACCAAACAGTGTGTGGGGACGTGAATGGTTTTGTGTGTGCGTTCGAATTTGCAAGTGGCATTAGCCATTAGCTGAATCATCATTGAGGAGAGAGGTTACACGAAGTACCCAAAGTGGACCATCACTGCCAAAGCTGAGGGAGATGATCTGTCTCGAGAGTGAGACTCGAATAAAGTCTGAGTAATTTATGTTGTTGTTACGAGCGCACTTGGACTTTGTTTTCACGAGAATTCTTCTTGCCCTTTTTCGAAATGCTTATACCCAAAATGTACTTGTCGCATGCGTCACTCATCCTGAACCATTTCAAAATTGTGTGGCCCTTTTACTTCATCTTCTTCTTCTTTTTTGTCTTCTTTTTCAGTGTGCAATCGTAAAGAAAGTGATGAAATTCTTCATCTGTGCGCTTTAAAACAGCAAAAACACTTTAAATGGATTGCCCAATTCGAGTCTCGGACCGAATTGTGTCGATTGATGTGTGTAGTACTGCAAAAAGGGATTTGTGGATGGATGGATGGATTGATGAGGGACTGAGTGAAGTGAGCGAGAGTGGGAGAGAGAGGAAAGCCCACATTTTTAGATATATTTGTTTGTTGTTGTTAAATATAACTCAAAACATATGCGACCATACATGTTAAACGAGTAGTTGCATGAAGCTAAAAGCGAGTTACTCCGTTAGGACTTGTCGTTATGGCCAGATGGGGTCTTGTTTTCACAAAAAATGACGAGGTTAATATTACGTTATGATCGTTTAGGTCTTATTTAAAGGTAAACCCAAAAAGTTTCTGTAGCAATCCATTAATTGTCACAATTACCGAAAACAAGCAAACTTTTATCGTGACCTAACCGATAAAACTTAAATCCAAGGCTTAATCATTTTTGTCCGTGACTTTTTATCATTTTATCTCACATAATTCTTACATAATAATTTTTTTATTGTTTCTATTCCTGTACTACACATCAAGTAGTATGACTAATCATTCAAGGAAAATTGTGTGTCTTCTTCTTCCTGGAAATTCAAACCGTTTCTCTTCTATTGTCTTCTTCTTCCTCCTCGTACTATGACTTTGATTCTAATCTTAATTTTAGCAGGAAAACGTTTAAGATGGAAGAGTCTATCTTGATCTGATCTGTCACTATTCTGTCTGTCAAACTTGTCTGTCAACAAGTGTGGTTGGAAGTGAATGGAGGGAGACGGAAGGAGGAAAGTTGTTTTTTTCTTCTCAATGAATATTCACAATTTCTTTGTGTTATTTTATTTTTGTTATAAAATTTTGCAAAACACCGATAAGGTTTTAAAAGGTTAATTAAATATAAATTTAATTTGTCCATTTATTGAGCATTTAGAGATTCCTAAAACAATAGTATACTACTTTATAAAAACCCATAATCAAGTTAGTAATCTTCGTTTTATTTGTCATAATTCAAAGGTTGAATAATTTTTAGTAAATTTATTTAATATTTATTTCTGTCCATTTCGTATCTGTTCGTATTGTAACAGGTAAAATAAACTTAAATAACTTTAATTTAAATCTATATATAAAAAATTATTGGATCATGCTAATTCATCACCAAGAGTCATGCCCAAATACGTTAAAAATCGGCCCTACACAAAGGCCATATTTTATGCAGGTCCCCAATGGACAAGTGGGGTACTAAATTAAAGGTTATGATCTCTAGAATCATTTTGCGAAATTTCCAGGATGATCCGAGGTCACCATTTTTTGTATAGCAATGTGTTAGATGTGCATTATATTGCCCATCCACACAGGACGTTACTCTACTGAAATGTATTAAACTTCTTTTTGCGGATAATTCCCGTAAAATAGCTCGGATCAGACTGGAATTTTTTCCAAATGATTCTAGAGGTCATAACCTTTAATTTGGTACCTCACTTGTCTATGAGGACCTGCATAAAATATGGCCTTTGTGTAATGCCGACTTGGGCATCACTCTTTCTCTCTTTCTTTCTTTCTCCCAAAACTTTTTAATCTAAACCCGTCAGTGTCTAGACCGCTTGTGAGCCCAAAAGTTCATGCCCAATTGTGTGTGTCCCAACAACAGAGCAGCACTTTACTAAACAAACAAAACATGTAGATAACATCTTTCGAGTGTAAAGTATAGGTTTTGGGGTGTGCAAAGTTTACAGAAGTGTGAAGAAGAGAGAAACTCAAAGTGTCGTGTTTGACAGGGAGAAATTTGTCTTTGTCCACGCTGGCCAACATTCAATGTTGAATGTGTGCTCGAAAGTGCACTTCTTGTCACTTGTCAGACACTTTCGAAGAAGAGAGGGAATCGTTCGTAAAGTGTGTGAGAATGCAAATTCAGCGTAAAATTACTTTTGTCGGACGATCGCGAGAGAAAGCGACCCTCCTGTCCATTTCTGTCTATCCCTAGAAATGGAAACAACGTATCGAAAGATATGTTTGAACACACTCTCTCGTTGTGTTGCATTCGTTTGTTTGTTTGAACACAAAAAAAGTACAACAACACGATCAAGTCCTATTGTTTGTTTATATGTTCAAATGTACGAAAAAGAGCGAGAAATGAAGAGAGATATCAACAAACATTGAGAATGTGTGAACCGAATGGACATTACGATTTATTATTAGTATGCACCACTTTGTTCATTAAGTAAAATGACCAATCAAAACAATATTAAACTCTGGTTATCACGTCGCCAGTTCTTTCTTTTATTTAATGGTAAACAAATTTATTGAACAACCGAAACATACTCGGGTACACATTTGCATTTCCTTTAAATTAAGTCATTCAAACGCAAATTATCTCTCAAAGACACTTAAAACGCGCTAATTTCTTTATTTTCTAACTTTTTATTCTTCTTAGCTATTCGATAATTACTCGGCTATTAATGAAAATGACTTTTAGCATTGCTAATTCAGCGAATTTCTTCTTTTCGTCTTCTTCTTCTTCTTCTTTAAAGATTTTGAAAGTTGTTTTCGAAAGACTATTTGATGAATGCAAATGACCGTGTGTGTGTGTGTGTGTGTGGTTCTGTTTTGCAATTTATTGCCTGTGTTCTGTGACATTGAGCCGTTTGGCCGGAATCGTCTACACAAGCCTTTTCCTATCAAGCGGCGCCAGAGGACTTGTTCACTCACAAACTCACACCCTCGCTACGCTCGGGCGTGAGTTTGTTCGTTCGCTCCTCCAATTAAGTGAGAAGCAAACTTGGCGAGCGATGAAAACTGCACTACTAACGACTCTAATGAACTTTGACTGAGAATGTATGTGCAAATGAGAGATAGAGAGAGAGACTTTTGTGCCTTTTGGTTTGTTCATTTCTATTAAAAATTTAAAATTATCTTGAGAAAAGTTGCCAACAACGAGATAATGAGAAAGTCAATATTTGGGCATGTGATATTCGGGTGAAACGCACTTTAAAATCATTTCAAATTCCGTCCAACTTTGAAAGATAATTTTTGGCCTGTCAGTTAATTAGCAATTTGTGTTAATTAACCAGAGAAGAGGTTTCTTGGAAAGCTCGACAACACAAACCGCAATAAATAATTTTGACTTTTGACATTTTACTGCGGAAGTGTAGATTTTACTTATTCTTTGATTTCGAAAACAGCTTTTAATTTTAATTATTCAATTGATTTGATTTGTTATCACTACTTTTCTTAATAGTTTCAAAAAGGTTTTCATGTTTTCAATTGTTTTAATTCAAATTCAATACCAGTCTTTAATGTATTATTGTTTTCACAAATTCTCTTTAATATAGCACAATTAATTGACTTCAATTTAGATGAGCATTTTCTCTTTAAATTAGGTTTCAAGGAATGGTCTTATTTCGTTTAAAATGGTTATATTCTTAAAAATTGTCATTTTCAAGTTAAAATGGCAACATTTTTAGTATACTCATCTTCTTAATTAATTTTCTGTTGAAAATTTTTCTAAAAGGTTTATTACATAATTACTTTTTCTTCTTAAACATATGAATTTCATCACATTTCATATGACATAACTTAGCAATTTCTTAATCAAGTTCATTAAGTTAATAATTCATTGAAAAATCTAGGTCTTAATTCAAGAATATTCTGACACAAATGTGTTAAGAGATGGTTACACAATTTATTACATTTAAAAATAAAAGTTTTCTCTATATTCTTGACAAACTTCTACATATTTTAATGAATTGATAGAATTACGTAATTGATTAAATGCTTTGAATGATACTTGAAAGATAGATACTTTGTAGCATTTTTAGTGCTTTCTCCTACCCAACTGCATTTAAAATGGTCTCTCTATTAAACGAAAATTTTATTTAAGAATTTCTCAAATAAATTATTGATGATATCGTTTTATTTTATTTTTGCAAAGAAATTGTTTAAAGATTTATTTTATTTGTGAGACATAAATAATGGTTTATAAATTGATGTACATTTGAACAAAAAAATACATTGTTCAACTCTGTCCAGAGAAGCAAAAACATTAATGGATAGTTTAGTGCAAAAATTCTCAAATTGCTCACAATAATCGTTAAAAGCATTGGAAAATTTCAAGTGCGAGAAATAGTAAAAATAATAGAATAAATAAAATTCAAATGTTTTCTCAAATTTAATGATACCTGAAGAAGAAGAAGGGGCAATTGGGATTGTGGAAAGTTTTGTTTCAAAGAAAAGGGGAAAATGTTTTTGCATGTAGGATACAAATTTGTCACACAAAATTTAAGCCAATTTGCCCCGTACCCACGATTTACATTCTCGAGCAAACTTGTTCTTGTTTGTTGAACACTTTGTGCCTTACACACTTTTAATTTGTTTTATTGCATTTTGTTTTGGGACACTTTTTGTGGCTAACAAATTGCCCTGTCTGGTCTAGTCTAGCCAGTGTTGTGCTCCTATTGTCTTGTACTAAGGGAGTGAGAGAGATTCAGAGGAAATATATTCAAAAAGACAAAACGGTTCGTGTTTGTAGTTTGTGCAAAGGGAGGGTAAAAGTGTTTGTGAGTTTGTATTCACGCAACACTTTCACTTGTGTGACAATTTTTCATTTTGTGTACGTATAACCAAAAAACTTGAGCAACAAGACAAACACAAAGACAATTTTAGCATATAACATAAAGTTCAAAATGAGTTAAGGTTTAAGTGAACGCTAGGCAAAAACTGGTCGCTTATGTATACGAGTTATTAGTTGGCTTTTTAGTATAATTTTGTTATTCTTTTAGGGAGAGAAAGTCTTGTTTGTTTAATGTGCTGTATACGAGTCGCCCCTCCTGCATGTGCACTCTGGCCCTGTACTCTCTACTCTACTCTCTACTCTACCCTGTCACTGTCATCATGATCATTTATTATAATTTGTACACACTTTTTCGGGATTTTCTTTTTTGTTTTTATATATTTTTCCCTCTTGCTGCGTTCATTCCCTCTTCTAATTTGGACGATTCATAGTTCGGTGGTAATTCATTCAAAATGTGCCCACGACCCTCTCCCATGATCTGTTTTAAAAGTCCCGTATGTTAGCATTCTCTTTTCCCATTCTCTCTTTTACACCCCCAAACACATTTAAATCCATTTACCCCGGTGTGTTCCTGTGTGCACAACCCGCGTGTGGCTCGTTTATTAAATGGATCACCACCACCACACTACACAACTAAAGTGAGAGTAAAAGAAGAACATTTACAACTATTAGCCAGCGACGATGACTATCTCTACTGACTGACTGAACAACTAAAAGATATTATTCTGAAACAGAATGAGAAGAAGAAGGAATCTGTCCAAATTAACATCATCCTAAGTAACACTCTCTTTTCACTTTCTCCACGGGTAAAAAATGTGAGCGAGTGTGTGCTAATTTGTTCAATGAATGGGAGAGATACGAGGAATCGTGTTGGTACTTCGAGAAGTAGAAGAAGAAGGCAAAAGTGCAAACCAGGAAACCCTCTTCATGAACTCGTTTTTCATTTTTTTCAATTTTTGTTTTATCTTTTGGCTTTTAAGTTCAAAAATATAGAAATTTTCAGTTAACAAGTCACGATTGTTGATATCAGGTCATTTACTTTAAAATTATCTTAATCTCTTCTAAAACAAGAGTTAAATTTTGTTTACTTGTATGCTCCATTAAGATCTTTAAAATTTAAATAATCTTCAAGTTTGTGTGCAAAAGGTAATTTTCATTCAATTATAAAAATAATTAATTTAATTTGAAAATTCAGAACAATTTATATTACAATTCAAATCTCACTTATTCTTTATATCTTAAGATTATAATTATTTCTTAAATGCAGATTAAGAAATTATTAAATGATATCGTATTTGAAGATTCAATTTCCGTGTTTTTAAACAATTTTGTTGAACAGCCAAATTGCGTTTCTCACCCCTCTTGTTAGATCCAACTGAACGGCCATTTCTCATCTCTCTAAATGAGCACTCCGATTTGTCTCTTTGGAAAATTGTTTTTTGCCTTTCGCTCACTTTTCATAATAAAAACACGAATTACGAAACAAGTTCTCTCTCACCCTCACCCCCACCCCTGAACAATATAAATTTGCCAATATTAATCTTTTCGTATATATTAATGATAATGCTTCAGAGTTATTTGTTCTTAAAACTGGTCAATTTCCCAATGTAAAAATTTCTTCAATTTTTTCAAAACTTAAACTAAACAAGGATTAAAACAATCTTCTCCTTCCCCTCTAATAGAATCCTTGATTTCATCTCTACTTTCAGATACTTCTAGTACACTTTCAGGACAAATGAGGGCAAGGGGACTCAATGCACACACAACACAACAACACTGAGCACTAATTGGATTTGGGTTATTTATTTTGGTCCTGATTTCACTTTATATTATATGTTGTTGAAGTGATTCTCTCTTGTGCTTGTTGTTTTAAATTAATTCTTTATATAATTTAAAATAATCTCAAACGTTTCCTTGTTGTTTTTAACTTTTTTCTTTCTTTATCTGAGAGAAAGATTTATTAGAAGCTATTTGCTTTAACTAAAAGATCTCAAATGAAATGTTTTAATAGTTTTAATTTTTGAAACAAAACTTTAAGCGTAATTGACTAGTTGGTTTTTACATAATTTTTTCATGACCAAGGGGTAGGTTTGTTGTTGATAGCATGGTTTATAGCACGTTTTATAAAGGTAATTTAAAATTTAAATGATTTTATTATATTTAATTTAATTTTAATTTATTTAATAAACAGAATTTCATGCTTATTTTTATGTGTTTCCCTTGAATTTCCACACAAAAAATATAAATTTTCTATTAATCTCACGAAAATTGGCAATGAAACTTTGCTTCTCTTTGAAATCTTTGAAATCAAATTGAAAGATTTTCCAAGACTTTTATTTTTAATAAAAAATACTATAAAATTCTCTTGCACCAAATTGGCAATTTGTCCGCTTTCTTCGATTTCTTTTCAATTCGCTCTAAAAATGGTATTAAATATTGATCCAATCGAAATTCAATCTTAAATCGAAATCTTCTCCGAACAATGATTGTATAGTAGTTGCAAGTAAAGTGAGTAAGGCTCAAACATAACCCAAACCAAGCGAACCAAACCGACCAAACCACACACTTTTTCGCTGATCTAATGATAGCCTATCTATTGGATCTGCGTGTTGAGACTCAAAAAAAGAACACAATTTGCCCACACACACACACACACACACACACACACACAAAACACACACACACACACACACACACACACACACACACACACACACACACACACACACACACACACACACACACACACACACACACACACACACACACACACACACACACACACACACACACACACACACACACACACACACACACACACACACACACACACACACACACACACACACACACACACACACACACACACACACACACACACACACACACACACACACACACACACACACACACACACACACACACACACACACACACACACACACACACACACACACACACACACACACACAGATTGATTCAATTCAGATTCGCAAATTCCGATAAAAGAGTTGTAATCGAGTGCAATTTTCTCTCACTCACTCAACCCTCAAATTCAATAGAAAACTTGAAAAAACTCGTAAAAGTGGAGATTTTAGATTAGTAGCTTTGTACGTTCAGATTTTCATAGCGAATTCAAAAGGTTTCTTTTATTTCCTAAACTAAATTCAATAGTTACATAAGAATGAAAACTTTTTCTTTTACCAAGCAAAACCTAACACAAAGTACACACTTTTGTATTACACTTACAAATGGTGGCAATTTCATGACCAACAATTCACAATCGCAGAATAAAAGACTATACTAAAAGAGCAAGCGAATGTATCGATCAAAACCCGATCATGTGACGATGAGAAAAGGGACATTCAAATATTGACTAAGACAATCAGAATAGTTAAAATTGTTAATTTTTATTACAAATTCTTTTTACCAACATATCGCGTGCCTCTTTTATTAAAGGTCAAAAATTTAATCTCAATTTTGTTGTGTGCACACAACAACAGCATTCTTGATTTGAAATTGATTTTATTCTTGATTTAATTCTCAATATTGAAAAATTTGATATTAAAATTTTGTGGTTATCGATTTTTTTAGGGATTCGTTTTCTCTTTCCTTTTGCTTACAAACTAATAAATTTTCAAATAGCTTGTTCAAGCTTGTTTCGAGCGCTAGTTTTCCTCCTGCCCGGATACATAAATAAAATTAATAATGCAATTTGTAATGTAATGTTGGGTAATGCAATATGTTTCAAGTGTGTAAGTATTGACACGGTTACTGCTTCAGTCTAGTTAAACTTGCACAAAAAAGATTGCTTATCGATAGTATCGATTGTTTTTATCGATTGTTTCGACATTCTGGTTTGACTTGGTTGGTTAGTTCAATAAATCTTTAGAAGTATTTGTAAATTCTGAACAATTTTATGTTTTTTGAATACATAAATTTCGAGTCGTGCTTTTACTGGTAGTTTCTGTACAAAAGGTTATCGATTTTTATTATTTGATATATCTAATTTTAGAATCCAAAATTTAGATATTTAAATTTGATATTTTTTAAAATCCCGATTTCGTAATCTATCTAAAAGTTGAATTATAAATTGAAAATTTAATTTGTGTATTAATTAATTTCAGTGTGCGAATCAGTGCGCGTGGTGTCACTGAACGTGCCCTCTCGTGTCCGCAAGGGCTCCGACCTTGAGTTGTCCTGTCTGTTTGATCTGGGAAATGCCACACTCTACTCACTCAAGTGGTTCTATCGTGCACATGAATGGGATCGGGATGAGCAGGAATTCTTCCCGCTGGAGGGAATTCAGGTTGATGTAAGTGTTTTTATTCATTTGTTTGCATTTGTTTTTGTATTTTCAAATGATTTTTTTGTAGATCAACCGATCCGGCGGTGGGACAGTTTACATTCAAGAAGCCAACGGAAAGACTAGCGGAAAGTACAAGTGCGAAATTTCCATTGAGGGAACGTTCCAAACTGTGGCAGCTGAAAAGCTGATGACCGTGTTTAGTAAGTTTTCAAAATTTAAAATCTAAACCAAAAACAAGTTTTGTCATTTCAATCATTTTAACGTTTGATCAACTTTTTATAGATGCTGCAAATGGAAACGGTATACCACGCTTCAAAGCGAATCATCTGCTAACAATTTCGTTGCTGATTTGCGGATTATTCTTTATGAAAATTATTTTTTGATTTTACTTCAAGTTATTTTAATTTTATTTGGCTCATGTTTAAACAGTCGATTTCTCCAATGGTTTTTTCTGTCAAATTATTTAATCAATTTTGATTATTTTTGTGCACTTTTAATATATTTTCTTCTTTTTCTTGTTTTATACACTTACACATTTTTGTTTATTATTATTATTGAAACACAAATTGTACAGAAAATACAAAATAAAAATAAAAATTTATTGTTTTTAAATTCTGCTGTTTATTATTGGGAATAACGGCTCTGAATGCGTTTTGATTTCCGTTTCTTTTTATTATTGGATTATTATAATCTTTTGAACCAAATTCATCGCCTCACTTACATATAATTTTATTATATTTCATTTCTCAATTTAATAATAATAATAATAAACTAAGGATTTCATAGCTCATTTTTCCATTGTGTATTTCAAAAGGTCTCTCAACTTATAACATAATTGAGATGTTGGTCACATACTTCGTGCAGCAAGGAACAGAATTGTGACACTGACCACCAACCAAGTGACCAAAAATGTGCCTTCCACAAAAAAAAAGATTTAGAATTATTAAGCGAAAATGCTCTAGAAGGAAACGATAACGGTAATAAAATAATAAAACGTCAAAAATCTTCCGAAAATCTCTAATATTCTGTCCGTTTAGTCACTAATCCAATAATATTTTGCTTGTAGAATTATAATAAATCATTTCTTCACTTTTCCAAGACTGAATTGATAATAGGTTTCCTCTATTTAAGATAATTTATCTTTTAACTAAACTGAATATTAAATCATTTCTCTGGATAATAAGAAAAAAGGTTAATGCAAACATTTAAAAAGTCTATCTGTAAATTCTCAAATAATATTTCACTCGATAAAATTAGATTTCCTAAACTATTCAATGTTTATTTTGGTTTATATTTTAAAATTTTCGACCAAATCTTTATGAAATTAATTTTAAATCTTCTTTCACCAAAGTGGTTTATATGGTATTTACTATTTACTATTTGAATATAATACATTTGGCTGGCCATCGTCAAGTGGTCAGCGGTTGGCTTCTCTGCATACAAATGATCAGTTTGGTTTTGGCCAGTTGTTGTGTTTATTTATGGTTCAATTGAATTGTGAATTTAAAAGAAGAAGAAGGAGGGAGGACACGCAAAACAAACTTGTCCAAAGTGTCAAGTGTTGTGTGTGTGTGTGTGTGTGTGTGTGTGCTTGGTTGAATGTTTTAAATGTTTGGTGTGTGTGGCTTGTTTAATGCTTAATGGAACGAAATGAATTGAATTGGGCCGCTTTCAATTGGGGATGAATGAATGAATGAATGAACGATGTGAGCCGAACGGTTGAACGGTGAATAAGGCAGAGAGGAAAATTCCCGCGTCTTGGGACTAGAATCGTGATGAAACGGACCGAGAGCCAGCATGAGTGAGAGCGTGTGAGGGAGACAAAACGGAGGACGATGTCACAGCACACGGACAGCGACCATGGCGGCCACGGCAAATACGTGCGACGAATTTGAAAGATGGCGTAACACCCGCATGGTCAGAGTTTAGTGTTGCAGGAAGAGTTTATCAACACAAACTGAATACGACCATTCTGTATGACCAGCACACACACATTCTAGTGTATATATTCTTGTGGGTGATAAAAGTTTTGTGATTAACAAATATTTTGTTTATCGTTAAGTAAAAGAGACAGTAATGATCTAAATCTCTATATTTATGATGTCTCGGAAGATAAACAAAACATTTTGGTTTTTAAAACAACTCGTCATGATATAAAGGTCAACAAAATTTAAATTTTCGAAACTTCAAAATTTTGATCACAAAACTCGAATTCACCGAAAAGTATTTCAATTCTTAAAACAATTTTTATAACACGAATCCTTTAAATTTAAATTTTGATTTGGGTCGGTTTCGTCTTCCTTTTAATGTAAAATGGTAAAATTTTTCTCAGAAAAAAATCAATATCCTCGAATTATAATTGAAAAATGAAAAACATGTCGCTTTACACAAATAAAACGGAAATCGTCCACAAATAATAAAATTATATTTTTTCTTGTTGCTACTACTTTAAAATCTCAAATCTTAAATCGAAACAAATGTTGAGTTCTTTTTGGTTTTTGTTTTAAGTTTTCTATACGACACATCAAATTTTGTTTGAATTGAAGGAGCGAGTGAGAGAGGAAAAGCTTAACAAATTCAAAACGATTTCAGAATAGTACATTGGGTTTTTTGGTTGAGGTTGTGCAAATAATTACGAAGTTTTCCTAGGCAAGATAACCGGTAAACTATCTAAAAACTTTTGCATCTCCCTCCCTCAACCGGAGAGAGTGTAATTGAATTTTTCACGTTTCATTTCTCACTCTAAGTTGTGATTTTTATATCTTCATCTTTCCTCTCTTGTTGTATTTTTCCATTCAATTGAAATTCTTTGAAAAGTTTCAATTTTAAAGTTTTTTTTTCTTTCTTTTCTTTACTACAAATTTCCTCCTTGCTTCCTTAGTATACAAGAAGAATAAATATATAGAACAAGAAGAAACTTAGGACCTACTTTTGTTGGCCGAAAATGACCATGACCTACAAGCATTGATTGACTTGACCAATCATTTCTATGACTCAGTCGGTTTGTGTGCCAACTCTGACAAGTCCCTAACGATTGGAACGCGACCAAATTAAGAATTGGTTTTTCTGTAATTCCAACTGACGACAAACTGAAATACCTTGGGGTGACCATCGGTGTTAAGAATAAACATCGAATGAACCGTATGACTATCAAGCCACTGTTGGACAATCTAAAAAAGTCATGTCTCAGACCGAACCAGAAGCTGTACATGCTCAGAGTTCATGTCATTCCAAAGTTCCTACACCGATTAGCCAATGAAGATTTTACGGCAACTATTCTCAAGGAACTTGACAAGTGTATCAGGAACTGTGCCAAGGAGTTCCTTCATCTGCCTAATTCGATTGCCAGCAGTTGGTTTCATCTTCCAGTAAAGTGTGGTGGCCTTGGCCTGACTGAGCTGAGATATGAAATCCCTATCATTGCTTTCAGGCGTCTTTCCCGGCTTCAAGCATCTGACTCTTGGGTAATCAAAGACATAACAAGTTCACCTTGCTTCGCGAACGAAACGAAACGAATCGAACGACTTTTGCCTCATTACCGAGACAACCGAGCAAGACTATTAAAAGATGTTGGCAAAATCCGGAATTTCAAAGGTCAGTCAACCTTTTCAGTAACTGGTTCACTAGTCAATCGTCACCTGAATGGCAATACATGGTTCTCGGGACATCTGTTTGTGAGCTACCTCCGTATGAGAACATGTTCGATCGGAGCATCAGGATTCGAATCAATCCCTGTCTACTGTCGGCACAAGTGCGGCAAGCTCGAAACTTTAAAGCATATCCTCAGTGAATGTCGCCATATGGATGGAATGCACCGAAAACGTCTCAATACTGCCCAAAATATTTTCACCGACCATTTGGAGAAGACCGGATAAACAGCGTTTACGAACTACTCTGTGATCGACTCCAAAGGAAATGAGTTCAAGCCCGACATTGTCGTAATAAGTAAGACATTAAGTTAGGTAAGAATACTTCGTTTTTTAAAGGTAACATCTCAAAAACTTTTAGGTTTACCTGATCGATTTCTGCCCTTTTCGATTTTTCAATATTAAATTTCTCAATACATTTTTTTGTTTAAAGTTCAAACATTATTATTTGCTCTGTTTTTTTTTAGCCCGACTAAAAGCTTAAAACAAACACCCAACAACAGTGAACACACACAATAATGGAGGTTCAAGATGCCATAGAATGGAATACAAGAGAAAACAATTTTCTCTCCCTCGATCTCGATTTAATATTTGTTTGCGTGTTTGTGAGACATTTTCTTGAGAGTAAATCTTCAAGAGAAAGAGAGACAAAAATATAATAATAAATTGAAAATAATATAAAAACACGACAACTTGTTGTTCTTTTACCGGGAAAAAACCGAGAGTCCTGAGAGTGGGGGCAAAAAAGCTAAAAGACGCGAAATTGAATTGTGTTTGAGTACAGTGGAAAAGCAAGACTGGGAAAAGCTTTTAAATTTATATTAAAGTTAAAGATTTTTTTGGATTCTGACTAGGGAGGGTAGATGATGCCAAATTGAGTTGGGCAAAATTACTATTATTTTTCGATTTGGCATCACCTAAAACCTCTAAAACAGCAATTTTCATCTGCGGACCGGTAAAAGCGCAAGTAAAATATACCTTCAAAAACTCTACTTTGGCCTAGTCTAGTCTCTAGACTCAAGATCAGCTATTGACATCGACAACACACTTACAAGCGTCACGTAAGATGTGATGCGTCCCAATGTTTTGTTTGCCTTTTGGTCAATTGGTTTAATTTAAATTATTTAGTTTTTTGCCATATTTAATTATTTTATAAAATTTGACTTAATATCAGTTATTGCAGTATGATTTACATTTTTTGAGTCGAATTGTTGTTTCTATTGATGGGAGCAGGTATAAAGCATGAGTACTGACAAACCAAAAGAATTTTTTCGTTTGGGTCAAAAAATGCTAAACTTTTAAACTAGAACAATAAAATTAAATTGTTGAATTCATTTTTAATTTAAAACATCTTGTGAAACAATTAAATGTGAATTAGAGGTGAGTTTTGCCGACCCTACTGACCCTCCGACCCTACCCTACCCTACCCCACCCTAGGGAAAGGGTAGGGTAGGGTCTACCATTTCTGCCTCGACCCTTCGTACCCTGCTGACCCTACTATAACCCTACCCTACCCTGACCCTACCCTACCATGTTTTGGTTATGGAACAATCAAGAATGACAATTTGGGGGTTTTGGGAGAATTGGGGAAGGTAATTTTGGGCTTAGAGACATAGGGAAAAACAATTGTGTGCTTTGAAAGATTGAGAAAGACAATTTTAAGTTCAGGGACAATAGGGATATCTGTTTAGGTTTAGATAATTCATCCTACTTTGACCCTACCCTTACCCTACCCTACCCTACTGACCCGACCCTCACCCTACCCTTACCCTTAGGGTAGGGTGAGGGTCGGGGGATCTGCCAACTCCCTCACCTCTAATGTGAATTCTCTAAGTCGGACTACTTCAATGTACGTTTAGAAAAGATAGCTACTCCAATGAAGCCAATCCAATCCAATACTTACAATGAGACACACTGCATTACACATTGAAACGGGCCTAGATTATACATTTGAAATACCTATTTTTCGAACGCTTATACCGGTCCGCAGATAAAACTTATTGATTTCGACTAATTTAAGGATTCCCAATCGAAAAATAAAAGTAATTTTGTCCAACTCAATTTGCCATCATCTACCCTCCCTAGTGAGTAAAAGGCATTATATTTGGGGATTTCTTTGGTTTATTATCAAATGTATTTAACAAACAATTTAAAGACATTTTTGTTAACTATATTTACTAAATTGCACTTTTAGGTTAGCCTTATGATATTCATAAAGGTTATTTTAACTTAAATTTATTTGTTTTTAATTCTCAAAAATATTGTGCTTATTCTTTTATTTGTCTAGACAAACATCGATTAAAGAACAAATAAGTTTTGAAATAGACAAAAAATTCGTAATCGCATTTTAATCGGATTAAATTTATTTCATTTTGATTGGGTTTCTTCTTATTTAATTTAAGCTGAACTGGGATTTTATTGTACGTGTACGGATTTTATATGTATCTTTGTTGTTCTTTTGTAAAGGTAAAATTATTTAAAAACAAGTTGAAAATTCTTAAATTTATCTTTATTAATATTAACTTGACTTGATGATTTTAAAAATTATTAGACTACTTTAAATTGGTTTTCAATTTTGTTTACATAGAATAATTGTTTTTTAAGTTTGACTATCTTGACATTTCTGAGTGTTTCGATTTCGAGATAAAAACGACAAAAATACGCGACATCATATGATGTCTCATTTCGTGATAATTGATGTGTGTCTGTTTGCTGCACAGTGTGCAGTACACACACACACACACACACACACACACACACACACACACACACACACACACACACACACACACACACACACACACACACACACACACACACACACACACACACACACACACACACACACACACACACACACACACACACACACACACACACACACACACACACACACACACACACACACACACACACACACACACACACACACACACACACACACACACACACACACACACACACACACACACACACACACACACACACACACACACACACACACACACACACACACACACACACACACACACACACACACACACACACACACACACACACACACACACACACACACACACACACACACACACACACACACACACACACACACACACACACACACACACACACACACACACACACACACACACACACACACACACACACACACACACACACACACACACACACACACACACACACACACACACACACACACACACACACACACACACACACACACACACACACACACACACACACACACACACACACACACACACACACACACACACACACACACACACACACACACACACACACACACACACACACACACACACACCCACACACACACACACACACACACACACACACACACACACACACACACACACACACACACACACACACACACACACACACACACACACACACACACACACACACACACACACACACACACACACACACACACACACACACACACACACACACAAATCGTATGACCAAATATGGAGAGATAAACTAGGGACAGATGAAGTATTTGGGAATAGAACCATTCACACTCGAACAACGTGGGAAAGCAGTTCGCTTAGGTCAGGGGCTGAAAAAGACATATTTGAATTTTACCGACAAAATTAAGTTTATGTTTAATTTCGTTCATTGAGTGATCAAAAAGGTTATTTTAATACTATCTAATCATTATAATTTCGTTTTCAATCTTAAATTTATTTTAACTCTTTTATTTTATCATTTACTTTTTGATAAACTTCAACTAACATTGTTGAGTAATTAAGTAAAGCCAGCAACCGAGGCCATGTTGACTATACTGCCTTTGGTACGTTCTAAGTGTGGCGCACACAGCTGAATAATCCTGAACACTGCTCTCACATTCAACTCCATCACTTGATCATATTTGTTCATCAAATTCGGGTCTTTGAACGAACCATCCACACACAGACGAAATGCATTGTTCACCAGTACATCCACACGACCATATTTGTGAACGGTTTCACGGACGAGGGTCTCAGCAAATTTTTTGATCAGTCAAACTGTCAACAATTGAGAGAGGTTTCTGGTTTCTTAGTTTGTGGATTTGTTCTTGCATTTCAGCAACTTCTGAGGCAACGTGACCAGTAATTACTACCTTGGCACCAGCCAGGAAAAATTTCTGAGCAATTGCAGCACCAATTCCTGTTGAGCTTCCTGTTATTAGGGCAACTTTACCGGTGAAATCGTAACACAACTTTTTGGTGGCCATTTTGAGAGCAATATATATTTTTCAAAATGCAGAAATTTGGAAGATGTGAAAGATATCCAAAAGCTTTAAATATTTATAGCAAATTGCTAATCTCAAAGATATAATTGAGCAACACGTTCAACATTTAGAACATTTTCTACAATACATTAATGTTTGATTATCTTTGATTTCAGTCTTACAAACCTCGCTCAAACTCAAAGTTCATTTCCTGTACGTTTGCTGTACGCGTTATTTAACCAAAAGAACAATTTCTGTACGCAAATACTCAACAAGACCTTTGGAGAATATTTTCTAGTTTTTTTTGTGAAAATAAAATCCCCTCTTATTTCATTTCAGAGAATACTTCGGTTAATTAAATGGGTTTAACAAAAGTTTTTGCTTCAGTCTTAATTAAATTTAATTAATTTAAATTATTTTTTAATTAACAATTTAAACACTTCGGCAATTCCGATATTTTAGTATTACTAACCTTTAAGCTAATCCCAATCTCAGGTTATATAGGTAAGTGGACCAAAGAATAATTTCTGTGCGCAAAAATCAAAAAATCTTACTTGCTCATTTCTTATCAATCTTTATTTGACTATAATAAACTAATATATTGCTCAATTTATTTTTTTTAATTATTGGAAAAATTATTCACTAAACGAGATCATTGGTTTAAAAGGTGTTTTCAATAAAATAAAATTTAATAAAATTTAAAAATTCTTAAAGTAATTTATGGAAATAATTGTTGATTCATCTTTGGATTGAGGGCTTTGCGTCGTTGTTTCGATGCATGTTGACCAGTTTCGTTCCGTTTCTTTAGGTTTAGACTTAAGAAATAGAAATGGTAATTTAAAAAATTTAATTAGAAATTTGAAATTACATATGAACACTTACCAATGCACATACTTCCTAGGTATAAACTTTGAACCTTCTTCTGGGACAGTGCATTCATCATACTGTGTGCTAAAATCAATCGATTTTTTGCCATTTTTGTTGAATTTGCAAACATGCATGAGTTTTAAATTTTTAAACAGAGATTTGTTTGAAGAATTGAGAGATTTTGAGTTTGAGAGATTGAAGAAATTTATTGTATTGGAGTGATTTGTAACTTTATTTCTGAGCTTACTTCAAATTAAACATAAAACTATGTTTCGCTCGTCATTTTGATCATTTGAGTGTGTTCATTACCATTCTCATTCCACTCTATATTTCTATCATTATTTCTAGTTGTGGAATATTCTTTGAAGATCTCTGGTTGTATACGGTGCTGATGATCCTCATTAACTGTACTACGAATAGAGAATATAGTTTATCAATAATAATGAAACAAGAGAATTAATGATTCATGAAGGGAAAACAATAAAAGGAGATTATTATGAGAATCGTTTAGAAAAGAAAGTTGGTTTTGTTGAGGATGTGCACTGAAGTGTTTGGGATTGGGTGGGAAATGTGATAAACTGAGTCATTAAGTTCAATTTTATTAGAGAAATTAAAAAAAGAAATGACCTTTTAAAAAAATAATGAACAAACTAAGTAAACACAAAATTAAGAAATTGAATATTAAAATTATTAATTTTGATATTTAGTAAACCTTTTGATATCCCTCATCAAGTATGTCGATAACTAACTTTAAATTTAAATCACCGAATCAATTCACAATGTTGAACAGAATGAAATTTTGATTAAAATAGATCATAAATGTAATGCTTGTTGACAAATTTTGGCTTCTGAAAATAATGTTTCAAAAAAAAACAAATCAATTTTTGATTCAAATACAAATATTTAAGACCTTTAGGATAAACCGCACAAAAAATCAGCTAACTATCGTAATATTGCTATAAAAATTAATTATTATTTTTAAATTCTCAATTGTTAAGCATATGGAAATTGGTGGTTTCAAACATTACTTTAGAGCCAGCAATCTGGCAATGAAAAGAAATCGAACTCTCAATAAATCCAAAGGAGCTCAACATTGTTTGATTAGAATAATTGATTTCACCCTCTGTGTTTTATTTCCAATTAGGATCGAATGTCTCCATTCAATTGCATCCACTATCACTGCAAACATATTCAATTGCAGTCTCGACTTGGACATTATCGATTCTCTACTTTTCACTACATTTTCCAATTACAATTTCTCAATTCAAATTATATTAAACTTTAATTGTTCAACAATAGCGTGCAGATATAATGGCCAGTTCAAATTTGAGTAAACGGAGAAAGTTCAACCGTAATTCTAAAATGACAAAAGTACTTTTCAATGTACATTTTGAAACATTTTTTGTAATCGCCAAGAAGGTTCTGTTTGGATGCTTTTAAACTGTAAAGCGATGAACTACATAAATGGATCCGCTATTTTTATTTTTTCAAACACTAAAACATTTTTAGAGTTCAAGAATAAAGTGTTTTTGGCAATTTCTTATTCTATAAAAGATAAAGAAAACATTTGACACATTTCGAAAAAGTTGAATTTGGACAATCATGAAAATGTGCTTGTAATGTTCACTCGAAAGTAAATTCTGCACTTGGAAATGTATCAATTTGTTTTTCAAGTGTTGTAACAAAAATGCTTGTCTGGTTATTTATTTATTTATTGATTTCGATTTTGATTTAATAATCTATTTATTTGAGTGTTATTGCTATTATTATTTGTTATCTAGGATCAGTTGTTCTATCATATTTTTCAATCTCCCAGTTTGCCAATATTTACAATTCCATCCAATTGCATTATGAATTAATTTAAATGAATCTCTTCAGTGCCATTCTATTGTGTTCACATCACATCAATTGAAAAGGGTTGTGGATTTGTCTGTTTGATTCTGGTTTCGGTCTCTGCTCTTGACATTTTATTCTTATTGTTGAATATTTTCTATTTTTCTTTACAGGAGAGTCAGACTCATTCATGTCTGCTTGTATATGAAATTCTATTGTCTTCTTCTTCAACCAACAATGGAAGAAACCCGAAACCTATTTCGACCTCAAAATAGACTAATGCAAAAGTTCAATCAATAGTTCAAGAAGAAGACTGACGGAATGTGATCGCTCTCTCGGTTCAAGTCGTGTGCAAGTGAATTTATTTTGTCAGCTAATTTAGATATAAAAACGTTCAATGGAGTGCAAAGCAAGAAACATAAGACTGGCAAATGATTTGAATTGAGAATTTGTAATTGGAAAATGTAGTGAAAAGTGAAGAATCGATAATGTCGAGACTCGCACTGCAATTGAATATGTTTGGAGTGGCGGGTGGATTCGATTGAATGGACGGAGATTCGATTCAAATTGGAAATAATACATTGAGAGGGAAATCAATTATTCTAATCAAACAATGTTGGACTTGGTTTACTATATACGAGACAGAGACAATGTTGTGGTTTGATTATCTTGGTTTACTTTGAGTGTTGCTTTACATGTTATTGAGAGCTAATTTCAAAAATGCCTAGTCAGTGATTAACATTTAAATTTTAAAAATAGTTTGCTCCAGTACGATACCTGTATGTAGCTCAAAAGGTTACCTAATCTTATAAATTGTTTATTGTACATATCTTTAACACTTTGTTCAATTTATTAAATAATTAATCGTATAGAAAGTATTGTTAACAATAGATATCTTGATCGGTTTCTTATTAATTATTTACTAAATTGAACGTTTCAACATTTCAACAGCAATTTGTAGCTTCCGTCTAATCAATAATTAAAATACTCGATGTTTGATTACGCGTGTTTCATCATTCAATTTAATGAATCATTAATCATTTTATCTTTAATATATTTGTTCAAACATTATGGGGCTTGTCAAAAGGTACAAAGTGTTAATGACTGGAAAAGAAGTCCAATTTTCTGCCTCTGTTTAAAATGTTTTTTTTTCTCTAGGACTCAAATGTCCACACTCAGCATTTATGTCTTTCTCTTAACTGTACTCAACTTTTGAAATCACATTTTAAAAAGCGATTCTTTAAAATTATCATAGTGCGTAATACATCAAACAATGTTTTAATCTACATGCAAATTATTTTCTAATTCAACATTATTAAATCAAGTGGAATCATTCTATCCAAAATTAGCGAGAAACACTTTTAAATTTTAATATGATCATATCTGATTACACAATTATGCAAATTTAAATCAAATATCCACTAAATCGCATAACGCTTTAGTGTATTAATGCTGTAGACATTTTGAAACTAACAAAATTTTTCGGTTATGAAAATTTGCATAATTTAAAAATGCTAAACTCTGCGACTCTTTTCAAATTACTGTTACACTCTCATTCCACTATTTAGTAATACAAATAAAAAGAATTTTTATAAATATTACTTGAATTGCGTTTTATTACTGGTTTTAATAAAGGTTTTGTAATTAAATTTTTTTTCCCTTTTTGACGACGAGTTTCAATTTCAGAAATTGTGGGATACATTGAAGGAAACTATTTTTTTAAAATCAAACCCTTCTATGATCTTCACAATGTGTTCTTTTTGTATCAAATTGTCAATTTTGTTTTGAATCGGCGATTGTTTGATTTAATGGTAAACTTTTTAAAGCAATTGATTCATTATTTAAAAAAACTTTTTAGCAAATTTCCATATTTTCTTTTTAATATTTTTAAATAATTGATTTAAAATTAGATTCTCAAGAAATCACAACTGAATATATATTTAATCTTGGATCAATGACCCAGAGTTATAAAGTTCAATAAGGTTCACTCCTATTTGTTTTTTATAAAAATGGATTCGTTTTACCATTTAGCATAAGAACTAGCCATTTTTAAAACTCTTCGTATACTCTAAAGATGATAAATCGAGGTCAATTATTTACTATGTTTTCAATTTATTAGTTTTCAACTGCAAGCAGCAAACTTTAAGCATTCGTGTTTTATCTTCAAAACCAGTTAAATAAACAAAATTTTAGTTTAAAAGTAAACATGTAAACAAATTATAGTTCTTATTTGTGGATTTATTAAAGGTTAAATTATTACACAAAAACAGTAATCCTTCGGCTTGCTCAAAGTAAAATGCTTTACAAAGTACATCAAATATCCTTAATAAAATATTATTATTGTCTTGTATTTATAATTTTTAGCAATAATCCTAACTAAAAATAACTAATTTTTTGTCCTTAAAAAGTTCATTTGATTTTATTTAATTCTAGCACATTTAAAACTAGAACAAAATCAAATTTCTCTTACATTCTTAAATATGGATTTCCATTTTCATCTTTCACTTTACTTAGTGTCAAATTTTCAGTTTAATATAATTCTCTCTGTAAATCCATTAATAACACATTTTATAAGAAGACATTAATAAGAGACAAAGACCTATTTAAGGTTTAATGAAAGTCTGTTTCATTTTTTCCCGTTGCGGAAAGAATGAAACTTTAAAACAATTCGGTAACGATCATTTATGATAATGATTATGAGGAGAAGAGAGATTGGACGGATGATGTAATAAGACGCTAAGTATGGGAAATGTGTGGATCGTATGAAACGAATTGGGTATTATTAAATGGTGACTGAATTGGGCGTGTAATCGATTGTTAATAGTTTCGAAGAATGATGATTCCGTAAAGTATGGGAGGTTGATGATAATGATGCTGAGTTGATGGAGGGGAGCATAAAATAATTCAATTAAAGATGTGATGAAAATTACACATTATTTTTAATAATTAAACAAGACAAAATAATGAATAAATATAGTAATTTATTTTTTAAAATCAATCTTTCATGTTTCAATGTTTCAATGTTCATGTTTAGATCAAAACTACATAAAAACTTCGTAAATGCAATTTTTTATTTGTTGTCAATATTCACAATTCTACCATTATTTTTTTTCATGTAGATCTATTTTGCACGCAAATTTAAAAACAAGAAAACACAAAGTTTGAAATAATTTGAATTGAGATATTGTAATTGGAAATGTAACGAAAAGTAGAGAATCGATAATGTCAAAGTCGAGACTGCAATTGAATATGTTTAGAGTGACGGTGGATGCAATTGAATGGAGACGTTCGATCTAAATGGGAAATAATACATCGAGGGTGAAATCAATTATTCTAATCAAACAATGTTGAGCTCCTTTGGATTTATTGAGAGTTCGATTCGATTTTTTTATTGCCATATTGCTGACTATAAAGTAATGTTTGATACCGTCAATTTCCATATGTTTAGCAATGGAGGATTTAAAAATAATGATTAATTTTGATAGCAATACTAGAGGGACTGCAGGCAGTAAAGCTGAGCGATTATTCTACTAAAGTTCTAAAAATGAAACGGAAATGTGAAATTGATCTCGATAAATTGAAAGTAATAATTTTACAAAATTTAAAAAATCTGTTTATCACTCTTTTCTCTCCTCTTTTGAGATTGCCTATTTTGTTGAATGTAATGTTGTTGCTGCATGTCACAGTAACCCACCACTCGTGTAATTTATGATTTTCTACCCTCCGCTTGTGAATGAATGGGAAAGCCACATGTCTCTGTTCTGTGCACACACACTTGGATAGTCGTGTTGGAGGTGCGCGACTGTCATGCAAACATGTGCGCACATGCTACGAGGGGACTTGAGGGTAATTAAAAATATCAAGTTACTAAGCTACGTTCAATCTTCGTATTTGACCAAATACAATAATTTAGTTATATTTCGTGTTTTGATAAATTATTTATAATTCTGAATGTATATTTGTGTTGTGTGTGTATTGTGACATGTATTGACTTAATATTGTGAAATGAAAATGTGTTCTGTCAGTGCATTTTGCAGCAATCGGTGTCACACTGTGCTTCAATGCAAATAAGAAAGAAATTTAGACCAAAACATTGGTCAAATTGAATGCAATTGGAAACAATGAGAATAATTTTGGATAAACAGATGATCTACTTGACAAGAAAATACACATTCTTAGAAATATTTCGATATGTCACACATAGCAATGCTCAAACTATGCAATCTATGGGAGACATTTCCAGAAATGCTCTTTAATTGCGCGAACTTTATGAACTTCTACTATGAACACGAGAAAATTAGGTTGTTCAACTCAATTTTTAATTTTACAATAACAAATTTGTATTCTGAATGTTTGTGTTTGATTGTAGATTGCCAGTTAGATACGGGTCGTTCTCTAATTTTTAATGGCGGGAAATAATCTACATAGTTCAACGATTAATTTGGTGTGTCACTCATGTCAATGCTCAATAAAATAAATTTTCTATAGTCTCTGCAAATTCGAGGTGAAAATCTCTATTTCCCATAGAGAATACATTAAAACCAGACATTACCTGACCGGAAGTTATCTAAACATTCATGGATTTTCACACAAAACGAACTTGACCCCATTTATTAGTAGCTTAATCTTCAGAGGCCTCATTTGTAAAATTTAGTTAACTCGTTCTTGAGATAACCATATCCACAAAAACAGCGTGACATTTCCCCCTCTGTTACAATGCTGCCGTTTTCTCCCATTGAAAAGTCGAAAAGGTTTTCTCAAGTTGATGCAGAAGTGCTTCGCTACGTTCACTCACTCACTCACGCACTCGCTATCGCTCGTGCGTTCGTTCGTTCGTTCACTTCGCTCAGCTAATTACGATAGTTAGCTGATTTTTTGTGCGGTTTATCCTAAAGGTCTTAAATATTTGTATTTGAATCAAAAAATTGATTTGTTTTTTTTTTGAAACATTATTTTCAGAAGCCAAAATTTGTCAACAAGCATTACATTTATGATCTATTTTAATCAAAATTTCATTCTGTTCAACATTGTGAATTGATTCGGTGATTTAAATTTAAAGTTAGTTATCGACATACTTGATGAGGGATATCAAAAGGTTTACTAAATATCAAAATTAATAATTTTAATATTCAATTTCTTAATTTTTGTGTTTACTTACTAGTTAGTTTGTTCATTATTTTTTAAAGGTCATTTCTTTTTTTTAATTTCTCTAATAAAATTGAACTTAATGACTCAGTTTATCACATTTCCCACCCAATCCCAAACACTTCAGTGCACATCCTCAACAAAACCAACTTTCTTTTCTAAACGATTCTCATAATAATCTCCTTTTATTGTTTTCCCTTCATGAATCATTAATTCTCTTGTTTCATTATTATTGATAAACTATATTCTCTATTCGTAGTACAGTTAATGAGGATCATCAGCACCGTATACAACCAGAGATCTTCAAAGAATATTCCACAACTAGAAATAATGATAGAAATATAGAGTGGAATGAGAATGGTAATGAATAAATATTTTCTCACAATTGAGTGATGTTTCTGTGCTGAATGTTATCCTAGGAATTTTT
Source organism: Rhizoglyphus robini (assembly GCA_023373905.1). NCBI lineage: Eukaryota > Metazoa > Arthropoda > Arachnida > Sarcoptiformes > Acaridae > Rhizoglyphus > Rhizoglyphus robini. The sequence continues at coordinate 275,819 of JAKIJQ010000044.1, forward strand.
ACAGATTCGCTTATTATTTTTCTATTTGATGGTTTAAAAATTTATTATCACTTGAGCATTTGATTGGGGTTTTACTACAAAAATTAGTCAACATATTAATGTCAATTGTGCTTTGGTTTGTACTTTTTTTGCGTCTGTCTCCTTCAATCTTCAATGCATTAAGACAAGTATCACGTTATTCTTCACTTATTTATCTTTTGTCCCATTCACAATAATATAATTACAATTGTAAGACAACAGATTAAGTTGTCTTATTTATATCTTTATTATTACTCTTATTATTTTTGTATTGTGAAAGTATTACAAAACGCATTCTAATAAATGGTACAACATTAAATTGCCAACTTTTTTCAAACAAATAGAATTTGTTTGTCAGCAGTAATGGAGGATATGCGTAATTAAGTCCTGCATTTAAAATCTTAGTTACCAAAATATTGAAATATTAAAATTATATTTGATTATTTGTTGTGGTGTGGACTCCACTTTGAAGTGTCAGACGAAACCGCGTGTTTGTGTTTACAAGCAAGAGAAGATTCTCTCTTGAAGTATTTCGTACTTTGTCCTGGTTTACTTTTTTTTATTCTGATCATTGTTGAATTCATCCAAAAATAGAGCACTTGAAGTTTAATGGAAACAAGTCACTATTAGTGCCACATTAACCTTAAAGTTTCGCTAAAAATAGTACAAAAATCTCAATCACAACATGAACTAGTTATGATTATTGGATTTTTCACTGTAATGGATGTTTCAAATGGTAAATAAAATCCCTAAAATCACCTGTTCAAATGATTAATTCAATTCGATATTTAATGTTGTAGCAGTTTTTTTTAATCTTTTTAACGTTAGCTATTTAGTCAAATCCAGTTGCATCCAACCACATAGAGTGACCAGAGGAACGCACCACCACCTCCCCACCCCATCCTTTTCTGAATTTGTTCAAGTAGTCTCCGGAAAGACCGTGAGTCTCAAATCCAAATGCCTACTAAGTGAAAGAGTGACCAAAGCGATCACAATCTATTCAGTCTCCGGAAAGTCCGTGAGTCTCCGGAGAGTCCGTGAGTCTCCGGAAAGCTCGTGAGTCTCCGGAAAGCCCGTGAGTCTCCGGAAAGTCCGTGAGTCTCCACAAATCCATTGAGAATCCATCTAAACGATTCCGCAAGTATGGGCTAGCAACCACCGCTGACGCGGAGTATTACAAATTTGGCAGATTTCGATCAGCCCCTCGTTCCTCGGGCGATCGAAATCTTGCCAAATTTGTGCTCTTTTCTGAATTTGTACGACTTTAACCCTAGCCCGTTCAAGGTGAGTCTCCGAGACTCACCCTCTCACTAGAATGCTAATTACTTAGGAATAGTAAAAGATAGAGGCCTATCCTTCCAGGTATCATATCTCTCATTTGTTTTACGTATCTTGTGAAAAAATAAAGTTCCTAGGTTAAACGGTTTCTTCCAGAATACCCAAAAAATAAACCAATGTTTTTGCCAAAAATGACTTTTCTGCCTTTGGCTGTACATTTGTCAGAAAGTGGTTTGACAGGTTTTCCGTGTGCGTTCGCAGTGCACTGGGAGGGAGGACCTATGCGCTAGAAGGAACACACAACTTTATGATTTTTTTATCTCTTTATCTAGATGATCATCTTAATAGAATTTTACTAAGAATAAATCTACATGAAATTATCTTTCATTTAACATTTTTCTCATATTTTTACCACTTATATTAGTCTAGTTATGAGCAAATTAAAAATCACCTATTTTTATTGTCAAATGCACTGTGAGAGTTGAGTCTTCGAGACTCACCTTGCGGGAACATTGTGTTTCTAAAGGTTGAACGGGCTAGGGTTAACTAGCCCAGCGCTAGCTATCTAGTCGAATCCAGTTGCATCCAACAACGTAGAGTGACCGATGATTGTCACCACTGCCCCCACCATAATTGGCGCCATTTGTTTCAGCCAATTTGAATCAGTCAGGTGCATGGGTCAATAGCGTGTTCCCCCAGTCGTGTCATGGTCATGGGTAAACCCACTCAACCCCAAATGAAAATGAGGCCCCTTAGTGCCTGAGCAGCCTAAGGAGGGGTCGACAGTGGCACCATCTAGCGGCGAATGTCGGTACTTTTGCCTGGGGAACGTGAGTGGAGAGAGCCTATAAAGGTTTCTGTTCGATTTCTAAATCAATTTGATTTTTTACTTTTCACTTCACATTCGCCGTTTTGATGATGATACTTTCATTTGTAAAAAGGTTGCTATCTTTATAGTCAATATTATTTTTCTTTCATCTCAGTGAATTTCAACCTTGCTTCTCTGTTTTGTTTCAGATTAAAATATTAAATTTTAAATTTTAGTTTCGAATTCGATCACCAAAAATAAATTAAACATAAAACTAAATTCACAATTTACTGATTTGTTCAGATTTCTACTGTTTGTCATGTTTCTCCACCACCAGTTTATGCTTTTCCTTTTACTGTCGTGTTCCGATTGGATTGACTCTAAAGACCCTGAATCGGTGGTGCCAAAGCCTCGAGTATGGTCCGGAGAAGACGTCCCTAAAGGCAAGTGGCCCTTCATGGCAGAGATGCGTTGGAACGAGAACGATAACAAGAACGGCCACTTGTGTGGTGGTGCAGTACTGAACGATGACACCATCATCACAACAGCTCACTGTTTGAAGTTTCATGACGTCACACCAGACAAAGTCCGTATCTATCTGGGAGAGACCGTGGTGGTTCCAGTGAACAAGGACCAGCTGTACGAGGTGAACAAGTTCATACTCCATCCGGAGGGCAACAATTTGGGCATTGGACTGATCAAACTGAGGCGCAAGATTGATTTCAACGCGGGTCTAATCGCCAAAGTGTGTCTAGCGGGCCCAAACACCCAACCCGATACTTCCAAGTGTGTGTCTCTTGGTTGGGGCTTGACTGAACCAGGCAAAAACTCCGAGGACCGTCCAGCGGTTCTACAACAAGTCAACATACCAATCGTTCCGTGTATAGGCGACCATCCTGGTTTAATCTGTGCGGGATACTACGACAAGCCGGCTGGTACCTGTTCCGGAGATGGCGGTGGTCCACTGCTTTGTCCACCTATGGATGATCCTAACATTTATCTCCTGTTTGGTGTGCTCAGTGTTGGCTTTGCCGACTGTGGCCAAGCTCCGGATGGTTTCCACTCGGTGGCTAACATTTTGGACTGGATCCAGCAGAATGCTGAAGCTGAAGTTTGAAGATTGATGCATTATCTTAATTAGGTGTGAATTATTAAATATTGTTTTATTATTTCTTGTCTTTTTGTTTGTTTACATTTTGTAAGTAATCTCATGTTCCAATTGAATCCAAAAGGTTTCTAATCAATTCAAAATCAATTTGGTTATTCATTTTTCGCTTCGCATCATTTCTTGCTCGTGTGACCGGTTTGTACTTTTGTTAGGGGAAAAAGTCAAAAAGAATTAGTATTCTAATTTTTATTATATCATAATTTATATATTAAAGCATGCTCTGGTTTGTTCAAAAAGGTTTCTCTGTATATTCAATATTATTTTTATTCATCTCTGTGAGTTTCAACTTTGTATCTCAGCTTTGTTTTACCGAAAAGTTCCTTCACTAACCAACTTGTAGCCGGTTCGGAAGAGATTGAATTTGATCGAGTGAGAGAAGAGCTATGAAAGTTGGCGTGTTTTGTATATTGGACACTAGTAACGAACAGTACCGTAGTAGTGGTTTGAATTCGTTGAACCAAACTATATAGGTTCAAAATAACCAAAAGAAAAGAGAACCTCCTGCACTAACCGAACGAATCACCAAGCAAGTTGAACTGTCGCAGTTCCAAAAAGGCTTCGTCAGCCACGACGGTATCTGTGAAGCGATCACATCCGTTAGATACGTCGTCAAGAATCATCCAAAGGCTCGAATTGCGTCGTTGGACGTTTCAAAGGCTTTCGATAGTCTTAGCCAAGAAGCCATATTCACTGTCTGCAGAAACAAAGGACTGGACGATGACAGCTTGGACGTTATTCGTGACCTATACGACGACTGCTCCACCTTTCTGTCACTACGCAACTGGAAGAGCAACCCAATTAGCATCAAACGTGGGGTGAAACAAGGGGACCCCCCTCTCACCTTTCTTGTTCAACCTTGTCTTGGACGGACTCCTCGAGAAAGCAAATTTATCGTTACTCGGAGTTCGGCTCAAGTCAGGTAGACTTGCTGCATTGGCGTACGCAGACGATTTGCTTCTGTTTGCTGAAAATGACGACGACCTACAAGCCCTGATCGATATTACAAATGCATTCTACGACTCGGTCGGTCTCAGCACAAACTCAAACAAGTCCTTCACCGTTGGTAACGCAACTGACCTTTGTATTGGCCCTTCTGTGATCTCGTCTGATGACAAGTTGAGTTACCTTGGAGTAACCATCGACGTTGATAACAAGCACCGAATGGATCGAACAACCATCAGCTCGCTACTGGAAAAACTCAGAAGATCGAGTCTAAGGCCTAATCAGAAGCTGTATATGCTCAGAGTGCATATAATTCCTAAATTCCTCCACCGCCTCGTCAACGAAGATTTCACTGCAACAATTTTGGAGGACCTGGACAGAAGCATTCGGAATTGTGCCAAGCAGTTTCTCCATCTACCGAACTCAGTTGCTAGTAGTTGGTTCCACTTGCCGATCAAGTCTGGTGGTCTTGGACTCACTCAACTGCGTTTTGAGATTCCAATTACCCAGCTCGGAAAAACGAGTTGTTGAAATAATGTTAATCAATTGTCTTACAACGTTGTTGGACAATGTTTATTTTGACACAATAACGATTGTTATAACATTGGTTCTTGACCATGCATGAACAATGGTGTTTGAACAAGTGCTTAACTATTGTTAAGATATTGTTACTGAACAATATGCTTCCAATGAAAGATTGTTCACTCATAATTGTTAAAACATTGTTACAACGTTGTTTTTAGTCAATAAGCTTTACTGTAGGGTACCCGGTTTGCATTCTAGTACTAATTAATTCGCTAATCATATATATTAAAGATAATTATTATTTAAATTGTAATACATTATGAAAACATACGATTATCAAAAAAATTAAAAAATAAATAAATAGTAAATAATAATAATAAATCAGATTAAAAATTAGGACTTGATTTAGTCTGACATCTTTGAAAACATATTCATAGGAGAGTCTTGTTTGTTGGTAGTAATCGAAGCATTTGTTGAATCTTGAGACAAAAGTTCAGCTGAGTCGGTGGTTGCCTTTTTAGGAGACAGAGTTTCAAAATCTTCTTTATTGTATCCTTCCCAATGCAAAATATCATTTTGCGTGGCGGTTCCATTATTTAGGCTAGACACCTTCCAACCAATGTCTTTTCGGACATTTATTAAACCAGGATCACCTTGGTATCGTAGATTTATCGTTGCTAATAAAACATTAGAGAAAGTTAACATTTACATAAATATTTGCAATGACAGATCACAGTGGTCATTACCTGAATTTCTAAAGATGGCTGGCAAAGTGAGAGCAGATTATGGTAAAGTGACCCTAGTAGAATAAAACTGCCAAAGGGTTTGAGCCATATTCGTCCCAAACTCCAGCCATGGCGCTTTAAAGATTTTTCCATGGTTTTTGGCCGAATTGCTTAGTTCTTTATTTTGTCACTAGGTGGCTACCGTCCGCACGCTTGCCAAACAAATGTAAACAAGCTGATGTTGTTTTTCTTTGTATCTCTACAATCAAACGAGCACAACTCGACTGATTTGATGGTGATGATGACGATAATGGTTGATATGGCTATCGTTTCCAAAATGGCTGATTGAGCGTATATCCACAATGGTGGTTATTATCCCAAAATGGATTTGCTGTTTCTTATCCCACAATGGGGTCACTGGTTTTTATCCACCAATTGGGCTGCTGGTTATTCCAAAATGGAGTTGCTGGTTATTATCCACCAATTGGTTACTGGTTCTTATCCACCAATTGGTTACTGGTTCTTATCCACCAATTGGGCTGCTGGTTATCCCAAAATGGAGTTGCTGGTTATTATCCCACAATTTGGTCGCTGGTTCTTATCCACCAATTGGGCTGCTGGTTATCCCACAATGGAGTTGCTGGTTATTATCCACCAATTGGTTACTGGTTATTATCCACCAATTGGTCACTGGTTCTTATCCACCAATTGGACTGCTGGTTATCCTAAAATGGAGTTGCTGGTTATTATCCACCAATTGGTTGCTGGTTATTATCCACCAATTGGTTACTGGTTCTTATCCACCAATTGGGCTGCTGGTTATCCCAAAGTGGAGTTGCTGGTTATTATCCACCAATTGGTTACTGGTTATTATCCACCAATTGGTTACTGGTTCTTATCCACCAATTGGGCTGCTGGTTATCCCAAAGTGGAGTTGCTGGTTCTTATCCACCAATTGGTTACTGGTTCTTATCCACCAATTGGGCTGCTGGCTATTATCCCACAATTGGACTGCTGATTCTGATTCAGGTGCTGACTAGTGAGGCCTGCAAATTTAGTGAAGATTTTAGTTTTAGAATTGGAACCTAAAAAACCAAGGTCTTATCACATAATTGGTGAATCCGAAAGATTACCCAAATGAGTTTACGGATCTAAACCCCCATCTGATTTTGAATTTGATTTGAAATTTGTAAGAATTCTTCATCTTTGTAAACAAGTTCCTTCAGTCAAACTTTCAACTCGGAGAATAGTAGATAATAGATAGTCAACTAGATGATAGTTAGTTATGATAGTTTTTACAATTGTTGTTTGTAGTAATTTGTGTTTTACACTTGAGTATCGATACATCAGTATTAAAACTAAAAGAGAAATAAACTATTAATAATCAATTGATGATTATGACGATGATTGTGTTGATTACTGTGTACACTGTACACTGTTACTTCTTATTTCTTTCTTGATTTCTTCCGTTTGGAATTTACTTGATTTCTAAAGTAATTGATCCACTTGGCCTTTGCGCACCAGTTTCCGAGCATGTTGATCATTGCTTTCGGTTTGTTTTTGAAGTTTTTTTCAAATAATTTCATGCGTTGATGAAACTGTTCGCCTTGTTCATCGCTGAAGTCATCAGCCTCTTCTGGAATCATGTCCAAATGAGCATGGAGAAGATGAACTTTCAAAGTGTAAGGACATCCCATAATTTTGAATTTGGTCATGAGATTGTCAACGATTTCTTCACGAGACTTAGTCGGATGCTTTTCATTCGTCAAAATGTATCTGCTCACTTCATGTAGAGCATTCCAAGCAGCTCTCTCGGAGGTTTTCAGAAGTCGTCTAAAATCATCATCTTTGACTAGATCTCGAATTTGAGGTCCATTTAGGCCAATGTAAGGCTTCTTGTGGCACTGGCATTTGCATTTGTTGTTTGTGCACTTAGTATTATTATTAGTAGTATTCTTGCAAGTTTTGTTGCTGCATTTCTTCTTCTTCTTCTCGTTGTCTTTGTACTTGTTGGAGTTGAATTTATTGCGAACATATTCATCGGCATTTGAATTGAGTTTATTGAGAAATGTATTATAAATGCCCAAGCGAATGTGAAGTGGTGGAATCAATATTTTCATTGGGTCATCCACAATTGAATCAACCTTCACAGATTTGTTCTGCCGAAAAGAAACGCCTTTTTTGGGAGCTTTCCATGAAGTACGTCGTTTCCAGTATCGATTTTTCTTGTCGTAGTAATCAAACTTTTTCTTGTTTCGGGTGAATTCGCAGTAAGGACATGGGCATATGGGATTTCCGAGTTGCACTCCGGATACAATTGCACTCATCTTCATGTCACAGCTGATCCACCATTCAAAGACTTTGTATTTGATGGTATCAAAAACCACTTTCATATCTTCGTGGCATTCTTTTATATCTGAAGAATAAAAGAGCGGCATTGGTGCATACTTATTACCGTTAGAAAGTAGGGCCACTTTGAAACTCTCATTGTTTGAGTCGAGAAAAAGACGATAGTTGTCATGACAAAGGTCACCAAGATCATCAGAGCCAATTCCTAAAGCCACCATCATCTTCCCGATATCCGTACAATACACAAATTGTTTTCGTATTTTGGTTGTGATCTTCTTTTTCGTCTTGCGGTCAATTTTTTCATAAGTGATGAACACGCTCTCAACTTCGAAATATTCCGCAAATTCACTATATGCCTGTTTGAAATCTTTGAAACAAATCACCAGAGCTTCGTATTTTTTAGTTTAGTTTTTTCAAATTTTCTCTCTTGCTTTTGATTGATATTTTGTTAAAATATTCTAAAATGGATTTTGACAAGCCTATTTAGAAAATAAGGAAAAACAACGCAACGGCAACTGTAAATGAGTTTGTTTCCCAGCACCAAGAAGTTTATCAAAGATATAATGATAACCTTATTGTATGTATTAAATGTAAACGATATATTCAATCAAAAATGCAATCTAAACCGTCATTACAATAATTTCCATCTTAACCAACCTAATCTTAATGAGTATATGCCAAGTGCTTCCGACAGTGTGGTGGATTGTAATGACGAATCCATGAGTGTGAATTCTGATAATTTTGAATTTTCTAATTCTGAATCAATTGAACCATGACAGAATGAGGGTAATTGCGATCATCACACTGATCACACAGAATGTTCTGTTGATCTAAAACAAATTTCTACAGCAATCTCCTGTACGAAAAATGTAAAATAATGTGCAAAGCTTGTAATTTATCTATCGGTGATGATTTTACTTCGACTCAAATTCATCTCAATTCCGATGAGCATTGTAATGCTGTTAAGATTAGAAAGTTTAAAAATGTTTATGGCGAGTTTAAGCATCGAATCATTATTAATCGAAATGGTTCGGGTATAATGTGTCTCATTTGCAAGGTTTCCATTACTAATTAGTTCCATCACATTAGTAATTATCCATCTAACATTACACGTCACATGAACAATGCACACATTCACAAGAAGACACTTGAATTAATGTCTTCTTCGGTTTATTTAGTTGATATGGAAACTTTCAGTAAAGAATTGATGTGCCTCTAGTTCTAGCTGACAATCGGCGTAGATTTAAACCAATAAATATTCAAAATTATAAGATCATAATTTTCATCATTTTAATCCTGACAAAGATGAACCTTTGACTAAAAAATATAAATCAATACAAAAATCGCAATCACAGGTAAGATCCAGTGGCGACTGATCCAGATACACAGGCATCGACGGCTCGTCACTTGGACTGCTCCGCTATTATGACTTGTGGACTTGAGCCACTTGAGCAAGGAGATTTTGAAAATCGATGACTAAGATATTGACTTAACTTGTTGGCATTAGAGGAATTATGTTTTGTGGAGTAGACTAAACTTGTTGGGATTTGGCAAATTGTGTGTTGAAGAATTGATTGAACACGTTGGGCAAAACAAACTATTAAAAATTTAATAGTTTAATTTCCCCATAAACATTTTCCGATTTTTATTATTATTGACGAATTTAAAAAGTTGGACTAATCGATTAGTTTGGTAGTGTTTGTCAATGCCCATGACCGCCCCTCTTTGTATGACTGTTGTGTCACATTTCTCGCTGACTGTCATTTGCTTTTGCCAAGCTCATATCACCAAACCGAAACTGTTATCGCAAAACAGAAACTCATATCAGTTTTAGACGTTTTCCTTGTAAAAATAATCAAACTGCCTTTCCCTACTTCTCACTCACGATCATCATCTCTATTTCTATTTTTTGCTCAAATCTTTGCAAGAGGTGGCCGGTCTCACTTCCCACTTGGTGAAGGATTTTGAAGTTTCGCTCAATGTAGTGCAAAATCTCGATAACTACATGACGTTGTAGATTTTTACTTATGTTTCAGTTTAGTTTTACTCTTCTAATGTATTAATAGTAAACAAATATCAGTGAAATCACGTGTGTTAGATTAATTCAATTCAACATCTAATATCTTAACATTCTCTTCTTTTGGATTACTTTAATTAATTTGCTCATATATTTTGTAGATGAAATTATCACCATGTATCCCATTAAAAGTTTTTATTACTACTGTTTATTACTCTTTGACCTTTATTTCTTCTATATCTCATTGAATCTTTTACATTGTTTTACGTTCTTTACTTAAGTAAATTTAATTTAATAATACCTAACTTTCACAACTATTAATAATAAATTCTTTGTGTGGTAGGTAGATCATGAGTATAAAGGTTTCTGAACAATTCTATTCCTATATTCAACTTTATTATACATTCTTCGTTTCACATTCCGTTTTTCACTTGTGTGTGTTGTGTTTTTCCTTTCTTTTTTTCTGGTCAAATAGCTTACAGGAATTTTTACTCTCAAATATTTATTTATGAAATTGTTTTAACAATTATATGAAACAATGCCGGCATTGCCCATGGGAGAATGGTTTATTATTAAATATTTGTGTCACTCAGGTGTAAAAACGTAAATGTATGTATGATTTGCTTTAAATATTTCAAGTTATATTCGGAGAGGTAATTTATAACGATCACATATTTCTGCTCGGGGAAATTTGGCAACATTTTCGGCAGTTTATAAAAGGTCAAAATATAATCTTCAAAATATTACTTTGAAAGCTTTGCTTATTTATTTTTATTTTAGATTTTTAAAAAAATTATTTAACTTTTGTAGAATTATTATTGCTCTAAATTACTTAAAATTACAGGCGATGATCATTTTCAAAAAAGGTTACTCTCTATACCGTAGTATTCGTTATTTTGTTTAATAAGTTTTCACATTGGTTTGTTTCTCGATTTTGTTGTACCGAAATTCATTGCTTCACATGCCGAATTTAGCTGGTTCGCAAGATTGCATTTGATCGAGTGGGAGAAGTTAAAAATTGGTGTGACTGCATTGGACCCTAGCTACGATCACAGCCGTAGTAGTGGTTTGGATTGTGTGAAGCCAATCTATATAGATCCAACACAATAACCAAAAGAGAAGAGAAAGGGAGAATTTGTATCTTTCAATACGTATAAAAGCACACTCTTTTGCTTTACCAAGACAGATCAGGTTTACCAAAGTGAACTTAGGCGTCTTTCGATATTTGATATCATTCAACAAGTAAAAGTCACTAATTTCGTTGTGTGATTGTGTTTATAATTGTGATAGCAAAGTGGTATTTACAAAGTTCTTAGTTGGTTCTTAATTGTTAAAAAGGTCTAATAATTTATCAAAATCGTCTAAAACTGTTAAAAGTCTTGTTTTTTACTTAATATACCTTCTTTTTAGTAACGTTCCAAAATGCAATTCAACAAAGTACGAAAGAATTATAATACTATTGTAATAATCTAAGAAACTCAATCACTTCTTGGCCAACAAATTTTCAATGTGCATTATATTGTGCAATTACTAAATGTTATGTAAAGTATTCTGCAACACTCCCATTTGCCGATTTTAACTTGACTATCTCTTTGTTCATATTAAAAGGTTTACGTATTCATATGTCTATCAAATATTATCGTACAAGAATAACTAAGCATCTGAATAATCGACAAACTACTATCTTCTAACGATGAAATATAATATATCGTCTAAATAAATTGTGATTAATTGTCCGTAACGAACACAGCTAGACAAGCAATTACAAGTACTTGGTGAACAGAATTATGATTTATTTCATTAATTTATTATATCTTTTTCTCTGTGCCCAATCTTGCATTTCATCTCGCTAAAGCAGAAGCAACATATAATATTTGAAAAACAAAACCATATTTGACTACTACTCTCGTTGATGGTGAACATGACATTAGCAGCACTTTAGAACACACAGCAATTAAATCTTTCAGTATTCAATATTTTAATGGTATAATTTGTTGATTTTAAAAGGTTTTTCATTCAATTTTTTGTGATTTATAAATTAATGAAATAAAATAATTAATTTTCTAATTATCATTTGAACACTTTCATTATTCGTTAAACGGTAAACTTCATATTTCTGCTTCTCAACATTAACTAATACATACATTTTCACGGTTCCACGTTCTACATCACTAGATATGCAAATGATTGAAAAAGTCCAACTATACGCGAACCACATTTGAATACTATGAATTTATATTATGATCGTTTACAGTTGAAGATTAAATAGAGAGATTCGATTCAAGTGAACAAAGTCAATTATTCTAATGAAACAATATTGGTGTTTCAATGTCGGTACTAATAATTGATTTGGTTGGTTTCTTATTTTTCATTTCTTCTTATCTTCAAATAAGTGACAGTAATTAGCGCGCTGTGTGTTTAAAGGTAAAACCCGTTTATTAGATAGCTGTTTGCTAGTTTAAATAAAAAATGTTCTAAAAAACAGTCAAACTTATTATTCTTGTTAGATTATTTGGCTTACATGGTTGTGGGAAAAATGTTTTGAAAATGTATCAAGGAATAGATAGAAAAAAATTCTCTTTTAGTCATAGATAAAGCTTCAAATCTTATAATGTTTCTTGCTTGCAATTGAAGGACGAGAAGAATTATAAATGGAATTTGCGATTAATCGTTAATCGTGAACAAAATCAACCTTCATTAAAAAGTTATACACACTTTCAACTAAAAGAACACTTTAGCTTCATAATAAAGTTTCTTCTTCCTCCATCTTCCCACCGAATTAATGCCGTTTGGCTTACAAATTTTTGATGAAGTTTAATTTACAGTTTGTTTAATAAACTAATTAACTAAAAATGAATATAAATGGCAATTAATTGACAATTTGTCTTTTACTCGGGTTTGTACCAAATGTGCAAAACTCAACAAACCTGCGTTCAACTTTATTTTTACTAAACAATTGAAATTTGGATTATTTTTTAAATTTCATTCCTTAATTCTCTGGGGGTTATTCAATAATTTATTACTAAATGCGCTCAATTAATGTTATTTATTGTATTGGTGGGATTTAAAAAACAACAATTTGCAATAATTTATAAGCGCTATTTTTTAAACCAATTCTCAAATGTACTGATTATCTGGAGAAATTATATTTTACTCAATTCTCAGTTGTTTACGATTTTTGAGCAATTATTAATAATAATTTTTTGACAAACAAATGTGGGCAGTTTTTTCAAAAATAAGTTTCTTTGGAACATATTCACCTTTAACTCATTCCATGCGACCCTTGGCACAGGGCTACAGGCCGAACGGTGCAACCGTTTGACTTGAAATTTTAGGAGCATATACTTCAGGATGGGGGAATTTGGGGACGGACCCTATTTAGTTCCAATTCGGATTTTGGTGGCAAAGTTATGGGTACCACCCATTTTTATGAATGCAAACGATTCTACTCGTCTTCCTGAGCATTTTGATATACAACTTGCCATAGAATCCATTTTGGAACCTAGGAATCCTGGATCCAGGTACCAGATAATGCCACTTTGGAACTAATTTAGCATCAAAAACGGATTCTACAGAAAAAATCATGCGGAAATGACCTCTCAACCATAAAAATCCATGGAAGCAAACAATAGATACTCATTTTCAAAAAATGTCTATTTGGGACCCGAGATGTCTGTCCGTCCGTTCTAGGGTCAGACTAAATTTTAATTTTGAAGATGTTCCGGTGGATGGATTTCAATGAAACCGGTACCATTTTCTTCAGGAGGGTGAGCAGAATGCAATAGTTTTATCGTTTGGTGTTAAAACAGATTTCCTGAAATCGGGTCCTAGGCCCTGGACCAAAGTCAAACAAATGGTCAAAATATTACACCAAAATGTCAATAATGGAATCTACTCATAATTCTGAGCATTTTGATATATAACTTGACTATATTAATCATAAATTTAGGAAAAAAATTTGGGCCCCAGGAAGGAAGGACAGACATCCCGGGTCCCAAATAAACATTTTTTGAGAATTAGTATCTTTGCTTAGTTTTAATGGATATTTATGGTTGAGGGGTCATTTCCGCATGATTTTTTCTGTAGAATCCGTTTTTGATGCTAAATTAGTTCCAAAGTGGCATTATCTGGTACCTGGATCCAGGATTCCTAGGTTCCAAAATGGATTCTATGGCAAGTTGTATATCAAAATACCTAATTTTGTAATCATCTTTTTTTGACATTTTTGTTACAACAAATGTTACAAATCATGGTTTTGTTTTAAGATACTTTTATTAGAAAATGATCATTGTATAGATTTTTTAAAAAGTAAACTAATTATTTTCTTTTATTCTCAAAGTTAACGTACTGAATTGACCACTATTGGAACGTTTGCAACATCGCTGCGCAAGTTCCTGCTCAATTGGATATATCCTTTGAATTTGAGTAAATTCTAATAGGAATTCTAATATGTTTGATACTTTCAAGTACTCAAGTATTCATTTTTCTTACTGCTTTTTCCATGTATTTAAAAAAATAATTTTTCAATACGCAAACTCAAACAATTGGACTCTTATAAAAAATGAATGGATTAAGGCTCGAGTTGCACAATCAGCATAACTAACTTCAACCTATTTAATGACTTATTTAATTATCGACTTCATTAATTTTATATACTGAGAAGCAAATGGTTACGTTTCCATTCCTAACACACCATTTAACATATGACTGCTTCTAATTTATCATTTATTTATTGTTCCTAATGGAATTTTTTAGGCTTTTGACTTCTTTTTTGGTAGAAGCTTAGGATTTCTTTTTCTTTTGTTTGTTTGTCTCATTCATTATCTTTGTGGTTCAATAGGATCTTGTTGTTATTAGAATTGGATTGCAGCAATAAACAAACAATAATAAACCAAATCAAAGAATAAGCGGAAAAATATAATTATGATTTGATTAATGTTAATTATTAATAAATGATTCCATGATGAAGTTATTGTGTGCTGAATTATAAGTAGAAATGAGGAATTTCGGCGGAAAATGAGGGTTTAATGCTTCCGTTTATTGTGGTTTTACTAAATGTTATTACAGTACAGTGAATTCCTAAAATTCCAAATGATTTAGTTCAATTGTGACATTTAGTGGACCAAGGTATTTTTAATATATTAAAATTTCTAACTGCAAATAAAATTGTAATTTCAAATGCTAAACATTTTAACATTGAGCAACAATGGCAAACAATTATTCGGGTCAGTTCGTATATTTGGTGTATCATCAAATGATTTTATTTCGACGCAGCATTTGTCAATGCAAAATTAAGACAGCGTTTCGTTTAAAAATTTTAATAAAAGGCTTTTGAATGCTTTTAAACAGACAAGCAGTGGTCTGAATGGATGCAATGGTTTTATTTTTTAAGCGAAATGTTTGCTAGGTTTAAAACATTAAATCATTTGTAAAGTTTATACATAAAGTATTTCTGTGTGTTCTGGATAAGTTTTCATCTTTATAAAAGGTAAAAAGAACATTTGACACATTTTTTAAACACTAAAGTGTAAATGTACAAAGTGCAAACAATTTGTACAATTCTGTGTGTTTGTGGTGTCCACTTGAAAGTAAATTTTGCAATTGAAAATGAATCCTTGTTTTCAAGTGTCGTAGCAAAATGTTGTTTGTCTTAATTTTTTTAAAATCTGTTTTATTCACAGGTATAAACTAGACTGGCAATAATTTGAATTGAGAATGTGAAATAAAGCTCAACGACACTTCTCTATAATTTTGAATCCAGAAACACAAGCAAACGTTTATAAAAATTAATTTCAATTTGATTAATTGATATATCTTTAATTTTGTTGATCACAAATTACACTTGACATTTGTTCAAACATTATCTAATTGAAACACTGACAAGAACTCACATCGATTAAATTTCTTAAATATGAAATTTTCAACTTTTACTTTTACTTAGTGTCAAATTTTTAAATTTAATATAATTCTTTTTTGTAAATCCATTAATAACACATTTTAAGAAGACATTAAACTTTAATGATTAAAGAGACAAAGAAAGAGGCTTAAATGAAAAAATCTGTTTCTTTTTCTCTTTGCAGCAATAGAAAGAAAGAAACTTTAAAACAATTTATTAACGATCGTTTATGATAATGATTATGAAGAAGAAAGATTGGACGTATGATGTAATAAGACGAAAACTAACTATGAGAAAAAGTGTGTGAATCGAATTGGGTATTATTAAATACTGACTGAATTTGGCCTGTAATCGATTGTTAATAGTCTCGATTAAAATGAATGGGAGAAGTTGATGATAATGATGATGAGTTGATGGCTGACGTAAAGAATTATTCCTATTAATGTAGGGCATTTTTAATTAAACTACAAATAAATTTTAAATTTAATTATGTTATGTTTTTCATCTTTTACATAGAAACTAAATGCAATTTCTATTTTTTCTGACATTTAAAATTTCCTTTGAATTGTTCAAGTATGTAACTAAAAGGTATCTTTATTAATTGAAAAAGTTATGACTTTTTCTGAATGTCAATCTGCTTGGTCTGCTATTAGCTATCTATTTATGCTTGTAGATCTGTAGAGCTTTATTCAACAAAAGAGAAAACCCCCGAAAACGATATTAATAAAAAAACTCAATCAATAATTTTTTAAACTATTTTGTTAACATCTTCCAGCTTCCGATACAGATTGTAATTAAATTTATTTTGTCAACTAAATTTTGTACGACAATATGCATCTTTAAACTGAAAATAATTAGAATTGAGAATTTGAAATTGGAAAATGTTGTGAAAAGTTAAGAATCGATAACGTTGAAACTCCCAACGGAATTGAATATGTTTGGACGGACAATGAAATTGAATAGAATTGAAGATTCTATTCAAATGGGAAATAACACATCGAGGGCGAAATCAATTATTCTAATCAAACAATGTTGGACTTTTGTTTCATAGAGAGTTCGGTCAATTTCTCATTTACTGTTTGCAATGTAATTTTAGACAGCCAATTTTCATATGTTTAACCATCAAGAGTGTTCACAAATTAACTTTTACCATCTCATTATTAATGAAATTATTTAAATGATGTTTAAAATTGATTCCAATTTGTAATTAAAATAGCTAAATAATAATCTCTGGAAGCAGATAAATTAAAGTTTAGTCTTTTGAAATTAATTAATCGTTTATGTGTGAAATCACTTCAATGTGTGTTATCAATGATTGTAACTTATCATGGTCAGCCACTGCACATATGAAATGATTGTTTCGTCAATAAGGAGCACAGAGTGGATTGACAAGATTTACTTGAATTTAATGAAAACGTGATTGAAACCAATTTGACACATTCTGTTCAATATTTCCATCTTTTAAAACGATGTTTGCTTCTCCGCATTGCATTTTTATTGAAGATTAACTTTTTAAGGTTTTTTAATTATATTTTATTAACCTTTAACATTAAAAAATACAATAAAGGTATAGATAGATACATTTGAGTGACATTTATATAGTGACATTTGAGATTATCTAAAGGTTTCTAAATTATTTAATTCGATTATTCATTATACGCTTCACAACACAGTTCAAAGCTGTGTGTATGGTTTGTATTACTTTTTATGATAAATAGTCAACAGGAATTTATATTACATTATTCCATTAAATATGTTTTAATAATTGTGAGTCAGTGCCAGTGGGTTTTATTTGTGTTTCATTCAGGTGTAAATCCTTGTTTTATCTTTCATAAAATTAGCTTTTTTCTTTTACCCGATAGGCAATATTACTTTAATTTCAATTAATTTGCACAAATGATATTTTCATCCACAATTTGGGTTTTTTAAAAAGTTCCCATTATTCTTTTGTAATAGGTAAATAAATTTGAATCAGTGATTTGTAAATACTAATTACTCTTCTTGCGACTCCAGTTCAGCAATTTTCTCTAATTGTCAATTTTGAATTTCAGATTTAATTGACTTTGGTTTCATTTGTTTTTCCATAATTCTACTTTACTTATCACAAATTATAAATTTAAACAAAAAAATTAGTAATAAAATCTAAATTTTGGTTTTAAACATCTCAATATGTTTGAAAATCGTTTCAGTCAATTCTCAACTGCAAGGTTCTGTATTTAATTTAAGTGGTCTTTGTCATAAAAAAAATGTTTTTAAAGATAATAAAGAATAGGGAAAGTCACTTAGGAGAATTGTTTTGTTCATTTTATTTTAGAAAACACTGGTTATTCGTTTACGATCATTTGAAATATATATGATTTTTTGACATATCATTTCCCGACAAATTTTCAAAGGTTTATTTTAAACAGTATTTATTTGACTTTTACTTATTTTCGTAAAAGCTGTTACATTTAACTTTTTAAACATTTTTTCAGTCTTAATGGAAACGTCACAAACATTTGAGACACTTCAACATGGTGGCCAGTAACATTTAATAGTTTTAGTGAAATTCTAGTTTTAATATAAAAAACGTTGTGTAGAAAAAACTTTAGAGAGAGTCTTAAATGGAGGACAGACAGACGAGGGAGATTCATTTTGGTCAAATGACTCATGACTCATGGTTTGATTGTTGTGTTTGTGTCTGTGTGTGCAATCTCTTCAAAGTGTGCTCTCACAAACATACAGTCAGGCAGTGTACAGATGGAATGAGTGTTTGATCAACAAGAAATACAGGGTGCATTGACGGAATTTACTAAAATTTAACAAAATTATACATTTAATTAAAGAATTTCAATACATTCTGTACATTAAGTGTTCATGAGTAACTCGTTGTATTCTTTTCTTTTCATTTAGTTGATATTGTTGATTGCTTCTTTGTATTTCTTTGCAGGCACGAATTTGTAGTAACACAAATACCTTAAATAAATTAAATATTAAAAGAATATCGGTATAGCATGCGCCATCTGGTAATGAAAAATCAAATTAACAACAGAGAATTTTAAATAGGTGTAATCTCTTTTTAATTTAAGAATGATAATAAAAAATAGTTTAAACTAATAATACTAATTACAATTTCATGGAAGAATTGCAATAATGCACGAAAGCATAAGAGATTGTGAGAATTGACACCAAGTGAGCATTGTTCAGGGTCGGTTGTTGACGTTTGATGACCAGACGGGAATATTGCCACTGGTGGGCGCAATCGATGGTGCCACTTGGCTCGGTTCGACTCGTTGCTGTTGCACGTCTTGGTAACGAGTTGGGCGTTGACCAGTGAAGCCAGTTTGATTGTCGTAACGAGCACTACCACTTCGTGGTCCGTAACCATAATAATATCCCTCATTTCGCACATTCTCTCGAGTGCCAAATGAACTATAACCAGTGGGACGGTCATTGGTGTTGGTTGGTCGAGAGGAGGGAGTGCTCAAGTCCTTAAAGTCGAACCAATCTTGCTTCTGACCAGACCGAGCAACCAGTTTCGATGTAGACGAGTCAGCCTGGCTCAGGTTGGGCTGCTCTGATTTGTTCGAATTGGCCTGAAGAATTGGACAGCCCTTTCGAGCATCTACAGACACAGAAGGTACAGAAGTTGAATCTTTGGCCATCCATTGATTGGTTTGCGGTGGACCTTGAGGACGAGTGTCATAAGTAGAAGCAGCTCGGTTCTGGTTGAATCCTTCATGGGAGATTGTCTGTTGTGGCTGTTGATGGTTGTGGCTGTTGGTGGCGTAATTGACAGTTCGCTGTCCTTGGTTAGAGTTGAATTGTCTCGGATAATCTTGCTGCTGCTGATTAGGACGGTCATAGGATCGTGCTCCACCGTAATTGGCACGGTTCTGGTAAGCAGCATTGTTTGGTCGAAGGTTGTATTGATTGCCTCCTATAAATAATCAAATTAATCAAAATAATGTACATTTTAAAAATGTTTCATACCATAATTACGATTGCCAAAGTATGCGGCTTCATTATTGTTGCGAAATCCACCATTTTGACCGCAAATGTTGCCATGCTGACCACTGTACTGGACATTGTTGTTGTATCCAGGTGAAGGATAATGCTGATATTTGAACGAATGTGAGAGCCCATCTGAGGACGAATGAAATCAAACTGGCTGGGTCTAGCGATGAATGGAGCAACACCGAAATGTGGAACTTGAGATGTCCAAGTACAGTTTCCACCTGGATAAGAAGGTGGATAGCAGTTTGAAGAATACATCAAACCCCCAGTAGAGTAGAAGTGAGGTGGGTACAGAGGAGGGATCGGTAAAAGTGATATTCTCGGTTTGAGAGGCTTCACATCCTCCGGGAATTCGTGACTAGCTTCCTTGTGATCGTACAAATCTGAATCCTCTTCGCGTTTCTCCACTGAGCCTGTGTCGAAATCTTGAAGAGAATATTTCTCGTCATGGAACCAACAAGAAACTGTCGAGTCATCTGCAGGAGAGACTTGAGAGCAGTCAGCACGAAACATTTTGTCCGCGTCCAATTCGGATCGAGCTTCTATGTCCTCGTCCCTATTTTTCAAGTCCTGGTTGACGGCTTCGACAATGCCCAAATCGGTGGCAAAGTCAATTTCGATACTTTTCATCGAATCCTCAATTGCCTTTTTCAAGGTGACTGAAAACATGGCTGAAATCACTTCTGTTTCAGACAATTTCTCTTTGTCCACATCAATCGCTTCATCATCTTCGTCTTCTGTGAAAGCAGTCACTTCGAACTCAGTAGTACTGAGACTAGTCACAGAGTTAATTCGAGTTACGTGTGAAGGCATCGCCCACAGTTTAGATCCATCCGAATAGAACGAATCAGTTGAAGCTCCAAGTCCTTGGCTTGACTGTGAAGATGTGTTTGACTTGAGTGAGGTGTACTCTTCTGTCGAAGTACTATAGTCATCTTCGAACTCCCTCAAATCGAGGTTTTTCTTGAGATCGTCCTCGTAGGTGTAGTCGGTCAAAGTAGTGTCCTCGTCAGCCAATTCTTTGTCTTTCACGTTCATACCTTTGAGAAGATCGTCGAGCAAATTATAGTCATCGATTAAGTCATCCTCGGACGTCTCCAAGTGGGAGATATTTTCGGTAGTAGAAAAAGACTTCTGAGAAGTAGAAGTAATGATCGACTTCTGTTTGGCATCTGACTTGTCAACGCACTCGTCAAAGTCATCACATGTCGAGACAGATCGGCCAGTGGTGGACTCGCTTTGA
Source organism: Rhizoglyphus robini (assembly GCA_023373905.1). Classification (NCBI taxonomy): domain Eukaryota; kingdom Metazoa; phylum Arthropoda; class Arachnida; order Sarcoptiformes; family Acaridae; genus Rhizoglyphus; species Rhizoglyphus robini. The sequence goes on from JAKIJQ010000044.1 coordinate 296,784, forward strand.
GCATCTGTCAGAGAACCTTCTTCTTCGTAGGAGGACATTGAGAAGAGACCGAGTAGAAACGCAAACAGATTGGCACTGCACAGCAAAAGAAAGTGAGAGAAATGGCGAATGAAATAGAACATTGTGTTCACTATTGACAATTGCTTTAGTATTAGCTGACTTTATTGGCACAGATTAGACCGCACATTTGACCAATCATCAAAAGAAACACAAACGATTGACTAGAACTTTCGATAAACAACACAAAAGCAAAATATTGAAATTGCATTTTATAAAGTAATTATCAGTATAATTTCTCACTATATTATTAGACACTCAATCTCCACATTTCGTATTACAATGATTAAATGAGGTCTAAATGGGCAAAACGAAATGAGAACGTTTAACGCTTAATTAAGTAATTCGATTATTTTCCCTCGTTGTGAATTGTACTTTTGGGACTTTAAATTTTTTTAATTAAACATTTTTAAATTGGATTTCTCTTATCCAGTGTATTTTTATTAATGGTCATTTCAATTTAATCATAAATTATGAAATTAATTAACAATTCTTTTAATAAATTATATACATAATTTCGGTACAGTTTCATTATTTATGGTTTTTATTATTAATTTATTATATCTAAATTTCTTTAATTTCTAAAATTATTCTCAATATTTCTATTACGACTTAAAAATCCATTAATCATTGTTCTATTTACAGCATAATTGCAATTGTTTTACTTAATAAAAATCAATTCCATGTATGTTGCGAAATAATGGATTTCTTTTTTCAAGATTCTCTATTTGTGTGTGGTTAATTAATTTTGGTTAGAATCCCAATTCTTTAGTTTGGTTTTCTTTTTATATAAAACAATACTAATCGAAAGTTAATTACTTTTCACGTTTTAATTAATTAAATTTGTTTTCTTACTTAGCATAATCATTAATCACTTTATCAGAAAAAACGAATATAAACTGAATTTACAAATAAATCTGAGGTATTAATTAAATATTAGGGTTCTTGGATTGGATTTAATTTCCAAAAGGTTACTAAGCAAATTTTCAAATATTTTAAAGATAAACTAAATTCAAGATAATAAACCCACTGATCGTTGTTGGTTTTAGGTTGATGTTATCGGCTGGCACCAGAAGTCTCACTCCACTTCACGGCGCCCCAGTTGGTTAATCATAAATTAATAAAACTTGCCATAAACTTCTTGTGCAAATAACATTTGTCTAACAAACATTACTCATTACAGAATTGCTCTAAATTTTGTGTAAATTAAAATTTTATACCTGTAAAGATGTTATCAATTAGATTTTTGATTTCATTAATACCGTTTCCGGGATGTTTTTTCTTCATTCAAAATTGTCTTACTAAAATTAATGTTATTAATCGAAATTTTGATTTCAAAAAATGTTTGTTAATGAAAGAAATATTATTTCAGTGCTTTGTCTGATTATCATCACGTCACATGAAGCAATTTCAGATGAATCGACAACCCATTCCTATTTGTTTTCAACCGCAAGTGAAAGTTTTGTTGAGACCGTCAAGTTTGACTACAACAATACCTACAACTTTCGACCATTTGATTATCCTTTTAGCACCTTTCGAGCGCCACCTAGCCCAACCAATATAGTAGTTGATATTTGGCTAAAACACAAAATTCTTTTAAGATGGAACTATAATTCTGCTCCCTATTCCTATAGTGAAAATGTTCATCATTTTGGTATAAAAATTGTGTACCACGGTGCTAATTTGACAGATCACAATGATTTAATATATCAAAATTATAGAATTACCTTATCGTCTTGTGATTCATCTAATTACTGTAGTGAATGGATTCATGATAATTTCACTATTCAGCCATATTCTTATTATGTGATTAATGTTGTCGCCTGCAATGACTTGTATCTATGTTCGTCTCCATCAATTTGGGAAAACAGCAAATATCGTTCACCACCTTCACGCCCCGAGAAAATGGACACACCAAATGTTGACATAATAAACGATTCCAAATATCGTGTTTGGTTCACGAAGCCTTCCGAACCGAATGGTCCAATCGATCGATATTATGTGAAGCAGCAAGATTCGCTTGCCAATGATACACAAAATTATCAATTTCCGGGTGATTCTAAATTTGGTGATATTGACATCAATTGCAATAATTACACGTCGATAAACGGATTTTCCTCTTTCAACATTTCTGCCTCAGCATCGAATTTCTATTTCGGTAGTCAATTTGATAACTTTGGTGATTTGGCTGGAGATTATAGTGAACCAGTGTCCATAGATTTGTGTCATCAAAATTCTTCATCTAAATATCAAATCAGAACTTCAAACAGCGGACTTGTGATTACAATTGTGTTAATAGGTGCATTCATAATTGTCGCATCAATGTTACTAATTGTCTTCGCTGTAAAAAGATACAGAAATGTAAAATTGAAAAATGACAAGTTAGTGATCAAGGTGCAGTGCAATACAAATGGAGGGGAGGAGACGATGCAACAGTATGTTGGTAGCAATTCGATTGAAATAAACGGGTAATTTAGTCAATTTGTTCAAGTTGATATTGAAGTTTTGATTTTGAATTGACGAATATGCTTTTGTAGTTCAACAGTTATTGTGATAAATAGTAGTTGAGAAATTGTATCCTAATTTAAACTTTAAGATTCGAGTTTGGATTTGGACTGACTACATCAGGAACCATCTGCTCAACATAAAGAACTTAACCCAATCAGGCTCTTTCATGTCAATCCAAAAATGTTACTTATTATTCAAAGTTACATAGCTGTTGGTTGTTGTTGGTTTCATGTTGATATTATCTGCGGGCACAAATTGCCTCACAATGGCGCCTTACAGTTGTTTGATCATAAATTAATAAAACTGGCTAAAATCTTCCTGTATTCAAAGTACATCTCTCATTATAAAATGCCTTTTAATTTTATATCCTAGTTGAAATTGTAAATCAACTTTAATATATTTCATAGATACCGTTTCCAGGATATTTCTTTTACTCCATGTTGATTTGTTTAAAAAGGTTGATTTAAAATTTTTTATTTCCACTAATATTTTAATGTTTTAAAAATGTTTGTTACTAAAAGAAACATTATTTCAGTCTTTCTTTGTCTGTTTAGCATCACTTCACATGAAGTAATTTCTGATCAAGCAACAACAGATTCAAATTTATTTCCAAGCTCAAATGAAATTTCAGAATTGAACACATTTGATTCATTTATTGATGACACCTCGAATGATCCAATTGATGATCTTGTAGCAACACATCCACCCGATCTCTTCAACGTAACAGTTCAAGTTTGGCAAACAGAACAAATTCTTTTAAGTTGGAGTTATAACACAACGCACTATTCGAGTTATGAAAAATTTCATCATTTTGCTGTACAAATTATGTATCACGGAGCAAATCTAACCGAACACAATGATTTGATATATTCAGATTGTAATGTTTCTTTGTCCTCTTGTAATCAAATTGAAGCAGTCTGTAGCGTGTGGATTCATGGCAATTTCACCATTTTGCCATATTTGTGGTATGAGATTAGAATTGGTGCTTCTAATGATGATTCATATTCGTGTCCGATTTCATCGGACATTAAGGTAGGACAGGACGTTGCCGACATATGTGAATGGGCCCTATATATGTAACGGGAAAAAGTTGTTTTAGGTTTGGACCTTTTTCTCCTAAACCAATTGACCGATTTTTGCATACTGTAGCTTAAATTAAAGGTAAATGTATGATCTTGAGAAATGACGATCTGAAATTTTTTATTTGAGTTTAGTTCAGAAAATCTACAATAAAACGTAAAAAATGACACTGTTTTTGGTCATTTGAGATCATATCACTGTGAAATTAGACAAAATTAGGAAAAATCAGATCGTCATTTCTCGAGATAATACATTTACCTTTAATTTGAGCTACAGTATGCGAAAATCGGTCCATTGGTTTAGGAGAAAAAGGTACAAACAGTGGACTATCTTTGAGTTGTGAGGAGAAGCGAAAATAAAAATGCAAACATTAGCATGCGTGAGACTGGTTAAAGCGCTAACGCCCAATTTTTGGGACTTCTTATCAGAAAAATGTTTTGATTTTTTGGGAAATGATAGATAATGAGATAATACACATCTTAAGACAAAAATATTTTTTTCCAATTTATGACCAAAACTCCGTCATGTCCTGCCTTAAAAGGTCAATTTTCGTTCACCACTCTCCAAACCCGGACAAATGCAAAAGCCAAGTGTTGAACAAATAACCGATTCCACATATCGTGTTTGGTTCGACAAACCTGCTGAACCAAATGGTCCAATCGATGGGTTTAATGTGAAACAACAAAACACGGAATTCGAAGATGATATTGAAAATAACGAATTTCCGGGAGATTCTATATTTGACGACATTGACATTGATTGCAGCAATTACTTGGCAACAAACGGATTTTCCACCTTCAACATTTCCATCTCCGCTTTTAATTACTATTACAATAATGACGAAGACCCTGATGATATAACTGAACTGATTGGTAATTATAGTGAACCAGTTTCTATAGAATTGTGTCATCAAAATGTTTCATCAACTAAATATTTACTTGTAACTTCAAACAGCGGACGTGTGATTGCGATTGCGCTACCAAGTGGATTCATTATTGTTGCATCAATGTTGCTAATTATCTTCACTGCTAAACGATACAGAAATGTGAAATTATAGAATGACAAGCTAGTGTAGGCCGCCGATCTAGAGTCTCGAGCCCCTGAAAAATAACTTCTCTGTAAAACTTGAAGGATGACGCGCGCGCCCGTTCATAAAGGACGTTACTTTGATTTTGAGTTTTTCTCAGCCAGTCAAACTGCACTGTATTTTCTTGCTGTGCTTTTTGTTATTACGCATTTTATTCAATTTCTTATTTCTTATTTCTAAATCAAATCAAATTAATTTTGTTGAAAGTTTACACTACAATTATGAGGGATACTTTTCTAAGTGAATCTAGTCAAGTTCTGTTGAAATTTGCTGTGTCTGCTCATAAACTAGATAATGATGAAAGATAATGAAGATAATAATGAACACTGTTCAATCAATCTAAAAGTGATTCAAAGTATAACATTTCCGCAATTTCTAAAAATAAATTTATTTTGATTAGTCATTAGTTAATATTGACGTATATGTTCAACAACTCAAAAGATAATTAAATAAACGTGAAATTTGTTTGGAACAACATATTTTATTGAGATGTGGTTACTATTGATTGACTAGTTAGAAACCAATTTGGGGCTACCTGTTTTGGATTATTTTTATGAAAGGATATAAACAAATATATTGAATGGAACTGATAAAATGTACAAATAACAATGGACAGACAAGACAAAGCAAAAACACAACAAATTGACAAAGTTGAATAAGCTATGCATATACACAAATTTAAAAATAAACAGAAGAAAGAAAGAAAGTAATTCAAGTTGCAAATGAAATTAATCATAGTCGAATGAAGATAGTCGAATTGATTGAGAACTGAAGATAGTGGTCGAATGAAACGACTCGAAGCAAGTTGAATAGGAATTGTCACAATGGTGATGATGATCACAGTTGAATAATAATGTTTGTCGGAGCAAACTTGAAACAAGAATACGCTGAATAAAAATAATAAATTTAAAATGAGATGAAAGGTGAAATCACATTGGAACGTCGATAATGGTGAAGTCAAAATAGAAAGTAAAACAAAACAATTAAATCACAGCCGAATTGTATAAATTTGATGAACGAAGCAAAACGACCAAGTAGGAAATGATTGGTCGATGAAATTGAAATTCAAACTTGACTACCATAGCCTCAATTTTCTTATTTTTGAACCCAGTTTTGGAGTTATCACTTTTTAAGTAGATTCACAGGTAGTTTTTGTTTTTGGAATATTTATAGGAAGTATTTTTTCTTTCCAAACAGTCAATTCTTCATGGTTGGTGATTTGAGTTGATTTGTGCATTTTCAGTTCAATTGACTTCCTCCAATTGTGAGTTTTGATAGGTCCAGTTAATTCTTCTGAATTACTCACATTAATTGAACTAGTAATTGGAAAGAGGGCATTTCTTATCGGAGATTCAATAATGTCATTTTGATTGACATTTTCATATTCAAATTGATTTGACATTTGATTTGTTAAATCAGCAATAAGTCCATCATTAACTAATGCTTCTTCAATTATGTCATCCTTCGAAGAATTCTGTACTTCAATTTCAAGTGCCGGAAATTTAATTCTTCTTTTTTCTTTTATTTCTTTAAAAAGGACATTGACTTAATCACTGTTTCTTCGTCAAGCTCGGTTCGAACATCGCACCAGTTAAGTTCTTCAAGTCCATCCATCCAATCGAATGACCAATCGTTGATATAGTCTAAACAACGAGTGTAAAGGTCTTTGACTTTTTTTAAGAATTCCTTTTTCTCACTCGCTGTCCAACTTTTCTGTTCTTTGATCACTTCTTTGTGGAGTCTTTTTTGTGTTATTTTTGTCAATTTGAGCAATTCTATTTTGTGTGAATTCACTTCAGTAACTACTCTGGGAAGAGTAGCATCGTTGGCTTCCATTAATAGAATTTTCTTATGATACTTAAGAGATAAGTCCTCAAGTATGAAGCCAAGCCAAGCAAGTGAAAATTTGTTTCGGAAAAATTCTCTAATTTTGTCAATGTCTTTTGTGCCGTCCAACCGACTCGATTCAAAATACTTTGCGTAGCTACGGAAATAGGCGACAAGGCGACGAAGAGCAGGGTGCATAGATAGCCATCTGGTTTTGGTGTATGACTTAGGAATAATTTGATCGATTATTTTTTCCAAGTCTCGTGCAATCAGTTCAATCTCAAATGCACGAGCCTCTACTGCTGCCAACTCTTGACTTCTTGTGGTTGAGCCTTGAAAATGTTCATAGAGAAGTCTCAAAATTGTAGGAATGTCAATTGGCAAGTCTGCTGCTCCATGTTGACAAGAATTGTTCAAAAGGTGACACGGACAGGCTTCACCAACAAGTAGACAATCCATTTGCCGCTGAAGATGCTTATGAAGATTGAGTCCTTTTTCGAATTCCGCATCGCACCGATGTTTACCGCCAAAATTGGTTGGAGCACTGTCACAACTCACCGCAATTACTTTGGACTCAATTCCAAACTGCTTGATTGCTTTCATGATGGACGCAATTAGAATTGGAGCTGACTCTCCTGGTACACGATCAAGATCCAACAGTCGGTGTTTGAGTCCTTGTTCAGGTGTGTAAAACCTAACTGGGATACCGTGCATTTTTAGTTCCTTATGATTGGTACAGTCCGAATAGATGGAAACACAAATGGCATCGTCCAATTCACTTTGCAACTTGTCATCGGAGTAAGGTGCAAAGATTTCATCTCAAATTAGTCGATTTTTGTCAGCTCCGCTGTCTCTCACTCGTAACATTCAATTGACATTTAAACAAATCCAAGGACAATCAGATAACAAGTACAGGTAAATATTTAAATTTGTCAAAAAGAGATCAAACAAATGACAACTCTGTTTAAAACTGCTACCAAAAGCACAAATTCGATCATTTTTAAATGGTAAAAATTTAATTGAAAATTCTTTTATTAAGTTTGTTAATTTTATGTAAACTTCTTATTTTCAACAAAAAATCAATTCAAAAATGGAGAACGAATCCGACTTACAAAAAGCAATACTTTTAGTTGTACTATTTTTGCTACTATTCTTAGTTTATCACACCATTGGCTGGTGCATGTGCAAGAGTGAAGTGAAAAAAGTTATTTATATTTGTTGAATGTTTTATTATCTTTTCAAAACTTTGAAAACTAGACGCTAAACGTGCACTAGACGGTAGTTCAATATGGTTGAAATGAACGGTTAATTCCAAGATAAGTTTATTGTTTTTTATTGTCATGTGAATTCTAAAATTAGGACATTCTATTGTTTAAATCGATATTTTCAATTTATTATTCTTGATCCATTAAACAAAAATTATGTTATCTTATCAGTTTTCGTAAGTTTTACTATATAGTTTTTAAATACTAAATTTAAATACTAATTAAATACTAATTCTCTACTAGCAGTTCGATCTTTGAAAAGTTTTATTCTTCTAGAATATATCTTAGATAATACCTAAATAGCAGTGAAAATCGCAGTGAGTATTATTGATTTTTTCCATGCTACTGTTCTTCTATAATCCAGATCATTCCAAACTGTTTTCTGTAATTCTAGCGATTTTTGAACGTGTCATGTGTTCGTTATGCACGATACTTTTCTTGTATATGAAAAAGGTTTTTACTGCTTTTTGAAATATTTTACTGATAAATCATATTCTCAAACATACGTTGATAAGGTTTTATTTTCTCGTTTTCTTATGAAAAGTTTTTAATACGGGTTTGATTTGAGCAGTGTTGATTCTTCCAAATTTGGCGCAATTTTTAACAGAATTCTAAGTCGGTGTGTTAATTCAAATAAAGGTTTCATTATCATATAAATATTACCGATAACATAAACGTAAAACATTTTAATTTGTCAGAATGAACTTTGATGGTTTCTCAAACGGTTTTTATTTTGTTGATTATTCAATTAAAACAAATTTTTCCATCTCGATTCTAGAAACTGCCTCTTCTGATTTTCAAATGGTTATTTCTGCCCTATGTAGCTTTGTTTATTTCAAAATTGTCTCCTGTAATGTTTAACAGATTAACTGTCATCTTTATAATTAAAAATTCTTTCGTTTCTTGAATGATTTTAGATTTACATTTTAATCTTAAAAATTTATTTTCTTAAACCATGTCAGTTTATGGCGATGAACTTTAATAAAATAATATAATACACAAATAACAAATCAGTTCAGAGGTCAGTTCAGGTGAGGAGATACAAGAGATCGGCCTAGTCCTCAGATCAGGATAAAGTTCACTTGAGTCGTAAATCACGTCTGTCCTTCTTGTTCTGTTCGTGTGTGTTCAATATATCGTGTTGTGTTAGTCAGCAAATCGAATTTACTGGTGTTTAATGTTTGTGTAAGCGGCGGTATCGAATTCGGAGATAACCTGACAACCATTTCAGAGTATGTACTTCCAAATGGTAATTCTTTATCTAAACTAAATAGACACAACAATGCGCCTACCTCAATTCTTTTTTTCCCTTCTATTTATATTCTATTTTTTCCAAAACAACATTCATTTATGTGCACTCCGTGCTTAGCTCAACTCGTAGTTCATTATTTTACACGGTTTCATACCTTTTCTTATAGTTTAAACTTTTTTTTAGAATTCGCTGATTGGAACTGATTTGTTATTTTAATTATATTATCCGAACATCTCCAATATTCGCCAAAAAGTTTCAATATTTATTAGTTTAATTACTTCAAAAATAAGATGTTTTATTGTTTGTGGTTGAGCGTAAATGTGTTTTCTTATTTTTTAACTTTTATATTTAAATTAATCTTATTAAACAATATCAAAATTATTTACGTTTTTTCAATTAATTTCTTAGTTGAGCTTTTTAGTTGAATATTATTATCAGCAATTTTAATGGTTACAAATAAAGAATAACTCTATTTTCAAGTGATGGTCCAGTGTTGTGTGTACAGTTTAATACCATGATGGATGTGATTTCAGCGATGATTATTAGAAAACGCTACAATAAATCACATGCACTTTGCAATGTTATACCTATAGTTGAGCTCAAACTAATGAGTACAGTATTATAAAGGTCTTTCTCGTAAAAACATTTATGGAAGATTTCCAGTCCATCTACTACATTTACAAACAAAGAATATGAAATGTTTACTACTAACCCAAGTATTTGATTAATTTTTATCATAATTTTGAATTTAAATATATTTTTGCTATCATTATCAGCTGATACTGATTCTTTACAGATGATTTCCAAAAGATTACCTCCAAATTATTTTGCTAGGCTTAACCTTATTGTTTTAAATCAGGTTTATTTGTGTGACATCATCCCAATTTTGGAATATAAAAAAATGTTAGGCTTTTCAGTTGAACAATCGAGTACCGTGAGTAGTTGAAGTTGTGTATCTTTAGTATGATTTTGTTTTAAAAAAAGGTTTTATAAATATAAAGAAATTGTTGGCTGAACATTATTTCAGTAAAAAACAAATTCCATGTTAATCTTGTTGGCTTTCAAATCAATTTTAATAGTTTTTGTATTAATAAAAGTTTTCTTATCTCTGAATAGTCTTATACTGATGCTCAGATTAAATAAAGGTATCTCTTAATAGATTTTATTCCAAAGTCTCATTGTTGTATATCGTAATAGTCATGTCTTGCAATATTACAAGAGAATCGTGATTAAAGAAAATTGCAAGTAATTTAATTATCCACAAACAATGAGTTTCAACATTTGTCATAAAAATTATTTTTTGTCGAATTTTTTAAAATTTGGATTTTTGATTAAAATTCTTAAGTTAACTTTATTTTTTATGAACTTTATTTACAAGAAAATCCTAGGGTAATATAATATTTGACCTTTTTCAACTTCCATTGATTATTCTAAATGATAAAAACCTAGTTTCATCCTTATAGAACACTATTCTTCAATATAAATTCTCTTTCCTCGTTTTATTTGGCACGTCAACATTATTAATTTTATTGCACTCAGTTCATGTATAATCTTAGATTTCGAATACCTCTCTCATGTTTATGCAATGCGCATGCGTCATTACAATAGCAGCAATGTATTAGAAACCTAAGAATCCGAATATCTCCAGTTTCCCATAATTTTTGAATTGGGACCAATACTAAAACCATTCCTGGTCGAGAAAAGATTTCATGCCAATATTCATCCAAATTGATCCAGTAATTTCCGAATCAATAGCGGCATCACAAAAAAGAGTATATGGAATATAAAGCAGTTCAATTTTTATAAATGCTATGTGTATACAAAAAGGTTATCTTACTTCTATTTCCGTGATTATAACCCTTTCTACAGCATTGTGGTTTCTTCGGTCACAACTTTTCGATTATCTGTCATTTTCTCTTACTTGTTATTTCATTCTTAACAACTTTGTGATTCATAAAGTGTGTATTTCCGAAAGGTTATATCACAACAATGCTGCTTTGCTAATTTCTGATAAGCTATCTGCATTCTCTCATCTCCCATCATAGGTTTATCTAATTATCTGCAAATATTATCGGTATTGTAAATTTGGTACTGGTTGCAAGCTTTATCGAAAAATTTTCTTGCCCAAGCAAAGTATTTCCATAATCTCATGTTTAACAGCATGTATCAGATTAGTCAATAAAATAATGTTTAATATGTTTATTAAAAAAAATTTACCTCAATTTTGAATCAATATTATCAATTATTAATATCAATAAAGCTAGAAAAACAGCGAGACTATTTAAAAAGAAAATAGAAACTTGAAGTAGAAATTTAGATACTGCTTACTTCACAATTTGAAATTTCCAATTACTTTTTCATCCAATCTTGAAATCTTTGAATGTTTTTAGCTTCGCAAAAAGGTTAAAGAATGCTCAACAATTTGGTATTTTTCGGTATTTACACAACATTCACAGAGATTGAACCAAAATAAACCACAATAAAAATACTAGTTCAAATTGTCAAGATAGTCTAGGATCGTACTCAGTGTTCCAATGATGATTCAGTGTTCAATTAAACAATCATGGTTCGACATGGTTTACTAGTTTTCCAGGTTTTGATTCATCTATTTTATTGTGTGTTTCTCTCTATTATAATAAAAACCTAAATTTACATTTACGTTTATAATTTCTTCCTTCAATTGTTACATGACCCCTGTTTGCTTTTCAGAGATTTGCAAAAATAGTTACTTTCAAACTTTGTTGCTAAGTGTATCGGCATTGTTTCATGTAAAGATTTGTGTGACATCACTATAAACTTACAAGGTTTATTCAAGTCTGGTTATTCAAATTGTTTCAATCTCTTTTAGAATTCAATTTTTTAAATTTGTTAATAGATTGCACCAGGATCGTTAATCACTTTTAAACGTCTTTTTAATAATTTTTTTCGATTTAAAATCTCATAAGTCAATAGAAAATATTTATTTAAAGCTTAAATTTAGGCATGCTTCGTTGCCGTGAAAGGGAATGAATTAGGGTAGTCCTTTTAACTTAAATAAGTGACCTTTCAAAAAGACGTTATACTTTGTACTGCCAAAGTACAGTCTTATCAGTTTTATCGCTACTGCTTCAATCTGCTTTCTTTCATTCACAATACAAAATATAACGTCCACTTTGAGAGGTCACTTATTTAAGTTAAAAGGACTAAATTAGGGGGAAGTTGACCATTTTACTCGTACTATTCTCATGCCAAGTCCGAATTTTTTCTTCAACATTAGCTTACATTGAGTAATTGCTTTTGATATCTCTTCATTTGTTGCATAAAGGTTTTTTTTTGCGTCAAATATTTTTTTAAATTATAAAACATTTTCTATAGATTGATAGATTGAAGCTTGTTTGAGATTATTTTCTTATAATATTTAGAATTAATAAAGGTCTCCCATATTAATCAATCAATTCAACTAGTTCACATTGGTTTTAGTTGTTCGAGTGGTATCCGCTATAGTTTTTAAGCACTTAAAAAAATTAAATTATTAATTTAATAAAAGTTTTAAATATAATATTTTAGCTTTTTAATTTCACTTTGGGAAATGAGTATCACTAGTTTGTAGTATCTTGTTTATGTATATGTAACGTTCAATTATTGATATAGAAAAGGAGCAACGGCTTTAGTTGCTCTTTTAAACATCATTGTGACTATGAAATTTGATCTGAAATCTGAAATTGGATCTATATACCTAGATCTATATAGCTCATTTTTTTTAAAAAGGTTTTTTTACAGGTAATTATTTTTTAATGTAAATCAACGCTTTAGAATCTCTGATGAATGTTGTTGCATTTCAATATTTGCGAATTTTTGTTTCTTTTTAAAGTGGTGCGTTCCAGAATAAAAAAGGTTTTATTATTTTTTAAAACGACCCTCTCGGGTATAGAACAATCTTTTTACCAATTTAAACATATATGTGTCTTGTTTTTAAAAAATAATTTTCAATTTGAATAAGTTAACTCGCATATTTGATGCTGTTATTATCAAATTATCCGCATTATTTCCAGCGCTGGCAGCATCTGGTCAGGGAAGGGCGGCAAGGTCTATGGGGCGGCATCTTGTCCAGGCGGGAGAGTGGCTTTTGGTGGGAAATGGTGGCCGAAAAAGGAAGGGTGGGTGTAGATTAATAGATGGGCGATGATCAAAATCAACTCTCATACAACACTTGGACTGGACTCAAGAGAAAAACAATAAAGAACTGGCAAATTGCACGGTGCAAGTAGTGGCGACCGCCATCTATGAGTGGTGAGTAAACGAGCTGATGAGACGTTCAACACGCTTTTCGATCTACACCAGGTTTGTTGTTTAGATACAAAAAAGAGCACCGAGTTAATGTTGAACATTCGTGTGACATGGACAGTTGAAGCCTGGTTTTGTTATTTGAACGCTTTTAAATGTTTTTCGTTTCAATCATATTTAAAATATGTTTTATTAGTTTTCAATTTTAATTTTTCGTTTAATTTTTTGGGTGTTAACTTTCATGTTCACAATTTAAAAGGTCTTAATTTTTCAATTTAAATTATTCAGTTTATACAAAGTAACTTTAATTTAAAATAAAATTCTGTTTAAATCCTTTTCTTAATTGTACGCTTTCTTAAAAAAAAATGTTTTGTTTTGTTTCATGTTGATAGTATCGTTTCTTTGGTTATCTAATACTAATGAATAACAATTATTTTTTTTAAACAATCTTAAATATGAATTAATGTCCAAATTTTCTAATCGGTAAATAGATTTGCATGCTTTTAAATTTAGAATTTTTCAGTACTCAGAGTTCTATTGAAGGCTCAATGTTCTGTTTAACATTCATGCTACATAATATTCTAGTTTCACAGGTTTAGATTCGTCTATTTTATTGAGCTTTTCTTTCTATTTTAACAAAAATTTTCAATTTTGTTTAAAATGTTATCATTTAATCGTTACAATTTACACTCATTGCTATTTTAGATTTGCCAAAAGGTTACTTTTAAACTATGTTGCTAAGTTAATCGGAATTGTTTAAGGTTAAGGTTTGTGTAACATCACCAAAATTGAAATATAAAAAGAAATTCACTAGTCAGTTTCTCAGTTTAACATTTTCCCTCCATGAATCGTAGAAGTAGTGTATTGTTTGCAAAATCATAAAAAATATATTATATGTTAAACTTGTGAAGTTTAATTAAGTCTGGTTATTCAAATTCAATAAAACATTCACCTACGAAGATCTTCGAGTTGTGGTTCGGGGAGTGGAGGCGGCGATCAACTCACGACCGTCGTTCACCAGCGAGAACCAGATGATTACTCCGGGACACTATTTGACCAGTGGTAGATCCATCCTAACAGCACCAACGAGTAGTGCCGCATATCACACCAAACTTACAGGAGCACTCCTCAGCTTCATACGGCAACACCGACGAATGAGTGATCTGTGGGGACGATGATTGAAAGACTACCTCATGCAACTGCAAACCTCACACAAGAACCAAACCAAAGAAAACTACGTAGTAAATATCAATGACGTGATCCTCATTCACGACAACCGGAAGGAACGAGCAGATTGGCCTCTTGGAACGATCGTTAAGGTGTACCTTGCCTCGGACGGGATCATACGAATGGTGGATCTATTGGTCAGCGATGAGAAAGGTGACAAGGTTATTACCCGATCTACTGCCAAATCAAATCCTCTATAGTCTACCCGATCAAATAGTAACCATTAAAACCCATTGGCTCAACAAAGCTCTTACCACAATTATCATTTCTCACTAGTCGAATTTATTCCTGTCTTATACTTTGTACATTCTAGTTTCATTGGTTCAACTTCTAAACTACCGTTCAAAAAAATTTTCCTAAATGTAAGTGAAATGCAAGACTTGTAGTTTCAAAGCGTACTCGTTATGCCAACAAAATGACATCATCGTCAGATGTTTGCATTTCAAATCCACGTTCATCATCATCAACTTTCAACGCGATTGCCTCACATGCCTAATTGACCCCATTAAAACTGTCACTTTTAGAAATTTGTAACGTAGATGTACTCTGAAGCTACGTCATCATACAGTACTACCTTACATGCCCACTTCCCTGTACAACGCTTTCCGCTGCCTCCATACCCAAGGTTACCGAAGTGGCGTACAATCATTAACCCATTTCCAATAGTTGCATCAGATTTACGTAATTGTTCACAATCGGGTGATTGCGTTCGCATCGCCGTTAATTATCTTTTGTACTACCAATGTTCCATTTCATCAATCCCCTTTCTGTATATAAGCACGGTGCAACAGACAGATCGATATACATACATACATACATTCATATATACATACAACACGCATTACATCAAAGCCATACATTCAGATCTATCCAGATCATCATCATTCTCTACTTGTGCTATCACTGGTCGGCCTGTCTCTGCGTGGCTCTCCTACTCCACCAGTTTGACTCAGTGTCGTACCGTACTGCATTCGATCACTCTCTGTCTCGTTGACCGGGTTTGTCTGCTGGGACCCTGTTCCCATCCGTTTGTATCTTCCCTTTTATATTATCAATAAATCTATTCTAAACCTTTGACGCATATCTTCTTCTCTATTCCTTCTAGTGTCCGCCGCCTGGGTCCGTCTTTATCCCGATTCCCCACTCGGACCATACCGCTGGACCTAGGCTACGTGACAAATTATTGGACATTCCAAGCTCGACTCAATCAATTACGCTAATCAGACTTATCAACAAACGCATCAATACAAAACAATGTTTTCTAGAATCTCAGTAACATCATGAAGCCTCGAATGATTGATTAACAAAACAAAGTTTATCAAGTTATTTTTACAATTCCAATTAAACTTTGAGTGTGATTCTGAAATGTAAAGACAAATTGGGAAATTATGCTTGCTGAATCGTGTGAATCATAAATGGATAAACACAACGAAGGATGAAAACGCCCATTTGAGAATTTTTTTGAAGAAGTATTCATGAACTACAATAGACAGGTACCTAGGTTATTATCATCGGGCCATATTTTTTTTTGTCTATCCCAACAAGCATTCGTATGGACCCTAGAAGCAGATTATCATTTATAACTTTTAAAAAAAATTATTCTATTTTTAAATTCTAAACGTAAAGTAGCGTAAAGTTAATGTATTTTCACACAGATCGAATTATGTGTTTTGCTATTTGTTTTTCAATAAAAGGTGTCCAACTATTTTTTTATTGCAATGTTTACACAAATTTACAATTTTCTCAACAAATCTTATCATCACTTTCTTCAATAATTTCATTTAGAAAATAAAAATTTCATTTTATTACTTTTTGTCAATAGATCGTTCTATGTTTGATAATGTCTTATCAATTCTTGAACCCCTGAACTTGCAAAAAGATTTTATGATGTTTTAAATTTCATGAAGTCAAATAATAATAAAAATTTGTTAGAATAAAATTCGATACTTAAAAATATTCTAATATTTCTTTTTGGTTAACAAATAAAGGCTTCAGATTATTTAACATGATAGGATATTACAAAGGTCACTATTATATAATTTGAAATGTTACTGCAAGGTCTAATCCTAGTTTCGAAAGTTTAAAGTGTTCATCTCTCGTAATAACTGATTCTCATTTTATTTTAAAAAACCTAAAAACTCGTTTTTAATTACTTTTTTATTAATTCTTGATTATTTCCTGAAAGACTATGCGTGAATTGTTTGCAAACGGTTTAATTCACAATGTTTCTCATAACCACTGTTTTAAATGAAGTTCTTTCCATAAGTGAAACGAAGCTGAAGTTTCACTAAACACAAACGTTTGAATCGTGTTGTCGTTCTTTTTCCATCTAATTCATCTACAAAAAAAATAATAAAAAATATTTGCGACTTAAACCCGTATTTTATTAAGTTTGAAAATACTACTCTAAAAGGTAAAACACATAAAATTAATTTAGCAATAAATGCAAATTTTTAAGTTAAATTAATGTTCCAAACTTGGAAAATCTGTATAGTTGGTCAGTAGTCTGTAGTCTAGTTGTTGTTGTTTTTTGCGAATACATTCGTATAAATGATGTATTTAGATAAATTGAGTTTGACATGTTAGTTTGGTCTGCCACAGCTTAACAAATCTCATTGTGTGTCTTGTTGGCTGCTGACAGACACTCTTACACAAACGAGTTATTCACAGTACCAGACGACTAGTCTTTTTGGAGATTGTTTTTTTATTTTGTTTACTTCTGAGTTGTGCTAATTTGGAAACATTTTTTTCATGGTGAAATAAAGGTAAATCTATTCAAATAATTATTTTTTATATCTATTTTTATCTTTATATATGAGGTTCTGTGTGTACCATGTATATGCATTAAATGTAATCCTAATATCAATTATAGGTAGGAAATGAATATTACTTGGGATTTATTCAGTTTTTACCTTTAGTCATAACACTCGATAAACATTGGCTTAAAAAATTTGAGGCATAAAAGAAATCCAATTGTTTAGTTCAGGTAACTTGTCCCTAAATATTTCTTTCGTTGATTGATGCTTATCTTTGATCTAACTTTAACATATAAAAATACAAATCACTCAAGCAGAATTTCAATCATATATTCTTGTCCATTCAGCGCGTTCGTTCTCTAAGCTGTTCCCATTCCTTATTATCCGTGGTTAATTATCCATGATGAAATGTCCTGTGGTCCTGAAGTTTTTATGAATTCAAATAATAATTAGCAATCACATTGTCATTCCTTACGTCTGAAAAGTTATCTCACAATTATGTTGCTTATCACAGAATTGTAGTCTCAAAAGTAATCTGTCTTGTGGGTGTTGTATTTAACTCTTGGTTTGTTTGTGATTTAAGACCGTTTCCTAACTAAATTAACTGTAACATGGTTTCTTTTGTTTTTTGGTAGCTCAATCGTGTTTTGTGATGGATTCGATACTATACTTGAAATATCACTAATACAGGTCTTTTACTGATGGTCCAGTAATGAATCATTTGTTTTTTAATAAATTTTCTGCATCACATCTTATTGAGATTTTTCAAAAGGGTTTTATATTTTTTAGTTCTTTAATTAATGCTTAAACAAATAATGTTATTAAAAACAATATAAAATATTTATTAAAATTATTAATCTTAATTAATAAATTTGCTCTTTAAGAAAAATTCATATCGACACTCTTATGCTTACTCTTGCTTTGGTTGTGCACAATGTGGAACAGGTTTTACAAAAAGTTTTACAAATTTTTTTCTAACTTAAAGTTTACTGTCAATTGATGATTTTTTAATTGGTTTAATTAAGTTTATTTTATTTATATCTCATTGTTACTATGGAGAAAGCAACAAGTGGCTTGGTTCTGTTTATTAAACAGCATTCTTAAGGGTGGAAGAAATATAAGCCACCAAAAAAACACCTGAAGGTTATCTCACATGTTTGCTAATCCTTAATCAGTTTTCCGCATTGTCTTATTTGCTGTCTTCAGGATTGTTAGAAAATGTGACATCAGTTTGTGTGCCTCTGTTTCTTGTATGATTATATTAGTAATTGTTATATATGGGAATATAAAGCAATTTAATTTGTAAAATTAAACCGTTTAATTTAAATTTTATTACTTTCTTTCAATAGATCGGGTTTAATATGTTGAAGATTTTTTTTATTATGATATAATAATTCATCCATTAGTTTATTCCGAATTTAAATATTATAGATTAATGTCTTTAAAAAATAAGTTTAAACTTTTATTATTCAGGCAAATATCCAAAAGTCTTCCAAGAAACTGAAAAAATTGTTCAAAAACATTCATAAAACCGAAAGTTAATAACATTTTCCAACCAATCTTTCAAGATATTACTTATTTCGGATTAATCTTAGTTTATTAAATGTTTAATTCATAATTATGGGTGCGTCCAAAAATTACGTTATCATGAGGGCGGGGCCGGGAGTTTGAGTACTAATTATAAGCATATCTTCGTGGTCATTTGGTCAATTGCTTATCCATTGAATTATTCAAAATTTTAATGTTTGCATTCTTTTTCCAGTGTTTTTCATTAATATTTTTTTAAAGTGATTCTATATTCAAATGGTATGTTTCTAAAAAATTTTAATTTTTAATTCAAATTATTAACTTATTGCAATATGTTTACAGATAGAGGGTTGATTAAGAAGGATTGAGTTTGTCCGATTTAATGAATGTTTCCTTCTTATTAATTCAAATGTTTCTGGTTCTCTCAAAAAGTTTATGAGGCAAAGACCGAGTGTAAATTCAAAGAAATTTAAATTATTCATAAACAACTATTGACAAGTCACCTCGTTTTATTATCCTTATGCTATGTTCTTTTTGTCTGCAACAGCAAGTATTCGGTACGGAACTTAGAAATCAGAAGGTCATTTATAATCTTTTTAAAAGTATTATTCTATTATATTAAAACATTTTTGAATAAATGAATTAAATGAATTTAAACAAAAATATTTAATTACTTTTTGTATTTGTTTTTCGGTTTTCCGATTTATTAATAGCATGTTTATAAATTAGTGACTAGTTTGTTAATAAAGGTTTCTTAATATTCAAACTTGCTCAAAGAGCACTGCTCATATATTTATCTTTTTTATGCTTTCATAATATTTCAGAAATTTCAAAATAGAAATATCGATCGACTTTTATTCAAAATTTCATAAATCTTAAACACTTGATTATTTTCATTGTCTTTACTCTTGTTTTCCCTCCCAAAACCATTTGCCTCACCCAGTATTGTGAATTTATTTTAATAATAGTATTGATAACAAATTATAAGGTAAACTTTATTAAAAATTTTATCAAATCAAAATATATACTACAAATCGAACTATCAATTATGGAAACAGTTTTTGTTGTTTTCACATTTGTCGTATCAGTGTAAAGTTTTTGTAAGTCAAAATAAGCAAAATTATCAAACAATGTAAAATGTAAGGTTTATTAAAGCTTAGTAACCACAAACAACAGTTAATAGGTCTTATAACGCTAAATCGTAACTGTTAATTTGTCTTACATTTCTGAGAAATATTATTCAGTTTTGCAGGGATTTATTTATTTTTGGATACATTGAGAAGGAGTGTTCTATACTTTTACTACAGTTCCATCGAATAAAAAATTCAATAAGAATCAATCTACAAATGTATGTTAATGTGTCTGTTGGGAACCCACATTATTAGCTTAGGCAAGCAGCACAGTTTTGTCCTTTTATTATTAATAGTTTATTCAATTTTTTTCATTAATTCAGTAACTAAATTCATTTTTATAATTCTTCTGTTTATACCTTCCAAGTTAGCTCAAAAATTTCTTCCGGATTACAAAAGATTATTTCACTGTTATCTTGTTGTTATCGTCCTGTTATATTCGGTTAACTTTCGTGTTTTATGCATTGTTATTATTTTATGTTTTTGTTATTTCACCTAACGATTCAAGCGATTCCCAAATAGTTTATTTTTATACTTAAATGTGAATAAATGTTCTAATTTGAATCATATCAACATAAGGAAAAGAAAGGGAAAAAATTATGGCGTTTTTTAAGTTTTAAATATTCTGCGTTTTACAATTACTCTTGTTAGTAGTTTACAAAATGGTTAATAATTTTCTTCTTAATTATTTTGAACAAATTAAACAACTAAATAGAAATAAATCATTATTTATGGTATCAAATTATCAACCATCAACCAAATGGCCACAGAATCATTGACATTGACGGTTTCTTTATAAAAAAATATTGGCAATTGGCGCTTTTGTGCTTTGTGCTTTCGCTCCCCGAGCTTTGCTTGGATTCAGCCTTGAATCCTCACAATCAATATCCCAACAGCTATTTGTATAATTGAATCTATTTTGTGATTTCGAATCGTACATTAATAAAAGTGTTCAAACCCAAGTAACGACTAAAACAACTGATTAACCAATAATTACGCCCGCCTCCGGATCCAAAGTTCCAACAAGGATCCGGACATAAATGCCCATTCGCTTTATCTAAATATATTCAGTCTTCGAATAATTTAATGGATTCGCAAAGTCTTCACTAAATATGTTTGGGTTAGTTGACTCTTTATTTTTTCGGGCATTGTGTCTAGTCGATTAATTTCAGTCCATCCCCCAATGATAGTTGATCTGTTGAATACGATTCGATAATTTTCTTTTTCCAAATGTTTAAAGTTACCAAAAAATTTGTTTGCGTTTTATTTGGGTTGTTAACTAACATTCTCCTCTTCATCGTGCCATTTCATAACCTTTAGGAAGACCAGATAAATTGTGCAATTTGGTCACTTTGCCAAGTTTCTGCAACACTTCAGCACAATAATAGAATAATTAATGAAATATACTTTCGATAATATATGATTTTTAGGATTATCAGATTATAGAAATTAGACTAGATGGAATATGTTTATAATTTACAGGTAAACCATTTATCATTTTCTATTTTTAAATGTATTTTCAACTTTCATTAAAGATGGATTTTCAGAGCCTCCAATGCACAGTTTGGATAGTAGATCGTATTGTAAGCCTATTTCTGAGACAATTATTGTCTCACAATGTGATCCATAGTCGCACATTTTAAATTTTTGTATTTACATTTGATATTTCCGCCTTCAAACTTTGTTTCTTCTATCAAGTGTAGCGAGGAGGGTGAGGAGTGAGGAGGAGGAAAAGTTGTCATTGACACAGTCTAGATGGCGTTAGCGGTTATACTGTTTTGTGTTGAGTGCCGCAGCAGCACACTCACACAACAGAAAAACAAGAAAGCTACACACTCGAGCCCATAACTCAGAACAGTATAACCGCTAACACCCTCCTCGCCCATTTTCATAACTATTAGGAACACCTGATATCATTCTGGTTTGAGATTTGATAAAGGTATCCTGCATATATTTTAAATGTTTTTAGATCACTATTAGACTCAGTCTCGATGTTGTACATGGTGAGGTGTGTGCGCTTGAAGCTGTACCTCCGATTTATGAATTAGGGGAAAATGTTGCTGAGAGTGTCTTTTTCCGGCTTCACTTTCTTTCATATAAATGTTTTTCTAAATTAATTTTTGTATTTCTTAACTTTATATACACTTTTTAGCAATGTAAGACACAATGAAACACAAGTTCAGATTGTGTTAGTCGAGCTATTCTAGTATCGTAATGAGACCAGTATTCCAGATATGTTCCAGTACTGAAATGTATCAAGTCAATTTAAATATTTTTCAAAATCCTCCCCTTTTTTTGCTATACCGATACAAGTCAAAAGGTAACAATGTTATTGTATATTTACTCATGCACTATGTAAATCTCAACAATTATTTACTCGGAGGCATAAAACACAAGCAACTTGTACTATCATTATAATATCAGGTTTTTTCATAAGTATTTCCGCAGCGCCATCTCGTTGGTGCAAAGACAACTGTAAGATGTCTGTCCGTCTGCAGGATTAACTTATGCCTTTGTCTTATATTTAATCGTTTTATCGAAAAAACAAAACGATAAGAATTATTCTAATTTGGTTTCAAATCAGTTTAAATAGTTTTTTGTAAATATAAAATTTTTCTTTATCGCTGAATAGTACTATCTGTATTATAGATATATTTTGTATCCTTTTCTCATGGCAATTTAATAAATTGATTTCCAATCGTTACTTATGCTCATATTTAATAAAGGTATGTGGAACTTTAAAATCCTGGTACCAGCTACCAGAAAACGACATTTTGAAACAAATCTGATATCAAAAACAGATTCTATGTGAAAAATCATGTAGAATTGATTTGATTTGCAGTTTTCTATTCATCAAATCAACTTTTAGTGTCTCCCTTTCTTCCTCTTTAACGTCCAATCTAATATAATTCTATATTTCATATATGCCATCTGCACTATAGAGTTTACAGTGTCAGCATAGATAATTCTATCTGGTGTACCATTTGTATGGAACAAGTTTATTATTAACATTAAACACAATTATGCATTCACATTTTAAATTTTTATCGTCAATCTTTGTTTCCTGTGAAGTTTGCGTGCTTTGAAAAGGTAAACTCACATCTATGTTGCTATTGCTTATCAGCATTATTATTTATATATCTTATTACCTGTTTTGTTTTTTATAGAGCATAAAGGTGAAACAATATAAACCCTTATAAAAGTTTTTTAATTGTCTTGTTGTCTTGTTTAGAAAAGGTTATCACGCAGCTATGTTTCAGTTCTTATCAGCATTTTAATGTTTTCTTATATGTTCAATGATAACCAGTCATCTCCTAAATTAGATTTAACAAAATCTTTTTGGTCATTTTTTTATTGTAATCTTTTTTCTTTCTGAAATTATTATTTTTGAGCAAATGACAACAATTATACAGAATAAACGATTAATCGTGTAGGTTTTTGAAACAAATTACTTTCTATTGCTTCCCCCATTATGACCATTACTTGCATAATGATTCAACTGTCCTCAATCACGCTCGCACTCACCACATTAGCTCAATCAAATCTCTGCAGATTTTAAAGGTAAAAACTTTTCAACAAATCCCTGGCAACTAAACTTGTCTTCTAAACTTCCACCCCTATCTTATTTTTTACAGAGTTTCTTTCGCATAAAAGAAGTATTTGCATACATTAAGTTATTATTTGGGGCAATAAAATACAGTTTTCTATATTATCATGGAAATAATCATGGAGTTAATAAAAATGGTCAAAAAATCTTTGCCTTCCTACAAAATTAATTTTTTAGCTAGACATGAATTTTGAAGTGTTTGAAAAGAAGGAAATATACCGAAACTTCCTTCCAAAGAAAGATATACTGTTTGACTACATGCGTTACCGGTGATAATAAATGTCTAATAGAATATATTTAAACATGTACACGTTTATAGCTAGACATTTTAGAGTCAGAACTTATGCTTTAATCATCGTGTTTATCTATAAATGACGTGAAGCCATTTTTCACAACTATTGATGAGGTGCCCAGTTAAGATTAGCTTGATTCAAGTTCACATTCAATCTCACAGTTATTTTGCTGTGCTTAATAAGCACTTCTTATCACAAAATTGTAATCTCAAAAGTAATCTGCTTTGTACTGCTTTGTTTAACCCAAGTGTTTTTTTGTGATTTAATTTTCTCACTAAATTAACGGTAACCTCAATGTTTTCTTTTGTTTTTTATAGCTTGAGCGGATTTTTGTACTTGTTTTTAGGACATTGCTTTTGTGGTGCTGCTGATTGAATTTTTGTTTCTGATTACATTGGTAGTTTGTTTTTTTCTAGTTACATTGTATCTAAATTGAATTTTCAAATAACTTGGAATGTTAGAATTGTTTATATATTTCAGTCGTTTTCTTATAAAAATGTTTTACTGTTATTTTAAAATTTACTCTTATCAGATTAATTGCAATTGAAAAACATTATTCGCATACCCGGTGCTCGTTTAGTGAACACGATTTCAGTTTATATTAAAAAGTTTTTGCAATTCTCTTAGATCAACACTTCAATGTTTTTTATTTAAATTTTGAATTTAAATTTTAAATTAATTTTTCTTTTCTTATCATTTTGTTGGCTCGACACAACCTGATTTTTCATATAATGTTGTAATGTTTGATTGTCATTTGACTTTAAGGTATCTCTACAAAATTTTTTGTTATCTTTTTACACAATTTTGAATTTACATATCAGCTACAATTTCATCTTTCATCAATTTATGTTGAATAAGATCATTCAAGTTTATTTGTTTATCATTATTGTCTTACATCCCTTATTGAATACTGCTTTAGGTTAACTCCAAGTTCCTAGTTGTGCATTGCAATGTGCAAATACTTATGAGCGTTAAAAAGTGTCACCACACATACGAGCAATGAACAAATGATGATAACGATATGGACTTATCCAAGAATGGATTTGATACATTTGATAGCATTCGTTTCAAGGGCTTGAATTTTAAATTAACAATAAATTGGAACAATTGCACTTCTTACTAAAAGGTATTTTTATTTTCTTTGACTCATGTTTTAACATTTAATTTGAACTATTAATTTTATTACAAAGTATGGTCGTTTTATTTGGCAGTATTTTTCGAATAAACAAATAAAACAGAAAATTAAATTAAAGTGGTTTCCATAGCCACTATCTTTGAATTTTTATTTTCTTATGGTGTATTGAAAACTTATACCAAACATTATGTATTATTTGTGTTAGTAAAAATCGATATATTAAAATCCAATAAATACAGTCTGCGGCAACTAGGCACTAAGACATAAAGGTGACAAGAAGAGAGTTAAAATTGGAAGTTCCCGAGAGTGTTGAGAGCAGTTCAAGGATTACCATAGTAAGACCAGGCTAATCAGAGCAAAGGAGAGGAACGAGGTTTGGGAATTATGCAAATATAATCTTATGTAATCATTCTAAATATGGATTTTTTCTAAAAATTAAGACATTGCATTATTCAAAAATTCTTGAATTTAATAAAGGTCACACTTACAAGTTAAATATTGCTACAAAATGAAGCCATAATATTAAAAAAATTGAATAATTCTTTAACTGAATTTTAAGGTAGTTGCTTTAATTTTATCAAATCTAAGATTTAAAAAATGATTTTCGAGGTAAAGTAATGTTTTTGCCTATTTTCACTGCACAACTAAGTATCGATACCACAATGAATACTTGTCGCATTTAAATATAATGAAGAATATTGTGAGTTTTCAAATCATTTTATGGGTCTGTATGTCTATGATCCGGTAAAAAAGTCACACTAATCAATTTGCCTAATAGTTCTCAGTTTTCTTGTAGTCTACCATTTTTAAAGGTTAAAATTTATTCTTGTGGATTTATATCAATCCATAATTTACTCCCCGTGTGTAGTCCAATAATTTAAATTTCTAAAATGGCATCAGTCAAAAATTATTCAAACTCATCACATTAGGTCTATTAAATGTTTGAATATTTTGATGGTTTAATATAGGTCCATAACATTTGACACATGTTTATTTCATTTTTTAACCTATTCCCTTACAATTTTTACTAACACATACTTTTCCTCTACAGCAGAAGTGTAATTTTCAAAACGCGTTATCACAACTATTTTGACAACTTTAACATTCTAATTTAGCCGTGATTAACTGATCTTTTGAAATATCCGCAAAAAATTATTCAATTTTTCTATCTGTCAATTAGAGGTTTGAAATTTTGGATTTGAGATTTAATAAAGGTATCTTGCATATATTTTAAATTTTATTAGATCACTCCCAGTTTCGATGTTTTAAGTCAGGTGTGTGCACTTGCAGCTGTACCTGAGATTTGTGAATTAGGTAAAAATGTTCCCCTGCGAGTGTCTTTTTCGTAAATTTCTTCATTCATTCATTCTTTCTTTCGTTCATTTCTTTTCTTTCTTATAAAAGTTTTTTCTAAATTAATTTTTTAAACTTTTTATACACTTTTTTATCAATAAAAGACACATTAAAACACCAGTACAGATTGTGTTAAGCTATTCTAGTATCGTAATGGGACCAGAATTTCAGATATGCCCCGGTGCTGAGATGTATCAAGTCATTTGTTCACTGTTTGAGTATATTGCTTATGATTTTTTCAAAGGTTATTTCACAATCATTATCCAAAATATTTAATTACAATTTAATTGGCATGTTCTATGTATTATCGTAATTGGAGGAGCGACCGAACTCACTCACGCTGAGCGAGCGTAGCGAGCGAGGTGTGAGTGAGTTCGGGAGCGACGATATATACCCGAGAAAAATGTAACTTCAGTCATTTCTTGTGTACAAGAAACCGGGAAAACTACCGTATGGATCGGTCTGAAAATTTAACACAGTGTTCTGGTTGGGGTCTAGATGTGCTGTATAGTTTTGTGGCCATAAAGGTATAAGGTCAAAGGAGTAGCGATTTTAAGAAAAATACAAAATTTAGTATAGAAATGTGTAGAGACCGAGAGTCAACACTATGTGTGTTCCTGTGTGACACAGCCAAGCACACTCTTTCCCCCGCACGCCCGCTGTGCGTGAAGAAGATGCGCAGTAGCAAGCACACTTAAAGGTGAGTCCAGGAGTTGGATGCGGACCATTTGACCAGAGTGCCGGTGTTTGTGTGTTTTTGTTGACATTTTCTATTGGTTACAAATTTTTGCATTATCGCAGCTAGCTGCAGTAGCTCTCATTACAATTAAGTTTGACCACAATTTTAAACATATAACAATTTTCTTAAATAATGGGTTGATGCCCATTTAACCATTGACGTATTTAGTAATGGGCAATAGTGGAAATTGCTCTTATTCACTGGCCAATATGCCTTGCGGAAATGCTCACACAACCTTTGACATTATATTGGATATTTGAAAAGTGTTTCCCATTGGAAAACTAGAAATCTTTTGAATTTGCACTACTGCACCCTGCAATGAGAATATAAATGAAAATTTAAACAACTATAAAGTTAAAAGACAAAGACAATAGCACAAAATGTGGATTTTCAAATAATTTTATCTTTTGACTTTGAAGTCCAGTCTTGAATATGGTTGAATTCTCTATCTGAATCTTTGAATGATTATCAATTTGCGATTAGTTTTGCTTCGAAATTGTTCATTCTACTTTTTGGAGCATATTTGATTAGAGAGTTTTCCGAACAAATATCAGAGAAAAATTTCAGCTCTTTTCATTTGATAGATCCATAGTTATGTGTGATCTAAATCGAAAATTTCTGTGATACGAATTTGTTTTAACTGAATGCGATGCGCGAATTACCTGAATTGTTTGAATGTGTGATGACGATGAGGAAATGAATTAGATTGATACTTTGAACTTTTAACTGGAAACCAAAGTTAGAGTGTCTCACAATCTTATTATCCGAGAATGATTCTTCTATCTCATATGCCTTAAATGTGACTAAAATATTTGCGGCGTTTCACACACTCTCGCTCCGACTTTCACGCCAACGGCGTTATTTATCTTTAAAAAATAAAAAAGCAAGAGGGCTTCATAACGCCGGCTGCCGCTAAGACTAGTATGTAATTTCATGATAAAATGGACGAGGAATTTATTTTAAATTTAGTTATAAACAATCATTGTATTCAAAAGGTTATAATTTTGTTAAATAACTAATTGTTGTTTTTTAAATTTCTTTGTGGAAGCAATATGAGCAACCATTAATTTAAATTTTGTTGGACATGCCAATCCAGTATCGTTTCATTGATCATGCTTTGTTGAAAGATGTTAGAATGTATATCATTGATCTAGACAATATAGAGTTTACAATTTTGTCTAATAATATTTCAATCTTTAAAATTAAGTCCTTTCAAAGCCCGTGTTGCAAAAGGTTATCGCAAACTTATTTTGCTGTGCTTATAACAGCTTTGTAAAATTTTTAAACCACTGTCGGGCCACTCGTGAGTGTCGGTACCTTTGATGTATGCAAACAAAAAAATATTCCTCAAGCATCCCAGGTTTATGTGCACCAATCCACTGTGTCATTCATAACATTTTTTAAACACTTTTAATTAGAATTTAGATCTTTTAGAGCTTCAAAATGGTTACTCTCGGCAATACAGCTTGCTAGCGCATATATTTTGCAGTGCTTATCTGTAATCTAAAATAATTACCAAAATTTCTTTTTATTTTCAATGCACGTGTCTTTTGTGGAGCTTAAATGTTCAGGGTTTAAGTTTATCATTAGTTTTTATCGCAATGTTTACAATTTTACAATTTTTTCCAAAGTTTTTACCTTCACTTTGTTTCCAGCCAGGTTTACAAATGGTGTTGGACAAGTAGATTTGTGCGACCCTTGAGTCACCATTTGAATGTCGAATGTTCCAGCAACATGTCTCAACAGAGAACTCTATTTGTGCACATATATCGCTGCACTTGCTCTGTTCGTAGTTGTACTGTGTTTGTTCTTGTTCTCCAATAAAGAACTTAAACTTTCTCGTGTGCCTCCTTGTGTGCTCTTCGTGGACGAGTCACCCGCTTGGACTTCCCAAGACCTGCTGTCGTACTCTTGTGGACGAGTCACCCTTTGGACTTCCACAAGACCTGTTCGTGATCTTCGTGGACCAGTCACCGCTTGGACTTCCACAAGACCTGCTGTCGTACTCTTGTGGACGAGTCACCCTTTGGACTTCCACAAGACGTGTGCTCCAACAAATGGTTATCTCACTGTAATTATGTTGTGGTTATCACAACACAATTTAACTATATAATCTTAAATAAGCGCATTCTTCTAATGAGCACAGAAAATAAAAATGGCAAATAGAAGTTAAGAGTTAAAAAATTACGTGTTTTGGAAAACAATTTTTACTTAAAATCATGAAACGTTGGGGCACTCATTTGCAAACGTACAGTAACTGATTAACAATCTCTTTTTAAATGTTTTTGTCGAGCGTAAGCGAAGACTATGGTTCCATTTTTTCGATTCTTGTTCAGCTAACTCCTCCTACATTTCTTAACCGATTTGCATCAAATTTCGCCAAAATGCTTAATATAACGTGCAGATGTGCAGTTTGACCTTGGTTTTTGTGAAAGATGTTTTTCAGGTGTACCTGCCGAACAAATCTCTGATTAAAAATGTCTCAGTTTGATTTCCCATTGTTGGGTCTCATGTCCAACAATGAGTCCCACAACGAGTGCAACAATGAAAACATGATATTTGGTCAGGGAGTGGAACGGGTTAGGTTAGGTTTAGGTGGTTAGGTGGGTGTGGGCGTCGGTTAGGATAGGGTTAGGTTAGGTTTAGGTGGTTAGGTGGGTGTGGGCGTCGGTTAGGATAGGGTTAGGTTAGGTTTAGGTGGGTGTGGGCGTCGGTTAGGGTAGGGTTAGGTTAGGTTTAGGTGGTTAGGTGGGTGTGGGCGTCGGTTAGGATAGGGTTAGGTTAGGTTTAGGTGGTTAGGTGGGTGTGGGCGTCGGTTAGGATAGGGTTAGGTTAGGTTTAGGTGGTTAGGTGGGTGTGGGCGTCGGTTAGGATAGGGTTAGGTTAGGTTTAGGTGGTTAGGTGGGTGTGGGCGTCGGTTAGGATAGGGTTAGGTTAGGTTTAGGTGGGTGTGGGCGTCGGTTAGGATAGGGTTAGGTTAGGTTTAGGTGGTTAGGTTGGTGTGGGCGTCGGTTAGGATAGGGTTAGGTTAGGTTTAGGTGGTTAGGTTGGTGTGGGCGTCGGTTAGGATAGGGTTAGGTTAGGTTTAGATGGTTAGGTGTGTATGGATTTCGCTTACACTCGACTATTCCCCAGAATTTCAATTTTGGGGACATTACTTTCAAAATAATATCAAAGGATTTAAATTTAGCACCCGCAGGGCCCACTAGTTTAATATTCTTGATTCTTTGAGGACTTGATTTCATGTTTTAACTTACAGTGTTAAAACTTGTTAGTTTTTTAAATTCTTGTGAATTTGTGTGAAGTTTTTTAGTCAAATTAAATTAGTGATTTTTGAGTTACTTCTATGAGAAAAAAGGTTTTACAAAATGTTTAAATTTTATAATTTTAAATTCAATAAACATTTTTTAATATTTTCCGTAAATTGGTTGAATTGTTATTGTAATTTGATTTAATAGAGTTTTCTTTATAAAAAATTACTGGTTCGTTCAGTTTAATAGCTGAAGATTCAGTACATCCAATCGGTAAGATCATGTCGTAGATCAGGCGTAGAGAAACTTTAGCCAAATGGCCACTTTGGCCATTCAAGATATGCCAATGGCCAGAAGTGGCCATTTGACTCAATGACTGTCATAGAAAATAAATAAGTAATTGTAATGTAAATACTATTTATTGAATACATAAATCAGGGGCGGCGGGAGGTCATTTTTTTCTGCCATCGGGCAAGGGCGGCAAGGTCCAAGGGGCGGCAAATGGTCCGAGCGGCATATAGCCGAAAGGGCGGCAGAGTGGCTGGTGGAGGGAAATGTAAGTGGTGGAAGGTTGGCGCCAGTTGAAGGAAGAATGAAGAAGTACCAATCAGTTTTTGACATTTCGATTTCTTTTGCCACATATGACACAGACGACCTAAGTTCGTTGACAGAAAAATTAATGATAATATTCGAATTTGTTTGATCAACCAGGGTCTTGTCCAGTTGAAGTCACTTAAGAAGTTCATGTCATATCTAAGTTTCTGCATCGATTAGTAATTGAAGACTTTACTGCCACAATTCTCAAGGACATGGATAAATGAATTAGGAAATGTGCTAAGGAATTTTTTCACCTGCCAATTCGGTTGCCGGCTGTTGGTTCCGTTCCCCTGTTAAGTGCGGTAACCCTTTTTTGAGAGTAAGATTTATTGACCTCTATGGCAATCGCCGATGTAAGCATAAACAGAGGTTTAAATTGATACAATAGCAAGATATATACCAAAGATACATGGCCAAATGTAAAAACTATAGCTGTTACTCCAACCAGTGCATCTTTGGTAGGTATCAAGCCGTTATCCTAGGACCCTGAGATTTAGGAATCATAATTTTAATATGAAAATTTAACTATTAGTTGATGTTGCGTAAAAATATACAAACCAAATACTTATTCGCTGGTCTCTATTGTTGATAAAGGCCTCAAAGGCGTGCCTATGTCTCGCCCAGGCCGGACATTTACTGATCAAGTGGATCGGGATGTGTTCTGCCAATTGACACTCACACATCTCGTTGCGCTCGATATCCACTCTGGACAGGTACTCGTGGAACTTGCCGTGTCCAAACATGAAATTGATCATGATGAAGTCTGGCATGTTCGAGCACTTCTTCCGGTCCATGATTGTAGGAAAAAAGCGACTAATCACTCTTCGGTTAGTGGAGGTTGTCCACTGTGGGTTCCAATCAGTATTCGCTTCTTGGCTCATCACTTTCAAGAAATATGAAGACGGAATCCTGTTGTACGAAATTGTGTTCAGATTCATTACTACCTTATTCAAATTGTCGTCTTCCTCGATTCCTTCGATCCCAACATGTACCTTCACCCAACTCAGGCATATGTGCACATGGTTGGGGTGTTGTCAAAGAAGTTTCCGGATTTCAACTGCGAGTATATTTAGATTTTTCTTATTGGCAATAGCTTTCAGGGAGGACTCTGAGTCATTTTTAATTGTGGCTCATCATCTGTTTCTCGTGGCACCAAGTGAAAGCATTTTTAATTGCTAGTAGTTCAGATTGAAAGACGCTGCACTCGTGGTCCAAACGAAATGTTCCATGATGGTGGATGCTGTTTTCTGACCACAAATGTGCATCCTGTCTGCTTCCTGTTTTTGTCAGTTTCTTTGATCCATTGCGGTAGCTTTGGACTGACGGAGCTGAGATATGAAATTCCGATTATGGCCTTCAAGCGCCTCACCCGACTTAGAGCATCTGAATCATAGATAAGTCAAGATGTAGCAAGCTCACTCTGGTTTGCGAACGAACTGAAACATATCGAACGAATTTTGCCTCAATAAACTCACTCCCGGAACAATCCGCACGGAGCTATCCTTACGGAACAATCTGTACAATCTACAATTTACGGGACAGAAGGATTATTATTTATTATTAATTATATTAACCATTAATCGCACGACTTGAAATTTGTCTCACTTTAGTCTCTCATTTTAGTCTCTCGATTGTATTATAAACGACAACCCGCATTTTTTGTTTTTAATTTGTAAAGTTTTTTACATGCAATAAATATATTAAATCGCACGACAACTACGACGACGACGTTTCTCAGTTGCTGATTCCAAAGTCAATCTTCACCTGGATACAATACATGGTTTTCAAGACACCTGTGTGGCGTATAATATGAGTGATTGTATGTTATGAGTAGGGGAACTTTCACTCAAACCGTGAACCGCGTATAAGGATACAACGTAAGCTTTTATAATTGAAGCTAGTACTGAGCGCTGATCAAAGGCCAATTGATCAAAGGTTGATCGAGGGTAGAGAGATGTAATTTGAATGTTCTACAATGGGTGAGACGAGGGTTAATTTCGAACGGAACTTCCTAGCAAAAGTTTAGCAACAAAAAAAAGATTACGCCTTACCCTTGTAGAACTCGCCAGACTCAGACCAATGAGTTTTATCATGCGAGACAATTCGCGCATTTTTGTGGTACAAACATGGCAAACTACCTACATACTAGCAACTGCATTCCATAGACTCATCTTTGTTGAAAAGGTAAAATGTTACCTTGGTCCCCCAAGGTAACATTTTTAGGGGGCGGCAGCTCGTTCCCGGGCAAGGGCGGCAAAAACACCGCACCGCCCCTGACTCAGCATTCTCAAAGGAGAAAGCAAGATGAGCCACTATAGAAGCACTAGTCCAAATTATGTTGGTCATGTCAGTCTATTGTTTACTTGATCGTACTTTGTTGAGTCATTTTAGAATGAGTTAAAAGGTCTATCCCTGATCTAGACAATCTAGAGTTTATAATTTTATCAACCAATGTTTTAATCTTTTAAATTAGGTCTTTTCCTAAACCATTGGGGAAATGGTTATCTCAAAATTATCTGATTGTGCTTATCACAACATTGTTTTATCTTCCAATTCTTTCTCATTTTAAGCATTACTAAAAATATTGTCTCCGATTTCGAATTTGAGATTTCAATTTATCGGTAAATAGATAATCTTCAATTTGATTTTTCTTGCATTCGGATTTTCTATCATTTTTATTGTAATTTTTTAAAAATTGTTATTAGTAATATTAATATTAAATTGAGTTTCGTTGATATCCTGACTTTTTTTTGTGAATCTAAATAAAAGGTAAGTTTAAAGTTTTATAAAATTCATGTGCACCTGGATGTGTGCAATGCCATTTTTGATCAAATTCAACCCCTGATTATCAATTAGTTTATAAGTTTTCCAAGTTCCCAGTTCTGTGCAATCAATCGTCGGGTAAAATATTGTATAGCAATTTTTTTTTTTTATCAAACTACGTGAAACATGGAACGATATTTTAAAAAGTCTTTTTATTATTATTTTTAAAATATATTACTTTTTCCTTCATAAAAAATTGAATCAATTTTTTTTGTTTCTCTAATTCTTCAAAGCCCTGCATATTATTAGATGATTTTTTTTACGTGCACTTTTAATTTGAACTTTTAAAATATCATCGTTCAATTTGTACGTCTTTGTTCATTACAGCTAATTTGAAAACGGTTATCGCAATACAATGATTCAACATTGTCTTATCAGAGATTGTACACAGATTCGAATGCATGTTACCACTCACAAGTGTAAGATGGATATGTGAATCCTACTGTCGTTTATTCGGAAAGTTTACATTTCAATAGGACTCAACTTCTAAGGACTGCTTCTAATTAGATAGCAGTATTTGTGAGTTTATTTGTATGAATGGTGTAGGTGTTTTGTATGAATTTACTATGATATATTGTGACAGCCTTGTAAACACACTAGTTCTTCATAGATGTCGTTACCTCCCTCTCCATTCAAATTCCACACATGCGTAGTACAGACACACACAATACGGGTGTTCGTTAGTAGAGGTTCAGCACTGTTGCAGTGAACATGTCATTTTTCCCCTAGGTCATTTATTGTCAACCCTAACGATTTACTCCAACCATTCCTCTGTATCTTTGTTATCCAAGCAATAAATATACCTCGTACGTCACAATATTAAAGGTTTTTCTATTTTATTTAAAATTTTTTTACATTTGTACTCCCTTTTTTAGATTAACAACTATGTAAACTGAAATAACAGTGTAAGGATAGGACAGATAAGTCACTCGGTAGCATCACACACAGAGTTATAGCGCGAAGTATATGAGGCAAAATAATAAAAATAAAAGATCTTAGAAGGAGAACAGAAGACATCTTAATGCAAGAACTGCACCAGGATTCTTTGATTGTTTTAAATGGTTTATTTTGGCTACATTTGAGTGCTTACTCAATTCTGTTTAATAGTTTGCCGTATTTCTTAATCTCTATATACTTTACCAGTTTTTAGCGAGACGAAGTTGAAGTCTTATAGTTTCACCCTGTCTGTCTGTCTGTTGCAGGCTTGGGAGAAGAAACCACTACACCCCCAGCAATAAAATTTGTCAAACAATTTCCACCCAATCTGAAACCGTAGGATTCCAAATACCTACCTTTTTTCTAGCTCACATTTAGCATTAATTTGCTTAAGAGGTCAATAAAATACCATTTCCAAAAAAATACCTACCTCTTAGGTCATCTGGTTGCAGAGATATGAGACAAAAAGATCACAATATTGATGAGAGTAAACAAATGCGACTATTTCTACTTACATCGCTTTGGTGTGAAAATAGTTCTATCTGACTTTTACTGGCTAGCACGATTTTTTTCAATAAATGTTTTTGCATAGAGGTTGTTTGAGGTTTATTTACGTGAGCTGGTAATATGTAAATTGTTATTGGTTGACTATTTGTGTTAAGTTAAAAGCTTTAATTGGTGAAAGAATAAAATACAAAAGTGTCTGGGTGAGCAAGGGAGACACTACGTCGTTCAGAGCCACCAATAGGGATACTTGAGTAGTAGTGACCATAGACCAATAGACTATCAGAGCTGAGACACAACCTGGAAAGTAGAAGAGGTGCTTTAGCACAAGTCGTAAAGACAACCGATCAAAACACATACAAGGCACTCAGTGATGACAGCTTAGGACAGCAGTCCTTTTATAGGGAGAGGCATGTGCTTTGTCACTGTGAGGCGATGGTCGGCTATGTTCACACTGGGTAGCTGTTGATATAGTGACTCAGCACAAACAAAACAAGCGGTCACGCAGAGAGGGAGCCACTTCTCAACAATTTGAACATGCAGTCTTCTATTTAATAATTTCATGATAAAATGAATTTTGAGTTTAGCTCAAATTCAATTGACTACATTTCTGTACATTTCAAAATGTTATAATTTTGTATATAAACTAATTTTGTTTTATAAAAATAATTTATTTTATATAATATCAAATATTTTCAAAAATATTGTTCTATCGGCAATATTAACGTTTTACTCTGAAAGGGCATTCTCGGATATAACAAAGGTCATTATATATTTTAAATATTTCTGGTTTACTCCCAGAGTTGATGGGGAAAATGTTGGTTAGTTCACCGCAGAGGACCGAAGCCCTCCCCTTGAATGGACGAACGAATTGAGTTTTTTGGAACTTTGACTTTACCAATCTATTCAGAACGGTTTATTTGATAATAAACAAACCAGTTAGTCTCTGAAAAGAAACACGCGTTGGACATTGTAATCTCAGTAGTCTCTGTTCAAGAATTTACACTCAGTCATTCACTCAGATCAAATCAATTAAATTGTACCAATTGTAATTTATAAATGGGCTCGAGCTTTTTTATTAAAATGTGTTTCTAACTATTTTAGATCAACATTTTAGAATTTAGTTTTCGTGAAATGTTGATCGATATTTAATCAATTTTATTTTTAAATTTAAAAAGGTTTTTAATCTATTTCTCTCTATTGTATTTCTTTAAGAAATACTTAATTGTTTGTCTAAAATGTTAACGTCAATGAGGTGGCCGAAGTTTTTTTTGTCTATAATTATAAAGGCCATTTATTCAGGTTTATTTCCTTTACTATTTTCTACTGATGTGGTCCAGTATTGAGTGATCGACATAGACTTTGTATAATGTGGCAGTGTTGGATGTGTCTTGTTGATTAATAACTGGCCTTCTACCCTTGGCTCGTAGCCCTAGTTACAAAAACAAGCATTTCGACATACATATCTTTGCTTCAACTGCTTGAGTTTGGCTTCTTTTGTATACTTTGTAACTATCTTCAACTTTCTGTAGTATTTTCTTATTTTTTTTAATCTTTACCAGTTTGTTTTAAATAAATGTCTATAATTAATCAATTTAAATCTTTAGTTTTAATATTTTTTTGTCTTTTTTATTTTTCATTTTGCTCTTCTCAACTCTTTTCATGTCGAGCAACGCTAAATTGCCCACGGCACAGGCAGCTTCGCTGCCCTAACTAACCACGTTAAATTAACTATTTTAACACACGTGCTTTTTGCTGCCTTGAAGTAGATGCGGTGCCGTCGGCAATTTAGCGCTAGGCGAGTTTTTAAAGTTGGTTGGTTGAAAGATTTATCAAGCCAGTTTCTTGTCAAGGCATTGTCCTTCCAGAATCCTAGGTTTTGGCGCATCTATTAGTTTAATCTGTGAATTAATTTTGAATATATACGATATATGATAAGTTTATTATGAATTTTTATTACAATTTGAATCAATATTTTATTCATTTACAATTTTATTTTCCAATATTATCATTTTACTCATGAGTTAGTTTTTAAAAAAGGTTATCGCATATCCATGTTTTATTTCTAAGTACATGTCATATTTCCCTTTATCTTTAACTGAATACCTTGTTTTGTATCGTGCGTTTCCTTTGAAAAAGGTCTTTCAAATATGTTCAAACGTGTACACATTTTAGCGAGTCCAGTTGCTAAAGGTTTCTTCAACTATTTTAGATTGGCATTTTTAGTTTAGTGTTATCAAATTAGAAATATCGATCGACTTTAATTTTTTAAAAATTTAATAAGTTTTTAAAAAGTTTTTTTCTAATTAATTGTAATGCAACTACATTGGTTTTATATAAGGTTTAATTTACATAAACAATTCTTTTGTCCTTTACTTTTACTCGAACAATTATTTATTTCTAAAAAGCAATATAGTTACTACTGTAAAACTCAAACTTTATTATTAACATTAAACACAATTATGAATTCACATTTAAAATTTTATTTTTGTTTCTTTCAATCCTACGAAGATTGTTTTTAAAAAGGTTAATTAACTCACATCTACGTTGCTGTGGTTAACAGCATTGTTTGATTTTCAGTTTCGTTTTTATAGAGCATTCTAAAAAATGAAGCAATATGAACCTTCACAAAAACACTAATCTACAAAAATGCAATTGCGATATTGAAAATGTCTGACCCTCCGGAGGCCTCCATACATAGAGTTTGTTGTGAGATATGAGGACACGCATCAGAATATTGTTACAAACACTAATTCACTAATGACAATATTTATGGATTTCATTTTATGCAGACTTGACTTACTGAGACACAAATGTTCTTATTTAGCATATTTCGTTATTGCATTTTTACATCTCAACACTTCCCATTCAATATTCCAACTAATTCTCAAACCTCAAGAATCCATCGAATCTGAAGTTTAGTTATCTTGTTGTTTCTGTCAAGCTAAAGATTAAATACAACAATTTTTTAGAACAACCTCAATTTACTTTGACATTTTTGTTTGTATCTGCCAGAATTCCTTTGTCAGAGTATTCACATTTTAATGGTAAATTTCCATTGTTTTATTCATTACATTTTAAAATATTGTAATTCTCTAATGAGATTTTTCTTTATTTTATGATTCTATTTTGTTTTGTT
This sequence comes from Rhizoglyphus robini, assembly GCA_023373905.1. Taxonomy (NCBI): domain Eukaryota; kingdom Metazoa; phylum Arthropoda; class Arachnida; order Sarcoptiformes; family Acaridae; genus Rhizoglyphus; species Rhizoglyphus robini. The sequence goes on from JAKIJQ010000044.1 coordinate 335,140, forward strand.
GATTGAAGTAGAAAATGTTAACATATATGAAATTTCTTATTAATAAACAATTTGAAAATCATACGGGTGATTTATCTGTTGTCACTTAATTTTTAATTTTATTTTTAAAAAGACTTTTGTGAGAGTAGCATTGCTGGAATTAACGATGACGTTTCGAGAATTTTAAAAAATTTTTTGTTTTGTCGTATACGAAGAGTGGATGTAGTTTGTAATGTGATATTTTTAATTACCCTCAAGAGCCCCCCTCGTAACATGTGCGCACATGTTTGCATGGCCGTCGCGCTCTTCCAGCACTACTCTCCACGAGTGTGTGTGCACAGATATGGCTTTCCCATTCACTCGCACTTTATCGACGAGTGAGGCGACGAGAAGAGGGGAAAATCATAAATTACGCGATTGGAGGGTCACTTTGACATGTCCATTGTGCATGTACATGCAACAAATTGACAATCTCAGAAGAGAAGAGAAAAAAAGTATTAACATATGTTTTTAAATTTCTGCGGGATCAACACTTTCAATTTATTGAAATCAAATTCACATTTCTGTTTCATCTTTAGAACTTAGTGTAATAATCGCTCAGCTTAACTGCTAGCAGTCCCTCTAGTTTAATGTTGTTTTGTTTATTTTGGTAATAATTTTTATTTTAATGAAAAATTTATATCATAGATAAAAGTATCTTAGGTAGTTTCGATGCACTTTCTTTTCCTTTAATTATCGGTTAAACTATTTGTTTATTTTATTTAATTATTTAAAAATCTAAAATATTTAATTTTAACATTATTTTTGACAATTTTTGGGCAATTATCGTAATACAGTGTAACATTGAAAAGTATAGTTTATTATTTGTCCGCCTGAGAACACGATTACAAAATTCACGCAAAACAAAACATTTACTTTGAAAGTTCTTTAAGTTGTTTCTCCATTTCATCACGGTTTATTGGAGGAAGCTTAATTAGCATGCCACTGTCACTGACATAGATCGATCCGGTAATGTTGCGTGCATCATCAGAAGCGAGGAACGAGGCGAGATTGGCTATGTCCTCTGGGTATCCAACTCTCTTCATCAATGTATCCGGAATCATTTTATCCAACATTTTTTCAAATGCAGCCGGATCTTCAATTTCCATTGAACGTCCAATTGCAGTTACCACTGGCCCGGGACTAAATTTAAATTAAATTTAATCAACTTAAATTTTTTTTATTCTGAATTTTACTTGATTGAATTAACTCGAATTCCATTGGGACCCAATACTAGGGCCGAAGTCTTGGTCACCATGTCGAGTGCAGCTTTCGAAGCACTGTAGACCAGCATGTACTGAAATATAAGTGAAATGGTAATTCAGTTTTCATTTTATTTAAGCCTTACCGGCATAATTGCAGCAATGCTCGAAATGTTAATGATGTTGCCCTTGGTCTTCTCCAAGTGAGGCACAGCACGTTGAGTCAACTCCACCACTGATCTCAAGTTTAACTTGAACACTTGGTCAAACTCTTCCAACAAATTGGGACTCGTCAATGTTCCATTTTGTGAAGCACCACCAGCATTGTTGACGAGAAAATCCAAACGTCCAAACTTGCCCACCGTTTCATCAATCAACTTTTGAGGAAGCGAATCATCGAGTAAATTACCAATGATCTGAAGTGGTTTCACTCCACCAGAAACTTGTTCGATTTGTTTAAAAATTTTTTCAAGATTTGCAGCATCTTTTCCCGTGATTGCAACTCGAGCTCCGTATTGAGCAAATTGAATCGCAATTCCAGCACCAATTCCTAAGGAGCTTCCAGTCACGAGCGCGACTTTACCAGAGAAATCGTATTTCTTATTGTTTGAAGACATTTTAGTTGTAGTTGTGCGAGTGTTTGAAGAAAACTAAAATTGTGTTTTACTCAACTGCTCACTTAAATAGCATTGTGCAAGTGCAACCTATAGTGCAAATATCATAAAAACTACCGATTCACTCTGACAGTTCTCATGTGATTACCTAACGAGTTGTAAATGTAAATGAGCAAACTTAATTACGATACCAAAACAATATATTTGCCAAATGAAGTGTTCAAAAAGTAAGTGTATATTTTATTATTACTATTTTCGTTCTCAAATTAACTTATTTAACAACTTTGCCATGAATTGATTATGTGTACTGTCCTTGAACGTGATCTGATATGTTGAACAACTTGAAACATTGCACAAAACCTCAAAATATTTGGACTGAATGGGTTAATTGATTATAAATCCGGAAAAACTTTGAAATATTATTAAGTTTCATTAAGAATTCATGTCGTTCAATGTTGTGACACTTTTAATCACAAATAGGCAAAACAATTTATTTGTTCTTTTTTCTGGAACTGATGTGACACAAAATCTTTTCATGTAAGAAGAAAATCGCCGAAGTTGGGGTAGGGTTTGTGGCGGATGACAAAGCGTAAAAGTCTTTGGGCAATTGTTGGGAACTGCAGTTGTCGTTCGAAGAAGTACTGAATGCACTGATTAATTAGGACGGATAACAATGTTGTAAGTGTTCTCGGTAGATGAGTAAGATAATCTTTTCGGAATTGCGACAATTTCGGAACAGTTCTTGGTCAGTTCATCAATTTGATGGGCCAACACATCCGGGACGGTGATATATCGACGACAGCTTGACTATTGACCACTCGGTACTTTCATAGAATGTCCGAACTTATTGCTGTTACGACAATTGTGCCTGGACCACCAGTGCAGGATTGATGAACTGACAGTACTGTTTCTGAGCTTCTGGTTGTGTTTGTCAACGATGTGTTCATTTATGTTTACAGCGGTCATGGCTCGTCTATCTGTGAACGCTTTAAGATGTGAGAAAAGACAGAAACCAAAAGGAGAGAAATTGACTTACATCACATATTTTGAATGATTCCGAATTGATGTAATAGTTTAGATGTCAACCAGCACTTTCGCTTAAATGAGAGATAACAAAAATCCCTAGAAAAACATAAAGATTCAACAGATCAAACGGATCTACCGTAAGTTCTCGATTTACCGCCGCACTCTCGATAACCGCCGCTCTCAAATTAGCGCCGCAGCGAGTATGTCTTGAAACGGATAAGCGCCGCACTCCAGTAACCGCCGCAGTGGTTATTTGAAAGAAGTTTTACTACACAAAGTACCTATTTTTATGCATAAAATCCTTACTTTTTATTCAAAAGTGACCAAATTAGGTATCCTGCGTCAAATAATTTTTAGCCCAAACAAATAAGCGCCGCACTTCAGTTACCGCCGCTCTCGAATTAACGCCGCAGCGAGCTTCGGCTGAAACCGACTAGCGCCGCGGCGGTTAATTGAGAATTTACGGTATTCAAGATTTAGTAAAATATACTTACTTCAACAAAGTGAAATAATTTATTTTGTAAATTGACGATGGAGATGACTGACAAAACTATCCAGGCTCATAAACTAACACGTTCTTGGTTGTTTCGGTGCTAAACCAAAACCAAAACAAAAGGCAAAACACAGCGAAGGTCAACACATTACAAAATCAATAAACAATAAGTGAGTGATTATTCTTGCTGAACGATGAGACAATTTTGTTGAGAAGTTGAGTACTTCTAGACTTCAGAATCGGGAGTTACCAACAATCAAGTCATTTGCATCAAAACAAACCAACGTGTTTAACAACAGCTGACACACTGTCATACTCGCTCGGCACTGCAGAGAAATATCAAAACGCACAAATCTAGATGATTTTGAAAGGAAAGGTTCTTGAGCAATGTGTTACACTCTTTTGGCCAATAACAATAGCACCAATGTAAAACAAACATACCAAACACAACAATAACATCGCAAGTAGAAGGGCGTTCTTCGAGGAGCTCAATAGATTTGGATGAGTTTGGTAGAATTTGATGAATTAAACTCGTTCGTGGTCATTTGGTTGACACGTGCATTTAGATATAAACAAAAACAAACGTAGGAAAAAGAGAAATTCAAAACAATTTTCCGATTATTCGTGCACGAGGTACCTGAATTGCCACAACAGCTGACATTTGTAAACAAAGCATGTATGTGGTAAATAACGCTGGCGTACTCAGAAGATTTTATGGTGCCTCTGCCTTTCCCTGTGTAAATGTAATAAGACACACATCCACGAGGAGGGCCTTCTGCCTTCCACTGCACTAACATCCGATCAATATGTTTCTTCCCACTTTTGCCTTCCACTGTGCTACGGCGCGCTGAATAGGCCACGTCCATCTTTTGCCTTCTACTGTATTACTGGGCGTTCGATGACGCAATGCATAACTATGCTTGCGATATTAGTATATAGTGATTGAAATTGTTTACTATGGGTCGTGTTGTCGAATGTTTTCATACTAATTGATAGTTTCAATACAAAGCAAGTAGATAGAATTGAGACAGAGAGACATTCTAAACATTCATGATAAAGCCCAATAGACAAGGTATTTGATATTTCGTTATTTTTTGCATCAAGTTTATTTTAGTTGTTCATCTGAAAATGTTCATTGATGTTACAAATATAAAAAAACAAAGAATTGAAAAACAACGAGACCAGAAACACTTTTGTTTTAGTTAGAGACTTTCAGATTCAGCGCAATAGAAAGTCATTAGTTAAATATTTGTTTTGCAATTGTTTACTCGTTGTTTAATTTTCTTGTTTTAGGCGCCGAACTACGAACATTTGCATTTGACTGAGAACTTACTTGGTTAAACAATTCAGTGAAATTCTGGAATTAATTTGTTAACACTTCTTTTGATACAATTTTGATACAATTTTTATGACTTGAACACTTTTATTGAAATTATACAAACAACTTGTATATTTAGTAACATTAACTTTGTCGATAGAACATTTATCAAAAAGGTTGCTAAGCATTTCATCATATTCAAAGAAAATGATTAAAATTTCAATTAATATTAATAAATCAAATTCTTTATATTTCACAGTCAAAATCAATGATTATGTAATAAGATTTGCGTTGTGTTTGTTCAGAAAGAGGTGGAAATAGTTCTTTTGTCACTACGTGAAACTTATATTTTAGTTTGCTAAACTTCCGGAACTTCAAAGATAATCAAAATGAACAAAACGATCACAATTTATTTGTAAAAGTTATTTTTTAATTATAGAATTTAATTTATTCTTTTATATCATTTCGGGCACAAATCATTAAGATCAGTTAGATTTCACCTTTCCCAACATTATTCAAATTGTTTGATTATGCAGCATGCAGCACTATACTTGTGAACATTTTATTTCGAAACAATGTTCCATTATCCATGATATTCATGAAGAATGGACACAATGAAAACAGTTTTAATGTCTTTTCATATTGCATAAGACACTTTGTTTGAAAAACCCCAAATATGTTGCGAAAAATGCAAATTGCATTACCACCGGTGCAATTACGCTAAATGACATTTTAACATTCTGAAACATTCAAATTGCTTAGCAATTTTCAGAGTCTATTTTGGTCTAATTCAAAAAATATAGTCATTTTAAATATGTTTCGATTATTGGTAATTCGAAAAATTTTTAGGATCTTGGTTTCCAAAATTTTAGAATTAACGAAACTTTACTGTATTTTAATCGTAATTTGAAATGTACAAGAACCAAAAACAAATATAAAAACCTAAATAAGATTGTCTGGCAAGCCAGGCAAAGTGCGAGACTCTTAAAAATAAAATAGAAACTTGAACTATCAACTGAGAAACTTTTTAAAAACAATTTTATTTGATCCATTTGGATCACTAAAGAGGTGTATTGGGACCAATATTTTTATTAAAATGTGCAACACATTTACTCGTCATTTTCAACATACAGTGTAGTGACCACAAAAAATCTTTTTAAAAACTTAGCGCTACCAAAATTAGGCGTCATGATCCATGGCACCCAGTTTTGGTTTGACTTGTCGATTACATATAGTCCCTAGTGCATGTATGCCAAATTTGGTAATTCTAGGGTCTAAGGTTCGCTCAGAATACATTTGTCACCAGAATGGGCGTCATGATCCATGGCGCCCAGTTTTGGTTTGACTAGTCGATTACATATACTCCCAAGTGTATGTATTCCAAATTTGGTAATTTTATGGTTTACGGTTCTCTCAGGATATGGAAAAAAGGTTTACAGACAGACGGACAGACACGATGGCAATAGCATAAGCTTACGACTCTAAAAGAGTCTCGCTAAAAACAAAAAAATGTGAAGTACATCTATGAGAGATTGAAGTAATGTGATTAATGTACTGAAACCTAGCTTATCTATATGTTAAGTTGTGGAGGACGCCTGGCATTTAATATTATGATTCTAAAATCGTTCGCTCCGACTTTCATGCCAATGGCATTACTTATTTACATTTAAAATAGCTATAATGTTTCAAAATTTCAGCTGCTGGTTCAAAGACTAGTTATCACATTTCGTTATATTCAAGTTGAAAAAATCTATTACATCTTACCAGAATTGATTTTTGTTAAGTAGACAATAAAAATAATTTTCTCTGTTTCTGTGAGTCTAATGTTTCAATGAATGTTTCGGTCATTTAAATAATAGTAAAAATCCCACATGAGCAGTAACCAAACATCATTCAACTTGGAGCAACAGTAACCTAACCTCACTCAACCTCACGCAATTTAATTAATTTAATAAGTGGGTCGTTAGATCTCTTGAACCGTAAGGATCTAGCAAACTATATAACTCAAAAATTAGAAAAAGCATACAATCTATATCTATATCTATATAACAAAATCTTTATGACTTGGAACAATTATTATCTTTACTGATCTAATAGATTGCAAAAAAATAAATTTGGCAATAATTTTCAGTTTTTAAGGTAGGACGCAAAACTTCAAACATATGTGAATGGCCCCTTCACATATTAGTGCAAAAAAGTGGTTTTCGTAATCCTCCTTTTTCTCCGGAACCTATTTACCGATTTTTGTCTATTATAGCTCAAATTAAAGGTAAATGTATGATCTTGAAAAATGACGATCTGAATTTTTTTATAATTTATCACATTAAATAATGAGAGTGATTCAAACAGCCTCAGATAGCAAAACAACATTGTTTACATTTACTTTTATGGATAGATTATCTTAGTTAATTCCAAATAAAAAATCGACGAGTTGAGTATAAAAAGCAAAAATTAATTCTTATAAACAAGGTAACATTTTCCCCAGTGAATTTTATAGCTCTCATATTTCTTTTCCGTTCAATAACATACTTTATTCATCTACTTGCCTCTTCCATCATCTACCTGACAGCAAACTTGTTTCAAAAAGGTAAATTCATTTAAATTATTTTAATAATAAAGAATTGAATCTTCTGAGTTTTTTATGTTTATCAGATTCGACGGAAAATTACTTTATTGTAAGAAGTTGAATAACAAAATAAACATTTTGGTTAAAAAGTACAATTCTTGTTTCAAAATGGTAATAATAAAAATTCAATACTTTTAATTAAATGTTTTTTAAGTCTATTTAACAGAAATTTTTTTTCAGTGTTATGGTATTGTTGTTGTTGTCTATTATTTACACTGAAATTGATAGTTTGGAAACAAATTTGTAGACATTTATTTCCTTGTATCTTATAGGTTAACTTTGCTTTTGATTATAATTCTCTATATTCATTACCCATATTCCAACATTCTTCAAAATGCTTCTACTTCTACATTATTCATTACCATATTCAGTACCACAATCTGTTAATTCCATTGACTTTATCAATAAAACCAACAAGTTAGCATAGTCAAGTATAACAAGTTAACTCAAACGCTTCGCGTTCGCATCGTTTCACTCAGCTCACTGCTCGCGTTTGAAGTCAACTTGTTAAACCCGCCGCTTGCAGCGGCGGGTTGATAGTATTGGAGCGAAAAACTAACGTAACGTATCCTCAAATCTTGCCTGCATTGGCCTAACCGTTGATCTTACCTCATCTATGGGTGGATTTTCATCTTTGTCAATTATGTTCAACAATGTTGTGTTGTTGGTGGGCAGAACTGATCGATGTTTGGTTCTTTTGGTGTATTCCTGTCAGAGGCATTTGTTCGGGAATTTTGTTTGTTTCCATTTTGAGATGATGATTCGTTGGACAATCGAAATTTGGTACATGCTTCAGTGGTGTGAACAGTGAATTTGTTCATTCTTGAAGTGGATGGTTCGCAGAATGGTTCCGATTGGAGTTGAGATACTGGATCGGAAGAAGTTGTCTCTGGGTTTATTTCCTTTAAAGTGGACTGTTTGTCTATGTGGTTGAACAATCGATGATTGATGTGAAAGGTGGTGGAATGGTGGTACACATGGTGTTGGTTGTTGTAGTCAAAATGTGATACACTTGATTGGTCGATTCGCTGATTACGCTCGATTTTGTCAAAAATGAATGATTGGTTTATGCAATGTTGGCGATTGGAAAGTTGTACTGGTTGTTGAGTTTCTCATTGTGAATCCGTAAGTTATTTGTTGAAAGTTGGCACAGTGTCAATTGTATAAGGTACACGAAATGGTTGGAGTGGTGGAAATCGATTCGGTGCAAAACAGTTAATTCCAGGCACGATATTGGTTGGACTCAACTGTTGGCCGTCAGATTGACTGGCACTGACTGGAATGATCGTTGTGGTCAGTGGTGATAATTCATTGTGTGCATGCAGGGACAATGCTGGTAGTCAGTAGTGGTTCTAATGTTTTAGTCGTACTCGTGGTCGTAGTGATTGGTTTTTCTATAGCTGCACTTGTGTTGTCGATGACAGTGCATTGTCTATGAATGGCTGCCGGGAATTGCATAGGAATGGCCACCTTAAATCTTGAAGCATAAGGTTCCAGGTTCATTCATGTCCACCTTCCTGTAAGAAACATATGCCATTGACAGTGCACTGTTGTACTGGCGGATAAAGTTAATGAAATGAACAGACAGTGGGTGTTGGCCAGAAAAGAGTTGCTTCAATAAACCAGGGTATTGAGGAAATAAAAACTTGATGATACCGTGCTTGCAACATTACTGTAAAGATTTGGGAGCTAGGACACTTGGTCTTTTCACTTGGGGATGTTCATTGTAGTGCATTGGGCCTCATTCGGATCACATGTCACTTCTCAGACCAACTTCAAATCGTTTAAAATAGGACCGCCCATCGAATATTGACAGTAGTGAGGGTGGGGGTAAGAGTGTATTCACTTTAGTTTTACTTCGCAACACACATCTACATTGAACGTGATCGTAACGCGAAAACTCAGATATTTCCAAATCGTGAATAAATTTATAAATTTTGAGCATACCATTGGATTCAGCGTAAAAAATACTATAAGATTAGATTTTAACATAAAATTTTTTAAAAACAGAAAATATAAATTAACTGGAAAATAATATTTACCGCCTTTGAGTAGTGCATTTATCAAAAAAAGTGAAAACACTACTTCCACAGTTCAACTTTTTGTGTGCAGGGCTCTCATCAATTCCACTCGGTACTGTGTGTGGGTCACGAAGAGATGACGTACGCTTCTCTCGCTGTTCATGTCCCCAGTGCCCACTTTAAGCGAATGCCCCCTAACTTTGGCAATGCTTCAGACTGCACTTTGCAAATGTTTGTTGTGTTTACAGCGATACTGTCATTTAGTGAGTTAAACCTGATTACACATTAAAGTAATTCTTCTTTTTCGTCGTCGTGATGGCATAGCACTGTCAAAGGCACAACACATTTTAGTGTAACCAAAGAGGAAATACTGTCAAAGGCACAACACATTTTAGTGCAGATGTGAGTTGAGATATGACACACAAACAGGGCTCTCATCGATTCGCATGTCACTGTGTGTGGGTCACACATGATGACGTACGCTTCTTTCGCTGTTCATGTCCCCAGTGCCCCCAATTCTACTGCCCCAGCCAGCCACGTGGGGTGTTTTTGCGTGTTGAAAACTCTTTTGAGCGATCTGCGGTTGCGCAGTTGACACACAAAACGTAAACAAAACCTTGATAAAAGTTAGACGGATTGCTGCCAGTTTACGGAAAATATATATTTTCGATAAATAAACGATCCAAACCCACAATTTGTATGTCCCAATACCAAAATATCCCAAATCCAGTCCAAAAAATCGGGCCCACGATTAAAGGGAAATTATTTTTGGCCTCACAGAACTTTGCATACTGGTGGCCTAGTGGTAAAGACGTTTGCTTTACAAGCGTAATGTCACAGGTTCGATTCCCAGTTACGGAATATTTTTTTGAATTACTTTGAGGTTTTTTGAGTTGAAACACTTATATAATTAATATATAAGCAATTTTTGGAATGTTTTCCAATGCAATTCATTATTATTTTCACATTTATGTCTCAATTTGTAAGTACTTCAAAGGTAAGATACAATTCGAATAAAAGTCACCCAAACTAAACTAATTTGAACAATTTGATGTTTTTAACTTAATTTGAAGTAGTTGTGATCATTTCTAGTCTAAAAGAAATTTAAAATAAACCGAAAAAATCTTCCGTCACCGGGAGTCGAACCTGGACTTTTACGCTTGCAAGGCAAACGCCTTGACCACTAGGCCACCGGTATGCAAAGTTCTGTGAGGCAAAAATAATTTCCCTTTAATCGTGGGCCCGATTTTTTGGTCTGTAATTAGGATATTTGGGTATTGGAATATCTAAATTGTGGGCCAGGAGTCATTAAGTTACCTGGAAAATATTTTTCTATTCTAAGCAACTTCAAATTGTTTAAAATAAGACCGCCCATAGAATATTGACAGTAGTGAGGGTGGGAGTGTATTCACTTTAGTTTTACTTCGTAACACACATCTACATTGAACGTGATCGTAAAGCGAAAACTCAGATATTTCCAAATCGTGAATAAATTTATAAATTTTGAGTATACCATTGGATTCAGCGTAAAAAATACTATAAGATTAGATTTTAACATAAAAATTTTTAAAAACAGAAAATATAAATTAACTGGAAAATAATATTTTCCGCCTTTGAGTAGTGCATTTATCCAAGAAAGTGAAAACACTACTTCTACAGTTCAACTTTTGTGTGCAGGGCTCTCATCAATTCCACTCGGTACTGTGTGTGGGTCACGAAGAGATGACGTACGCTTCTCTCGCTGTTCATGTCCCCAGTGCCCACTTTAAGCGAATGCCCCCTAACTTTGGCAATGCACTTTGCAAATGTTTGTTGTGTTTACAGCGATACTGTCATTTAGTGAGTTAAACCTGATTACACATACTAGAAAAATGTTTTCCAGGTAACTTAATGACTCCTGGCCCACAATTTAGATATTCCAATACCCAAATATCCTAATTACAGACCAAAAAATCGGGCCCACGATTAAAGGGAAATTATTTTGGCCTCATTGAACTTTCCATACCGGTGGCCTAGTGGTCAAGGCGTTTGCCTTGCAAGCGTAAAGTCCAGGTTCGACTCCCGGTGACGGAAGATTTTTTCGGTTTATTTTAAATTTCTTTTAGACTAGAAATGATCACAACTACTTCAAATTAAGTTAAAAACATCAAATTGTTCAAATTAGTTTAGTTTGGGTGACTTTTATTCGAATTGTATCTTACCTTTGAAGTACTTACAAATTGAGACATAAATGTGAAAATAATAATGAATTGCATTGGAAAACATTCCAAAATTGCTTATATATTAATTATATAAGTGTTTCAACTCAAAAAACCTCAAAGTAATTCAAAAAAATATTCCGTAACTGGGAATCGAACCTGTGACATTACGCTTGTAAAGCAAACGCCTTTACCACTAGGCCACCAGTATGCAAAGTTCTGTGAGGCCAAAATAATTTCCCTTTAATCGTGGGCCCGATTTTTTGGACTGGATTTGGGATATTTTGGTATTGGGACATACAAATTGTGGGTTTGGATCGTTTATTTATCGAAAATATATATTTTCCGTAAACTGGCAGCAATCCGTCTAACTTTGATCAAGGTTTTGTTTACGTTTTGTGTGTCAACTGCGCAACCGCAGATCGCTCAAAAGAGTTTTCAACACGCAAAAACACCCCACGTGGCTGGCTGGGGCAGTAGAATTGGGGGCACTGGGGACATGAACAGCGAAAGAAGCGTACGTCATCATGTGTGACCCACACACAGTGACATGCGAATCGATGAGAGCCCTGTTTGTGTGTCATATCTCAACTCACATCTGCACTAAAATGTGTTGTGCCTTTGACAGTATTTCCTCTTTGGTTACACTAAAATGTGTTGTGCCTTTGACAGTGCTATGCCATCACGACGACGAAAAAGAAGAATTACTTTAATGTAGTTAGATAGATAGTGACCAAATTCAATTGTCCATAAACAAGTTTATCTAAAGCTCATGTTAACTTAATTCATGTCAATAGACTCATAAATTAATTCAATTGTGTCCGACACATTATGCCCCTCTTGTATATTTCCAATTATTATTTCTATATGACAGCTGTAATTCCTAGTACATGTCCAACATCCAATGAGTAAACTATTAATCAAATTGTGCACATCGCGGAGTAATCCATGAGGACAATATAACACACAACACAACAGATGTACCATGTCACAATCTAATTCACGTACAATGAAATATACCAGAACATGAGGATAGAAAGTAAATCATCTCTAGAGATCTCCTCAATTGCAATTTTGAACATAAAATTTGAAAGATAATTTTTAAGTTAACAAACTGTTTTTTCTGTAATATCAACTTTTTAACATTAATAAAACGTACAAAAAAGTTTTTATTCGTCTTGATTTAGTTTCAATAGGAATAGTCTTTAATGATTTAATGAATGTTGGACATTGATTCATGACAGATTAAGGTTGTTTTAATTGGATTTCTAACTGGTAATTTTAATTGTAAACATTAATTTCGCGAATAATATCACAAAATTCTTATGTTCCTATCGCATAGTGTTTTTTAAATGGTTTAACTAAATATTCTTTTCAATATTTAATTTAGCATCTATTTCAATGTAAGCTAAAAACATTAAGGTTTTGAATAGGGAAAAACTGGTCCAGATTTCAATATTTGTGTTCACAGTACATTCGTCATCTGTGAATTTTCGATTTAAATTGCATTTTATGCATAGTTCAATTCGCATGGTAAGTTACTTTTATTAGTAAACTTTCTGTATATGCTACGGTCAAAGTCCGATTTCGGTCAAAGTGCACTTTGACCGGGCAAAGTCCGATTCGATATCATTCCCTGCATATCATTGACATTGACCGGGCAAAGTCAGCTTTGACCGGGCAAAGTGCACTTTGCCCGATAAGTTTCGGGCAATGTCCAAATTGCAAATTATTTTAGATTAATTTATCAAGATAATCATATCAGATTAAAATTTAATTAGGCTGTATTAATTTATGATAAGTTTAAAGTGTAATTAGATCAACTAATTAAATTGAATTTAAGGATTAATTAAAGTGTAATGATTTAACCATCTGCCATAAAATTAAGAATTTTTAATTTTATTGATAAACAATTGATTATTTTGTAATTTAGATGATTATTAATTGATGATGATGCGGATTTATCAGATATCTTATCTCAGTTATCCTTAATAATACAATATTTTGGACATTGCCCGAAACTCATCGGGCAAAGTGCACTTTGCCCGGTCAAAGTCAGCTTTGACCGGGCAATGTCAATGATATGCAGGGAATGATATCGCATCGGACTTTGACCGGTCAAAGTGCGTTTTGACCGAAATCGGACTTTGACCGTAACATATATATTAAATAGGGCTTAACTTAAAGTGACCTGTCAGAGTCTCGGTTTGCTCAATGACAAATAGTCGAGTTTATTAAATCATATTACATTTGAATATTATTAGATTTATTTATTATTCAATTCATATAAAAAACATATTTTCCCGTGTCAGATTTGGTTAATATCAGTTTATTTACTCATGAGATGACAGTTGAGTTTGATTGAAGCAATCGTCATGAACTAACATTCAACGAAAACATATTTCATAACGCAAAAGGTTTTATATATCAATCAAAATTGTCAGAGTTGATAAGCAAAAAATGCGTTGGCAAAGAAAATATTCAACTATTTTTAAATGAAATCTGTGAATAAAATGCTTTCCTCTCGGTTTATCTATAGGTATTTTTAAATTGGATTATTACATATAAGTAAGAATTCTAAGAACATAAGGTACCTATAATTAGCCAAAAGGACAATGGAGTTAGTTTTGTAAATAAATTGATTAAAAACTATCCTCCACCACTGTTCCATGTGTGGAAGAAAGGTAAACGAGTTGTACACGACAAGACCACAATAAGGCAACGTTGCAAACACTGCTACTACCACAGCTAACATTTTCACAACTTAGATAAGATAGAGGCAATTGTTAGTAGATACAAAATTTTATTAGTTAGTTTAGATCTTTTTCAGTACTATTAAAAGGTTTTTAATTCAATAATTTTTTGATTATATTTTTGTGTTTTTATTTTTACATAATTCAAGAAATTGAAATTGAAATATTAGTCGATTCATTTTCCAAGGCTTCTGAAAAAATAGTTTTAACTTTAAACTTTTGTATATTAATTTTGAGCTCTATATAAATATTTTTCTGTATTTATGAACTAACTAACTTATAAACTCATTCATTATTATACATTGGTTCAACCACAATCTAGAACAATTTCACTTTACTACTTTCAGACAATGTGTTTGTGTGAGTCTGTTCAGACGCAAATCAAAATGTTTCAATATGTTTAATAAATTCAAATGTCTGCCGCACTTTAAATTGATCGAACAGTTTTAGTTTTTACTGCCGTGCTGCCGTGTTGCCCAACATTGACCGATATCAATAGACCTACATCCGTTTGAATATTAGTATCTCTATACATTCAATTTACGTGCTAAACTTAGTTATTTACACATAACACCTTAAAAAATGTAATTTGAACCATCCTTTTGATTGGTAAACTTGTGCCTTTTTAAGTATAAAGTATTCGCATTGTGAGATCGCTAGTTGTACCATTTATTTAAAGGTAGAATACAAATTTAATATTCTTTTTATACGACAATACAAATATGTAGCGTTAATCACAAATTCGAATACATAAAAGCATAGAAGGATTATTTTTCGATACGTTTTGCTATAAACAAAATTTTTCGTAGGCTAAAGCAATATAATGATTTTTAACAGTGTTTAGTATGAATTATTTTGTAGATACTAAATTTCTGTTTTAATAATATAAGATTTCATAATGTCTGTTTCGAATCAAAAGTTTCGATGTTTTAGTCAATTGTATAAATATTTTTAAATTTTTATAACATTTATAAAAATCCCAATTTAATCATCTTAAAAGTAGGCCCAATTACATTTGTTATATATGGTCGAATTTATTGATAAAAATGAAAAGATACAGTTAAAAGAGTAAAAGATAAAGATAGATAAAAAGAAAGACTATTTACATATTGTGGCGGTGGGATGTCTGGCGACACCACCCGCCTTAGTTCTAGGACTACGTGGCTTAGAGATCGAGCTGTGCTTATAAGCCTGAGGTCTCAACATTAAACAGCAACCAACCCATTTGTGTGACTATTCGGTGCTTTGTCTGTGTTATTGCGCTTCCAACCCGTTACTATATAGATTAATGTAGATTAAAGTTCATTTGAACGATCAATTCACAAAAAATAATAATAACTTAGGTTATGGGAGGATCCCAATTACGAAACTTGATGATCATGTCAAACGAGTCACAGGCACAGTCCACCATCAAGTTTTCAATCACGCGCGGAGGCATCCGAAAGGTGTCCTTCAGAAGGTTCAGACAAACGTTGTGGATTGCCCCGCGAGAACCGAAAATTAGCCCGTGGATCCGGAGTTCAGTGACATCGTCGTAGCCTTGTTGATGTAACCACTCCATGATATTGCCTTCGATCCGAGTGTACTTTTCGCGCTTCGTCTTGTCATATTTGTCCAAGCTGTTGGCATTGAACTCGTAGCTAACTCCAACGTCCAGACAGAAGGCAATTTTGCTTCCAGGTTGGATCAGAATGAGGTCAGGAACCAGGTACTTCCGGCTATTTTCATCTATCCTTTCTCCTGAGATGGTCAAATTTTCAAAGTAGATTCTCTGCTCGCGATAGCACCGATAGTCGAATGATCGTAAGTGAGAGCAGATTCTGTCCAGTAGGCCATCGTGTCGAGCGTTTTGTTCGGTTTTGGTCAACTTGCAAATGTTCAGGATGTGGAACATAGTTTTCTTCTCCTGACAGAAAAGACACCGTTCTTCGTGATCGACCATCGCACCTGCTCGAAGCTTTAACAGCTTTGTCTTTTTCACTTCCGGAAGATCGGTCAATCCAGAGAGGTGCCTGTTCGCCATGTTTCCGCCAATCAAGAAGTTTACGTGACCGTCATTGATTTTCCTAATGTCTCGCAACAATCGTTTTTGGTTGTCGTTCTCAGCTGGGCACAAACGATTGATGCGGGATATTTCATCTTGGAACCATCGAGATTTTGTCATCGCCCGTACAAACCATGAGTTGGAGTACGACAGTCGATTCATGCGATTTAGTGCCATCCTTGGGACTTCAAAACGAAGTTGAGTAAGGGCAAGGCCGCCCAACTTGTTAGATAGATAGAAGAAGGAGGTAGGGGTCATAGGTGGTAGTTCGAGGATTGCTTTCACCGCTTTGCGAATGCGACAATCGATTTCACCGAGAGTAGATGCTAATGTCTTCTCGTGAACCAATCGGTGAATCGTTTCTGGAATCAGATGTTTTTGATAAGATACAATTTCTGTACTGCGGAAAGTGAAGCTGAGGTGATACGATGCAACTTGAAGCAAATATCAGTTTCAACACTTCAATTTCTTGCGCACTCTTTCCGGCCAGAAGGGAACTTAGTTATTTACACATAACACTTTAAAAAATGTAATTTGAACCATCCTTTTGATTTGTAAACTTGTGCCTTTTTTTAAGTATAAAGTATTCGCATTGTGAGATCGCTAGTTGTACCATTTATTTAAAGGTAGAATACAAATTTAATATTCTTTTTATACGCCAATACAAATATGTAGCGTTAATCACAAATTCGAATACATAAAAGCATAGAAGGATTATTTTTTTCGATACGTTTTGCTATAAACAAAATTTTTCGTAAGCTAAAGCAATATAATGATTTTTTAACAGTGTTTAGTATGAATTATTTTGTAGATACTAAATTTCTGTTTTAATAATATAGGATTTCATAATGTCTGTTTCGAATCAAAAGTTTCGATGTTTTAGTCAATGGTATAAATATTTTTAAATCTTTTTAACATTTATAAAAATCCCAATTTAATCATCTTAAAAATAGGCTTAAGTTACATTTATTACAGTTTTTTAGCAATAAAATTTGTTGTTTTTTAGTGATTCGTTTAACAACATTTAATATTTAAATTTCAACTTGCTTTATTTTGATACAAGTTTAAAACAAAAATTAACTGTATTTATTGAATTATTCTGCTCATTAATTCATTGAATCTAAAGGTTTCATTATAATCGATGCATTTTAGTACAATCAACATTCATTATTAATTGATTATTTCTTAATATAATACCGTTAATCAAATTTATACAAAAAATAGTGTATTTGCAACTTTGATCTAGTAATTAAAACGTAAGATAAGTATTTTCATGATATCACAAAATGGAGATCGCAACTTTCGGGTTAAACACATTGTACATAGTTACTTACTTTAAAAAATAATACAGTGTTTTTCCTGTTATACTTTTCGCATTTGTTTGCGAGCAGTTTTCATCTGTAATATATAAATTTTCTAATGATATTTTCAACAAACAGAATCTCACTTTCCCAGGCATAGAATCCTGTAATGTTGTGAGCATCGTCCCAATTATAGATATGAAGTTTTGGTGATCATGTCAAGACCTGCTTTGCAAGCACTTAATAAGACTAACATATATAATCAAATCACCATCAGTTTTAATATTAGCAAGTAATTGAAATGCTATAGCATTTTAAAGGTAACACTAAGTTATTCTCTACACTTCAAGATTATTAATTAAACAACCTTTTTAATTAATTGATAGTTGTTTTTATTTATTATGTTTTATAATTAAATATATTTATATGAATTTTGAATAGAAAATTTAAAAATTGTATCTTCAGGTATTTTAAAGGTTCTTTGTTATGGACAATCAATAATATAGTTAGTTTGAGTTCTTTACAATTATAAATATTATCACTTTTCATTTCTCGTTTCAAAAGGTTCCAATGATCAGTAAATTTTTACACTTAGCATTTCAAAAAATGTCATTGTGTCGATCCACCTGAGATAGTATTTGTACTATCTTTAACTTCATTAATAACCTTCGCTGTGTCATGACTAAAACAGACCTACGATCCCGATGCTGTATTGAAAGAATCCTCATTAGTATATAACATGACTTTTGATCTTATGTATTTTTTAAAGAGAAATTTTTTGGAATTATACGGATCCGCATTAAAGGTATTTTTTATGTTTGAAAGGTCTTGACATACTGACAATTCCATCTATATTTATTTTGCAAACACAAAAAATCTAACCTTAATTATAAATGACTGGGATTTCTAAATATTCAACCTCCCACAGATTCAAGGGTAGAATGTTATATGCCTGTTAGTCATTTTTTTTAAAAAAGAATTTTTATTTGAATTTATTTAATAATTGTTAGTTGTGAATTTGTACCAAATGCTCACATATTTGATTTTATTATATTCATTCTAGACCAATTTTGAACCTTAATATTATCCATTGGCTAAACTCACATGACTAACTGTTTCCAGACATTCTACCTTAAGAAGAATCGGTCCTAAAATCCTAAAATGTCTGAGAATTATCGTTTTATGGCTCGTTGTTTCATCAAATACATTTTATTTAATTAAGAAACTGAGTATCCCCTTAATTAGATAGTTTAAAGGTTTGCATTAGAATCACAACTGATAATATGTAAACTGTTGATATTCTACAGAACTGACTATTCCCTGCAATTGTTTTGCGACCAACTGGTGGATTGAGTCTAAATTTTTAAATGTATTACTTGATTTATTTATGTTTTTTTATTTGTTTGTATTAAAAAATTTCAAATAACTAAATGCGAGTTGTTAACGTAACTTCTTTCATAGTTCTTATGATTACATAATGGTAAAATTTCTTTTAAGATTGTATTTATTATTTTTATTTTTAAAAAATATATCTGATCAAATTTATGTTTCTTTTCACATTAACTTTATTAAGAGAAAATATGCTCCATCTGGACATTAGGTCCTTTGAACAAAAATATTTTGATTAAAGGTATTTTTTATTCGTATACAAACTATCGTATACTTTAATTTCATATATATCACTGTTATCGGTCATTTTTATTGTGCAGACATTTTTTTTATTAAATCAAACATTAATTCTTTTTAAAATAAAAATATTTAAACTGTGCATTCAAGTTTAACTTAAATCATACCTACAAACCTTTCCCAACCTTTCGCCCTTTGGGCACTGCCGCGTTCAGTCCATGGATCCAGTCTAGATCTGAACCTTTCGGTCCCGCGTGACCTGTGACCTCGTTAAGAGCTAGTAAACGTCTGACGCCTTTCGCCCCCTTGTATCTTTATTTCCCCTGTGTGCAAGCGCGGTTGTCACATATTTTTCCATTTAAACTTAAATTTGACTTTCTTCAACAACAGTCATGTGTTAAACCTAAATTTGCTCGAGTTGAATTTAAAATGACTAGTCTATTTTGAACTAACAATTAGGTTTAGTATAAATGTCCCTACCGAAATTCTCAATTCTATGGATACGATTATTGCTTCAACAAGTTAAAAGACAGATAAATGATATACATTTTTCAAATCAGCGTTCAAAGAGCTTTAAAATGTTACCAAATTTAAGGATATCGGACACACAATATAATTTAGGCTAAAAACAGCCTGTTTTGATGGTCACTTTTAAGTTAACTTGTAGAACGATCCTCCTAAACATATTTTATGTTGCTTCCTAGAAATCAACATAGCGTTAAATTTGCATTTGCTTTAAATTTTTTAGAAAAGCAACTTATTTTTTTATGCATCAGTTGGGGCCATAATCCAGCAATTGTTCAAAACGGTCATTAATTTTAATCAATACAATCAAGAATAACTATTTATTTTTTCGTTGTTTTATAGTTTTAGTTTGAAATGCGTTGTATATTTTTTTCTTACATTATAATAATTCTTAGTATTGAAATTTAAAATATGATTAGTAAAATTTTGTTGAATTGTTTATCCGAAATATTTAATTCAACTTGGTTGGATTTATCAATGGTAAGCCCAAAAAATATTTGGCATTGCTTTCCTGTTGCTATATTTCTTAGTAAACGAATTAAATCATTACAACTTTTTTGTTTTCTCAAAACAATTGTGAACATAATTTCACATTTTAAAAATGGTAATCACAATAATTCAAACATATCTACATTTAATTCTCATTTTTATTATTATTTACTAATGGATTTGTTTTCATAATTCCAACATCTTTGCAAAGAATACAACACTCATGTAAATGGTAAATTTTGTTTTTTTAAATAAACAAGTTTAACTAGTCAACCCAAACCCAATGGGTTCGCTTCTTTCAATTCATCTCTACCCAGCAGTGTAAGAGTGTTGGTCAGCATCAACATTGAACACAATGAATGTAAAAAATTTGAAATGTAATCGAAATTTGTGGTTAATTTTCCTTTACATCAATCTCTGTATCAATTCACACTACAAAACAGTAGTTTCAATTCGTATTTGTTAAAATGT
Organism: Rhizoglyphus robini; assembly: GCA_023373905.1. Lineage (NCBI taxonomy): Eukaryota > Metazoa > Arthropoda > Arachnida > Sarcoptiformes > Acaridae > Rhizoglyphus > Rhizoglyphus robini. Next base: position 355,865 of record JAKIJQ010000044.1, read on the forward strand.
AAAGCAATATTAAATTCCTTAAAATGATTTTTAATTCTATTTTGTCTCAGATTTCTTTGAAAACAAAATTTCAAGATTAAAAAAATTTAATATTAATGTATTGTATATTTTTTTAGAATCAACTTTTCGTTGTGTGTGCTTCTTTTTTTAGTGAAAAGGTAACTTTTTATTTCTAAAAATTTTTGCTACAAATTATTATTTCTGGTTAATGGATTGTGTTGGTTTGATTGTATATTTTTTCAAGGGTTTTCTAAAAAAGTTTTAAAATTTAAAGTAATACGCTATGATTGAGACTCAAGGTTCGATTAGATTATACGGTTGTAGATGTGGTAAATGAGAATTGTCAAACCGCTGAAGAAATTTTTTAATTTGAAAATGGTGGAGTGAAAGGTAGAAAACAATGGATTGTGTCATAAATGACCCAATTTGAGAATGAATGAACAGGCGGTTGATTACACTGAACAATTCACGACTATTGTTAAAGAAACTGAACTGAGATTGTATATTGATAAACTGAAACTGAGTTGGGCATTGGTAAACTGAACTACACTGGACATTGGTGATTGGAGACGTTTGGGTAAAGAAACTGTTGTTTACGGCTGATACGGTTGACTCGAGATGGTGGATTGATGGAAGCGTCATCGTCGTGAAATGAGTTGACCTCATGAGGAACTGATAGTAGTCGCCGGAGAAGAACGCCACGAAACTGATCTGGTCAAACCAGAATAACTTGGACTCGCCTAGATGTGAGGCTTTTATACTTTGATACTGATGATACGTAAACTGTTGATATCCTACAGAATTGAAACTCCCTGTCATTGTTTTGCGACCAACTGGTGGATTGAGTCTAAAATTTTTAAATGTTTTACTTGATTTATTTAAGTTTTTTTAATTTTTTTTATTATAAAATTTCAAATAACTAATTTCAAGTTGGTTAACTTTCATAGTTTTGTGATTACATAATGGTAAAACTTCTTTTAAGATTTTATTTATTATTATTATTTATAAATATATATGTTGGAGCAAACGTCTTCTGGAAGTCCAAGCGGGTGACTGGTCCACGAAGAGCAGAACACAGGTCTCGGGGAGTCCAAGCGGGTGACTCGACCACGGAGAGCAGGACACAGGTCTCGGGGAGTCTAAGCGGGTGACTCAACCACGGAGAGCAGGACACAGGTCTCGGGGAGTCCAAGCGGGTGACTCGACCACGGAGAGCAGGACACAGGTCTTGAGGAGTCCAAGCGGGTGACTCGTCTACAAGAGCACGATAGCAGGTCTTGTGGAAGTCCAAGCGGTGACATGTCCACGAAGAGCAGAACAGTAAAGCACACGAGAAGGTTAAAGTTTTTTATTGAGGCGAAAGAACAGTACAACTACGGACAGAGAAAGTGCAGCGATATATGAGCACAAATAAAGTTCACTGTTGAGACATGTTGCTCGAACATTCGACATTCGAATGTCAGTTCAAGGGGCACACAAATCTCCTTTTTCCAACAATATATGATCAAATTCCCGTCTCTTTTTCATATTAACTTTATTATTAAAGAGAAGTTGTATTATATCTTGACATTAGGTACTTGGAACAAAAAATATTTAAACGAAATTCGAATTGCTGAGCGTGTATTGGCTTTATAAGAGAAGGCGAAAGAAGGGAAGAGGGGGAAGAAATGAAGGATTGAGCTTTACTGTTAAGCTGAAGTTTACTTTTATCCTAGTGTACTGATTTGCTGTTTGTTTTCCGAACTATTAAATTTATTTCACCACTTATCTCGGCTTTCTAAGTTGCATCTCCACTGAAGAGAGTTTACATATATGTTATATACATGTATATTGTCTCAAAATATATTCAAATCAAATCTAATTTTTTACTTCATAACTTAGTTGCTACCTGATATCTAGCTATGAATTAAAAAGGTAACTTTTTATATAAAAAATTTTTGCTTAACTTCAATCAAGTTTTCATTTCATAAATATTTTGCATTCAAGGTAACAATTCAATGTCCCGAACATACCGAAATAAGTTCACAAGTTGTCACAAGTTGATTAAAGCACATGTTAAATGCTTCTTGACAACTTTGAGAAAACTTGGGTTTTGGGTGGGGTTAGGTTAGGCGCCGCTGGCAGCTTGCTGTCAGCGGTTTCGTACAAGTCCCAAAAGGCAAAATGTCAGTTTTGCGGGACTTGTACGAAATACTGCTTAAAAATTATCTTCATTTGAATACCAACTAATTAAGTTCTTTAAATTAAACTTTTCAACATTTGTAACAATTTTATCATTATTGTTCTGTTTATTTATTTAGATCTAACTCTTGTTATAGTTAGGTCATTCTTAAGTAGTTATTTAAATGGTAACTTTCTATTTTTAAAATCCTAGATTTGAATGCCAAACTCAAAGCTGAATGCCTTCGACTTTTCGTGAGATTCTCTTGGTGCAGATTAATTAATTAGATGTTATTTATTTCAAAATTATATATTTTTTCAAATTAAAAATTTGAATTTTCTGAAGGTCAAAACTTTAAATTGTAAAACGTAATTATATTGTTTAAAAGAAAAAGTTTAAAATATGCGGTTGAATTTATAGAAAATAATATCTATTGAAATACATGGCGTTTACATTAACGTTTTTGAAGTTAAAACACACTTTGACTTATTTTATAAATCATTTGAAACAGTTCTTATAAAAGGTGTTATAAAATCATTTGATGCTTTTCTTTTTTGTAGCTGCTATATAATATTGTGAATCGATTTTTTTGGTTGAACTTTATCATGTGGTTTACCCAATTTGCATTAAAAACGGTTTTTACAATTCAAAACAAAACACAGATATTGAGTACTGTTTGCTGTTTTATTTATTCCAAATTATTGAGAGATTAAGATAATGCAATAGAAAGAGTTTTTAATATTATCTGATTTTACTCAAAATCAAACTTGATTATTTTTCTCATTTTCGTTCTTAAACTGCTTATAATTTGTTTAGAAATTAGAGATAACTTATAGATAATGCATGAATTGAGAACATCTAGAAAAGGTTATTACTAAACAATTAAAATCAGTACAGCCCACAGGCAGTGGTTACATTATATCACATGTTTTATCTATCTTTTCGTGCGCTGTTTCTTTAACAAAATAAAAATATTTTTACGACAATGTTTAGAAATCTTCTAAAATAGTAACATAACGTTTCTTTGTTTCTCTTACATTGAAAACATTTCGATGCAAGGTTTTTTAATACGAAGGTAAGTGACATCGTTCTGAAAATTACACTAGAGTTCTCAAAGTTAAGCTATTCAAAGTTGTGTCGTAGTGTTCTAGAAAACATCACGAATATCTCGAAATACAAGAGCAAAACAGCTATTCTCAACAATTATTCAATTTATACAAATAAAATTTCCCGTTCCAATAGTTCCCCCAAGTTGACTACCAAAAAATACACTACCTTAAACAAAGCTAATCTATTCAATATTCCACAAATTGAAAAAAATTGGGAGTTAAAAAAACAATATTTATTTGTACATTCACATTTATAGTGTACAGTCACTTTGATATTTTTAGATTATATTTGTATTTATATTTTCTTTTAATATATCTTGTTTATTTTGCAGATTGAATAGGTTGATTTTAAAAACGGTCTTCACTATTTAAAACAATACATAAACAGCTGCAATGCTATGAGCTTTTCTTAAAATTTCCGTATTCTAATTTATTCCAATTACTATGGTTAAAGCGTTAGATCGAAGGGTTTTATTTTGCTTAATTTAATGGTTAAAAGATATTTATTGTCTAGAATTGTAAGCTTTTTATATTCAATAGTAGCTTCTTCGGACTCCTAGCGCGTTTCGGTTTCTTTCAACTCTAAGTTTTTTAATAAAATTTATTGAGATCTAAAAAATCAAACTTTAATTAAACACAAAATTGAACTTTTTAGTTTAGAAAATAATTTCTTCATAGAATGGGGTGACTTTTTAACTGGTATAGATATTTTCATATATAATTTCCCATAAAAAGTACTCAACTACAAATATCTTTAAAAATTTTGCTTTCATATCCTTTCAAGTCAAATATAATCAAAAGTTAAATCTTAAACTACAAATTTTTTTTATAAAAATTAATTTTTAATCTATTGAATTATTTAATGGTTTTGCCTGATAATAAGTAATCTTTAAACACTTGTTCTTCTTAACCTCTTCATGGTGTCATTTTGGGCAGGGTGCCCAGGACGAACCACAATAGCTAGCGGTCTGAAAATTTAGGAGCAAACTCCCCTAGAATACCGCTACTGCGGAAAATTGTCAAAAGTTCCAATTGGATCGATATCCGGGAGCCCATTTCCGGTCTGGATTTTTTTTGACTGATATTATGTTTTTGGACTATTCTAAGACTTTTGGGGCAAAAATTAATTTTTTTGGTCAACCGGAAGTTGGAGTTCCAAAATAAAACTTCCGGTTCCTGATCCAAAATTACATTTTTGAGTTCGGAATCGGATTCTCCATCCTTTTTCATGAAGAATAGCATATTTAGTCGACTGTGGCCGACGGCCCAGTGGTCAGAAGCGCAGTCGACCGGTCAGTTAGGGTCGAGGGTCGGTGGCTCGATCCCTGCCAGCGGCATTGCCACAGCAGCTATGTTTACATAGTTGACCTAGACAACTGTCCGAGAGATGGCAGCACGCTTCTAGTTTGTTGTCATCTCTGAAACCCCACACCAACTGTAATTCAACAACACCAACTGAAAACCTCAAAAACGCCGCCTGTAATTAGAGGAGCGAACTGACGAACGAACACCCGAGCGTAGCGAGGGTGTGAGAGAGATAGTGAGTGACGAGTCTACCCCAAAAATTTGGGAGAATTGGATTTCTTGTCCGGATAACTCATCCGAAACCACTGCATGGATCGGTCTAAAAATTTAATACAATGTTCTGGTTGAAGTGTAGATGTGCAGAGCGAAAATAGATCACTGTAGGTCAAAGGGCAACGGAGTTATGATTTATTGAAAATCCCAAATTTTGCATTGAAATGTGTAGGGCCCGAGTGTCAACAGTGGCTGTGTGACACAGACAAACACACACGCCGAGCCGCACGCCCGCTGTGCGCAAAGAGGATGCGCAGTGACAAACACACCCACACTGGAGTTCTGTGATTGTAGGTGTAATTGTGCTTACATTGGACCGAATTTCATCATGTTGACCGTAACTGTTTTTGTAGATATCAAAACATTTACAAAGTCTGTGTGATCTATTAAATCTATTAAATCTATTAAATAGAATCAATACAATTGGAGCATTCATCCCCCGACTATCTATTACACTTACAATTAAAGCACGTTTAATTTACCATATTCTTGTTTGTTTTGTGATTTACCACAGCACTGTTTTGGTGCATAACTCAAAGTAATATTAAACACAATTACTTTTTAAAGTATATTTGTTTGTAACGTGTTTTGACGAAGTCATTCGAGTAGTGTCACAGCACAATTGTCAACTACAGGGCAATATTGTTTTCATCTATATTATTTCATCTATATGTTTTATGGATAATACGAATTAAATTATGTAGAATATTTAGTATTTTCTAAATATATATTTTTGATAGATCGAATGTAATTATAAAGCTGCAGCTCATGAGATGGAAGATTAAAGTAAGTGATAATTGTTTTATCTTTATGGTAATGTTCAGAATGTACTATTTCTGCTGTCTTTAGAGAATTTTTTGAATGATTTGTACTTCACGACTAAACGAACGAAAATTCACTCTAACTTTTAGAGCTTCAGAGTAAAAACAGTTTTTCAGTTTAAATTTTAAACTTCAAAAAATGCTTTTAAATCAGTTTAGATGCTAAAGCATTTTCCATGTTTTAATTCCGCTAGCTCCGAATAATGCGAATCCGAACATGATCACTTATCTTTTTTGAATTAAACAAATTCATAACCTCAGTTTTAGGGTTGTGGTGGCATAACATGTCATACTATTGTATTTGGCTTTTACAGATTTAGACCTTGAAGCTATCCAAACTCAATACGAGATGTGATCTGTTTTCTGAAAATCTTTGGATCGTACTTGATTGTGAAAGTATGAATAGTTTTTCCAAAACAGTGAAAACTGTCTTTGTATTATATTAAAAGTTGTGAAATATTTTCAAAAGGCTTAATACATAAACTTTAGAGGATTTTTGTCGATGATTTTGTTACAAAATAATGTGCACTTAAAATACTTGAGGTTACTATCACTTGAAGCAAGTGATATCTAAGGATAAATTTTCTATAAACTATACCGTTCGCTCCGACTTTACGCCAACGGCGTTATTTATCTTTAAAAAATAAGAAAGCAAGAGGGCTTCATAACGCCTGTTGTTTCTAAAAACTAGTTGACTTGCTCGCAGGCAGTCTACCTGAAAAGATACCCGAGCATGTCACCCAAAAACAATAAAGGCCTTCGGGCCCAAATCTTTTAAAAAAATACCATATTTAAATTAAAATCCATAAAGTCTAAACTAAATAAATTCTAATTAAAAAACTTCTAATTTTGGCTAAATAAACAAGGTCGGAAAGTGAACAGACTGAATTGACATTGATATTGTAATTTTGAAACTCTAATTATATAACTGGCAGTGGATGGATTTTCATGTTCTAAAATGCTATTCTTACTAAAAACAACACAGAGAATCAAATAGGACAAATTAAAACTCTCTGGGTGTACCGGAAGTAGTAGTTCCAAAATTGAACTTTCGGTTCTATTTCAAAAATCACATTTTTAAATTCAGAATCGGATTCTCCATCTTTTTTCATGAAGGATAGCTTATAAGAACACTAAAATCAGCTAATTCTAAGTAAAATAAAAGAAATTTTAAAATTTCATTTTTGTTTGGTCCAATAGTCAATTTTGGCCTAAATTAGACAAAGTTTGAAATCAATTTACTTCTTTTAGACTTCATGGATTTCAATATTAAAATATGCTGTTCTTCATGAAAAAGGACGGAGAATTCGATTCTGAAGCTAAAAATGGGATTTTATGCCGGGAACCGGAAGTTTTATTTTGGAACTCCAACTTCCGGTTGTCCAAAAGAATTTATTTTGACGCCAAAAGTCTTAGAATGGTCCAAAAACATAATTTTACTCAAAAAATCCACACCGGAAATGGGTTCCCGGAAATCGATCCAATCGGAACTTTTGACAATTTTCCGCAGTAGCGGTATTCTAGGGGAGTATGCTCCTAAATTTTCAGACCGCTAGCTATTGTGGTTCGTCCTGGGCACCCTGCCCAAAATGACACCATGAAGAGGTTAAGTAGGGAATTGAATAATGAAAATCAATCGACATTTCGGACAAATTTCCCGACACTTGACAATTTATCGCCCTGTCAGCCAGTTTAACACCAAAACAAACAATGCAACAAGTATTTTGTTTCTTTTTGCTGAATTTTCTTACAAAATTTATTTAATCATAATCTAACCTCATCCACCTCCATCGAAAGCAATTATAGCAATATTATTACTACAAGGAAAACCGCAAGGCGTGAAGCGGCTAAAGCCTAGCTTCACGCTCTTGCGAAACCTCCGCTTCGCTACGGTTTGTTTCCCTTGTAAAGAACACCCTTCGGGTGAGTTCCGGTAAAAGAATATATCAATTTAAATAGAAGTTTAAAGCAAACTCAGTAAACACTAAAAATTAATTTAAAGAATTGATTTGTGTGAGAGTAATTGTTGAATTGATTTGATTAATGTTCATCCAATATGTTGATAGGATATTTTCAACTTGTCTGATTGAATTGTTGAAGAATTTATAGAAACCCAATAGTGTCAAGAATTAAGTATCATTTTGGTTGCATTTTATCACTGCAGTCAAATTGTAAGTACGAATTACTGAGTATCAATTAAATGTCTGCAAATTCTCAATACAGTTAATCATTGGTGAGATGTCGTACATTTCAGTTGGTTAACTCAAAATAATGTTCAAGTGGTGGGAACTGCAGTGTTGAAAAAATTGTGTTGTTTGTGCATTGGTAAAAAATGTCCATCAAACAATACTGACTGAGACACGATCATTAAGACCACTGTTGAATTAAGACAATCATAATAGTCACCGAATTGAGCAATTGATTTCACATCGCAATTTGACATCCCAACTTTTACTTGAGTACACTCACTCAGTATAAAATCAATTTCATTTGAACACGAGACAAATAACCTTTTACTAATAAAAAGTTTTAATGTTTTATATGTCTGCACAAATTATTGCCATTTAAATGTAAATGTCTTGTTATTTAAAGCACATTCAAATTCAATCGAATACTTTTGTATTCAATGCTGTAGAAACCTAACTAATTCTTTGGACAAGTCGAGTTTTATTTGTGGTTTCCTACATCAAAGATTCTTTAAATATATTCCTTGTTCAGTAGCGAAACTTTATATTTCGCTCATATTAGATGAAGTTTCGGTTGTCACAGATTAGAGGTGCTTATGCAGCTTTGATTTGAAACTTGTATGATAAAATCTTACAAATCTTGTTAGATCTTACAAAAATTGAGTTTTTAATCAGCGCTCTAAAATGATATAAACTTGAAATGGCTCCAAAAAGATGTAAACTTGAATGCGCTCGGAAAGGAATGAAACTTGAATTGAATCCTTGTTTGTTGTTATAATTAAAAACTCAGAGAACCAGTAATTCGATTCTTGGAGGAGGACTATTTTGGGTGTAGGGCAGCAATTTTTACTTTCACTGTGCTTTCGATTTTGGCTACTGTTGGCCATACTAAAAAGAAAATTTTTTAAATTATGAGTGGGCTACTACACACCACTATCAAAGGCAACAAAATATTTGTTTACAAAGCGATTCTAATTAAAAACTCATAATAATATAGAAAACAACATAAAAGAGGTCTATTCTAAAGGCTAAAGGATACTCTCACCAATCAAGTCAAAAACAAACTTTATTAAAGTCAGTTAAGCTCACTAAATCGTGAGTTTCCATAATACATACAGTAAGGAGATATAATGTTAGACAATTGTGTGAGGAGAATTGGGTGGTAGTGTTAAAGTTGGTAAAGAGGGTTTGGTGAGAGTCGATGGATGGTGGAAGATGGATGGTGAAGGATTGTGTCATGCGGAAGGTGAAGCTCACTTTGGACCGTAGATGTGCTTGTACACCATATGTATCGAGTCCGTCAGTACGTCTTCTGCCATTTCGAGAAATAACTTGTGATTTATATCGAAGCGATCAAAGAAGGCCACCATCCATTTACTTATTATTCCACGGGGTTAAACCAATGACCTCGATCGCTTAATTTCCCGAAAGTGCTAATTCTGTTTGTCCGATCAGGATAATTACAGTAAATTATTTTGATGTTGACATTAGTGCTTTGTATTTGATCATTCGTTAACATCTAACAAATTAAGTTCAACCACAACTTTGATGAAATCAACAACAAAATCCAATTGCTCAAAGTCATTCAGTTCACGCAAAACATTCTTAATATCACAGTGTTACATTCAAGAAAGAAATTATTAATGTATTGAAAAAGTTGGTTAGTAATTTGATGGTGAAAATGTTGGTGGAGTAAACTCGTTCGTGTTTAGTAGTTTGCACATGGTTTGGATGTAAAAAATAAAACAAAACTTTAGAAAAGGACAAAATACAAATGCAATAAAACTCGTGGTCAGAAAAGAACAGCCGACAACAGAAGTAAACAAAGCAGTGGCGTATTCAGAATATGGAAATCTGCAATGAAATTGCATATACTGTCATCACGCGCCACTGCAAAACATCGATTGTTAATCGATAGACTCGGTATTTGTGCAGATTTATGACAAAGGCGGAGCATATGTGTAACGCACAAAGGTACAGCAAGGGTGGAGCCAAAAACGACTACGATATTTAAGTATAAGATTGTTTAACAAGGTTTAAGCGTTTGTCAATTAATTTGAAATTCTAATTTATGTTTGTATTCATAACTTTATTCTTTGCCCTTTTGAGCAGTTCTAGAATTAAAAAATGAAAATTCTAAAAATAACATTCAATGTCTCTTATATACGGGGGACGATCAATGTATTCGTGGAATTGTCTTGTATTTTTGTTCAGCTTTTGATTCAAATAACTATATTGGTATACAATGTAGAGTGACCAATTCTGAGTAGAATCAACACGCATGCGCAGTTGTTGCTTGTTTCCTGGAAAAGATACCATTGTTTTAGCAAATCTGTAATTGAGCACACGGTCGCATTTTGGATTATCTCAAAGATGCATCAATATCTAGGACTGAAAATTTTTGTGAGTACTGCCCTCGAGGACCCCTATTGAGTTATGTGTGCAAAAGTTCCAATTGGATCGATTTCAAAAATTTTTGTTCCAAATGGAACTTCCAGTTTTCTATTGAAATTTGCATTTTTAAATTCAGAAATAGATACATATTGAATACAGATCTTATAAAAAATAAAACAGAAAAAATCTGATAAGATTTAGAGATAAAACAAGCGTTTTTAAGAATTTGTAAGTTTAGTCAAAATAGTCGCTTTTGTTTACTGAGTAGCTATTCATGGTTTTTGGATTTTTTATCAAGGCTGTATCTCAGCTATCTCTTAGTGGATTTTCACCATCTTGGTATCAAATCGCATTGCCTTTTTCGTCTGAACAAGATTGCAATATCAATTTTAACATTTGAAAAAAAATTCAAATTTTTAGTTGGGATACGGAAGTTTCATTTGGAACAAATTATTCCGGTTTACCAAAAATTATTATTAAGCTAGATGAACAATAATATATAGTTAAAACTTGATTTTAAAAAATTTGGTCAAAAAAATTGTCAAAATTTATTAACCGAAAGTTGATCCAATTGGAACATTTTGAACATACATCCTAAGAAGAGTTCCCGAGGTGAGTACTCACAAAAATTTTCAGTCCTAGATATTGATGCATCTTTGAGATAATCCAAAACGCGACCGTGTGCTCAATTACAGATTTGCTAAAACAATGGTATCTTTTCCAGGAAACATGCGACAACTGCGCATGCGTGTTGATTCTACTCAGAATTGGTCACTCTACATTGTATACCAATATAGTTATTTGAATCAAAAGCTGAACAAAAATACAAGACAATTCCACGAATACATTGATCGTCCCCCGTATGTTACACGAGGAACTTAGTTTAGCAAAAATTGTTTGGAATTTTTGCTTCATTCCAAATGGCATTATAATATAAATCATAATTCAATAAGACAACTTCCGTTGCTAATATAGTGATCAAAATTATGCTAAATTTGTATTTGCCCTCATAAAACATTTATAGAGATTCTCTACTAAAGAAAAAATATACTTTTATATTCAGAATTAAGTAGATTTTCCTAGGCTTTATGAAAAGGTCATTAATTCAAATTAAAGTAATCAATAAAGAATAACAATTGGTTTCTGTGTTGTTTGGTCAATCTTCATTTCATTGCTGCAAATACATATTTGGGTTTTCAGAACACAAACTATTCTCATGTGTTTTTAATGTCCCTAACATTCTGTATTTATGTTTTTCAAAATGTCAAAAATTTTTTGGTTTGCGACATTCTTCATGAAAAAAATTTTTGTATATCGATTTGTAATTGAGAGATCTCCAAATGGTATTTCCTCTTTATCTTATCTCTTTGTTGAATGGTAAATATACTCAAATGATTTTCTCTTAGTTTAATGAAATACAGTTAATTACGAACATATAGGCAATTACAACAAGTAGGGCTGCATTCTCAGAAACAATCATCATTTGATTATTTAATTCGACAAATTGTAAAATTGAATTGTGCCAGATTTTTTTGTTTCATCTCCTACTAAGGAAAGTGTTTTTTAATGGTTATGTTATAAATGAATTTTTTTTAAATTAATAACGTTGTTTCAAGGGCAGTTTTAAAGGTTAAAATAACAATTAAGTTACTATTTGTTGATGACTTGTTGAAATGGTATTTTTACAAATACGAGGCTCCTTTGGAGCACTCAACAGACACTATCACAAAAAGTAATAATGCTACTTTGTTTGCTCTAAATTAATTTCACAGTACTGTTTCCATAAAATCATTTTTTACGAAGTATGAATAAAAATTTAAACTTCAACTTTAGTAATAACTATGGTTATAAACTTTTCAAATGTTGAAAAAAATATTATCCGCACGATGAACATCCAATGATTATGATTGTATAGGGTTTCTAATTGATATGCACGAAGAATGCTGAACAATAAATAATATAAATTTGATATTAATTTATTTAAATTATTTTGCATATATAGAGTTGAAGTTGTTTTTTTAGCTGAGTGAGTGAACGAGAGTGACCTCTGTTTAAATCTATGGTTATGTGGTTCACATACTAATTATAAAAAGGTACACTAATAATTTGCTTATTTAAAAGTTTCCTAAATGTGAATGTTGTGTTCTAATATTTAGAACACTGTAAGAATTTTTTAGATTTTTAAAATTAAATTAATTAAATTATTAAATCCTTAGAATTTCTCAAAATTTCCTGGTCAGTTAGTCGTAATTTGGGTACAACAGTGCAGTTGTTTTCGTAGATTTGTCTCCCTTTTAATTTAGCGTGTTTTTCCTCCTTAGTTCACTGTTATTCTAGTTGATTCTAGTGAATCATTCAATATTCGTGCCTAATAATTTGACAATTTAACCTATGATCGCATCGACAAATTTATCCATTACAATCGTAGCTCAAATTCATTCTATCTACAATTCATCTCACTCACTTTCCCTGCACACTGCTCTTAAATTTATTACACAATTTTCCTCTTTCAACACATATATAAGCAGTCACCACAATGTCAATCAGACACCACATCATAATTTCATTTTTATAACACTTTATTCTTTCATAATATATTCACACTACTGAACTACTTCATAACTTCATTATTCATTCATCTTCAAAAAATGTAACAGTTATTTCTCTTCTGGACATTAGTCAAATATTGTCAAGATCAACTTTAGTAATTTCATTCAGTTCTCTCAAAATTTGTTTATTCTCTTATGTTTACCCCAGTCTGCACCATTTTCACCATTCATTTTATTTGTGTAACAAACTCTTCATCACAAGCATTCTAAAAGACAATAAAAATAGCAAAACGAGAGTATTGGTCTTCTCTTGATATTCTTCCTTTTTTTTGGGTCATCTCTTCTTCTTCTTCTCCTTATTCTTGTTGTTGTTATTGGCCAGTCCATATTTCTCTTTTTTTCACAACATGAACATCTAGTTTTATGTTTCAATTTAACTTTTATTTTATAAAAGTTTAAAAAATTCCATTCTGTGTGCACAAGAAATGATACATGGAAATGATTCATGCAAACAAAAGTGTGTTAAACTGACTGTCGTGTTGATCTATTATTCCAAAGACCCTTCGCCGTTTTATCAAAAGGTTCAATTGAATATTATTTTCAGTTTCTGTTTTTATTGGCTTACCAAAACAAATATTTTCCTTGTTTAAATCTAATAAAACATTGACAATCTTTTGGCCACAGAAAAACGACTACAAATTTATTATTAATATTGTTTTTGTTTAATTTTTAAATCTATTTTTGTTATAATTTAGTTGCTTTTGACAATCTGCGAGTGGATTAAAAGGTAACTTTTAATTTTAAAAAAAACTTTGATTAGCTACCATCAAGTTTTATTTCTTAAAAATTTCACATTGAAAATTGAAAATTAAAAATAGCATTCAACGTATCAATTCAATGTTACTTGCGTACGTATCTATGTTCGACAAGTTTTTTGTTTCGATTTAATTTAGCCCATGTTTTTAACTTTTTAACTTGTACTTGCCAATACAAAAGGCCGGTTACACTTAAAAAATTGATTTTATGAAAAACAAATATTCTGATTAATTGGTTTCTTTTCTCAGGAAGTTACGGAATCATAACTCAAATGCATACGACAGCTCGTTCTTGGTATTACAGGGCTTCACGTTGTTAATTGTAGTCAGAATGTAGCATATTCAGAACAAAGTCATTTTTAAGCTACTGGATTAATCGATACTAAGTTAAATTTGTATTTGTCCAAACAATGTTTTTCATAAAACCAACATTTTTCTATACAGTAATAATACAGAAACAGTGTTTAAACTCTATTTATTCAAATAATATGGGGACCTAACATTTAAATTAATTTAAATAATTTTTTTATCTCAACTTTTGTTGGTGTTAAAATTGGTTTAAAAAAGGTTAAATTTTATTTAAAACTCTTGACAAACATATGTAGTTTTGCACACAATTGGGATACAAAATTGGATTTATTAATGGATTCAAATTGATTCAGTACGGGCACTCAAGAGGGCGCTAGTAACGTCCACTAGTCAAACAGTTTTGTGAAAATACTATTGCATATATTATAACAATATTAATCGATGAGTTTTTGTCTTGGACTGAAACTGTAACTGTAACTAAAATGTTGTATGTAATGAATGTAATGAAGACTGTTGTAAATGGTTAATTTTATTTTATGTCAAACTAATGGAAACGCCCATTATCTCTTCAGGCCTTGCAAAATTAATTGGTTCAATCGATAGAATGCACTTCTTTCTTTTTTTCTAGTATAATTTCTCCGATTTGATTTCTCCGAGCCTTGAAAAAGGCAATTAAATTCGACATCGTCTTAATTGAAAAGTTTGTTTCGTTTGTTTTTCTTTTTGTTTGAAGCAGTAGGTGACGAAATATTTTCGGATTCATTTTCAACAATTTAACTTGAGTTTGTATTCAAAATACTTTTCAACAGCTTGCACTTTTGTTCGTAGAAAACATTTGGATTGGTATCCAATTTACTGTCACTTGAAAAACAACTGTAAAGATTAGATAAAATAAATTGATTGATCACCGAATCGAATTTTTAATTTTCAAACGATGATTGTGAATGAACGTAATTGAACCGAAAACAATATTGCATTTCCTCGGACGAGTCCGTTAGTAGTGTGATCATGTTAACATTATCATGATCGTTAATCACTTTTCCATTTTCCGATTTATTTGTTATGTACGCAAAAAACTTAGTTCAACCAGATTTGTTTGGATTTTTGTTTATTTTCAAAAAACATAATATATATCAAAATTCAATGGCATTTTACTTTAATGTTGCAAAAAACAACAATAAACTAAATTTGTATTTTCTCCTCACATATTTTTAATTAGAAATTGGACTTTCATTCGCCCCCTCATGAAATGGTAATTTCTTATAATCCATTATTATCCATAATCGATCAACAATGTAATTTAGTTATACTAAAAATTTTGAATTTTTTTTCTGTCTAAAATATATCTTTAAAACTGTTTATTGTTTTTGGTTAATAGATTGCTTTTGTTTGATTTTTGATTTTGTTTTTTTCTTACGTACTCTTCGAAGATGCGAAGGTTTTCAAAAAGGTTTTTATAATAAAGTTTTTAAATCCAAAGAATCAATTTGTTTTTGTAATGATTGTATTTTTATGAATTTGAAACTAGTTCATCTTACAATTCAATTATAAAATGATTTCAAAATAAAATGAAATTTGCCAATTTTGGTTTCGGTTTAAAACGAAATTGATCCATCTGAGAACAAAAAAAATCGTCATATTTTTTTTGTTAAAATAGTCTTGACAATTACTGATACTTGTGTGTGTGTGATCATATCTATCAAACGCTTCCTTCTTTACGTAGCGATCTTTTTGTATATTTCATGATGTATTCCATATCTCCGATTGTTGTTTAGTGGCAATCGTATTTTTTGTCTTTATTTAATATTATCTTGAGTTTTATGTATTTATTCTTTTATTCTTTATCAACAGTACAATAAACATTTTATATAATCCATCATGTTAAAGAGCAGGCGGTTTATTGTCACATTATCGATATTATATTCAAATAAGTAATATGATTTTTATAAAAAAAAACATTGAATGATTTGTATAATTTGAATTGCAAAAACGGTTCAATTTAATTCAATAAAATTGAATATAATTTGAATTAATAATATGAATAAATTTAGCAATTCACTTTAAAATAAATATATGTTGTGTTAAAGGTTCTGAATTTAATTTGAATTTGCTATAACTTGAATTTATTTTTTCAACTCTAAAGTTTACATACATAAAAAACATTTTCCATTACCAGTGAGAGAATAAAATGCACATGTCTTTCCCGTAGCCAATTAAAAGGTAAAAAACTAAGCAATGGAAATTTTCTATTTAGACTGTAAAATTTGCTTATAGAATGAATTTTACATATGATATGTTAAATAAAAATTTAAATGAAGTTCGTTGGTCAAATTTTTTGTATGTGTGATCATATCTATTAAACACTTAAAGATTAGTGTCATATTATAATGATTTCTGAAAAGTTAGTAAAAAGGTTAGTGAAAGTTTAAACGAGGAGCCATTACAAATAGTTGCGGATTTTTTGGATCGCTCGTTTGCACACCATTGTTTATGACTTAAAATTCAGTATATTTTTAGGTAATTCATGCCGGAAATTCACAAGTAATCATCTCCTTCTTTACGTAGCGATCTTTTGTATATTTCATGATGTATTCCATATCTCCGATTGTTGTTTAGTGGCAATCCTATTTTTGTCTTTATTTAATATTAATAATATCTTGGGTTTTATGTATTTATTCTTTTATTCTTTATCAACATTACAATAAACATTTTATATAATCCATCATGTTAAAGAGCAGGCGGTTTATTGTCATATTATCGATATTATATTCAAATAAGTAATATGATTTTTATAAAAAAAACATTGAATGATTTGTATAATTTGAATTGCAAAAACGGTTCAATTTAATTCAATAAAATTGAATATAAATTCAATTGTAAGATTAGAGGTAATAAGCATTTATTTTTTAAGTTTCGAAATTTAGCAATTTAGCAATTCACTTTAAAATAAATATATGTTGTGTTAAAGGTTCTGAATTTAATTTGAATTTGCTATAACTTGAATTTATTTTTTCAACTCTAAAGTTTACATACATAAAAAACATTTTCCATTACCAGTGAGAGAATAAAATGTCCTTGACTTTCAACTGGCTAGTTGAAAGGTAAAAAATTAAGCAATGGAAAATTTCCATTTAGACTTTCCAAATTTGCTAATAGAATGAATTTTACTTATGATAAGTTAAATAAAAATTTTAATGAAGGTCGTTGGTCAAGTTTTTTGTGTATGTGATCATATCTATCAAACGCTTAGTGTCATATTATGATGATTTCTGAAAAGTTAATAAAAGGTTAGTGAAAGTTTAAACGAGGAGCCATTACAAATAGTTGCGGATTTTTTTGTATCACTCGTTTGCACACCATTGTTTAACACTTAAAATTCAGTATATTTTTAGGTAATTCATGCCGGAAATTCACAAGTAATTATCTCCTTCTTTACGTAGAGATCTTTTGTATATTTCATGATGTATTCCTATATCTCCGATTGTTGTTTAGTGGCACTCGTATTTTTGTCTTTATTTAATATTATCTTGAGTTTTATGTATTTATTCTCTTATTCTTTATCAACAGTACAATAAACATTTTATATAATCCATCATGTTAAAGAGCAGGCGGTTTATTGTCATATTATCGATATTTGTGATTAAATTTTTTCCCTTCGTGAGATGCATTTTTATAGAATGATACAAGATCGCGTAGCTTCGCAAGGATCGCAAGTTTGTTTTCAATTTAGCATGTTCTCGATTTAGCCATTATATTGAAAAAAGGTCAACTCAATAAACTACTATTTGTTTTTTTAATAGATTTGAATTAACATATTCCTCCTGTTGCCAATGCATACTCAATTAACATTAGACACAACATAGTTCTGTAATGTACATTGGAAAATTTTATTTTGTAATTTAAAACTTAATAGTTTATCCGGTTCAAAAAACTCATCAACCCTAATAATGGTAAAAACCCAATTTTAGAAAATATAAATTAAATTCTTCTCTTCTTCTTTTTTTGTCTTCCAACGTTAGCATTGGACAATAATTAAAAAAACATCAACTGAAATCTGTTTACTCTGAAAAAATTTTCAAATCATTGATATATGGTTTATTTTTTGTTTTAAATTTTTTATTCAAACTTTGCTTTGTGAATTTAAAGGTAAAACTCAATTTTTATTAGCGGAAAAAAGTAACACTTTGTATAAGTATAATTTGTAATTAATTTGAACACTTAAAAAATACAATCAATTATTTATAGAGTTGTGAGTATACAAATCTTTAAATTCTGGTTTATTATACACAAATTTCCAGCGTTGGGTTGAAATTTAAACAGTCTCATCAATGGTTCTTATTTTACCTTATGGGGTAGCATTAAAGATTTTTAACTCTCGTATTCTTTCTTTATCTTTATCTCGTATTATTAGTTTGACCGTTTAAGGAAATTTTTATGTTTATTCAGTCATTTTTTCTTAACGTAGATTTTCAACAACATAATTATATACTGTGGAGGTCGCTTGACCGATGGTCAAGCTAAATCAATGGTTAAGAATGGTCGAACGCAAGACTTGACTAGATGGACTTTATTGGCAATGTGATTGAAATACATCGGAGAGAGAGAGTGGTCTAATGCGACCGCCGTGATCGGCGGTCGAGTTCTCTCTCTGAATGTGAATCAGAACAGATCGGTATCTGATGTGCATGTACGTGATGTATCAACAAGCGCGAGTTCTCACGGTCGCGCGATGCAATAGCTTCGGATGTTGTGTTTGGTTTGTTTCCGGCCGAGCCAAGTGTGGCTCGTACCGAGCCACCACAATACCATTGTATTAAAATTAATAATTAAGTTAATAATTAAGTTTGCTTTAGTATCATATAATTTTTGTGAATTCAAACAATCAATATGTTCAATGCATATTTACAATACAGCATTGTTGTATAAGTCAAAGACATAAGTTAGTCCTGCAAACGAAAAGCAATTTTTAAGTTATCTTTGCAACAATGAGATGGCATTGTGGAAATACTTATGCGAAAGCTTAATATATCTCAAGTCCGCAAGCTCTTCAAGTAATAAAAGTGAATAAAATCTCACTGAAACTCAAGTTGTACAAATTTTTAACTAGTGAGTACTTTAACTAGTGTTGACTGTTATAAATCATTGATGTTATTAGAATATTGATAGCCAGTATAAAGCTACTACTAGTATTGGTCTACTCGTCGATTAATATTTAGCCATACATCCAACATTAAAAATCCATTCTTTTTATCGGTGTACTTTATTTTATGTTTTTACAGAGCTAACAATGGCCTTCATTCAAATGGTTATAATTTAAAAATGCATTTAGCACGCGTATTTGTTCGGATAAACTGGCAAGTGCGCATGTTCTTATTTATTCTCAAATGGGCGTGAATTTCTGTAAATCCTGTTCCATTAAACCGTTTACTTTTTAAATAAATGGCGAAGAAGATTTCTATTTAATATAAATGAAAATTAAACTCATAACATAATGAAAACATCGGTCAGTTCATTGCTATAATAGAAACCGGATTTAGAATATATTGAAATTCATTAATTTTGTGCGTATATTAGTATTCTAGTAGTTTCTTTATTTGTTCAAAGGTTAATTTATAAAATAAAACCTCTATAGAGTTTGATACATTTAGAATTGCTTCTCATTATGACTCATCTCATTAAAATAGAACTTCAAAAATATTTTTTAACCAAGCCAAACCCGGTCAACCACTGACTCTGAAATGTGTTTCTAATCTGTGAATTTAAAGCGTGGTTCAATACCGTCGAGACTGTTGGCTAAACTGGATTGTGAGGTCTGGGTTTACTCACATTGTGACAATGGATTTGCATCATCGAGAGGTATGTTTTTGTTGTAGGAAAATACCTAACTAAAAAGGGTTTTACCTAGATTCAAAGATTTTTCGATATCCCAGTCGAGAATCTCCGTGCTTCTCCCTTCCTGATCAGTCATATTCAACAAACAATGTTCGAGAAACAAATTGATCGATCCAAGTTGGTTGTGGTTGCACGTCACACTTCATCTGTCAAGAAGGCCACCGCCTATGCTTCACGCCTTCGAGTGGATATTGCAGTACTCCATGGTTCTGGTGAAGCGGAAGAAGACGAAACCGATGGTCGCTCGTCCCCACCGCCTACCCGAACATTTGAAATGTCGCCTGGAGACAATTTCCCAATGTTTACTGCGCATGACGCCTTCAAGGGCGCACCACTCAACCTAGTTGGTGACGTGAAGCAGAAGATTGCGATTCTAGTGGACGACATTCTCGATGACATGGAACAGTTTATCATTGCAGCTAAATTTGTGAAAGATTTGGGTGCAGTCGAGGTGATGGTTATGGCTACGCATGCGCTATTTTCACGTGAACAGGCCGCCGAGCTGCAGGCATCGATTATCGATGAAATTGTGGTGACTTACACTGTGCCTCATGAGTTGCAGGAGTTGGAGTGTCCTAAAATTAAGACAATTGACATTGGCATTTTGCTTACAGAGGCCATTATACGGCTGCACAATCAGGAGTCGCTCTCGTATCTGTTCAATGATGTCAGTGTTGAGGATTAATTTGGAGAAATAATTGATTTTGTTTAAAAGGTTCCTAAATTTTTTTTGATTTGTTAATCAATAACAGTTTTTTTAGAAATAAACATTTTAAAAACCTCTAACATATTTTCAGTAAACCGAATTATAAAATTGTATATTGATAATGATATAAAAAATTGTATAGATTATTCTTTCTTCAATGTTAAATTTAAAATAACCTTGATAATTATTTTATTTGAATTGTCCATTAGTACATTAACAACACTTCACATTTTTAAAATTATACTAATACATATTGTGGATAAAATAATTGCATAATAAACTTAACATGTTTTTCCTTCTTTACAAATAAAAGGTATTTAAAATTATGAATTCTGAAACTTTAGATCGCAGATTATGCTACCAAATGGTTTGCGATTCTCTAAAGAAATTTGAATTTTAAACTGTCTTAAATCTTATTTCATTTTTTTAAACTTTTAATTTATTCAGGTCCATATATAACATTTAAAAAGGTTTTAACGACTTTATCTAAAATTCTAATAAAAACGAAATCACGATATCACGAATTCTTTCTGAAAGCGGAATGTTAAAAGATTTTTTTTAGTTTTTAGTTTATTTCTTTGTGCTGTTTCAATCTAAATAAACCCTTTTTAAATTCTAAATAGTTAAATGCAAATTCGTTGTTGATTTAAAAAAATATTAATCATAATTAATTTCTTTTTAAGTTTTTGGTAACTTTTCACATGCGTAGAGTTTTGCGTCTACACTGTCAACATGCTAGCACTTTAAATCTTTAAATCTCCCACTATCGTCTCTTTCGCCCTAGTCAATATATTTATAAAATCCAAGATTAAAATGATAGATTTTTTATTTGCGCTTGTAAATGATTCAAACAAGAAAATGCGCTTGGGAATGTTTAAAACAAGAAAATTGTCATTTATATTTTTAGATGTTTTAATAAAAAATCAGGCGGCTGGATACTTAAAGATAGTTAAAATTAACTTTAGTCGGAACAATGTGAGCTTTCGAGCCAACTCGTTAGAATGTTAATAATTAAGGAATCGCAAGATATGGGACATCTTCCTGTTATCTTCAGAAAAATGACATTTCTGTCGTTGAATGAAAACTTGTCCAATCTTATCTGACCTTCTCAACCTCTGGTAATGGTTTGTGTTGCGACACAATCAATTTAAACAATATTGACTGTATATCTGACTCAATTTGGTTAGTCATTTTAAATATTACTAAAAGAGACCAATATTCAAAAGTTAGGCACTTAAAAACATCGAATTGATATATCTTATATATTTAATCTTGCACATCTGGTTATGGCAATTCTGAATTGTCAATTCACACAATGTGAATGATTCGTTAATTAATTTAATGACGTTTTCTCATTCTAGTCATCTTGTTTTTTTAATGACAAATGAAAATAAAGATTAACTGATTATATAATGAAACTGTAATTCGCAATTTTCTATTTTAAATTGTCACTCTCAGGAGATCGGTTTTTGTCATTTTGAGAATTCAAATCTCACTAAAAGCGTCATCAACTTATTTGCTTAATCAAGCCTGAAGAACGACATGTCAGGTGTCTCGGCCGCCTGATTTTTTATTAAAACATCTAAAAATATAAATGACAATTTTCTTGTTTTCAACATTCTCAAGCGCAAATAAAAAATCTATCATTTTAATCTTGGATTTTATAAATATATTTAAACCATTTTCAATTTGAAATAATTTTATTAAATAGAATAAATTTTTTAAAATAATAAAACCACTCATAGGTAAATGATACGGCTAGATTTCAATATAAAATTTCAAAGCTGAAATCCAAAAAAAAACATGTTCTGTCATTAATTTACAGTCTAATGTCACCAAAAATCTCGCCACACAAACATCTAAACAAAAACAGTTGATCGATGTGAGAACGATGTTTTGATTGTAGTACGAGTTGAGTTGATTTTAAGTGTTGGGGGTTAGATGTTGGATAACGATGATGAACTGGTTCGTGAATTGCTTGGATCGGTTCATTGTGGATGAGGAGAATATAATTCAAAATAGTAACAAAGTGAAAATCACAACAAACAGCATATAAACACGTACACACACAGAGACACATTTGTTGACGATATGAACATTCATTGAACAAGACTCTAAACACACGGATAAAGATTGTTGGGCCATATTGCCACTGAGATTGCTTTGAATTGATCCACTAATGTCACAAAACACGAGTTCTCAATCACAATATAAATTGAATCAAAGAAATGGCAAAAAAGCTGCTTCCAAACATCAAACAAAACAGCTGATCGATGTGAGGACGATGATTTTTGATTGTAGTACGAGTTAATTTGAGAGCGCTGAGGTATTCAATGCGATCAGGTGATGACGATAAAATGTTTCGTGAATTGATAAGATAGGTAACATTGTGGATAATGTGAAAAGTATGTTTAAAAACAATAACAAAGTGAAAACACAACAGACAACACACAAAATCATCACACAAACACGTACACACAGCGAGCCACACTTGTTGATGTTGTGAACAAGACTCGAAACAATAGAATAAACGTTTCTGGACCACATGGCCACCGAGATTGCTTCGAATTGATCCACAAATGTGCCAAAACACGAGATCTCAATCACAACAACACACGTAAAGCACTGTTTGTACTGCTGACAGTAAACTTTCAAACTGTACAGCGAGAGATTAGCAATGTGTTCAGAAAATGCACATAAATACAGTAAAACCCATGAAAAAGGTCCGTTCATATAACTTACCAGATGAGCTGCCCGGGCTTCGCTCCGGCATTGCCAAATTCAATACAAACTCAAATTCAAATCAAAAGATAGTTTCTAGAACCTTCTATGAATGTATCCTCCTAAAATGGACATTTTCTAGAACCTTCTATGAATGTATCCTCCTAAAATGGACATTTTCTAGAACCTTCTATGGATGCATCTTCCTAAAAGTGACATTTTCTAGAACCTTCTATGGATGTATCCTCCTAAAATGGACATTTTCTAGAACCTTCTATAGATGCATCTTCCTAAAAGGGACATTTTCTAGAACCTTCTATGGATGTATCCTACTAAAATGGACATTTTCTAGAATCTTCTATGGATGCATCCTCCTAAAAGTGACATTTTCTAGAACCTTCTATAGATGTATCCTCCTAAAATGGACATTTTCTAGAACCTTCTATAGATGCATCTTCCTAAAAGAACATTTTCTAGAACCTTCTATGGATGTATCCTACTAAAAGGGTCATTTTCTAGAACCTTCTATGGATGTATCCTCCTAAAATGGACATTTTCTAGAACCTTCTATAGATGTATCCTCCTAAAATGGACATTTTCTAGAACCTTCTATAGATGCATCTTCCTAAAAGAGTCATTTTTTAGAACCTTCTATGGATGTATCCTACTAAAAGGGTCATTTTCTAGAACCTTCTATGGATGTATTCTCCTAAAATGGACTTTTTCTAGAACCTTCTATAGATGCATCTTCCTAAAAGAGTCATTTTTTAGAACCTTCTATGGATGTATTCTCCTAAAATGGACATTTTCTAGAACATTCACTAAGTTTCCAGAACATTCAATGGATAAATCCCTCAATTCTCGAATGTTCATGCAAAACCTTAGATTTCTATAAATCACTCTAATGTTTCCGCAATGCGCATGCGTCATTACAATAGCAGCAATGCATTAGAATCCTAAGAATCCTTATATCTCCAGTTCCACATAATATTTTGACTTGGGACCAAGACTAAAACCTTTCCTGGCCCTGAGTAGAGAATCCATGCCAAGTTTCATCAAAATTGATCCTGTAGTTTCCGAATCCATAGCGAACACACATTCAATTTTATGTATATAGATAACTCTACCCTGAACTCTGCGGTCTTACTTCTACTGTACTCCGCCAACTCCTTCTATTTTGTGTGCAACGCAGAATGGCATGATTTTTTTTTGGGGGCTAGTGCCCTCCAATGTTTTATTGGGGAAAAGCGTCACTCAACACAGTCAAAATCATAAAAAATCTATAATACCGTAAAAGCCCAAACAACCGCCGCGGCGCTTATAGATTTTAAGCCCAAATTTTTGCCGAAAAACCGTTATTTTTTAACTTCCACAGTGCATTTTTCTGCGGCGCTTATTAGAATGCGGCGCTTACTGGAAGGCGGCGCTTATTAGAGATTATACGGTAAATGGTAAAAAACAATTCTTTTGTGAATAGTTTTCCGTCATTAATTTCTTAGTTTTATATCAAGTGGACTAAAAATCGTAGTGATTTTTGAATATTATTTTTAAGAACGAAATTTTAGTCTTAATCCAGAATGTTATTTTATATATTAATTCTCAAATATGAAATTTTATTTTATTATAAAAGTATTGGTTTCAGCTCAAAAAAATAAATGTTTTCTTTGTTTAAGTTAAATGGTTTACCAAAGGTTTTTATAATTTTGTTCATTTAGAATTGAAAACAATAAAACTTGTAAAAGCTATATTTTCCAAATTTCCTATCATGCTACTTATAGAGCATTACTATTCCATTATAAGCTTGATTAACAGAACCGATAACTTTTCATTTAAATCATTCAACAATTAAATCTTGTGTTTCACGTGAACTTCTATTTAAATAGTAAACATGTTAAACATGCATGTGCTACTGTATACCAATTAATTTATGTAACCAAAAATATATTTAGCAAAGTTTTTTGCTCAAAATTTAACGTAAAATAAAAAAGTTAAATTTGATTTATTATATTTCTTGTATGTAGCTGCGATAGTGATATTTTTCTGTATTTATATGTGTACATTGTGTGTATCTTCGTTCTCTATATTTGGTTTTATTACGGAGCAATTAATTTTGTAGAAGCGATAAAACTAATAAAATATTCATTTAAAAAAAATATTTGTATATAAAAGGGGTTTTAACTTAAACTTCGTACAAGTCCCGCAAAACTAATGTTTTGATTCTGGGACTTGTATGAGCCGCTGGCAGCAAGCTGCCAGCGGGCACCCCACTTTACCCGATAAAACCCCAACAACGCCCAACACACGCAAAACCACCTAACCACCTAACTTAACTTAGACCTACCTCTAACCACGACCAACATACGCCAAACCAACTAACCTAACCTAAACCTACTCCTAACGACGCCCACCACTCACCAAACCACCTAACCTAACCTAAACCTACTCCTAACGACGCCCACCACTCACCAAACCACCTAACCTAACCTAAACCTACTCCCTAACGACGCCCACCACTCACCAAACCACCTAACCTAACCTAAACCTACTCCCTAACGACGCCCACCACTCACCAAACCACCTAACCTAACCTAAACCTACTCCTAACGACGCCCACCACTCACCAAACCACCTAACCTAACCTAAACCTACTCCTAACGACGCCCACCACTCACCAAACCACCTAACCTAACCTAAACCTACTCCTAACGACGCTCACTACCCACCTAACAACCTAATCTAACCTAAACTAAACTTGATTTTTAAAACGCAATAAAACATTTTCAACCTAACCTAAACCTACTCTTAACGACCCCCAACACACACCAACCCACCTAAATATTCTCATCTAACTCGCCAAAGAAAAATTTCAATTGTTGTTCAAATTTTTCCATATTGTCATTGTTGCATTTTCACATTGACATTGTTGAACGCAACAAACAGCGTGACAGACGGACATACGAACACCAGAATTTTAATAGAAGTTTGATTTGATTGATTGATTTGATTTGATTGGATTTGTTAACCATTGAAATAACATGTTAGTTTGCCGTAGTAAATTTAACCGCCATTATTTTTTTTAATCAGTAGACATTATTATAAAAATATACGTAATTATTAATTTATATTGAATTCGAAATTATTTATGAACTTTACTGTTTGAATGGTCGATAGTTTTTTATATGCTTTTCTGAATGTTTCCTATTAAAATGTATGTAACTCATATTTCAATTGTCAATTGCATATTGTGATTGAATATGCCAACATAAAGTCAACTCTCACATTTCTTTTCTTCATTTCTGTGTTTGTGCATTTTTCTGTTGTTTCAAACGCTAATAATAATTTTTCAGATAACATTTCTAATAATGTTTCAGATGACTTCATGCAAACACTCATCAAACAAACCGCTTCAAGAGCATTCTTGTATTATCATGAAAAGGTCAATAAAGATGATCAACTGATAGGCATTGGGGATGCTGTCGTAATTGTGAGTTAAATACATAAAAGAGCAGATATTATGGAATGGGAATACAAACCCATAGTTTTAATTCGATAATAATGTTCAATAATTCATAACAGTATCCACAAGCAGTTGTACTCAAATTGGTGCTTCTTCGACAATCTTCACCACCCTTTTCGTTTGTCTGTCTATTTAATGTTCGCACTGACAATTCATCTCGTCTTACATCAGATGATGTGCTACTTCAGGAATGTGATTCATAATTTTTAGGGCAAAGAATCTTTTTATAAAAAGGTTAAAAACAATTTAAATTGTTCTTTATTTTGCTTAAAGGAAATGATGAAAAAACTTTTTTAAATCCCATATTATTCATTCTAATCCCTTTTGCACATTGTATGATGTTCCGTTAATAAAATCTATGCCAATTATTCGCGAAAACAGTTAAAAGGAAAGTTAAAACATCATTAATGAATTATTTGTTTTTAGCAAATAAAATAATTAATAAATATTAAAAACAAATACTCAATAACTTCTTCTTTTGTTTGTCTTTCTTATTGCCTATTGAAAATAGATCAACAATTATTTAAATTTATTCAGCATATATTGAAGAACTTTACTTTTTGAAATGTCTATTAGATCGTTCACTAATAAAAGGTATGTAACTCAAATTTCAATTGCAAAGACATTGTTCTTATATATGTTAGCGTCAAAGTCCGAAGGCTCGGCATTTTCGGAAAATGCCGCGGCAAAGTCCGAAGTCAGATATGAAAATAATTTGAGCGAACTATGCCGCGGCAGTTCTTGAAAATGCCGCGGCAAAGTCAGAAGTGCCTAAATTCATTTCGGCATAGTTGTTTTCTAATTAATTATTAATGGATTTTTTAAGATAAAGTCATTAAAAATTTTCAAAAAACTATGCAAAGAACAAATTTATTATATGAATTCATTTACCAAAGAAAAAAGTAGCCTGATGTCTTTATTCTTTGCAAATAAGGAAAATAATGGAAAACATATTCTGTTTGGTTTTCTTGGCATTTTCATTTGTTTTATTTGCGTAAGTTATAATTCATTGCTATTAATGCATTATTATTAATTTTCTAATTAGTTATCTTATGAAAACGGCTAATTAATTATTTTTTAGCAATTTATTTTAGTCAGAAAATGGGTTTTGCCGGACAGAATTCCGGCATAGTGTACTTAGCCGCGGCATTATCCAACATTGCCGCGGCAATGTCATTCAAATTGTTTTTAAAAATCTGACTTCGGACTTTGCCGCGGCATTTCCCGACTTTGTCGGCCACCGGACTTTGACGCTAACATATATAAAGAATATTCTTATAGAATGTTTATAAAACTTGATTGACGTTTCGATGCTTAATGTTTAAAAGGTTGTCTGCTTATACTTAGAGAATATCTATTTTTTTCATCAACGTTATGATTACTAATATCGATAGTTGTAGGACGCAAATGCTACTTGATTTTATGCTTAATGTCTATAAAAGACTATCCGTCTTAATATAATTTCTAGACATTATTCTTCAAAATGAACATACTTCCCGAATATTTAAACTCAACACAAAATAAATTCCTTTTATAATTCCAGTTCTTCTTAATTGATATGTATAGTTTCTGGGTTATTAGTACTCTTTATTAAATGGTTTACAAAAAGTTGTTTTTTGATTTGTTTGCTTAAAATTACTGAAGCATCAACATCGGCACATCAATCGTTGTACTTGAGTTTTCTGATTAAGAAACTGATTTTATACGTACTCCTAAGTCACAATTAGTATGTACAATATACAAAATTTCCGTCTTTAATTGAAAGGTTAAAATCGCTACTTTGGTTGATTGTTATTATCTTTTCGTTTAACCCTTTGAGTGCCGCGTAGGTACCATGTGTACCTACGGGGTTTTGAGAGTTGTACTACGTTTTATGACTTGAAATTTGGAACATATATACTAGGGGTAACAATTTACCGGTAAAAGTGTCATTATGAATTATCGGTAATAAATTAAACACTGTCGGTAATTACCGGTAATTATCGGTAAAATCAAAACTTTAATTTATTGTCAGTATTCATGTCAACATCAGTATTTCATGTTCGGATTACAAGTTGTTTACAAGAAATAATGATTATTAAAATATGATTTAAGAAAACAAAGTGTACTCAAAGTCAAATCTGCCAATTTTGAGCGCAATTTTGAACAGAAATATCCTGCCACTGAGAATGCCCTCTCACAATCACAGCTTGTTGGACGGATAGTTTCAGTTATTCTCAATGTTTTCTCTAGAAGTGGACCAAGTTGGCCACTTTTTTCGTATAGATTCATTTGAGTGGTAATTTGTTTGTCCAAATTAGTTATAATTAATCCTATTGTTGAGTGTTGTGATTTGATACGTCTTCTGTGAATGGACTGTGGTGGTGTGTGTGTGGCGAAAGCACGTTGTAGTTCCTTTTCCCTTCAGTGTGTAACTCGCTTTTTGTTGAAGACAGTCACATGCAATAAAAACGTTTCTTGTTCGTGAAACATTAAGTTCTGTTAAAGTGAACTTTTGTGAATTCTAAGTGAATTCTTGCTGGTCTGTGTGACCGATTCTACATCAAACAACACGTTATAAGCACGAAGCTTTATCAAAATGGAGTTAAAAACCGTTGTCTTCTCCTGGTTGGTTGTCTACTGAGTGCACCCCAAGTTTGGCTAAGCCTGAAAAGCTCGTTACAAAATCGATCACACGTCTCACACAAAGCCAGTGTGGCTTCGTTTAATCAGTTAAATCTAAAAATAAGATGGTTTTGAGAAGTGTTTTCTTTGTGATGAGAAACGTTCATATTTTCTATTAAAAAATTAATTTCATTATGCGAATTTTACTCTCGTTAATCAATTTTTTGGTTTTATTTAATCATCTTTTACCCAAACAAAATTCTGGCATTGAAAATAGTCATAGCACAACAGAAACAAAACTTTTTTTAATATTTGCAATTTGGGTTAGCATTCAAGCTAACCTAAATGGTTTTTAATTTTTTAAATAATTTTTATCAAATAATTTTTAATTGAATTATACACATATACGATTGACTGAAAATTTTGTCAGAAAATTACTGCCTGCTTCACCCGTTGCTTTAACCGGTCACCCACTACCATGATACTACATGTATATGATATTAAACTTAAAGTTAAATCTTCAATTATCGTATTTTTTCTTTTTTCTAGTTTTAAAATTTTGTCATTGAACGTTTGTTTCATATCAAGAATCTAAATGCACGAACACTCATATTATTATAGACCAATATCACACACTATTCATTTTACGTGCATGTTTTGACAATTGTGTTTCATTCAACAAATTTCATTTGTTTTTAAGTTGCATTCCCTCTTCGTTTTTATAATTAAAGGTTAAAAATATTCAAAGTTTACAATTACAACTTCACTAATTTGTTTGCATCATTAAATAATTAGACTTTTGTAATTTCGAGTGTATGACCTTATCTCCTAATTTCCAGGAACAAAACTTATAAGTATTCGGTTACATAACAAATGTCAAAACAAAACAAAACCTTGGAAAATTGAACAATTTCATGTGTGCGTCTATATTTTGTGTTAATTCAAGTTATGTAACATTACGATAGACATTACACGTTGGCGCCATTCACCGTTTTGACACCTTAGATAGCGTATTCAATGAAGCGTGAACTTGCTACTTTCAGTAGTTTTGTCTGAAAATTTCTTTGAAAATTGTGTATTACGAGATCAACTCAATGTTATCTGTTTATTTGTTTGTTTGTTGCAATGTCAAGTTGATTAAATTAACATCAAAAGTTTAGTTCCGTTTGACACAATACTCAATGAAAACGTTGATTTAAAATTAAAAATTAAAAATAGATACATGCATTCCTTATATCATGATAATTAAAATTTGTAATTAATCATGAAAATGTCAATGTATGTACCAATGAAATTGATTAAACCAAAATTAAACTAAACCTCGATAATTCTCGATGTTCTGGGTTTGTGTGAGAGAAAGATAAATTGGTCTACAAGGTAGTTTGATTATAGGCATTTTGATAAGAATTGAGATATGTGTTTGGTCGGCGTAGGTGGTGTCACTATAATCACATTGCATTACACGACACATTAAATATACTTTTTACAAATGTTTATTTTTTATTGAAGTTTTTAGCTGCTTATATAATACCTAAATTTTTAGCGAGACTCTTTTAGAGTCGTAAGCTTATGCTTTTGCCATCGTGTCTGTCTGTCTGTCTGACCGTCTGTCAGTAAACCTTTGTCCATATTCTGAGAGAACCGTAGACCCTAAAATTATCAAATTTGGCATACATACACTAGGGAGTATATGTAATCGACTAGTCAGACCAAAACTGGGCTCAACCAAGACCAAAATTGATAGTTCAAGTTTCTATTTTTTAAGAGTCTCGCACATTGCCTGGCTTGCCAGACAATCTTATTAAACATGTAAATATTAAAAAGTTGTAAGTATATCTATATTATTGTACATTAACTAGTACATAAAAAATTTTCTCCGCCTGTGTTCCCACATAAACGGTCATCACATCACATCACATAAAAGTTTTTTTAATATTCAAGTATAACATTGTTTTTTAAAAGATAAATTTTGACATCTGATAGTTCTGAGAGTTGGTGGACAAAAATTGGTACCAAATTAATATTCAAGTCCCGCAAAACCATCGTTTTGTCTTTTGCAACTTTAAAAAAATGTTATGTTTTTATTATTTTTATTATAAAATTGTTTCATTATCACTCTCTAAAACTAAGGCACAAGTTTATAGAGTTGAATAAGTGGGAATTGCCATGATTGAATTTTGGTGTATTTAAAAAGTTAAAATAAAAGGTCACTCGAGTGGTTCAAAATTAGCTCAATTTTACACCATCAAAATTTCAAAAATGTTTCATCTTTTCTTATTCGATTCCATCTACGTATTTGAATTTTTTCTTTATTTCACATTTTTATCAACTGATTCTCTTTTCTTTAAATACAAATTTAATTTTTGCATAATTAGTTCTGAAATTTTATATATGAAACAGTTTGGATGTTGGAGTTGAAGTTAACAATTAGGTTTGATCAAGTTTGATTAATTTTATCATGTCAATAAATTTATTTATTTTATTATAAATCTTTATATTAGTTTTAAAAAATTACGTTTTTTCTCTTAGTGAATTTTTAATGGTTTAATTTTCAATGTTTATGTTTCTTATCTTGATATAACTTATTTTGTTTTCAAAAATAATTACTTCACGTGTCAATTTAGTTAAGAATTTACTTCACAAAAGATTTTAATGACCCAAATATCAGTGCCCAAATTAGAAACTTTAATGTTTTATTTTTACATTTACCGTAAGTCCAAATTTTAAAAAAATCAACAAGAAACCTGCGTAATTCTGTTTTCTCACAATCTGGGCATTGACAATTATCTTTGCTTCGGATTGTAATGGTAATTAACGCTCATTCTCAATCTCATTAAACGGTTAAATAAAGATTCATTGAAAAATCTTATTAAAAATTCATCTCATTCATATCTTTGGAAATTTAATCAAACTCACAATATCACAAATCAAACAAAGATTTGAATTTTATATTCTTAATTCCCTAAAATGTATTCTGTATAATGGATGTTCAATAGAAAGGTTTGAAAATACATAAGGAAGCATGCTTACAAAAGGTTTGTTTGCACATAAATGTGGTAATTCGTTAAATGTTACATGAATATAAAATTTTATAATTTCCACTATTTAATACAGAGAATTTTGTCCTGTTTAACATCCGTGACATTATAATAGGTTTTTAAATATCTAAAGTATTAAATTTACATTCTTTGCATAATATATTCATGCTACACTAAATGCAATTGATGTTTATTTTAACAGTTCGCGACAACGCAAGTTTCGTTAAGAAAAACATTTAGTTTTGATTTCAAGCACAGTTTCTTTTAACTGAAGGAATGTTGATTGATAAAGATGAGATGTTCATAAATGGTTTATTTTTAATTTATTACCTCCCCGATAATTTATTTTTAGTATTTTAGCATTAAATAATTGTTTCATAATAAATTATTCACAATAAAATCGAATGAGCTTTTTATAATACGAGTTTGCATATCCATTCACAGCCTCTAAGATAATCTTTTCCGTTTAAAATATAATAAAAACTAATTTAATAAAATGGTATTATATAATAATTACTAGAGTGATTACATAACATCTTGACAACTCAGCTTGCCTGACAAAAAACTGCTGAAAAGTACAGGACCTAAAGCTCTAATAAATTTTAGTGATACCTTCAAACAAATCAAACCGTTGCAGCAGTTGCAAATAACAAATATTACTGTTATAATTGGAGGAGTGAACGAACAAACTCACGCCCGAGCGAAGCGAGGGTGAGAGTTTGTGAGTGAAGGAGTCCTCTGGCGCCGCTTGATACTATATAGCTCCTAGTGGCTTTTCCTTAATCGGCTTGTCTAGTGCATCAACAATTATAATCATCGATCAAATTTTAGCAACTTCATTAGCATTGCGATTCTTCACCTGTCTTTGTATGAAAGGTTAAAAAAATTAAATGTTACTAAAAAGTAAATTAAATTTTTTAAAAATATTTTATTGCTAAAAACAAACAATGTTCCATTAAAGAGATATTAGTTTTACGGCGCTTGGACAAAAGTCTACATTCAGATTTAGCCTGTCTTTGAGGTTTTTATTTGGCTTGAACAATATTTTTAGTGAATTTGAACGTTGATTTCTTCATTTTCTTTAAAAGGTTAAACTAATAAATTTTGTTCTATAGAATTTTATAAAACTTGATGTTTATCTAATTATAGAATTTAGTTACAAAAACTTTAGGTGGTCTGTTTAAGTGATTTTTTCTGGTTTAAACGTTTTGTTTTAATTTTTATGTTTATTTGTTTGAACTACATCATTCTTTTTAGAAAGGTTTAACTGAGCAACATAATTCATAATAATAATTTTATTTCTGTATTAAAAAATAACTAGAATAGTTTAACAGAAGCATTTACTCGAAAATGGCAAGTCATCTTATCTTAAGCTACACTTTTATTCATGTCAAATGAAACGGAAATTACTTGTTTAACATTCTGGACTATTTCAAAAATTTAAAAATTAAAAAAAATCGCATTGGCCCTAAAGTCAATACAAAGTCACAACTGATCAGTCGACTCACAGTCATTACCGCCAATAGTTTATGCGTGTTTGTCTGTCAGCCTGCCTGTCAGTCTGTCTGTCCATTGCACTACGACAGAAATTTTTTTCTGCCTATGGTCACAAAATAGTCATTTAGTTTTTAAAATTGATACCTAGGTCTTTATCAATTATATCAATTTCATAATCTTCAATTGTCAATTAATCAGAAAATTACTGTTCATAAAACATATTTTTGCTCTAATTGTGGGATTGTGAAACTGTTCCTTTGACATGTCGAATTTACAATCAATTTTAGCACTAAATAAATAGAAAATATCTTAATTGCATTTTTTGCATTTTAGTTTTTGGAAATTGCCAATGTGGTTAATTACCAATTGGTAGCACATTTCTGATTTAGTATATTAATGCATGCAATTATCATTATTAAATAACATCCAAGATTCAATCAACAACAAATTATATGGCAATATACTCTAAATTGAGTCTAATTGTGATTGGTTTGTATTGGGAGTTTAGGGAATATATTCGTGTTTTTAATTTCAATCTAATTTGTCTTGTTTTTAAATTTTAAACCGCCGTATTATAAACTCAGACATTTTTAAAGATCAATTTCTAAGCACAAATGAATCATATCACATGATCAAAAAAATAAAATGGACGAAATTCAAGTTCAAACAAATCACAAATATTTATCTCGGTTAACAAATATAAATCCACCATTCAACAATCTTCGAGATGACAAAACAGTAGAAAACCATGAAATAATAATCAAAAGAGTGCTTTCATGATTGTTTTCTGATTACAAATCTTACTGATCTCGACAAACTTTCAATTATTCAATTATTATTATTATCTTTGCAGTTTGCACTTATATTCTCTATATAGTGTACCGTATAGTACATTTAACACACCATAGTCACTAACGGATAGTGACTAACCATTGGCCAGTACAGAATATGTTGGAAGACATAAACAAACACTCGGACAAACCTGCATTCTATTCAAATTGTCGAACTCCCTGATTCATATTTGTGTGTATTTGCTACTGCGCATCTCTAATGCGCACAGCGAGCGCGCTTCGGGAGAGTGTGTGCTTGTCTGTGCCGCACAGAGACACACACACTGTGTTGACACTCAGACCAAACACATTTCAATACAAAAATTTGAAAAATTACTACTTCTTCGACCTTTGACCTATATGGCCACAAAACTATACAGCACATCTAGACCACAACCAGAACACTGTGTTAAATTTTCAGACCGATCCATACAGTAGTTTTGAAGGAGCTCTGTCCACAAGAATTGCACCAATTCCTTTTTTCTGGCAGGGAATCGTCACTCCCTAAATCACTCACACCTCGCTCGCTCAGCGTGAGTGATTTCGGTCGCTCCTCCAATTATATTGATTGATTTATACGAAAGTTTTTGCCTTTGATCACAGTGGGTCCAAGTACAAATGGTTAAATTCTGTTATTTGTCTTATTTTAAGTTTCAAGTTAAGAGACAAGAATTGGCTCCACAAAAGATTTTAATGCCCAAAGATAATTATTAGTTCCAAAATTAGAAATTTTATTGTTTCATTTCGTATTTTTCCGTAAACAACTTTGAACCAACTCCTCACAGGTTGCCCTTTAAAGGTTCTTAAAATTTCTCAAAGATTCGCCGTGCTTGCCAACTGGGTCTAAATGATAAATTGACTAAAAAAGTGACGAATCACAGTACCACTTCGCAAAAAAAATTGACAGTACATTCGATCCCGTACCAGTCAAACCTATTTAATAGCTGTACGATATGTGTGATTTCCTTATTGTTCAAGTTGATCGGTTGATATGTATGTGCTTTTGAAAAAGGTAATTTTACAACTTAAATTATGCACAAGCGAGGACCAAATTTCAACTTTATACGCACATGCACAATGCATTTCACATTACTCCATTAATTATATCGATGTGCTTTCATAAATCAAATAATTAATTTAATTAATAAGCTTTCGTCTAGTCATTTTTATCAAAGTTGGTTCTTTTCAATTTATTTCAAGCATTAATATTGTTGAGATCAAATTCTTCAAGAATCATCTATATAATTATGTTTACTTTGGTTGTCTTTTAAAAGGGTTTTTATTAAATTTATATCCTTACTTTCCTTTATATCTACAAAATTTTATAATTTTCTATATTCACATATTTAACCACGTTTTATCAAAGCCACCCAATAACATCACTTTCTACACCAACTTGTATCAAATTTTTTTTTATTAGGTTTGTGCTGGGTAATGAGATTTAAAAGGTTTAACAAAAAATATATACTTCCAATATTTAATTATTGCATTTTTAAAACATGAAATTTGTTGTCTATTTATTTCATGAATTGTAAAATCATTACGTAGATAACATTGGGTAGAATTTTATTAAAAGATTAATTTTCATTCAATATTTTTTTTATTTATAAAAAGTAGGTTTAACACAAATACATTTGCATATATTTTTATAATTAGCATTATTCAAACTGAATACGTAATACTAACACACTTAATTCTTCTTCTAACACTTCTTTTGCTTCTGTTATTCAATGGTTAAAAATTTATAATTTATTTGATATTACTTGACCGTTCTCATTGCTCCACCACACATTCTCAATTAGATTGTCCCAGACTTCATAGTTTAAGATGCCCCAATGCATTGAAATTCTTAGAATATGATTATCTTTAGATCCACTGGATATTTTGAACTGGGATATCTTACATTTCCTATGTATTACATAGTATGTAATGCACATATTTTAAATGTTAAAACTTTCGATTAATAATTTTCACATATAAGACACCACTGTTTGCAACAATATATCTAGAAAATCTCTAATCTATGTAAACTTGTTTGATGGGACGTCTCGGTACAGGCAAGGGAAGGCAATCGACTTGATTCAGACAGTTTATTTCATACGTGTCATTACATAGAAAATTGATCACTTGTCATAGTTTTACATTGAAAGAATGGTTTTTGACTCATAACTGCATCCCATTGGCTAACCATTGACAGACATTAAATAGAGAGCTGTTAGTCAGCAAATCGAACATTTGTAGTTCGGTCATGATTGCGTGGTGAATGTAGGCTGACATGTATTGAGAAAAGTTTTTCAAATTCCAAGTAATTTTTCAACATATTTTTAATTCAGTCCTATTCTCGCTCTTAACCCTTTCAATGCCATAAATCACATGCCTCTAGCGATCGCATTTTTTTGGTCTAGCGATTGAACAATTCAGAATCTTTTTTGTCAAATTTATTCTCATTCTCTCTTAAAAGCCCCCTGATTGTAAATGAAATTGTTAATATTTTTATAAGTTTGAGGTCACCGTTCACAATTTAAAGGTTTAACACAGAGCCAAAAAGTGACCAGTATACTGGTCGATTCACTCAACTAAAAAACCAGTATACTGGTCGGTCAGTGTACTATTCTCTCAACTAACGGAAAGCTTTCCTGCATAAAGCACCTTCACTGCAACATCTGATCGACCAGTATACTGGTCGATCCTTAAAGTTGACTTCTATGAAATGCATGAATCGACCAATATACTGGCCGATCAACTAAACGATCAGTATACTGGTCAGTTTATTGGTTGTGTGAAGGTATTTGTTTACATTATTTTTTTTAGGTTTAGGTTTTTAGGTTTGGTTTAGGTGGTTAGGATTAGGTTAGGTTAGGTTTAGGTGGTTAGGCAGGAGTGGGCGTCTGTTAGGATAGAGTTAGGTTAGGTTTATGTGCTTAGGAAGGTGTGGGCGTCGGTTAGGATATGGTTAGGTTAGGTTTAGGTTGTTAGGGAGGTGTGGTTAGGGATTCGGTTTAGGTCGGATAGGAGGTTAGGTAGATGTTTTGTTTTCGCTTACACTCGACTATTCCCCATAATACCAATTTTGGGGGACATTACTTTTAAAATACATTCAAAGGCTTCAAATTTAGCACCCGCAGGGCCCACTAGTTAAGAACTCACTCAATGTTCATTCAATCATCATATGAGTCGTTCAGAGGCAAAATCGGTCAACTCCATTTTTTCACATTTTGATATTACTGAGTTTTTTATTAGAACGACTCTGTCAACGACATTATGATGAAAACGTGTTCATTTAATGCTAATATCTTTGAAAAATAACTCTGGGTCAATTATTTGTCAATATTTTCCATAATATAACACTAATTCATATACCAGGTTAATAAGTTCAAATTATTTTCAGAGGCAAATCCGGTTAACTCCATCTGTTGTTGGTACTAATAATGAAGTCTTATTAGAATGCCGCAATATATGACTTTCTAATGTTCTATTATCTAATTAGAATGCTTACCTGCACATTCAGTCCAGAATTGAATTTATCAACATCGAATTTAATAATTGTATGAATATTCAAAATGAAATAAAAAGGAAATACATAAAATGTGAGATTCACGAGATTGCAGATGCTCATATGCGCAAAAAGATATCCTGGTCTACATTTAAACACAAACCTATTAAATTGACTTTAAATTGTTGTAATATGAAAAATACAAAAATAGATTTTAGTCTATTAAAACTTGTCCAGATCAATGAGATTTCTGCTGAGATATGT
The DNA here is from genome assembly GCA_023373905.1 of Rhizoglyphus robini. Taxonomy (NCBI): domain Eukaryota; kingdom Metazoa; phylum Arthropoda; class Arachnida; order Sarcoptiformes; family Acaridae; genus Rhizoglyphus; species Rhizoglyphus robini. The sequence goes on from JAKIJQ010000044.1 coordinate 394,349, forward strand.
GAATTAAACTTTAAATTTCCTATGGTAAGCGGTTGAATTTTTTCTTCCAATTAAATTTCTTCCAAGAAAAATTTTGAATAATTAAATCATTTTTGAAGAAACAACAAATATTTTCAAATTAAAATTTATTCTGGTTTACAGAAGCAATAAAAAGATAAAAATTAAATTTAATACAGATGAAAATTAATGATTTGTTTCTGACAAAAATCTCATAAGATTAATACAAACAAAAAATCATATGAACCAGTAAACTGGGTAAAGTTTAAGGTTTAATGTATAAGGAAATTATATAGAATGGCTAAGAATAATAAAAACGATGATATATTTTCAATAATTAATTTGTTTATATATTTTTAGCGAGACTCTTTTTAGAGTCGTAAGCTTATGCTATTGCCATCGTGTCCGTCTGTCTGTCTGTCTGTCTGTCTGTTAACCTTTGACCATATTCTGCGAGAACCGTAGATCCTAAAATTATCAAATTTGGCATACATACTCTTGGGAATATATGTAATCGAATACTCAAAATTAACTTGGGCGCCATGGAACATTAAGCCTAATTCTGAGTGGCGCCAAGTTAAAAAAAGATTTTGTGTGTTCACTACTAGGAAAATTATGAACAAATGTGTTGTACATTTTAAATAAAAATATTGGTCCCAATACACCTCTTTAGTGATCTAAATGGATCAAATAAAGTCGTTTTAAAAATTTCTCAGTTGATAGTTCGTTTCTATTTTATTTTTAAAGAGTCTCGCACTTTGCCTGGCTTGCCAGACAATCTTATTTATTATATCATTAATATCGGTTTCAAAATATTTTTCAATTCCATCTTAGCAGCTTCGATTTGTTAGTGAATGTGCTCATTTTACTTTTTTCTCAATAAATTTCAGAAGCAAAATCGGTCAACTCCATTAATTTTTTTAATAATTGACCTAGCATTGAAAAACAATTATGTTTCTACAATTATATACTTAATTCTGATAAAATGAAGCACAATTGACATTTCTAGTTGCTAAAATATTTATTTATTTATTTATAAAAAGTTTATTCAAAAAGTGACTCCAAAACTGGGTTCAAAAATAAGAAAATTGAGGTTATGGTAGTCAATTCGATTTCATTGACCAATCAGTTCCATCTTCTCTACTTTGCTTCGTTCACATTCAATTTGACTATGATTTAATTTTTTAGTTTCACTTTCTATTTTCGCTTCATCCGACCAATATCGACATTCCTATGTGATTTAATCTTTCATATCGTTTCGAATTTGTTAGTTTTATTTAGCATATTCTTGTTTCGAGTTTGATTTGGCCAACATCGCCATTTCATCATCATCACTGCGGCAATTTGATTCTAGTTCACTTCATTCGACAACTACAACTACTATCTGACTTATTATATTATTTGACTGTGATTTAATTTCTATGACGATTTGTTGTAATTTACTTTGTTTCCATTTTAGCTTTTCCCTGTGTGTCCATAGTGGTTTGTACCAGGTATATTTTATCAGTTTCAATCATATTTGTTTGTGCTCTTTGTATAATCAAAAATAAATAATCCCAAATCGGTTTCTATTGATTCAATCAATAGTGACCATATCTCAATAAAATATTCTGTTTAAAATAAATCTCACGCCTAATTAATTGTCTTTGGAGTTGTTGAACACATATCAAAATAGTAAATGAATAATCAAAAATAAATAACTACTCAGAAAGTTTTACTAAAAAAAATGAAGTCAGCAAAAATATTTTAATCATGATAGCTGTTTAGACTTACGGCAAAAAGTAATTTGATTTAATTTAAAAGTAAAAAATTAATAAAATATTAAACGACGAAAAACATAGCAAGTAAAAAATAAGTACTACAGCTAGACTGACGGGGGCAAAACTCAAAAACAAAGTAACGTCCTTTATGAACGCACGCGCGTCATCCTTCAAGCTCTACAGAGAAGTTATTTTTCAGGGGCTCGAGACTCCAGATCGGCGGCCTACACTATGTTGTGTCTGATGATATAACGATTCGCCCACAGTTTGAGACGCAGGTCAATGGGCGGAATTTTTGCCAGGACGAGTGAAGCTTCTAGTGAAATGGTTCGATATCCTCTTGTGATCATCAGTGCAAATGATCGTTGAGTGGATAGCAGTGTGGCTTTGTTGGTTTCGTTGAGACCTCCAATCCACGCAGGACATGCGTAGCACAGCAATGGTTCGATTGCACCGTTGTACAGTACTCTGAGTACGCTGCCCGATAGTCCCCAACCATTTCCGGTCGTCCTCAGGATCCGTTGGACTATTTTCACGGTTTTGGCGCAGACGTACCCGATGTGCTGGTTCCATGATTGCTTTGGGTCAAAGACAACACCAAGGTACTTCATCTTGGAGACAAGCTCAATCTCCAACCCGTTCATTTTCAAAACAGGTTCACGGTAGCTGTAGTCGTGCTGTCTTGTCGCAAGCATAGCTTGTGTCTTGGAAGGGTTGAATTTCAACTTGTTGTCACTTCCCCATTTGGCGATTATCTCGAGAGCACAGTTTGCCTTTTGTTCACATTCGTTTTCGTCTCTCCCCTCAATGGCCACGAAACCATCATCGGCAAACGCTTGATGTAGTTAGATTTAATTCTTATAAATGTTTATTTTGTTAATGAATTGATTGAGAAAAACATTTTTAACTTATAGCATTTTTTAAAAAATGCTTCGTCCGTTTGCAAAAACTAATTCTTCCATTTATACCAAGTTTTTGGTTTTCGGCTATTCATATTCAAACAGAACAAATGATGTAAGGATTTTATCTTCGGATGTTCTTGTTAGCAACGATCATAGAGCATTTTTATGTGTAGACCAATAAGTACAGTCGATCGTATAGTCATTATTGGCACTGACAAGACAATGTGAGTCAATGCTGACCTTCATCAGTCTTCTAGTTGTTTAATCCTGAAATTAACAAAAAATTCCCAGTTCTCACAAAACAGAAATTAATTTAATATAATCGAGTCTTTTTAGGTTAAATGTAACAAAATTAAACGATTAACAAGTACGTTTTTTATCAACAATTTGTTACCACCATTTAATTAAACAGATTTTTATCTTTTTGCCAATTGACATATTTCTAAAAAAGGTTACTTTTCTTGATTCTTTTTCAAACTATATAAAAATTGCTTTTAGAAGTTTTTAAGGATTTGGAATGACGATCACAATTTTATTGTCTGTCACCTTTATCTTTTATTCCATTGCAGATCACAGCACAATCCAATTGAATATGTTCGTGCTCTATTTTATGCACCAATATCATTTTTTAAAAGTGATTTTATAGAATATCAAAAATGTAAAGCATGAATTGATTCAAAGAACATACTCTTTATGTTTACTTAGTCAACCAGAACTATATATTTTAATTAAATTGGGTTTTTTTTTCTCAAAATCGCCTTAAAAGGTTTCAATTTTAAAACGTTTCTGCAATTCATACAAAATACATAAATAGAAGTGTATAAAATAATATCATAAATTATTTTGAACAACCCAGGTAATTCTCAAACTGTGTCCAATTGAGTATAGAAAAGTTTTCCCCCCCAAACCGTGTGACCACCGAGTCCAAACATCTCCAGACATAGTGAAAAGTGTCATTTTGAACAACCCAGGTAATTCTCAAACTGTGTCCAATTGAGTATAGAAAAGTTTTCCCCCCAAACCGTGTGACCACCCAGCTTAAACATCTCCAGACATAGTGAAAAGTGTCATTTTGAACAACCCAGGTAATTCTCAAACTGTGTCCAATTGAGTATAGAAAAGTTTTCCCCCCCAAACCGTGTGACCACCCAGCTTAAACATCTCCAGACATAGTGAAAAGTGTCATTTTGAACAACTCAGGTAATTCTCAAACTGTGTCCAATTGAGTATAGAAAAGTTTTCCCCCCAAACCGTGTGACCACCGAGTCCAAACATCTCCAGACATAGTGAAAAGTTTTCCCCCCAAACCGTGTGACCACCGAGTCCAAACATCTCCAGACATAGTGAAAAGTGTCATTTTGAACAACCCAGGTAATTCTCAAACTGTGTCCAATTGAGTATAGAAAAGTTTTCCCCCCAAACCGTGTGACCACCCAGCTTAAACATCTCCAGACATAGTGAAAAGTGTCATTTTGAACAACCCAGGTAATTCTCAAACTGTGTCCAATTGAGTATAGAAAAGTTTTCCCCCAAACCGTGTGACCACCGAGTCCAAACATCTCCAGACATAGTGAAAAGTGTCATTTTGAACAACCCAGGTAATTCTCAAACTGTGTCCAATTGAGTATAGAAAAGTTTTCCCCCAAACCGTGTGACCACCGAGTCCAAACATCTCCAGACATAGTGAAAAGTGTCATTTTGAACAACCCAGGTAATTCTCAAACTGTGTCCAATTGAGTATAGAAAAGTTTTCCCCCAAACCGTGTGACCACCCAGCTTAAACATCTCCAGACATAGTGAAAAGTGTCATTTTGAACAACCCAGGTAATTCTCAAACTGTGTCCAATTGAGTATAGAAAAGTTTTGCCCCCAAACCGTGTGACCACCGAGTCCAAACATCTCCAGACATAGTGAAAAGTGTCATTTTGAACAACCCAGGTAATTCTCAAACTGTGTCCAATTGAGTATAGAAAAGTTTTCCCCCCAAACCGTGTGACCACCGAGTCCAAACATCTCCAGACATAGTGAAAAGTGTCATTTTGAACAACCCAGGTAATTCTCAAACTGTGTCCAATTGAGTATAGAAAAGTTTTCCCCCCAAACCGTGTGACCACCCAGCTTAAACATCTCCAGACATAGTGAAAAGTGTCATTTTGAACAACCCAGGTAATTCTCAAACTGTGTCCAATTGAGTATAGAAAAGTTTTTCCCCCCAAACCGTGTGACCACCCAGCTTAAACATCTCCAGACATAGTGAAAAGTGTCATTTTGAACAACCCAGGTAATTCTCAAACTGTGTCCAATTGAGTATAGAAAAGTTTTGCCCCCAAACCGTGTGACCACCGAGTCCAAACATCTCCAGACATAGTGAAAAGTGTCATTTTGAACAACCCAGGTAATTCTCAAACTGTGTCCAATTGAGTATAGAAAAGTTTTCCCCCCAAACCGTGTGACCACCGAGTCCAAACATCTCCAGACATAGTGAAAAGTGTCATTTTGAACAACCCAGGTAATTCTCAAACTGTGTCCAATTGAGTATAGAAAAGTTTTCCCCCCAAACCGTGTGACCACCGAGTCCAAACATCTCCAGACATAGTGAAAAGTGTCATTTTGAACAACCCAGGTAATTCTCAAACTGTGTCCAATTGAGTATAGAAAAGTTTTCCCCCCAAACCGTGTGACCACCGAGTCCAAACATCTCCAGACATAGTGAAAAGTGTCATTTTGAACAACCCAGGTAATTCTCAAACTGTGTCCAATTGAGTATAGAAAAGTTTTCCCCCAAACCGTGTGACCACCGAGTCCAAACATCTCCAGACATAGTGAAAAGTGTCATTTTGAACAACCCAGGTAATTCTCAAACTGTGTCCAATTGAGTATAGAAAAGTTTTCCCCCCAAACCGTGTGACCACCCAGCTTAAACATCTCCAGACATAGTGAAAAGTGTCATTTTGAACAACCCAGGTAATTCTCAAACTGTGTCCAATTGAGTATAGAAAAGTTTTGCCCCCCAAACCGTGTGACCACCGAGTCCAAACATCTCCAGACATAGTGAAAAGTGTCATTTTGAACAACCCAGGTAATTCTCAAACTGTGTCCAATTGAGTATAGAAAAGTTTTCCCCCCAAACCGTGTGACCACCGAGTCCAAACATCTCCAGACATAGTGAAAAGTGTCATTTTGAACAACCCAGGTAATTCTCAAACTGTGTCCAATTGAGTATAGAAAAGTTTTCCCCCCAAACCGTGTGACCACCCAGCTTAAACATCTCCAGACATACCCAGGCGGAATTTTTTGCCCTTTGAACGGCGTTCAAATCTACTAGTCGCTACCCTTTGAACGCCCTTGAAATCTGCTACAAATGAACAAAATTAGCAAACTTTAAAGGGATTCAAATGCTTACTAGATGCAGTGCAGCGTGCATTCAGGAGAGTCTACTGCCAGTACCCTACATATAGTTTGTGCATAGATACTCGTTTTGATAATTTTTCATTTTATTAATTAGATCAAAAAAATAGATAAGCAAAGAATGATACATAAATTATACATAAATTAACAAATGAATATTGAAATAAATCGGCAAGATTATCTTGAGTTGATTTCACGTTGAGTCTTGCAAGTTCACAAATGAGATTCTTTATCTTGTGTTTTGTTATCATGTTCTGGTTGTCCCAAAAATAATCATAAAGAACGGGTAGACCATATAGAAATCAGGATTCTTCAAATCAATAATAAATGCTGTAAAATTAATAAACGTCAGTATGAATTTAAACAATAACAAACTTGAATTACCAAAAATTATTTTGATTATTTTGATATTGAAGACTTCTGCATTAGTACATCCATAATACTATGATAATATACTTCAAAGAATATGACATGGAATGACTTGAAATAATCTAAGAATCTAATATTCAAAGCATGAATCCGAAGTGCAGTAAACTTGTCATTTGCCAATAAAATAAGTTTTGATTTGAGTTTAACATTTTGAGCAAAAAACAATTAAAACTTATTTTGGACTGTTGCACTGAGAGGGGAGATAAAAAAATTTCACGAGATTGACACTTGAAAATTTAGTTGAAAACGCCTTGATAACGAGTTTTGTACAGAGGACTTGCATTTTGATAATCAAATAGTTGACCATCAATATTCACATAAAGAATGAAAGTTGGGCAAACTTTCAGTTTATAACACTGATTAACGATTTATATATGCACCAGAACAATAATATTGAAGTGTAATAAGAATAAGTTGCTGAAAAATCCAAAAACAGAAATTGAAAATATCAAGAAATCACTATGTTGGCCAGCAACACACACGACACAAACACAACAGCCAAACACTTCTCAACGGATCAAATGAGCGAGTACAGTGAGAGTAAGGCAGGGCGGTCCATTCCTTCTTTATTCAAATGCCATACAGTCAGTACAATCGATACTATCGATAGTTAACAATCGATATTTTAAGTTATTTTTTGAATAAATTCTGTTAATTCATAATATGACTAACTCGGACTAATTACCGGGAATATCTTACCCGAACAATTATCCGGACTAATTACCCGATCAATTACCGGAAATAGCTTCCCTGAACAATTGTCCGGACTAATTGCCCGATCAATTACCGGAAATAGCTTACCCGAACAATTGTCCGGACTAATTGCCCGACCAATTACCGGGAATATCTTACCCGAACAATTGTCCGGACTAATTACCCGATCAATTACCGGGAATAACTTTCCATTGTTGCAGTTATGACACCCGACTAACAAATATTATTCAACATTTCAAACCATTTCAATATTACTTGAAATCAAGTAATGTAGAAAGGCTATGAAAGGGTCAAGTAGTTTTCAAGCAAAATTCCAAGGACCAAGCTACTTTGAAGCTGTTCTCAAAGGGCAAGTCCCTTTAAATGCCTTTGGCTTTGTTGCAAAATTCCGCCTGGGTAGTGAAAAGTGTCATTTTGAACAACCCAGGTAATTCTCAAACTGTGTCCAATTGAGTATAGAAAAGTTTTCCCCCCAAACCGTGTGACCACCGAGTCCAAACATCTCCAGACATAGTGAAAAGTGTCATTTTGAACAACCCAGGTAATTCTCAAACTGTGTCCAATTGAGTATAGAAAAGTTTTCCCCCAAACCGTGTGACCACCGAGTCCAAACATCTCCAGACATAGTGAAAAGTGTCATTTTGAACAACCCAGGTAATTCTCAAACTGTGTCCAATTGAGTATTCAAACATGCGATTAACTTTAATAGGAATTTGATGCATTTGTTGAAGAAACTCTGTAACTCTACTCTGCAGCATGACAGGTTTGTTAAAGATTATCGATACTTTTAAAATAGGCTTTTAAAAAAACACAGCATGCTCAAGGTTTCATCTGCCAGTCTAGATTTATTACAAAAGTTACCTGGTATTGAAAAAGCTTTTTCACAGTCAATACTTGATGGTCGAATAGTTTCAAGAATTGTTTTGATTGGTTCGAGGCGCTTTCCAAGACAACCGGTTCTTTCGAGCAAATCCATTTCATTAGTAATTTGAACAATAGGATTTGAGTTTGTATTCAGAGTTGCCTTTTTTGATTATACAAAATTTTGTTTGTTTTATTTGATTTACAGATATTTTGATCAATTTGAGCCTTTACATGGCTCTCGGTCCATTTTGATTAGTCATATGGACTTGATAATACAAAATTTTGTTTGTTTTATTTGATTTACAGATATTTTGATCAATTTGAGCCTTTACATGGCTCTCGGTCCATTTTGATTAGTCATATGGACTTGATAATACAAAAATTTTGTTTGTTTTATTTGATTTACAGATATTTTGATCAATTTGAGCCTTTACATGGCTCTCGGTCCATTTTGAGGTCTTACCCCCTGAGCGTGCGCCTCTTGTGCGAGTCCACATAAACGTGCACATATTTACGAGTCCGCTTTTACGTGCATGTTTTCACGTGTGCATATTTACGTGCCCACTTTTACTGTATATGTACTATTACTAATACTATATGCACTTTTAATTTAAATGTCTTCAAATTCAGGAACATTCGAATCTTCACATTCAAAATAAAAAAACTGATCCATGATTTCAGAATCGTCAATTTCTTCTTCAAGATCTTTTTCTTCATTTCCAAGTTCTGCAACAGTTGATGAAATTACATCGTTTTTGTAAAACGTTGCTTTAATTGCATTTTGTATTGCATGAACAATACACTTTTGCAGAGGAATTTCTGCACAACTGGAAACAGTTTCATTAATCAAAGCTCCATCAGATGTAAGTGCAACAAAATCGTCCCACTTAAGATTAAAATGTTCGAGTTTTTTAGAAATACAAAGAAAAAGATGTTCGCCTATAAATATAAATGAAATATAGATCAAAGCCAAATCATAAAAGAATTGTTTACCTTTTTTGGCAGATGGAGAAATGTTGCTATTGTTTTCTTTAATAACTCTAATTAAACCAAGATTCCAAAATCTTTTATCCGAATGAACAATAAGAGCCAAGTATTTTCTGTTTCGAATTGAAGTCCATTCGTCAAATGATAAAGACAAGAACCCAATGCGTTTGAGATCTTCTTTAATTTCAAATTGAATGCGCTTCTCTGCGTCTTGCCCAAAATGAAATACGCGCTTTCTAATTGAGTTAGGTGATGTTGGAAGGGTGTCATGTTGACAAACTTTATCTTGAGAAATTAATTTTTTATTTATCGTGGTTTCAGTCTAAGTCCATCGTATAAGTTTTTCGATTTGGCTAATTTGTAAAAAGGAAAGCCATCGATTGCAGCAAATTGTGCCAATAAAGCATTCAAAGTATCATGTTTGATGACCGGTAAAAAATACAGTGATTCGAGGTTGATTGTTTACGACAATAGAATCGTCTGAAGTTAATTCTGTTGTAGATGACGAGTTGGTCAATTGGGTTTGGCTTGAAGAGACAGGAATTTGTGGATCAATGAAAATTTTATGTTGAGTTTTAAGATGAGATCGCAATCCTGTGGTGTTTCGAATAAAAAATTGTCCACAGCCAACTTGTTTTCCATTTTTGATTGCGTTGCATTTGGCTTTTTCTTTGCCAAGAACAGTCACTTTTGAGAAATGATCCCAGACGTTTGACGCAATTTTTCCATTAGAATTCATTTTATTCTGTAACAAATAATTATAAATTATAATAATTAACATTCAACATTCCGTTTTGAATACATACGGAGTATTTAAAAATGAATTAAAAAACTTAAAAAATACGTAATTGAAGTGTAAAGTGATAGACGATAATCACTGATAGTAAAGATACATTGATAAAACAAAAACAAAGCAAACAAAGAAAACTTTACTCTCGTGGCGCCAAAAAACATAATGACAGAGTGTGTTATGTCAATTTTGTGTTTGTCTTACTAGTTGCAGCTGCAAACTAAAAACAACAACAATGTGTTCAAGGAGAGAAAAATTCCATTCCCTTTCTCATGAAAAAAACTGTCAGAATATGTGCTCCCTCACTACTCAACCACTTACTGTAAAACACTACTCACACTTAGTCACATGCTGCTGTTAACATAGTCGACCATCACCACGCGGAGTGATTCAGCAACACTGCCCTTTCCTCTATTTAAGCCTGCTGGCTGAAGCAGTCAATCACTGAGTTCCTTGTATGTTTTCTGATCGGTTGTCTTTATGACTTGTGCTAACGCACCTCTTTGCTTTACAGATCGTATCTACTTCAGATGTTCTATTTCTTGTGTGGTTCTTGATCTCGGTCCAGTGAACCAAGCAAGCTGAGGTGGACTCTAATCTTTGGTCTCCTTCATCAAATCATCTCTATTAAGAAGACTCTTTTGTATTTCATTCCTCACCAATAAAAGCTTTTAACTTAACAAAAACTACGATAATAGGATTTGTTTTGAGTTTAACATTGAGCTGTTGGCCAGTTGAAACACTCGCTTCCTGTGTCTTCAGTAGCTCACATGCATTTAAACATATTTCACTTGTTGAATTTATTGCCTTGTTCAACAGAAATTAAGAAAAAACGTCTATGTGCGCGCATAGAGTTGCAAAGATTTACCCTCTTTTCTCTCAAATGTACCGTGACAACACAATTTGCAGACTTTTCTTTTGTTGTGAGTGAAGGAATAAGGCAGTAATATTACAAATAGAAAGTCTAAACACAGACAAAGTTTTACCGGTAAATATTTTGACTCGGTAATTACCGGTAAATGGTAATTACCACAAGTGGGACCCTGCGGGTGCTAAATTTGAGTCAAGCTTATTTTCGTAAATAAGTAACACCTTGGGCATAGAAACTGATGCTCGTGGTGTGTAGTCTGAGCGTAAGCAAAGACACCTAACCTACCTAACACCATAAAAAGACCCAATCCTACACGGCACCTAACCTAACCCAAAACCCATTCTAACACGGCACCTAACCAAACCACCTCTTTTATTGCATCTTCATCCCAAGCATCATCACCCCAAGTTCTCCAAACGGACGATTTAATTATCGAGGGTGCGTCTACGTCGAGAACTACAAAACTAACAAAATCCATCGGGGCAACGGTGGCTCGTTCCAGAAACATCAACGTCACACTGCCACCCACCCCTCTCATTGCACCATCAACACAATCTTCCCTGACGGACGACTCACTGGATGTCTTGCAAGATACGAGACAAATCATCTTGAAGTTATATTCAGAAGTTGCCGCGCTCAAAGTGTCCTTGAATTCCAAGCAGGATAAACAACCATGTGTCCACCTTCAAGCTACTCCCGCTGAACCCGTAATGCCCACTGAAGTGACTCAACAATCTCTTTCTGCCCTGCCACCATGCGTGTTTACCTTGTTCGTTGTGCCCAAAGGTACAAAAAAGGGACAAAAAATGGTACGAAAAATGGTACGAAAAATGGCACGAAAAATGGTACAAAAAATGGTACAGAAATGTCACCAAAACAAGTTCATGACTTGGTGACCGGCAAGTTCGAGACTGATCTCCATGGCATAACGGACATTCGCACAATCAGCCTTGGCATTGCCATTGACTTCAAGACCAGCAATGACCGAGCAGAGTTTGAACGTATTTTGCTTGACACGGAGCCACTCAAGTACTGTCTCGACTGTGAATTTCCCGATTGGGTTCTCCCGACAGTTGAAATCGGAGGAATCCCTAAACAGTGGTCGTGGGATAGAGTGGTTGACAAACTGACCCAAGCTGATCAACCTCTGCATGGCTACCATGAATTTCTGATTGACACGGAAAATTGGAAAAAAGAGGTCAGCCATGAACATAAAAACGCCAAGGCCTATTACATTAGTGTCAATCCAGAGATATTTCAAGCACTCCGCAGAAACAACTTTGAATTTGACCTAAATTTTGGCTACGGAAAAATCATCGCCAAAGAAGTCATCAATGTAAGACAATGCCAAAAATGTCTTCGTTTCGATCACAAGACCAGCGAACATAATTCCAAAGTCGAACATCGAGTAAATGAATGCACTTGTGCTAAATGTGCAGGCTAAGAGCCGAATAACGCAGGCCAAAAGCAAAAGGGGCGTTTCTGTATATTTTCAAATAGACTGGATGTGATAAAGTTTTAATCACAACGCGCGATGAAGCAGACGCCGGGCACCAGGCAACAACAGCAAATGTTCTAGTAGCAACCCAATACAGGTGCATACTGAACTACAGAACCATACTAAGAGTACTTATCCCACAATTGGGGTAATTTGATCTTATCCCACAATTAGTGGGTGTGTGGTTTTATAGCACAATTGGACTGTAATTTTTACTTCTTTGTAACATTTCCCCCAACTTACTGTCCAGGAATATCCCAAAATGAATAAAAAGTCCCCCATTTGATACAATGAAGCAATGATACTAAACAAATACTTGATGACAAAATGATAACCATCTCTTCAGTCACACAATTCTGTGATGAGATTCGTTATGGTTGATTAACAAATTGTGTATTGAACTAAACAAGCGAGCGAAGATATTCAAGTATTGGTTGAAGAGTCGAAAGCGTTGCATTCTCTAAATGTTTATTCTCACTTAAATGAGGAATAATTAGATTAGAGCGCGATTAGATAAAATCCTTTTGACCATTCAATTGGGGGAACCAGATTTGTGGATAAGACCCAACAACCTCAATTGTGGGATAAGTACTCTTAGTATGGTTCTGTAGTTCAGTCTGCACCTATATTGGGTTGCTACTAGAACATTTGCTGTTGTTGCCTGGTGCCCGGCGTCTGCTTCAACGCGCTTTGTGATTAAAACCTTATCACATCCAGTCTATTTGAAAATATACAGAAACGCCCCTTTTGCTTTTGGCCTGCGTTATTCGGCTATTAGTCAGATCCTCCCGGTTGTCAAGAAGGCTGGTAGGAAAGAGGTGTTTGATGCGTGCGTCAAGAAACATCCTCTTTGGCCTACTCTTGACAAATTGGTGTTGACTCAGAATCGGCGGTGTGAAGAGCCTGTTTACCAGCGGTATATTCTACGTATTGGTAATGGTGATGAGGGCATTGTGCCTCCAGGTTCTCTTGATGATGGTAAAAAACTGGTTACTCTGCGTGAAGATTTGTTGGTGCATTCGCTAACTGAGCTGATTGAGAAAACCTTCACTGTTGAAGTGATGCAAGATTCTGCAAAACTATCAAAATCGTCAATTCTGTGTGGTCGCAATCATGACTCACGTATGATCAACGATTTAGTGCGCGATCGCTATAGTAATTTTCTGTATCGTAATATTCCACGTGACAGACGACCAAAGTACATGTAATTTTAGAATTATTTGTACGTTCCAGAACAAATAGACCAAAATTGAAATTGAAGTTTTATTTGATTAAAAACGGAAAATAATAAACTGGAAGTGAGACAGAGTGGAAAGGCAGACAAAAATAGAATAGCTAAAGGGGAAAGTTGGTTGGTTGCAGACTGATTGACCTATGACCTAACATGAGGAAGGTTGATTTGAACAGGTGGCGACTCCAAGGTGAAGAGACCAAGTTGAATATTGCAGGATGAGAGTTCACGGGAGATAATTTCGACAATCACAGAATCCAATGAGAAGATGGTGGATTTGAGATGACCGTGGATGAGCTGCACGGGGATATGGCCGAATCAAAGTTGACCAGCGACGGGACCTGTGTTTTATAGACAATTTCGTTCGGACACACAAAGGGGATAAGGGTAAAACAGCTAAGCTCGACCACGAAGTGGCGGCAATAATAAAAGTTGTGTGGCTGTGTATGTAATTCAAGTGCAAAGACTCGAGCTGACGGAAATGACAAAGACAGAAAGTGTTGCTTCCAATCAAGATGCTAAATCAATGATAGCACTTGTGGAAAGGGCAAGACGAGGACTAATCCGAAGAGAAAATCGACAAATATGGGGTTTGGGATATTTTGGGTTAGATTATCGAGTTCATTTCGATCGAGGGAGTGTGAGAACCTGCAAGGTTTGCAAAGATTGAGATTGATTGACATTTGGTTGTTGCTAATGAAATGAACGTTTTCGCTGACCAAGTCTGTCAAGTCGAGACGACACAACATGACACAGTTAGAGTTTCATTCATTCACCTTATCATCGAACACATTCGAGAAGCAGAGAAGAGGAAGATATCACATACATAACTCACTACACGCACTCAATGAACTGATTGATAACTGACAGACTGATTAGAGAGGAGAGCAAAGTTTAATCGAATAAAATATGAGAAAATATTAATTTTATTTTTATTGTTGATTGAAATTCTCTATCTGATAAAAATTCGATTATTACATCATCGCACGTTAACCGAACACGGGGGGTTGAAACAGAAAATTGTTGATTGATTGAATAGAATAGTAGATTGCATTAAATTGAAGAACTGAATGATTGATAAAAGATTGATTGTGTGATGATGAGATTTTGAGTTGGAGAAAAGGTGAGATGGTGTGTTGGTTTGGTTGGTTGGTTGGTTGGTTGGTTGGTTGGTTGGTTGGTTGGTTGGTTGGTTGGTTGGTTGGTTGGTTGGTTGGTTGGTTGGTTGGTTGGTTGGTTGGTTGGTTGGTTGGTTGGTTGGTTGGTTGGTTGGTTGGTTGGTTGGTTGGTTGGTTGGTTGGTTGGTTGGTTGGTTGGTTGGTTGGTTGGTTGGTTGGTTGGTTGGTTGGTTGGTTGGTTGGTTGGTTGGTTGGTTGGTTGGTTGGTTGGTTGGTTGGTTGGTTGGTTGGTTGGTTGGTGCGAGGAGTGGGGGGAGCGGGGCGGGGGGTCCCGCTGGCAGCTTGCTGCCAGCGGTTTCGTCACAAGTCCCAAAGGCAAAACGTTAGTTTTGCGGGACTTGTACGAAATTATTTTTATTTTCCTCATTTTGTAATATTTTCTACATTAATTTCTGAAATTCAAATAAATCAGCAAAGGCATCAAAATATAATTTGATCAACCTTTCATGTATTATACTTGTATATAGTCAATTGAATAGGGTCAGTGCAATATGAAACCCGTTTGCCAACTTTATGTGGAAATCACAAACACAAACTTTGTTCACAATCATTCACAACAATCTGTTCATCCCTATACACTCATACACACACAATCATACAACCTTTAATTCAATCTGCAACACTTTGTGTTCATCATGGGTTCAAGTGGACCTACAATCTCTCATAACAAATGTAAAACCTTTTGTAAAATCTTGATCTAAATAAAATCTTTTTATACCTTAAAAAACCACCTAACCTAACCAACCCAAACCTATTCCTAACGACGCCCAACACCCACCTAACCACCTAACCTAACCCAAAACCTATCCTAACACGGCACCTAACCTAACCCAAACCCCATCCTTACACGGCACCTAACCTAACCTAACCTAATGCCAAGTTATCTCTCGATGATCTCTTTTGGATTGGGCGTGTTTGTCTACTATGGCGATTGTATCAACTCGACATTACCCACAAAGTTCGCTCTCTCAGTCTGTTGATTGGTCCAACCGACACTCAGTCTATCATCACCAATTCGTGTTTCACCCTCAAGTATCGCGATCTACTGCTAAACGAGGATGGCACGAGAATGTATCCGTCTCAATATTTGCAAAAATGGTTCCATCTCAGCATTGGTTCGAATTCCTTGAATTGGGCTGCTGAATTGTTATGTATCTTCCCGTGTATAACTCAACTCGAGATTGCTTTCAAATATGCTGGATCTCATGTTGATCCGAGACATGTTGTGCTCAGCTTCATGGTGACCTTACTCGCCCAGTGGTCTCCAGTGGTCAAATCGTTGAAGATCTATTTGCAAATCAATGAACTTATTAACCCGAGTTCCATTGACTCAATCGAATTTGCTGAAGAATCTATTCAAGTCATAACCTATTTAACGTGATCAACTCGATGCAATCATTGGAACATCTCACAATCGACACTGATACTCACTTTGAGCAATTTTTGAAAAAAGAACGCCTTTCCAGGCACATAGATCTTCCAATACTCGGTCAGCTGCGTGAATTCTACTTTCGATCAAGTGATTCATTTGGCGCTTGGTGTATTGAGAAATCACTCAAAAGTTTTGCTCTGTCAAACGATAATTTGAAACAAATTGGTGTGAATTTTCATCATAGTCAAGATCTTTTCAAGTATGTGCCTCAACTGGCAAGCAAGAATGCTCATTGCTCTAGTCAACAACTTATCACCATTCTCGAACATTTTGCATCAGTTCAGTTCGCTTTCTTCTCTTCAATTTATTCACCTAATCTATTAAACGGTGAATTGAACTTGATAACATCGCTACCGCAGTTGACATATCTTCATTATACTACATTATGCATTCCATACTCTCCAACTCAAGTACCACGCGAACAACCTCTTCAACTTACTTCAGTTCAAGTTTTGATCATTACCACTAGCTTCCATGCGACCCTTGGCACAGGGCTAGAGACCAAACGGTGCAACCGATTGACTTGAAAATTTAGGAGCATATACCTCAGGATGGGGGAATTTGGGGAAAGGTCAGGTTTTGTTCCAATTGGAACTTTGGTGAGAAAGTTATATATACCACCCATTTTTATGATTGCAAACGATTCTACTCGTCTTTCTGAGCATTTTGATATACAACTTGCCATAGAATCCATTTTGGAACCTAGGAATCCTGGAACCAAGTACCAGATAATGGCATTTTGAAACTAATTTGTCATCAAAAATGGATTCTACGGAAAAAATCATGCGGAATTGACCCCTCAAACATAAAAATCCACACAAGCAAAGCAAAGATACTCATTCTCAAAAAATGTCTATTTGGGACCCGGGATGTCTGTCCGTCCGTTCTAGGGCCAGACTAAATTTTTATTTTGAATAAGTTCCCGTTGATGGATATTGATAAAATCGGTACCATTTTCTTCAGGAATGTTAGTAGAATGCAATAGTCTTATCGTTTGGTTTCAAAAATGGATTTCCTGGAACAGGGTCCTAGGCCCTGGACCAAAGTCAAACAAATGGCCCAAAATGTACATCAAAATATCAGAAATGGGATCTACTTATAATTCTGAACATTTTGATATATAACTTGACTATATTAATCCTTGTCAACGTCTGATTTTGAATCCAACTACTGGGCTTACTTGTTTCCGAACGTACAAGTGATCGAATTGAACTTTAACGCTTACCATTGCCCGAATTCAACTTCATTTCGTCCACCCAGTTCTTTCGGTACAAAGCAAGAACATCAAAAAGTTGCATCAACTTTTGTGCAATGTCCCAAATTGCATCAAATTTACACGCGTGAAGAGATTAGAAGAATCTCAAAATCCTATTATGTGCTTGAAGTAGTGGAAGTTTTAGTATTTGAATGGACTGTTTTGCAGGTTCGTGATGGCAAGATTATTATTAATACAAAGCAGTCTTCGAATGTTTAGTGAAAAGTTGTGATTTTTATTTTCCAAGTCAAATGTTTTTTAAGTAATTTTGTATTGTTAATTTTTAAATTTGTATTAAAGTTTGTTTAATTTTTAATAAATATCTATATAATTACTACCTAATTAAGCGTTGAAAATTTATCATTACTGAGTTTTTATTCTTCATTCTTGATCCAAAATTTGTTACTATCCATGGAATTTTTGCTTGATAAGTGTACTGACCTTTTGTGTAAATAAAAATACATTTACTTTGACTTGCCTATTCAGATTGGAAGTAACGATATTTGTGAAAGTTTAGTGACAGTGAGTGATTGATAAAGTTTATCACTACAGTCACAACCAAAAGTGTTGATGCTGCTGCTTCTGTTCTGAACTTTGTCTGAACAGTTAACATCTGAGTCATTATTCGTTCATTTCTGTGCTCATAAAAGCTGTCCTGTCCTCTCTCATTTCCTTTGTGTCTGTTTGTCTGTTTGCTTAAGTCACATCTCAGTCTTCACCATGTCCATCACTCTGCACATCAATTCTTTGCCCGATCTCGTTTTGCGTCGAATCTTCTCTAAACTACCTCTCAGTAACCTTCTTCTTAGTGGACGACGTGTTTGTCATGTATGGGAATCTTACTGCACTGAAACCTGCAATCAAGTTCGCTCCCTGACCCTGTTGATTGGTTCATCCTCAGCTCAGTCTCTCATCACCAAGTCGTGTTTCACCCTCAAGTATCGCGATCTACTGCTCAACGATGATGGCACCCGAATGTATTCGTCACAACATTTGTCCAAATTCTTTCATCTCACCTTTGGTTCGTTTAATTTGGATGATTCTGCCCAATTGTCAAATATCTTTCCGCACATTACAACACTCGAGATTCCCATCAAATATGTTCAAGGTCAATTTCCGATGTTGCTTTTACTCGCCCAATGGTCTCCCATGCTCAAATCGCTGAAAATGTATCTTCAATTCAACGAAAATTGGTTTGAACCATTTAATGCTAAAGCAAAAAATGAAATTTTAAATCTATTGAAAGTGATCAACTCGATGCAATCCTTGGAGCATCTCACTTTGGATGCTGGCTTTTCTATTATCGAATTTTTGAAAATGACACATCCAGATTCAATTGATCTTCCAATTCTTAGTCATTTGCATGAATTTAACATCAAATCAGGCGATAGCAACCATATTATTGAGCAATCCTTAAAACGCTATGCGTTACCCAATGTTAATTTGAAACGAATTGGATTGCATTTTGGTCGCAACACTGATGAAGATATTTATGATCGTTTAGCTCAACTGGCAAGCAAGATTGTTTATACCTCTTTATATTTCAATTTCAACATACCGCGACACTTTTTGAATCAGTTCAGTTCGCTTTCTTCTTTTAGTTTTTCCCAATATCGTCCAAATCCATTCAACGGTGAATTGAACTCGTTGGCATCGCTACCACAGTTAAAATATCTTCATTATGCCACATTTGGCTCTCCATTTTCTCCAACTCGAGCTCAAGCACCACGTGAACAACTTTGTCAGCTTATCTCAGTTCAAGTGTTGATCATCTACACTTGTTGGAAGTCAACTTCCGATTTTGAATCCGACCTGTGGGCTCACTTGTTTCCCAACGTTCAAGTGATAGAATTGAACTTAGCAGTTTTTCCAAGCCACCTTTCCACAATGTCGCAACACATTCCTACAATCCATACAAAACAAGAACATCAAAAAGTTGCATCAATTTTTTCTCAATGCCCTAAATTGCATCATATTTACACGCGTGAAAAGATTGAAATAATCTCATATTCCTCATGTGAAGTTGTAGAAGTTTCAGCATTTGAATGGACTGTTCTGCAAGTTGGCGATCGCAATATTATTATTAATACAAACCAGTCTTCGAATGCATAGTGAAAAGTTATGATTTGTATGTTCGATATCAATTTTGTATATGCATTTTTTATTCTTAATTTTTAAATTCCAATCAAAGTTGGTATGATTTTTATTAAATATCTATACAGTAAAGTTCCGTTAATTCGAAGTTGGTTCGAATGCTGCTTCTGTTCTGAACTTTGTGAACAGTTAACAACTGAGTCATTGTTTGTTCATTTCTGTGCTTATAAAAAGCTGTCCTGTTCTCTCTCATTTGCTTTGTCTGTTTGTCTGTTTGCTTAAGTCACATCTCTGTCTTCACCATGTCCATCACTCTGCACATCAACTCTCTGTCCGATCTCGCCTTGCGTCGAATCTTCTCCAAAGTACCTCTTCAAGATCTTCTCAACGCGGATCGTGTTTATCCTCTATGGAAGTATTACCAACTGGAAACTGGCAAGCAAGTTCATTCCCTCAGTCTGTTGATTGGTTCATCCTCTGCTCAGTCTCTCATCACCAACTCGTGTTTCACCCTCAAGTATCGTGATCTACTGTTCAACGAGGATGGCACCAGAATGTATTCGTCTCAACATTTGCACAAACGTTTTCATCTCATCTATGGTTCGTTTACCCATGATAGTGTGAAGAAATTGTTGAATATCTTTCCTCGCATCACTAAACTCGAGATTGCCGTCAAATTTGTTCATGAAAAATTTTCAACTCAGTCTGATTTTGCCTTTACTCACCAAATGGTCTCCCATGCTCAAAAATGTCTGGAACCACAAATCTGGCTTTGTTCCACAAATACTGACGATGCTCTCAACATTACAGGATTATATGTAAACGACAGTGGAAAGCTGATTGTGAAACATTTTATTAGAAAATTTATTTATTACTTATTTTAACTGTTTGTACTTATCTTAAAAATACAAATAGTATAACAGAAAACCACTTTATTATTTCAGAGGTAAGTAGAAATTTAGAATGTGTCTAGCCAGAAGTCTTTTTCTATTCTATGATATCATAAAAACACTTATTTAACCTTTTAATTAAAGTAAAAAAAAGTAAGATAATTTTGTATTGTTAATGGGTTTTATATAAATCCAGTAATAAGAAATAATTAACAAGAAACGAGTCTTAATAGTTTTAAACATTTGGAGGAGGAATTGGACTGATGCACCAATCAATGGTACAATTATTTTGCTATTTAAGCGAACATTTTCTACAAAAGAGCATTATCGTTTGACTAACTTCGACCTCAACCAAGAAAAAATACTTCAAAATGGCCCCAAACAACAAGAAATACGATTTCTCCGGTAAAGTCGCCCTCGTTACTGGAAGCTCTTTAGGAATTGGTGCTGGAATTGCAATTCAATTTGCTCAATACGGCGCTAAAGTTGTCATTACTGGACGAAATGCTGCTAACTTGAAAAAAATTTGTAACTCAAATCGACAAAGTTTTTGTTGAAGTGAAGCCACGTCAAATTAACCTCTTCATGGTGTCATTTTGGGCAGGGTGCCCAAGACGAACCACAATAGCTAGCGGTCTGAAAATTTAGGAGCATACTCCCCTAGAATACCGCAACTGCGGAAAATTGTCAAAAGTTCCAATTGGATCGATTTCCGGGAACCCATTTCCGGTGTGGATTTTTTGAGTGAAATTATGTTTTTGGACCATTCTAAGACTTTTGGAGTCAAAATAAAAATTTTTGGACAACCGGAAGTTGGAGTTCTAAAATGGAACTTCCGGTTGCCGGCATAAAATTCCATTTTTAGCTTCAGAATCAAATTCTCCGTCCTTTTTCATAAAGAATATCATATTTTAATATTGAAATCCATGAAGTCTAAAAGAAGTAAATGGATTTCAAATTTTGTCTAATTTAGGCCGAAATTGACTATTGGACCAAATAAAAATGAAATTTTAAAATTTCTTTTATTTTACTTAGAATTAGCTGATTTTAGTGTTCTTATAAGCTATCTTTCATGAAAAAAGACGGAGAATCCGATTCTGAATTTAAAAATGTAATTTTGGAACAGGAACCGGAAGTTCAATTTTGGAACTACTACTTCCGGTACACCCAGAGAGTTTTAATTTGTCTTATTCGATTCTCTGTGTTGTATTTAGTAAGAATAACATTTTAGAACATGAAAATCCATCCACTGCCATTTATATAATTAGAGTTTCAAAATTACAATATCAATGTCAATTCAGTCTGTTCACTTTCCGGCCTTGTTTATTTAGCCAAAATTAGAAGTTTTTCAATTTGAGTTTATTTTGTTTAAACTTTATGGATTTTGATATTCAAATATGTTATTCTCCATGAAAAAGGATGGAGAATCCGATTCCGAACTCAAAAATGTAATTTTGGATCAGGAACCGGAAGTTTTATTTTGGAACTCCAACTTCCGGTAGACCAAAAAAATTAATTTTTGTCCCAAAAGTCTTAGAATAGTCCAAAAACATAAAATCAGTCAAAAAATCCACACCGGAAATGGGCTCCCGGATATCGATCCAATTGGAACTTTTGACAATTTTCCGCAGTAGCGGTATTCCAAGGGAGCATGCTCCTAAATTTTCAAGTCTCTAGCTATTGTGGCTCGTCCTGGGCACTCTGCCTAAAATGACACCATGAAGAGGTTAACAAACGATTATCGCTTATTCCAATCACTTTAACTATTGATTGTTGAGCTTTCTTTGTAAACAGTAAAAAATTCTAATTTGTTTTTAATTAAGGTTTATCTCTATGGCATACAACAAAGTAGTAACAGTATTCAAATTTGCGTGTTTTGAATGCTTCATGCATGCGCAATCAACTGTCCACTTGACTATCTTCTATTATCCATACACAGCATCGAATCTTTTTGAAACTTTTTGTAGATAGTTTAATTTTTGTAAATTATTTTTGTATGATTTAACTACGTACTGTTTGATGCTTATAATGCAAAGTGCTTAACATCGTTCACCCATTCACTCACTTTCATTCTATTTCAATTAGCCCTTTTTCCTATTGACAAAATTGTAGTAAAAATTATTGATTCACGAATGCGAATGGTGTTGACAGGATGTCTGAGTTCGATTTAAACATTGACTTTTACAACTTTTACTAGTATATTAAGTAAAACCGTTGGCCTGCAGTCGGATCGGACAGTTGTCCTTTTCAGTTAAGTCATCAATGAGTTATATTCACCGTATTCAATTCGGACCAACACGTTCTCCTTTAGATATTCCATAGTTGAAATTATTACGCGTGACAAGTATTTATCAATTTACGTATTTAAGAATTTTCAGAATTACACGTCCTAAACCACCATCCGCACTAAAACGGTCAATTATGGAATTAACGAACTTAACCAAACAAAATTTAATTTTTTTAATATTTGTTTCATGAGTTGTATAAAAGATTCCAATTGCAGAGTGCGGCTTATTGACGGGCTATTTAGGGACTCTTAGTTTGAGATTCACACTCGTCAGCTCTTCTCCAATGTAATTTTTTTCGCACTGTACTAACAAATTTTGCAAGTTATGTCGCTCCTTTTAAAAAGGTCTTAAAATAAAAATTTAAAAATTTAAACTTACAAACTTGATAAAATTTAATTTATTTGATTGTTTTAACTTACAACTTGTAAGAATGTTGTACTCTTTCAATGATTTTAAGCTTCGACCTGTTTAATATAAATTTCATTTTTTGTTTTGAATGAATGAATAACATAAATGCAGAAACAACATTCGATTTGACACGAGTTGGATCATATGACGAATCGAAAGTTTGAGTCTCTTGAAAAGGTACTGATATATCTTCGAAAATAATTATGAGAGCGATTGAATGTTTCTTCGATTTGGTTTGATGAATCCAGTCCCTATACCACATTGTATTACATTACAACCATTGTAAAGTATCTTCTCCTCACTGCCATCATATACATCGAATCGAATAAGCCCCGAACGCAGGTCAATAGATCCACATTCATTTAGTCAATTATCCATTTTTTGAACAGTGTTTTGTCTTAAAGGTAAATTGAATTTGCTTTAGTATTTTTCAATATTGAAAATTACTTTATGTACAGATTTAAATCATATTTATATTTTTCTTTCAAGGGATATTATAATTTATAAAAATTAGAAATTAACAACAAGTAAATATTTGAAGCTGTTTCTTCACGATTTATTGCGCAGCAAACGTTTCATTAAGAAGAGTTTACAGTTTATATCTTTCAGTTGTATAATTTTTACATGGGTTTTTAAACGGTAAACTTATTTATTCATGCAAAATAAAACAAATAATATTTTTAATTTTCCACCAAAATTACTGTACAATTATTATTCTCCTTTAAGTCATAAGTGCGGTAGTATTTATAAAAGGTTATATTTATTTCTTGATCACGCTTAGAATTGATGGAAAATATTTGTACTATTCACTTGATCAAATCACATGCATGCTTTCAAATAACTAGTCAAAATTTATATCTTGATTTAATAAGCAAATGTATAAATAATTCCCTTGGCGAATACATGATTAGGCATCTAACTTCTCACTTACATTAAATGGATTCTCTTCTTAATAATCATCATCAGCACATTTTATATTCAACAAATATATGTACTCTATTCAATGTCAATAATAGTCAATAGTCTCAACCCTCAGTTTTTTGTAAAATCTGTTGTCTTATGTTTGTGTATTCTGATCATATTCAAATTATTTAACTAAAAACTACCTAGTGCGTACATATCTGCTTACAGTTCACTCTCAATATATTTGCATATTCAGATTATGATACATCAAAGCAGTCAAGTTAACTGTGACATTATTGCATCCTGGCTTTTTAAAAAAGAGTTATTTAAAATTTATCATTCAGTGTTTGTTTCTTTAGTTCACATATTCATATATAATCTCATACAACCAATAAAATCTCAAATTCTCAAACTGTGTCCAATTGAGTATAAAAAAGTTTTTCCCCCAAACCGTGTGACCAACGAGCCTAAGCATCTCCAGACATAGCAACTACTTGTCAGAACTAGTTGTTTTAAAAGGTTTAATCTACGAATTTCATTTTTCCGTTTTTATTTAATATATATATTTCAAACAATTTAACAAATTTGATTATTTTATACAAAGCCCATTATTGATCGTACTATTCTTGAAAGTTTTTTAATTCATATTTTTTAAAATGAAGAAGATCGTGTGTTGGTTTTCAAAGGCCATTCAATCAAATGCTGTACAACTTGTAGGTAAACATGTCAATCATCACAACCAGCAAAATCTATATTTTTCACTAGTTTAGGCTACATAAATTGATTTCCATAAAGTACAAATGTAAACAATATTCCACTGTATTTGACAATTTTGCTTTGCAAACAACCTGAAGACTTCGTTGTTTACATTGAGATGCACTGTCGTCTGCATGCACAGCTGTGTGTGTGTGTGCCTCTCTGTGAGCGTGTATGTGACTGTGCACTGCTTCAGTACAGCACAGTGGGTGATGAACGATTCGATTAAATGGGCGATTTCACCGGTGAAAGTATCACGGAGAAAACGACTGTATTTTTTTAGAGGTAAGTAGATTCCATAAAATGGTTTTGAAAGCAAACAACAATTAATTTAGAATCTGCATTTTGTTTTTATTTTCAAAACGTTTACTAAATGAAATTTACTTGTCACACTGAGTTACAATGTGCTTCTCGTTATCTCAATTTAATGGTTCATAAATTAATTTTAAATTGCCAGTCAGTCTCGACTTCAACAACCAAGACATTGCAGTGCACTGTTAATTGAGCATGTACCAACTGATGACCGATATTTCTAAAGGTAAAATTTTACTTTTTTAAATTAATTCATTTTCTACATTTTCTAGAGAATCTAAATTTTTTATTCATTTACTCACTCACTTCAATATAACTGGATGATATGTTAATGTCGCTTCTAGGGCACTGTTCACTTTCAATGAGAAGCTGTGCCCTCAATGTAGTTTATAAATTGTTTCCAACGCATTTCGTGACGTTTTTAAAGGTAAACCAACATAATATACTATTGAAAGTGTTTTAGAAGTACTTTGAGGCTTCTATCCATCTAAAGCTTTCTCAAGTTTTTATGCATTTTTGTACTCGCTATGCACAGAAAACGGTAACCAAGATCATATGTAGAGAATATAGATTCGAGATACGTAATAAGTGTATATTCGGATTTTTCTTGCTATTGATTTACATTTTTGAAAAACTTTTTTAAGGTAACGACTTTATCGTTTTCTAACCGGTTAATAAAACTTAATTTGATATTTTTTATTCTTTTTTTGTGCATGTCGAGTCCCACTCAAAGTCTTTTACGAGCAAATTTAATTATTAAATCCTTATTTTTTCGCTTCTACGCTTCAAAATTTCAAATGAAATTCACACTTTTATTAATTTTAATCACTTGTTTTCAATTTGAAGAACCTTGATATGGCTTCTGAGAATGGCATTTTACCAAGTGAAAATGTCACAAGATCTTAACAATGCCAATATGGCAGACATTGTAAGAATGTTCGATTGGGTGATTCGTTTGTTATCATTTTCTTGTAAATTCTTAATTTCTTAAGTTATCGATAATAAATTCATTGGGGTTTGTTTAATTCAGTTTTATGAAAAGGTTATTAATTAAATACTTTCAGCTCGTCTGTCGAAGAAGGTTTATTTATGTTTTAATATTATTTTTATTAAGATTATAACTTCGATTTTATAATTCGGCATTTTTTATTGAGTTTCAATGCTAGTTCAAATAGTTATTATTTAATCTTTTCTATTACGCAATCTTCTACATCCCAAGTAATATCATGTACATTTTGAATAGTTCAATGGTGAATTAGTACTTTAGATTAAATTTTCTTTTATTAGGACTAAAAGTTCTATTTTAAAAGGTAAAAAATTAACGTCAGAACTTCGTACAAGTCCAGCAAAACTAACGTTTTGTCGTACAAATACTTGAAACAACAACAGAAGTCAGACTCAATCAAAATTAATCGATTAATATTTTTTAAAACAAAATTCTTAAAAAGCTAATTATCAGAACGTTCTAATAAGCATTGAGTTAATGCCTTTATTCTACCAGACGTATAAGTGGCTGGTATGTCTCTTTTGAGACAGGTAGATAGGTAGAGTCTACCGTGTGTTCAAAAAGTAACAATACACTTGGTCACCAAAAAATGTTAAAAAACGAACTTTTTTATATTTAACTTTTGTTAGTTGTTTTGAGGTACTCGAGCCTTGCAATGCACAATGACACTAGTTTCAGAATTCCTGGAACACCCACATGGGTTTCCCAGAAAATTATAATTATCATATTTAAATTTTTACTTATTTTTCAGTTTTTGTAAATTTAAATTAGAACGGTATCATTTATAAATCTAAATAAATTGAATCGATAATTATGATCCAATATTTAGACCGGAAGTGTTCCAATTGGAACCAAATTTAGAATTTTTTGGAACATAATCTTTTAAAATATCAAAATTATCATAAAAATTCAAATAAACTAACTAAATGAATATATTTTTTATACATTGGCCAAATCCAACTACTTTCAAGTTTAATGTGTTTATTTCATTACAAATATTTTATCTTTATATTTTTTATCATTAAATTGATTAGTAAAATTGTTTGTTGAGAGATAAAATGATAACAAAAATCGAAATTTAATTTTAACATTGAATTTTAAAATATATTCACTTTAATTAGTTTATTTGAATTTTTACGATAATTTTGATATATTACAAGATTATGTTCCAAAAAATTCTAAATTTTGTTCCAATTGGAACACTTCCGGTCTAAATATTGATCATAATTATCGATTCAATTTATTTAGATTTATAAATGATACCGTTCTAATTTAAATTTACAAAAACTGAAAAATAAGTAAAATTTAAATATGATAATTATAATTTTTTGGGAAACCCATGTGGGTGTTCCAGGAATTCTGAAACTAGTGTCATTGTGCATTGCAAGGCTCGAGTACCTCAAAACAACTAACAAAAGTTAAATATAAAAAAGTTCGTTTTTTAACATTTTTTGGTGACCAAGTGTATTGTTACTTTTTGAACACACGGTAAATGTTGTAGTTCAAAAGTAATGCTTCTTCTTCTACATTTGTATGTGCTTCGTCTTACTAAACGTACATGAGTGAAATTCAACTATTTTGTTTGTTTTTCTAAAATAACTCATAAATTTTGGAGGTATGTTTATCATTGCAAAAAAGTTTAAAACAATCTATTTTATCATTGTTATTTGTATTTTTAAAAATTTTGTCTATAAAATACAATTCTCAGAGAGTAAAATACAAAATGATATCATTTCCATGACATAGTTTGATAAATCCCACTTCTATTAAAATTCTGTTGTCTGTATGTTTGTCTGTCACGCTGTTTGTTGCGTACAACAATATCATCATGAAAGTGCAACAATGCCACAAAGGAAAAATTTGATCAACAATTGATATTTCGAATTTTGTTGGGTCTTTGGCGTCATTAGGAGAAGGTTTAGGTTAGGTTAGATGGTTTGGTGGATGTTGGGGGTTGTTAGGTTTAGGTTTTATGTGCCGTGTTGGTTAGGTTGGTTAGGTTTAGGTGGTTAGGTGGGTGTGGGCGTCGGTTAGGATAGGGTTAAGTTAGGTTTAGGTGGTTAGGTGGTTGTGGGCGTAGGTTAGGATAGGGTTAGGTTTGGTTAAGGTGGTTAGGTGGGTGTTGGTGGTCGTTAGAAGTAGGTTTTGGTTAGGTGGTTAGGTGGCTGTTGAGCGCCGTTAGGTGTAGGTTTAGGTTAGGTTATGTGGTTAGGTGGGGGTTGGGCGTCGTTAGGTTTAGGTTTGGTTAGTTGGATTGGTGGTTGGTTGTCTTTGTTCCTAAGGTGATGAGATGGTGAGTTGTGTGAGGTGAGGAGATGGGGGTGCCGTTGGCAGATTTATTTTAAATCAGAAATAAGAAAGAACACTTCTCGAAATAAGCCAAAGCGAACAGAACTTGACAGTATAATTGTGGACAACACAACCAATGCCCGAGTGCATTACTGGCAATATCTGATTAGGGTCACACCTGTCTAGACAATCATGTTATATTTTTAACCCATACCCATACCCATGACAGTTTATAAAAGGTAAAATATTATATTATTGAATCTTAGTGATATCATTTCATTTTGATACCATATTCGCATGAATATTACAAATATTTGTCAGGTCACCTCCGAATTCGATGCCGCCGCTTACACAAACACTAAACACCAGTAAATTCGATTTGCTGACTAACACAACACTATATATTGAACACACACGAACAGAACAGGGACAGACGTAATTTACGACTCAAGTGAACTTTACCCTGATCTGAGGACTAGGCCGATCTCTGGTTCCTCCTTCCCTGACCTGGTCATGACCACCTGAACTGATCTGAGTACAAGGCCGATCTCTTGTATCTCCTCACCTGAATTGACCTCTGAACTGAATTGTTATTTGTGTATTATATTATTTTATTAAAGTTCATCGTTAAACTGACATATTTAATGTAAAGTATCACTTTTAATTAAAATGTTTTGGTTTCTTTTTTGACTGGAACTAATTTTGTTAATATGATCTTTATTTATGACTTAATTTTATCATGACATTTTAAAGGTTAAATAAAACAAAGTTTTTATAATGCATTTTATGACATTCAAACAATAAATCAGCAGAACATCAATGCATTTACTTTAGTTTCAACTTCTGTGGATGTAATATTATCCTTAGTTTGTTGACAAATAACGCTTTGTATTATCACTTTCATCTACACTCAAGGATCAAGTGTATAATTTATTTACAAGCTTTTTGTATTCAAAAAAATTTAACAAAACAAAATCTTAAAATTCTGTAACTTAATATGGTAAAGTGTTTACAAAAAATATATTAGTTTGAAAGTGGCATATTATAACAATTGAACCCGAAAAAACTCAAATACACTGATCACTTATAAATTACATATTAACAAACATTTCAGGTTATTCTTTTTATTGAATAGACAATATTATATTATATATCTATAGATCTAATAGAATATAGAGTTTATTTAATCGTATTTCTTTTATAGATAAAAGGTTATTATTAAAAAAATTAAAAATAAGTTTGGTGTAGCAGATTTGGATTCCTTATTTTTGAATATATTTTCATTAAAAATTTGCGGTACTCGAAACTACTTTATTTTTACAGTTATTATCGACTTATTATGTCTGGTCTTGTCGTCACAGATAATTTAATGAGCAGCACATCCGCAGTAAATTAATCTTCTAGAATTTGATTGTAATTTTCATTTTTGTTTTTTTACTATGCAAAGTTGACTGGATTTCGTCTAATTGGTCTAGTTAGGTAATTTTCTAATTAATTAGTTTTTCTTAAAACTGTTTATCCAAATTTTTGTTAAATAAAAATGATAATATTTTTATTAATCTTTTCAATTGTCATTAATATCAAATTTACAGTTAGTATATTTTCAATGCCTTAAATATATTAATCAGATTAATTGAATTTGGAGTGTATTTTACCACCTTTGCCTAGCATTTATTTAATGAATGCTCACACTATCCTGTCTACTGTTACGTATAGTCGACTATCAGAAGTTTAACCCAGTCGACCAATTTGGCGCAATTTATGTTTCAACTCTTTCCTAGATTGCTTTTGTCCAGCAAACAAATTTTTTATTTTCGAGTTTTCGATTGTCAAGCACTTTGATTCGATTCAAGGTGAGTGTACTGTTGGTAATTTAGTAAGTTGGTTAATTGCCATATCATTTGTTGGGACTTGGACACTTTGATTTGCGTTCACGATAGTTAGGATTTTTCTCATATTATTTCGGTTTGTTTACGGTTTAATTAAAAGGTTTAATTTTTTAAAACACTATACGTTCAACAGAAAAGAACCAAAGTGTTGTTCATACTTTTTTGGTTAGATCTACCTGAGGATTTTAATAAGGATTTAAACAAGATTTTAATTTTAATAAGATTTTACAAAGGTTATTTAATTTAAATGATAAAATAAACCAATTTGTTTTCTCTTCAATGAATATTTCTTTCTGATATTTAATGAGATATTATTATTTTTTCACAAAAAACCTAAATCACTATTATTCATTTGCTCATTCGATACGACAAATTTAGTCGTATAAATTAATTTTCTTTACAGGATTTCCCATCATAATCTAATTATGACAAATTTCGATTTCTTAACAGTACAAGTCTATTGCTTTCATCAGTGTCTAATCTAATAACTCTTGAATTATTGTTCGCTCATTCTGAAAATTATAATTCAATCCTTTTTATCGCTGAATTTTAAAAGGTTCATTTGATCAAAATCAATTTCAAATGTTTCAATATTTGATTATCTAAAATGTACGAGATCGTATTTCATTGCATGAAAAGGTATGTCAAGCTTTGCCTAAACACAATTTTATAAACTACCTATTAAAATCTGTACCTCTTAATTCGAATAGTTTTTGGCAAATAGTAAAGTTGTCTCGGTACGGTTACAGTTTAATATACTTTCTAAGCAAATTGATCGAGCATGACTCATGTATTAGCCAATTTTTTTGCTGTTTTTGCAAAAGTACTTACAATTTTTTAAATCATTAATTAAATTAAATTTTGTTTTCAAAACAGATCTTTAGAGTACAATTTGAAATCAAATTCGTTGGATTTTTTAAATGGTGAATAATACATTTCATAGATTATTAAATCATTTTATGTTGTACAACATTTTCGATTTATCACAGCGGTTAAAAAATCAGAAACAGATTAACGGAAAACCTTAATTGTTAGCTTAATGACATCAACTTTAATTCATAAACAATCTTACCATGATCAACTCTATATATACGAACATTCCAATTATATTTTTCTTGTCTTTGGTATTGGCGCTTTGGAAGTGGTTGTACATGTTTTGATTTCACAGATGTTTGTTTAGTTGGAGGAGCGACCGAAATCACTCACGCTGAGCGAGCGAAGCTAGCGAGGTTTGAGTGATTGATTGGAGGAGCGACCGAAATCACTCACGCTGAGCGAGCGAAGCGAGCGAGGTGTGAGTGATTGAGGGAGCGACGATTCCCTGCCAGAAAAAAAAGGAATTGGGGCAAATCTTGTGGGCAAGCAAACGCCGAAACTAATGTATGGATCGGTCGGAAAATTTAACACAATGTTCGGGTGGTGGTGTAGATGTGCACTATTGATTTTGGGTCATACAGGTCAAAGGTCAAAGGAGTAGTAATTTTTCAAAAAATTCAAAATTTTGTATTGAAATGTGTAGAGACCGAGTGTCAACACTGTGTGTGTGTCCTCCTGGGACACACCCAAGCACACATTTTTCCCGATGCGCCCGCTGTGCGCAATGGAGATGCGCAGTAGCAAGCACACCCAAATGTGAATCAGGGAGTTAGATGCGGGCAATTTGAATAGAAGGCACGTTTGTCAGAGTGTTTGTTTATGTTTTCCAGCATATTCTGCTCACCGATGATTTGAAACTAAACGTCAGTGACCATTTAAGGGTATTAACAAATGATTAACAAATAAATACGACACTGAACAACGAATAATGAAGAGAAACCTCAAGGATTTTAAATGATTGAAAGTTTATTGCGTATGTTAAGATGTGAATTAATCCGAAAGCAATCATGAAAACACACATTTGTTTATTTATTTCAAAGTTTTTTTCATATTTATTATTTAGCGCCGTGTTGTAAAGTTATTTATAAAATTTGGAACAAGTTTTTTCATGATGTAGCCCAAATGGTGAAATCCATAAAATTTTCAATATAATTCATGATTTGCAATTATAACAAGATTTACTTTAAATTTCTGTTTCACGAGATTTGATTCAAAAGGTTTTTATTAAATTTATGCAATTTTTTAATAATCTATCTTTGATTAGTATTCATGTGCTCTTACTTTGATTAACTACAAAAATAACAAAAATCCACTTCACATTTTACCATTCCATCAAAAAATATTCTGCCCTTCTTTACAAATTTGGTGGATTCTACACTATGGATTTGCGTGATGACAATAAGGAAAATTTGATTACAGACATTTATTCGATCAATCAGATCTTGAAGTGCTATCTCGAAGATTGTTGTCAATAATTTGTTGAATGGTGGATTTGTATTTGTGACCCGAACAAATATTTAGTATTTGTTTGAGTTTGAATTTAGATCATTTTGCTATTTGCATCATGTGATAGGATTTATTTGGGTTTAGAAAATGAATCGAAAAATGTACAAGGAGTTTATATCTAAAAATTTTAAAATGTAAAAATATTACAAATTAGATTGAAATTTAAAACATTAATTTATTCCCAAAACTCCCAATATAACCCAACCCCGATTAAACTAAATTTAGAGTACATTGCCCATAGTGAATTTAGAGAGAATCAGTTGTTGATCGATTCTTCGATGTTATTTAATAATATTTAATAATGAAAATTTTGAAAAAATGACCCAATTTCCAAAATGCCAATTGTCCATTAAACTAGTCTTACGTGACGCCGTTGGCGTGAAGTCGGAGCGGGAGTATCGCGAGCACTCTTCCTCACCAGTTCAATCATCGATGAGTCATCACAGTGCGACAAACACCCAACACGTCGTGTATAGGGATCCTCAAATAAATATGTGTAAGTCCTCATAAAGTTTTTCGTTTGAATTTTCACCGCTTAAACCGGATTTGAAATCAGTTTTGATCTGGTACTGTGAAATCGCGAGTTATCTGATGAAAACCACGATAAGGCCCCCCCATAGACTATGCGGCCTGTTAGCTTTATTTCACTTACTTTACGATTCCGAATACGGTATTAGGCTATCTACTTAAATATAATCATAGTCGATTTAATAATCATATTTTGTCATATAAATCAGAAAAATTAATTAGAGAAACTAAATATAACAGAAAAAAGTTATGCAAATTTATATCAAGTTGTACAGGGAAGACAAGATTCTAGTATCAAATCTAACCTATCCAAATTCCTCAAGTAAACTCGCGATTTCATAGCAGTACGTCTACCACAGAATCGGATTCACGATAAAAAAATAAATAAGAAAAACTTTATGAGAGCTTACACATTATTTATTGCGGGATTCCTGAACACGACGGGCAAATTGACTCATATCTCAATATAGATCTTTGTAAAATATCATTAATTATTTTTATCTCTGGTGACCTTTGACCTAATGTGCCCAAAATCTAATCAGTTCGTCTACACCCACACCAGAATTTTTAGTAAAATTTCCAGGGCGATCCATTGAACCGTATAGACGCTAGGCTGCTGACAAGCCTTTTCCAATTGAGTCAACGCAGAGTCGTCACTACACTTACTCGCTCGCTTCGCTCGCTCGACGTTCCGCTCCGACAATTATTTCCTAATGATGCAGTAACAAAATTGATTTTATATTGAACATGTTTTTGGCATAATTTCACAATCCCACAATTAGCACAAAAATATCTCGGCTTTTATTTCTTTTTTAACCGGATTTTTAAAATCCCATGTCAATTGGTAATTAAAGATTATGAAATTGTTCGGATGGGTAAAGATCTATGTGTCTATTTTAAAAACGCAATGGTTATTTTGTGGCCATAAGCAGAAAATAGTTGCCCAACTTTGTTGTACATGAACTGATTTGGAACACAACTGATCAAACGAGAAACAAATGGTTTACATACTCTCGCTCCGACTTTTATGCCAATGGCATTACCTATTTTGATTTACGATAGCTAAAAGGTTTCATAATGCCAGCGGCTGGTTCTATACTAGTTCAATATACTGAACTAACAATAGGCAAAATTAATTTTTTTAAATAGATCTGACAGCAAATGTTTTAAATTGCTTCTTCTATTTATGTTCTCATCAAATTAATTGATAATTGATTCTGTTTTTCAATTATCGAAGTAAACGTATATAATATAATATCCATGTATTTTTGTATGCTTTAAACTATTCATCAACTGCAGAACCCCCATTTGATTGCATCTTTTATAAATGGTAAAAATTTTCTTTTACATGATTTTAGTGAATCCGTTCCACTCTGACTACCCATATTTACATACATATTGGTTCAGGGTTAAATTTCCACACACAGTTGATTCATTTTATGTTTAAGTATAAACAGCCGAGAAATTGTTAAAAGGTTTTGTTAATTTTAATTAAAATATCACTCAGAAGTGCCTGAATTTTCTGAATTCACAGAAGGTTTTGGATTCACAGCAGATGGTATAGTTGTCCTTCTATTTTATTTTGTGCCAGATGTGTTTTCCTGATATTTCATTTAATATTTTATTTAATTATTATTTAAATCTTTTCAAGTTTTTCATATTAAATATAACAGCATCTTTTTCTTCCGTCATCACTTTCATTTATACAAGCAGTCACTTGATTTAAACTTTCCACTGCAGTCTAATAGTTTTCATTTACAATGTTTTTAACAAGGTTTTGTTTAGTACAGTAATTTATGTTATGTCGAGTCTTATTACCACAGACAAACTCATAGACAGCATATCTTCAGTAAATTATTTATCTACTTTCGTATTATGACTTAGAACCACATCATACTTTCCACAGTAGCTCAAGTTAGTACAAAAGACCAATGAAACCGGGATTATGAACAACTATTAATCATTTTTGTTACAAGATAAAACTCGGATTTCGCTTCTTTGCTAAATGGTTTTTGTTTTTATTTTTTTACTAAATATTTTCTCAGTTCACAAATATTATTCGCGTTTTTATATTTCAATATAATTTTTATAAAATTGACTAAAGTCTAATTGCTTAATAAGATTTTATAAATTTTATAAATATAACTTTCCCTTTCTCACTTGGCTTGACTTGGGTATAAAAGGTCACATTTAATTAAGATTGAGAGTTAGAGCAACATCAAAAGGCACAGCATACGTACATTTTGATTTCTAACAGAATTAAATATAATTACAAGCAAAACCAGTGGAATCGTTTAATTTAAGCTAAAGACAATTTTTATTTTAAAACTAACGCTGTTATTGCAAATGGCAATGTAATTGTGTTTAATTTCACTACTCGATTCTTTGTTTAGATTTTTGCATAATTTATTTTTATAAAAAAAATTTCATTTAATTAAGTCAATTCTACACATAGTAACTTTTGGACAGAATCAAGCTTTTTTACAGATTGGATGTCAAATTAAGGTCAATAATCGTATTGAGAGAATTGACAAATCATAGTTCACTTTTTACAATTTCTTCATGTTCTATTCTTTGTTTTTTTATTTCACTAATTCTCATATTATTTCGGTTTGTTTACGGTTTAATTAAAAGGTTTAATTTTTAAAACACAATATATATTTATTTTTTAATCTGATATCTTAAAACTTTAAAATAACTTTAATTTCAAGTGCCTAATCAAAGAGTGAGGCTCACTTTTGCATATCAAACCACAGACAATTCATCATAAATGTAATCTATAACTCTAATAGCTGATTGTGGCATAAAATGTCAAGTTTAAGACTAGATATTTTTGTTTTTACTTATGGAATAATTTATGTGTTACTCCGTCTTTTGTAGCTTTGAATAAAAGGTAAAAATATTCATGCAAGTATTTTTTATTATACTCGATTTTACTAAAATTTGTTATTGTTGAAAACTAAACTATACATATGAAAGGTTGATCAAATTATATTTTGATGCCTTTGCTGATTTATTGGAATTTCAGAAATTAATGAAAAAACGTTACAAAATAATAATAATAAAATAAAGAAATTGTATTGACGGGATTGGGTGAGATTCGGGCGTGGAGTTGACCAATAAAACCAGAAAAACGGGAGAGAGAGAGAGAGAAACAATCTTTATTATACAAAATATATAATACAGACAGAGCTGCTCACTAAATCGTGAGTTGCCTTTAGACACAGCATACTAATTAATCTATATAAGACAATATTGCAATACAGTTTAGAATTGTGTAGACTACAAAAAGTGAGACTGAACATCAGAAAATATAAAAATGTGTGTGTGTGTGTATGAATATATAGGAATCTAACCATAAATGTGATAGTGTATCATATGTACAGATGCAATCAACACAGATTCGGCAATTTCGCAAAGTTTCTTCTTATCCAGCTGGAAACGGTCGAAAAAGAGAGAGAGAGAGAGAGAGAGGGAGAGAGAGAGAGAGAGAGAGAGAGAGAGAGAGAGAGAGAGAGAGAGAGAGAGAGAGAGAGAGAGAGAGAGAGAAGTTGAGATTTCCGGTGCTGTCTTCTTTCGAGTACGTTCGCTGGATTCTTCAACAAAAAGGTCACAGGTCGAATATGTCGGACGCCCAAAGGAGAGAGGCAGAGTGGCAAATTGCCACTGGCAATCAAGGTAAATTGTCCAGTTTACGTTGGAGAAAGATAGACGAGGATTCTTGACTAGGATCCTAAATCAGTTGCACTTGACTAGGCAGACCGATCAGCGCGAGGAGTCGAGACACAAAATGTAAGGAAGAGGAAGGTGATTTCTCAGTGTAGTTGTTTTGAGGTGAGGCAGGTAGTGTAGAAGTAGGGTCAGAGGGCAGCACAGGTAAGCTAGCGTTACAGGTAAGAAGGTATTGAGTGTGTGTGTGAAATAACTAAACTACAGGACTGTTCACAAAAGTCAGGTCAAAACAAATAATAAATTTCAAATCAAAAGTGGGGAGAGGGACCCCACTTACATAAAAACATAAAAACATGCTTCAACAAATATATAATTGATTTGATTCTCCATACATTTATATACTCACATAACCCTCAACTTTCGCTGTACAAAGAGCATTTGAGCTTCTGAAAAAATCTTCACTCACTCCACTCACTCACTGGCTCGTTCGCTCATTCTTTCCGACCGTTCAGATAATTAATTTATGGATTAGATTTTCTTTGGTTGAATTTGCTAAAAGATTAAAAACGTTTTATTTTAGAATATTTATTTTTTTATTATTTAAATTTTTATTATTGTAAACAATAATCAAATCGTTCGCTGACGTCATTGTATAGTTTCACTTTAATAAAGGTTATTATTTAAATTATTATCAATTTCTATATTCTGAAAAATTTAGGCTAAAAAGAACAACAACCACCGAATCAGCGACAATCTTCAAAAATCAAGATTCCGAGCACTATTGACTGTGATACACTTTACACAACCAACAAGTTACACGCAAGCTTTAATTCACGTGATTTTAAAAATAAAATTCAGTCGTCTTTTCTTATTATCAATTGCAAAATGCAAGCAATATTTAATTATTCTTAATTTAAAGTTTATTTTAATCTTTATTTTCTGAACCTTAATTTGAATTGAAATATTTGATCGGCTTCAATTGATAAATAAAGGTCATTAAATTGAATTGTAGACTTGATCATCACAATTGATATAATAATTTTGTTAATATTTTGTCAAATAGCTATGCTATTTTTTGCATAATAGATAGTGAGAACATTTCCAATTGAATAAGTGGCACGGATGCTGACACGAATTTTATAAGTTCAAAAAGACTTGACAACTACTGATTTATTTGTAACAACTTAAATAGTTAATTAAAGCAACCAATTGGCAATGCTTGTGCATGTGTGCGTTATCAGCTAGTTACAAAATAGTTTTTAAAATTAAAAGGCCTAACATGTAAACACATTTTGGCTGTCAACAACTAAAAAACATTAGACGCCATCTTTACATATGGATGCCCAACATCAATAAGCGCAATATCATATACATATGTATTCATTTTCTTCAATGGGCAGAATAATCCTATATTCTAATACAGATTAAACCTTCTAATTTTTTAAAAAATCCAGTTCTTTTTATTCTTTTTTAGTAACTTTGTTTTATATTAAATACCTATTCGATTTTCCTGTCTGGCGTTGTCAAAGGTAAATAATAAACCAATATTTTTAATTTTATAATCTTGAAATTTAGAAAAACAATTTATAAATATTTAAAGTGACTTTATGACATAATGCGTATTAAAAGGTTACGAACAAAAAATTTTAACCTAAAATGAAGCGTTTGATATTTGTGCCGCATATTGCACCAGATATCTCTGAAGTAATTTAAAAGGTTAAATTATGTTCTAATTTCTAATTGTTTATACAATTGTCTTAATTTTAATTTTAACTTTTTTAAATTTAACTATTCAATTTAAATTATAAGAGATTAAAGTTAAGATTATCAAAAAGTTCTCAAAAATATTTTTTTCTTTGACTATTAAAGTTAATTTATAAATTAATTAATATAATTATCATTTGATTCTTATATTTAATAGTGAAATGGAAAGAAAATTTGTAATGTTTTCTGAATACTCTACAACGATAATAATGTTTTCATCAACATGAATTTAACTCTCACATGTGTTAATTTTATAGCGAGACTTGTTTAGAGCTGATGCAATCCAGGCCTGGGAAAGTGGCACTGCATTCAGCTATAAGTCTTTGAATGATTTTACTATGACTTTATTTTGTACATCCACAAGTACTGTATTTTTGCCTTTTTATGGGATTCGCTATTGCATTTCGAAAAAATTTGAGTATGATAATGTTGGCCACACCATGATACTGAGCAATAGGCTTATTTTATCTAATTTTGAAGTAATATTGCCTTCTTCTCAGTGGACTTTCCGTTGTTCCTCAAACGAAATTGTTTTCGCCTCTCTCTGGTTAATAAATTTATAATTAAATATTCTGTTGCATTATTTCATTCATTCAAGTTTATTAAAAGAAAATACACAGAAACATATTACATGTAATTATACTATACTGTAAATCCATAAATGACGCTACATTATTTAAACTGTAATGTTTTTTGAATTAAATTAGTTGAGTTGAGCACAGTTTAGCTTAAAGGTAAACTTTTATTTCATAATTGTCGGAGCGGAACGTCGAGCGAGCGAAGCGAGCGAGTAAGTGTAGTGACGACTCTGCGTTGACTCAATTGGAAAAGGCTTGTGTAGAGGATTCCGGCTAAACGGCCCAATGGATCGGTCTGAAAATTTAACTCAATGTTCTGGTTGGGGTGAAGATGTGCAGTGCCCAAATAGGTTACTATAGGTCAAAGGGCAACGGAGCAGTGATTTTTTTCAAAATTTTGCATAGAAATGTGTTGGGACCGAGTGTCAACAGTGGGTGTGCGAAACAGACAAGCATACACGCCGAGCAGCGCGCCCGCTGTGCGCATGGAGGATGCGCAGTGACAAACACTCCCACACAGGAGTGCTGTGATTGTGTCTACCTTGCACCAAATTACTGTATCTGTTTAATTTAATTTTAAAAGTATCCAGTCATCAAAAGAGTATAACTAATGGTTGTGTGATTGAGTGTCGGACTTATTGTCTGTTATACACCGGCTCCGACTTCACGCCAACGGCGTTACTTATTCTTAATAAATTAAAATGGTTTCATAACGCATGCTGCTGGTTTTATACTAGTTATTTTAGATTTTTTAATAATAATATCAATTCTAATTACCTATTTGAGATAATAACTTTTTAGTTAACTAAGAATTAACTAAGAAGCAATTCCGATTGAACGTTTATTGAAAAGGTAACTAATAAACAAAATCTTATTAAACCTTTTATTTTTTAAAAGTATTTTACTTATTTAAATTGACTTTGAACATTTCTCGTCACTTTCCAACAAATAAATTTGTGTTATCTTATGTTTAAAGGTAGATTTTTATATTCAAAAATTGGCTACGAGTTTAAATTTTAAAAGCTTATTTTTGTCTGTTTGACTGGAAACTTAACTCATTCATTTCTCTTTTAAAAAGGTTTCAACCAAATTATTGGTTTAATTAAAGATTTTTATCATTTTGTTTTCATGTCATTCATTTTTGAAATGGTTTCCAGATTATTGTATTTTTTCCTTTGGACTTTGTATTCAGTGGTGCCAATTCACTTATTGTAGCCTTGAAATAAAAAAAGCATAATTTGAATGCCAGCTCTTGTAATTCCTATATGGCAAATAAAACATAATATCTGTTTTTAAGGACGTGCAACTAGATGGCTATATGAAGAAAAAGGAGAAGTGATACTAAACATCTGCGCGTTTAGTACTACCACTCATTCAAGATGACCATATTTACCCTTTTGTACAAGGAAGGCAAATTGAATGCCGCGACTCTAGTGCCACCAAGTGAGGGATGATTGCCCGAGAGAACAAAAGGGTGTATTGACGCGTTTGAACAATCATGGCAGGAATAGTTTTCATAACAGATCCACAAATGTTCGGACTCGTGTGATTTCAATTTTCAATGCAATTTTTGTCTAATAAATAGCAAGGAGAAAAGTTTTTTATTTGCAATCTCCATTATATTAAAGGAAAGATGAAAAAAGTGGTCGTCTGTGATGTCTCGGCACGTAAAAATGGCGGACAGAATACGGGGTTTACGGAGGGTTTTATTG
Organism: Rhizoglyphus robini; assembly: GCA_023373905.1. NCBI lineage: Eukaryota > Metazoa > Arthropoda > Arachnida > Sarcoptiformes > Acaridae > Rhizoglyphus > Rhizoglyphus robini. Next base: position 435,136 of record JAKIJQ010000044.1, read on the forward strand.
GACGATGCGAATAGATAACAATCTGAGATTCCTATCGCGAAAACAGAATGCGAGGGAAAAATCGCAAGACAAACGGCGAGTCGAACACGAGGTGTTGCCTTCGAGCGTGTCTATAGGCAACTGTCTTCGCTTCACTTGTTTACACTAGAGATCGGCACGAGTGTTTTAATTTACCACCATATGGCGCTAAGTTCGACTATCGATTCGATGGACAATAGTATCGATTTTTGTAAGCGAGATATCACATCTTCCCGGGGCCAGACGGAGACGAGGGTGGGCAGGCGGGGTTTACTTGGACCGGAAGAATGCGTAGCGTGAAAGACCCCAACGTTCGGCTCATCTTCATCATCGGATCGTCGATAGTAGAGACGCGTGCCAATACGACAGCAATTTCATAGTTCATAGATCGATAAGCTGCGCGGAGGGTTTGGGTTGACTTGTTAAATATGTAATTACTTAAAATCAACTTCAATTTTGTATTTTTAAAGCATGAATTTGAGTTTGTATTGAATTTAGTAATGCCGGAGCGAACCCCATCTGGTGTTGTTTAATTTCGAGATAACTGATAAGTTGAAATTTTTAACTATTTTTTAGCAATTCTGGTTTTCCAATAGTAATTTTTCTATCATTTTCAAATTAGGTCCTTCTTCTCCTTTTTTGTTCATTTAAATGGTTTTTATTTTTGTTTGGAACTCCCAACCAAAACAATTCCCAGTTTCACATCCATCTGGTGGCATGCTCCATTTTACACAGTAACAACAAATTGTTATTTTTGAATGAAACGTTAGAACCAGCTCAAAAAGCCAATTTGTTAAAAAGTTTTAAAATTTTAAGTTTGGCATAAAGTTCAATTATTAAGACTTTACTAATCTTGTGTTTCTTTATTATCATAATATTTATGATACTAGTGGGCCCTGCGGGGTGCTATATTTGAAGCATTAAACTTTGTTTGCTTCAATTATGTTCCCAAAATTTAAGATTATGGGGAATAGTCGAGCGTAAGCAATTATAAGCGACTCCCACACCTTCATAACCACCTAAACCTAACCTAATCTAACCCTAACCGACGCCCACACCTGCCTAACCAGATAAACCTAACCTAACCCTATCCTAACCGACGCCCACACCTGCCTAACCACCAAAACCTAACCTAAACCCAACCGACGCCCACACCCACCTAACCACCTAAACTTAACCTAACCTAACCCTAACTGACGCCGACACCTGCCTAACCTTAGTTTGAAATCACAATGTAGCCAAATTTCCCCTTGCCATTGTTGCACACATTGTTGGACATCAGACCCAACAATGATCACTCAAACAGAGATTTGACCTAGGTGAGATTTGACTAGCAGCTATACCTAAAAAACATTTTTTGCAAAAACCAAGGTTGAACAGCACAATCGCATAGTATTCAAAGCACTTAGGCAAAATTTGATGTAAATCGGTTAAGAAATGTAGGAGGAGTTCACTGGAAACCAAATCGGATTTCTTGTCACTGAAAGTCTTCGCTCACGCTCGACAAATATATTGTTTATCATAGAATTTTCTTGTGACAAATGAATCGTAACTCAACATTAATACCATTTTTTTCGCTACACATATTTTAGGAATTTGTAAAATTTTTTTCTTTAAAAGCAATATTCACATACAATTAATTAACTTCAATAATCTAATCTTATTTTTTTAATCATTCGTTTTAACTCGTTACGACACATTACTTTTAGATCTCATATTCTATTAATTATTATAAGCATTAAACTAATGTTTTTTCTACCATACAGTCTTATACTCACGTGGCTGGTCTGTCTCTCGAAATTGTGGTTCACAAGTCATGTATGAGTACTTTGTGCTACGTCTTACCAAACGCACATATGTCTAATTTAGTTATTCTGGTTGTATTTCTTAAGGATTACAAAGATTGGAAGGATACTCTTTGATAAAAGGTTAAAAATATTTGACTTTAAATTTTTATTATTCTTATGTTGTTTATTGTTCACGAATGAAAACGATACTCAGCTAGTAAATTTCATAACGGAAAATAATTTTACCACAATTTTGCCTGACTAAGCTTAACAAATGATTTTTATTTTAAATATTCAGATACTTTTAGTTCTGATTGTTCTTCTTTTAATTACTCAAAACTATATGTTATTAAAGTAAAAGTTGTCAATGAGTCACTCTCGATAGCGCTAGTGTCGAGGCAAAAATATTTCATATCATTTAAGAACAGCTAATAATTCTTTTAATATCTCAACGAAAAAAATATTCTCGAATACATTAAAAATAGTCTCTGCACAAATGAAGATATCTTATTCAGGCGTTATTTAGACCAACGAGACCAACAATCTTATTCAAATCATCATCAATTCACATTGGCATTGTCATGTACTTTGTGTACAGCTCAATAGTGGCATGGAAGTACCAACACGAGGACTATGATCGAAGAGAACTTGATGTTGTGATTGCGGTACTGAGCATGCGCTTTGCTGTGTTCATTTTCGATGAGTGATACGACTTTGACTCAGAGTTGCCAAACGATCTGTTGATGTTGCATGAAGCCAAATGTTTATTTACTTTATTCACTGTTTATTTTTGTAAGTGAATCAATTTCGCTGCATCTTTTTCAAGGTTTTAATAATTTCTTCCTTTTTTCTCAATTTTTTCTATTGAAACTAAAAGAAAATTCAATTCCCCTCGTGACAGGTTAAATATCATATTAGAAATTCAAATTAAAATCTTATATTATATAAGGGTCCAAAACTCAAATATTTGTCTGAGCGTGAGCGTGAGCGATTGTGGCATATTATAGCTTAAATTAAAGATAAATTGATTGGCTTTAACGGCATCAGAAAACATTTATGAAAATATTTTTTATTGAGGATATACGAGAGAGATCGTAGATCAAAAAATGTAAAAAAGTAGCATATTTTGAACACCTTAAGATGAACTCACGATCAGATAAGATAAAATTTTTAAAATGTTTTTTGCCCGCCAAGTAGAGAATCTTATTACCTTTAATAAAAGCCCTGGTTCAACAAAATCGGACCAGTTTTGTAGGAGAAGAAACAAAAACAAAGTGCAAAGGTCTTGATTTGCAGTAGAAGAGAAAAACTAAAAAGTATGCATTGGCCAGTAGAGGGCAAATGCGAAAAGTGCATCCTGGAAATGTGGGTATTTTGTGACTTTTCGTTCGAATATTGTTCTAATTTTTTTGTAAGATGATAGATAATGAGATAACCAATAACTTAAGATATTAAAATAATTTGAAATTTTTAACTAAAAATTGAGCCGCGACTTGTAGTGATGTTATTTACGAATATTCGAATTATTCGAATATTTTTTTCGAATATTTTTAACATGGCAACATTCGAAAATGCACTAATTTTATCATATTTGAATTCGAACAAATATTCGAATAATTCGAATATTCGTCAAATATTCGAATTATTCAAATATTCGTCAAATATTTGAAAAGATAAACTTTCAGGGAATAAACATTTGTTCTCGAAGTAAAGTTTCCATAAACATACGAGCTCGTACTTTTGTACAACTGTTTGTTATTGTGGCTAGTCGGTTTTTTACTTTGAGACGTTAAAGCTATAGCCGAGTTATATTTGATGCATATTTCCTGGTGTATTTTGGTTTGGTTCTTAATTTGACTCGTCCCTACATCATCCTCATGGCTTCGCAATCACCGAAATTAACACCTAAACGAGCAAGTAAACGTAAACTTGGAGATGGAAGAGCTCTAATTTTAAAATATTACACCTTCTGTCACGATGAAAGTGGACAAGCTTGGGCAATTTGCAGATCTTGCGAACATTTAAATCTCCAAACTAAACTCAAATATAACGAAGTGAGAAAAACTACAAGTAATTTACGAAATCATTATGAAGATTCGCATCCAGAAGAATTTGCCGAAATTGTTGGACATGAAATTATTTCTACAGACCTCGATCTAAACGAACCAATTTCGAAAAAACAAAAAACTTTACGTGACTATATTCGTGTGCGCGCTCTAACTCAAAATGAGCTAACTCAGATTGAAGACTCCATTGTGCAATTCATTTGTGTTGACTTCCAGCCTGTCTCTGTTGTTGAAAATGAAGGTTTTCGTCGTCTGTGCAAATCACTTAATTCAGCTTTTCATCCAATAACACGTCAACGGGCTAGTCAATTAATTACTCAAAAGTATTCTGTAGTTCAACCAGTGATATCCAAACACCTAAATCAAGCAAAATATGTATCACTAACTTGTGATGCATGGAAAGCAGACGCCAATCAGCATCACCTTACAGTTACCGCTCATTATATAATTGGCACTGAATTGCACGAAACTAGACTTGGCACTAAACCAATTAATCGTGAGGATGGACAAAATATTGCCGATTGTATTTCGTCATTTTTGGATAAATGGAATCTTCCTAAAGAAAAAATTGTTGCTGTTGTCACTGATAATGGTGGAGGGATGCCTTCTGCTATTCGTATTCTTGGCCTGAATAGAATTCCATGTATAGCACATACTTTAAACCTTACTGTTGGAGACTTATTCAATGACGATTCAAACTTGAGCAATTTATTCAAAAAATGCATTAAAATTGTGTCAGAATTTAGAGACTCATCACCTGCGAATCATCAATTAAGACAAATTCAGATTGATGTATTGAAGCGAGAAAGTCATGAAGTATTAGATCTTGTGAGTTATGTCGATACAAGATGGAACAGCAGACTGTTTATGTTTAGAAGAATATTTGCGTTAAAGCAAGCACTATCTGTGTATTGGTCAACAAATGAACGCGATGCCGAATTAAACAGTACTGATTTCCTCCTACTCCAAGATGTAATCAAAATTTTAGAAACAATTGAGTTTCTGACTAAACAACTATCAGGAAGCTATTACCCAACATTATCTATGGTTATTCCATTAATTAACGTTTGTATTCGAGGATTGAGTAAGTTTTCCTTTTGCAAGGACGACTCGATTACTCTTGAACATAGACTTATGACCAAAGCTGGTGAAAATATTAGTGAAAAACTTGTCGATATTCTAAAAAGACGATTCAAAACAACTGAACCTAAACTTCGGCCGATTCAATTTAATATAGAAGAAAATGAACTAATGAGAGAATCTACTATAATTGATGCAAGATTCAAATCAAAATACTTTGATTCACACACTTCCTCTATGTTGGCAAAGTTTAAGGTGATTGATAGTTTGACAAGTCTCTGTGAAAAAATTGATGACAATTCTGATGGTAAAGAAAACAAAGAAAAATTGAATTTTTTTGATTTGATGGATGACTACAGCAAAGACGATGACAATGAAAGTGAAGTAGACAAAAGAATCAACGAATTTCTGCTTAGCTCGCGTCTTAAAATTGAGACAAATGCACTTGATCAAATAGGGCGAATAGAAATGGGCAACTATTGTGCAGCATTCACCGAACTGCAGTGCAAATATTTATGCATTCCAGCTACTTCTGCACCATCTGAAAGAGTTTTCTCCGCGGCTGGTTACATTTCAGGCGACAGAAGAAGTCGAACTGGTAACGAACTTTTAAATGAACTGGTGTTTTTAAATCATGCTCTTCCAATTTACAATTCTTTGTAGATATTTGTAATTTTGACAATTGTAACTAAACTAAAATTGTAATTAAATAAGATTAATAATAAAATAAAGTATTGTTAAATATTTGACAAATATTCGAATAATATTCGATTGAGTTTTCAATTTTTATAAATTCGAATATGAATGATCTCATGAAAATATTTCATTCGAATATGAATATTCGAAAAATATTCGAATATTCGTCAAATCCACATTCGAAAATAACATCACTAGCGACTTGCCTTAAGAAAACGTCTTGTTTATTGGTAAAATATTAGAATTGGAAGTGTGATGCAAGAAAATAGTTTTTTGGTCACAAATGGTGTGAATGTGTCATATAGTTGAAGAAATATAGCGTGTTACTAAATTGTTACTGTATGTGTAATGAATAATTTTTCGTGTTATTCCTCCATGTTGTGTTTGCCAGAATTACATGAATTATAATACCAATACAGATTTGTAGACAACATTCTTAATACGACCCAGAAATACGCTCAAATGGGACGGGGTTTTCACACCACTGAGAGCCACATAGCATTGATCATGCGAAAATTACCTGATTTTTTAAGGTATATACCCACATCAGAAAAGGTTTGTTCCTGATGTACTGGCTAAACTTAATCTAACAGGAAATTGCACTCTGAACAACACGCAAGGCAATCCTAAGTTTGTTGCTTTGCTCATGATATGAATGCGCGGAATGAGAACTTTTTGAACTTTCAAGTGACAATGTGCAATTCGATAAAAAAAATGTGTCCCCAAGATCATTAAGGTGTTCGTGTTTAAACATTGGAGCCTAGATAGATTGATCTTTACGTAATGTTGATGGTTAAAAAAAGGTTTACAGTTGAAGTTGTGGCTTGATTCAAATTATCTTGCATTATAATGAACTTTACTACTTTGATCTGATGATGGTAAAATGATTGTGGTCAACATTGGTTGGGTTGATGAAGCTTTGACATAGCAAATGATACCACGTTCAGTGTCGTTGCCTCCGTAGAGTACAGCGATTTCTTCTGCTACAGCAGTAGATTGACCATACTGCTGACCTGCGTGGTGACAAAATACTATTCGGTAATCCGATCCACCAACTGAACTTTTCTTTTCTTAAATCCATCTGAACTGCTGGCATGCCGGCAAAGTGGATTTATGTACTGCTCAGTGTGCAAAAACCAATTCAAGAAAAAGATCACATAATATCAGAAAAAGAGTTTGATTGCGATGAGTTATATTCATTTTATAGACGATGATATATTGTGGCAATCAGAAAGCGGGATTTGGCACAGAAGCTCGACTGGGCTCTGGTTTGATTCTCAGAAAAATTTAAAATACGAAATTGGGGAAAAACTACTGAAATATAAGCTTTTGTTTGATTTGAGATTTGAGCGAGCAGAGTTGTTTTGAAACAAACATTAACATCACATTTACTTGTCGATGTAATATCGAAATTGTGTTGGATTGCAGATAGTTCGCGCTTTATATTATAGTTTGTTGATTAGATACCATTACATTTTATGGTTTATTTATTTGTTTTTCAAATTGTGATTCATCTCTAAATCTATGCATCGTCACTTAAAATAAATTTGATTTGGGAAAGTTTCCAGAAAAGTTGAGAATCTTTCCGGAAATTTTGATTTTTAAGAACGTATTTGGGAAAGTTCCCGTAAGTTTTGAAAATATTTCTGGGAACTTTCCCTGACTCAAGGGTCAAGGGTCATAAGTCATGGCCCTAGATATACTCAAAACTGTACAACCAATCAATGCACTACCAATGTGGCGCTGCTCATCAACCAATCAGATCACTCGAATACCATCACGACGACGACCACTTTTTTCATCTTTCCTTTAATATAATGGAGATGATTGTGTGTGTATGAATGTTTAGAGATGAACAGATTGTTGTGAATGATTGTGAACAAAGTTTGTGTTTGTGATTTCAACATAAAGTTGGCAAACGGGTTTCATATTGCACTGACCCTATTCATGGATTATGTACACGTATAATACATATGACCTAGTAAATGATTGTCCTATCAAATTTGTTATTGTACAAGAGAATACTATAGGATTAGGTTTACTATATATATGTTAGCGTCAAAGTCCGATGGTCGGCACTTCGGACTTTGCCGCGGCAAAGTCCGAAAATATCTTTTAAAAAATAATTTGATTTACTTTTCCGCGTCATTACTGGAAAATGCCGCGGCATAGTACGCTATGCCTGAATCGTATCCGGCAAAAGCAATTTTGTTAATTGAATGTTTTGTTTAAAAATATATATTGAATACTCTTCTATGAAATAAATGTTCGAAATTAACTAAAATCCAAATTAGAATCAGGCTAAAACAAAAAATTATGAAAAAATTATAATTTGACTTTACAAAATAATGCACCAGTGAATGCACTCATCAGTGCTTTGTACGACAACAAACTCACATTAAACAGGGTTTTTTCACAAAAAGGTTAATTCAAAACATTTAAGGCCAGACTAGACGGTTATGCAGTGAAAACAACGTTTTAGCCTAAAAGGATGGGATTTAGTAGCCTTCTCTATTTTTATAAGGCTTCTTCGTTTGTGGGCCGATTTGGACTTATGATACCTTTTTGGAAAGATAATCGCATGGACAAAATAATTATCTCAACAGAATACACAATTTAGACTTTGTGCTATCACGAGTTGATCACAAACCCACTGCGTTTTTTAACTCTGTTTCACGTCGTAATACGACGTATTTGCACGACGAAAAACGACGTAATACGACTGACCAGAGGGTCTAAAAAACAGTCGTATTTCGTCGTATTACGTCGTTCGCCTTTGAAGCCTGCAGCAGCATTCCGCGGTTGGGGCCCTTCACATATCAAGTAACTAATCACTGTTTAATCTTTATATTGAGATAATAATCATTTTATTATAGAAAAATATATATAATACAATCAGAAATATAACATAGTAATATAATAATACATTTTTGGTGTACTTAACATGTCACATACAAATATACATAACGAATATCAAAAGATATCATAGGAATTCTTGATTCTAACAAGTGTTGCTGGTTAACTCAGGATAATCAACAGTAGATGATTGTTCGATAGCGAATCGGCCCAATACCCAATCCAGGGGATGACTATTCGTTGTTGTGTTCTTGGTGAATCAGTGAGCTTGTTCACTGAATGCTCCTAGTACTGACTGTTTGATTCATGTTTTGGTTACATTAATCCGAGAGTGAGATTCAGTTCTGGTGGGAGAGACAGGACAATCAATCTGCGTTGGAGGTCGATCTTGATAGAACTTGTTCAAGTAGTTAAAATTGCTTGATTTAGCTTCATAGATACCTTGAAATTAAGATCGTTTTGCATGAGGAAATTGAAAAACAAATTTACAGAATTTACCTTGAATACGGAAGAACTTTGAATGTTTGAAATGTGATTGCATTCTGTGCTAAGAAATAAACACATACAAGTTTGGAATGTATTCGTAGAGAGGATTAGGTGAATCAATCAAACAATGCGAGAACATAGATGTTCGTTGAAGTTAGTCTTCTTGTCCAAGAAGGATGAAGTGGAAAATTAGATTTTATATTGAAAATTCGCTGGTGGACGGCAGACACAGACACAATAATAAATCCTATTCAATCCATAGTCAGTTGTAAACATAATTTGACAAATCAATAGGTCAGAAAGCAGATCAATTGAAATGAAGAAACACGCAAAAAATACTAAGTCCAGCAGCACGCAACACACACGCACACACAGCAATCGGCAGTTGAGTCACTCAACTTGAGTGGCCAAACAAACCGCCACAGCAGAGGCGGGCACAAACCAGCTAACTATGGCTGCATTAAAGTGCCGCATGCGCAGTATATGAAATATTCAAAATTCATTCGATAGTTACAATCGATGTTGAATTTATACATTCTTAAATAATATCTTGTTGATTGAGTCTTTTGGATATTTATTTTTATTTATTTATTTTAATCTTGAATTGATTCATTTGAATATATAAGTTAAAATAATTATTGTTTTCAATGCGTTAGTGCAATTCGGTGAATCCAATAGATTTATTTGTAGTGATACAGAACTTGGCCATTTGGTGTGTTTATGGTTGGACACTAGGAATTGGTTAACCAACTGGGAGACTCTGATATAATCCGGAATATTGAGTTTGAAACCAATTAGAATTTTCGATTTGCAACAAATTTGTTCGACCAATTCAGTAATGAAAGTTTTAAAAACAACTTATAGATATTACCTTATAGGTATAACCGCTTTTAATAGCTATAACTATGTAGATATATCGATATAAACATATATATGTCGTTTTTCTCATTTTTATTCAGATTAGAAAACTCTGTCGAAACACGAGTAAATACGAGTTTCAGAGTTTTTACGAGAAATTACGAGTCTGAGAAAATACGAGTTACAAACACGACGGAATACGACGTAATACGACGTGAACTCAGTTTCAATTCTCAGTGGGTAGCTAAAAACATACCTTTTTCACACATTTAGTTAAATTTTATTAAAACCTTGTCGAATCTGGGTATTCTGTTGAGATAATTATTTTGTCCATGCGATTATCTTTCCAAAAAGGTATCATAAGTCCAAATCGGCCCACAAACGAAGAAGCCTTATAAAAATAGAGAAGGCTACTAAATCCCATCCTTTTAGGCTAAAACGTTGTTTTCACTGTAACCGTTCTTGTCTTACCTTAATTCAATCTCTATACTCTTTATAACTATCCATATATATCAACAATTTATTCATTTTCATTATTGACTTTCTTGTACTTTCATATTTGATAGAGTAAGTGGTGTATGAAATTTTACAAAAATAATGTTTAAATACAGGACTTGAGTTTTTGAAGTGAACTATTTTGATTTTTAACCTGTAATCACAATTTTAAGTTGTCCAGTATAGTTTTATAAATGTTTTTTGCTATATTGAAATTTAAATTTTCCAATTTCGTTTAGCCTGTTTCATTATTTTTTATTCAAAAAAATTGAGAAGTATATTTTGCCTGTTATTTCAAATTTACTTTCAAATGTAAAGTTATTTTACGTGCTTTATTACTTTTTTGTCTGATTTTACTTTAATGGTTTTAATCTTTATTGTACATTTTTTAGTTTGTTTTTATTCTGTTGACTATCTATTATTTATTTAAACATTTTCCCTAGTGAGATGCATTTCAACAATAGATCGCAAGACAACAAATTGAACTTGTGCAGATATGACCGTTCATTTATATCTAAAACATTAATATCATAGAGAAGCTTCATTATCAACGGAGAAACAATCCTAAACTGCGTCTTGTCGACGCCATTTATGAATATCTCCTTAGACACTAACTAATTTTCAAGTTTATCAATATTTTATGTTTTAAAGCCATTGCACAAATCTAACTCAAATGTAATTGTAGTCCCACTTCTATTAAAATTCTGCAGTACGGATGTGTGTGTGTCGCGCTGTTTGTTGCGTTCAAAAATGACATAATGGTGGACCAACAATGGCAATATGGAAAAGTTGTTTTTAATTGTTATGGCAACAATTGAAATTTGTGATTTTTGAGTTTCTTCTTTTGGGGAGTTGTATTGGGTTTGGTTAGGTAGTTTGGTGTGTGGTGGCGGTCGTTAGGTGTAGGTTTAGGTTAGGTTAAGTGGTTAAGTGGGTGTTGGGCGTTGTTTGGAGTAGGTTTAGTTTAGATTAGGTGGTTAGGTGGTGGTTGGGCGTCGTTTGGAGTAGGTTTAGGTTAGGTTAGGTGGTTAGTGGGGGTTGGGCGTTGTTTGGGGTAGGTTTAGTTTAGATTAGGTGGTTAGGTGGTGGTTGGGCGTTGTTAGGTGTAGGTTTAGGTTAGGTTAGGTGGTTAGGCAAGTGTTGGGCGTCGTTTGGAGTAGGTTTAGGTTAGGTTAGGTGGTTAGGTGGTGGTTGGGCGTCGTTTGGAGTAGGTTTAGGTTAGGTTAGGTGGTTAGTGGGGGTTGGGCGTCGTTTGGAGTAGGTTTAGGTTAGGTTAGGTGGATTGGTGGTTGGTTGTCGTTGTTCCTAAGGTGATGAGATGGTGAGTTGAGTTAAGTAAGGAGGCGGGGGTGCCGTTGGCAGCTTGCTGCCAACGGTTTCGTACTAAAGTCCCAGAGGCAAAACGTTAGTTTTGCGGGACTTGTACGAATTTATCTTATAATCTGCTGTAGTATTAAAATTTTTGTTAATGAAATTATAATAACGCTTCAGCATTTACGAATGTATTTAATTCCTCAATATATAAAATGTTTAAAAGATTACTCATTCACAACGTCTGTTAAGACGCGACGTCAAGAGAAAGTTATCGAAAAGGTCAAAAATAATAATGTGATTTATTTTTGAATTTCCATTTTTAAATATTTTCCGACGCTGAATTCAATTGTATTGTCCATTTTCAACAACTCATTTGGATAGTACCCGAAGTTCCCTTGTTTGCACGCAATCTATATTCTGTCATTTGAATTAATATTTTGTATTTTCCATTGAGCTTTCTGAGTTGGGATTACATTAACCGAGGTTCCGTTAAGCGGATAGTATCCCTTGTAGAATCAAGAAGGCCTTCGCTTAACCGAGAGAAAGTTAAATTAAAACTTACTGTCATTTTTACGAAAATGTATACTCTTGAGTGTTTACTGAATACCGAAAAAGGTTATAAAAGGTTTTCTTCGATAAAATAAACCAAATTTTCTATTGTATTGACGGTGAATTCAAAATATTGTCAAATTTATATAACACATTTTATTCTTTTTGCTCCTTGGTTAGTTACGGGATACTACTTTGTTTAAGGTTGTCCATTCAACAAAGGTAAACATAAAAATAATAATTTTAGAAGTATCTTTCAATTAAAAAATTAATTAATTAGTCATAAATGCTTACAATTTAATTCGTGAAAAGTTACAATACAAGATCAAATTTGACCATATTTCGTAACTCTGTGCCAATTAATCTTTGGGACTTCTGTTTGAAAGCACAGTGAGTGTTTGATAGTTGATTAAATGTTGCTTTCTAATTCTTCACATTTTTTCACATTTTCTTTTAAATAGAACGCTGAATTGATCAATTATAAGGTTCCAAGTACATTTATCCTTTTGTCCACATTAATAAAGTATTTCCATTTTAAATGCCATGTAATAATTTGACAGGTAAAAGTTATTTCGGGAATACGTTGGTTTGTCATTGTTTTTTATAAAATTTTATTTTGATTAAGTCAAACACCCAAAACTATTGCTGTGTATCAGGGACTTTATTTTTCGGAGACAGGTCCCTGTTCCGTTTTGTGTTTCGTTGATTGCATAAGCGATTAGAATGTTATGCGGCTTTAATTCTATAAAAGGTTTCATGCAATTCATTTGACTGTATTATAGATTTACTTTTCCTATGCCATCAGGCTTATGTTTATATCAATATTTCTCTTTCGTTTAGTTTTATAATATTAGGTATGGAGTTACATGATTGGGTTTATTTTAATGAGAAAATTCTTTTTGTTTTTACATAACTTGGACTCTTGTAATGCTTTTGACACCACAAATTTTCTTTTGTATTATAAGACTTTTGTTCTCTTTTTAAATGGTATAACTACGAGTATATATCGTAAATGATCAAGTAATCGCTAAATAAAACGGAAAGTTCTGTATCATTATCTCTTGTTTCATCTTTCATAATGGTTACTGAATATTGTCAAATATATTTTTCATGGAAAAAAAATATGCCTTGCCATTTTCATTGATGGAATAGAAGAAGAAAACAACTTTATTAAAAATAGTGCGGTGTTGCCCACCTAAGATGGGTTGCCATGTCATGTCAAATTCATTGGTAAAAAAGCATTTTTAGAAGCCATTGCGTATTTCGATAGGTGATCACTTAAAGTTTTTTCTTCCTTAAAATATTCAAGTATAACATTTAAAAAAAATATAAATTTTGTCATCTGATAGTTGGAGAACAAAAATTGGTATCAAATTTATATTCAATTTAGTACAAGTCCAGAAAAACTATCGCATTGCCTTTTTCAACTTGTACGAAATGATATGTTTTTTTATTATTATTATAAAATTGTTTCATTATCACTATCCAAAAAATACGACACAAGTTTATAGAGTTGAATAAGTGGAAATTGCCATGATTGAATTTCTGACTGTTTTAAAAGATTAAAAAATTAATTCTATATGCAAAAATACATTCGAGTATTACGAAATTAAATCATTACTTCACCTTTGCTATGTTTGATTTTTTCAAATTTGATTCAATCTATTCATTTATTTTCTTTATTTCACATTTATATCAACTGGTCCTCTTTTCATTAGATGTTAATTTTTTTCATAATTTTAAAAATTAGTTTTAAAATTCTACATATGAAACAGTTTGGCAATGTTGGAAGTGGAAGTTGACAATTAGATTCGATTCAGCTTTTATTAATTTTAGCATATCTTTAAATTTATTTAAAAAAATAAAACTTCATTTTAGTCTTGAAAAATTGTGAATTTCTTCGTAGTGGTTCTTTAATGGTTTATTTTTTAAATTGAAATTATGTTTCTTATATTCTGTTATTATATTGATATAACTTTTTTTTAATGATAATTACTAAAAGGATCTGGAAGCAGAAGCCAACAAATTCAGGCAAATGTATGATCGAATCATCATCGAGCTGCACAACAATGAATTCGACTATCATGCTTTTGATCAAATCACCACTGACATGCAGAAATTCTTTGACAAAGCCAGCGACAGAATTATTGGCGAAATTAGTCCTGAACAACACTTCTATCGCTTGAGGAAGCAAGGAGCAAAGCAAGTGATGGACGCCCAGTACGCCCGCTCTTCAAACCCGCAGCGTGCCTCTACAAAGGCTAGGCAACGTCGTCGTGGTGATGCCAAAAGGAGGAAATGTCAACGACTCTACAAAACCCAGAGGAGCAAGGCGGTACGCTTGGTGATGGCAGATGGCGAACCCAACACGGACAAATCGTGTCCAATTCCAATTGAGAAACTCGAGCAGCACTTCAAGAACGTGTTCGAGACACCCAACCACTGTACTCGCCAAGACATTGAAGACGAAGACGGAAACTATCCTCAACCCAACAACGTACGCGAAAACATCACCGTCACAATTGAGGAAGTGAATCGAGCACTCCACGCCATCAGTCTCGACACATCACCAGGTCCAGACAAAGTTTTGGTCCACACTCTTCGAAAACTGAGAGCAGGTGACATTATCTTAAAGATCATTGAGATCATGCTTGCTACTGGCACCGTTCCATCTGGTCTCAGTGAAGGGAGAATGAGCCTATTGCCCAAGGAGGGTGATTTGAATCAAATTGGCAATTGGCGGCCTCTCACCATCTACTCGGTCATCCGGAGAATCATCGAAAAGGTTCTTGAGAAGAAATTGCGTGAACAGGTGGACATCAATGATAATCAACGCGGATTCACTGACAAACCTGGTTGTCACATGAACACCTACTTCATCGAGAAGGCTCTCTGCAAGGCCAAGCTAGAAAAATCTAATGCCGTTGTTGTATTCCTTGATCTATCAAAGGCATTTGATCAGATTGGTCATGATCACCTCAAGAAAACTCTCTCATCTATCGGGGTCTCACCAAACCTTCAGCGGCTTGTCATGTCTTTACTGGGCAGCAACACGGTCCGTATCCAAACTATGAAGCACCGGTCGAACCCAATCAAAATTGCGAAATCAGTTCCGCAAGGGGGTCCTCTCTCACCATTGCTCTACAACATCGCCTCCACATTTGTCTACCAGGATGTCTGCGAGTCCGACTTTGCGAATGCACACGGCTACAAATTGGACAGTGAACACGACTCACTTGTCATGGCTGGTTTTGCAGATGACAATGCAATCTTCTCCAGTTCGGTGAATGGCGCATCGAGGATTGTCGAAGCAGCTAGAAGCCACTTTGATATGATCGGTCTTCGAGTTAATCCTCTCAAGAGTGCCGCTATTCACATAAAGAAAGGTAAACTCGTCCCGGGCCAGCTGACACTTACCGATGGAACACAAATCAAGTGCATCGACGAAGGAACAACCATCAAGCATCTCGGTTGCAACTTCAACAGTGAACTTATCTTCGACAGTGTGCAGATTCTCTCCGAAATGACAAAGAAACTCACCAAACTGAAGAACTCAGCGCTACTCAACAAGGACCAGAAGCTCAACATCATCAATCAGTACATCCTCCCAATGATGTGCTATCCTCTTCAGACTGCACCGTTGACCAAAGTTCCCAAAAAGTTCTTGCAAGATCTAGACACAACCATCAGGGGAACTGTCGTCGGAATCATTGGCTTGAACAGGAACGCAACAACGCCCATGTTCTACGCCCCAAGAAAATTCCGCGGCCTTGGTCTTGTGAAGTCTGAATGGGAAGTGCACCTACAACACTACTCCATCTCAAAACGTTTGTCCACCGTCGATGATGCTCTTTTCCAAAAAGTGTACGATTGCAAGGCCGAGATGGAGAAATGCAAAACTGAGCTCAATGTTGAAGGCGAAACATCTCGGATTATGCGAATTAATCTACGGTTAAGGGAGTCTGATGAATGGAAGAAGAAGGACAGCCACGGGATAGGTGTCAAGCACTTTGAAGTCTTCCCTAAAGCTAACCAATTTATGGTCAACAAGAAAAGTCTTTCAGACTCAGAATGGACCGAAGCAATCAAGCTCAACGTCGGCTACGCCAACCTGAAGGCCGTCATTGGCTCTCGCAGTTACAGCTCACAAAATAGCCTTTGTCGCAGATGCAACAAAGTGAAAGAAACCCTACCCCATGTACTGGGAAGTTGTGAATGGAACAGCAAGAGACGAACCGCACGGCATCACGCCCTCAAGCACGAAATTGCCGACATGTTGACCGAGAAAGGATTCACCTGTGTAGATGAGGTGTTCTGTAAAGATGGTGATTTATCGAGACGATATGCTGACATAGTTGCCTTCGAGAAGAACACCAACAAAGCCTACATCATTGACCCCACCATTCGATTCGAGACCAACGAGGACGTTGGTGCACTGGCTGATGCGGAGAAGAAGAAAATCTATGAAAGCTGTGTGCCGTCTTTGAAGCTCCGTTATCAACACTACGGAGTACGTGAATATGAAGTCATTGGACTCTGGTTTGGAGCCAGAGGTGCCGTGAGCAAGGAAATGGTTGAGTTCTTCAACCGATTCAAGCTCGACAAGAAACGTTTGCCTGATCTTGCAGAAATGGTTTTGGCAGACTCTATTCAAATTTTGCGTAGTCACATTTACTCACAAGAATAGACTTTTATATGTGATCAAACACTACTTGTTTATACCATAATGTTCTCATAGTTTTAAATCTATTGTATTTTGCATAATCTTTATTCTGTAACCCACTTGTTTGTATTTTGTGTGCAATTGTCCTTATGGATTGATTAGTATGCTGTGTCTCATGGCAACCCATCGCAGGTGGGCAGCACCGCTCTATTTTTTAATAAAGTTGTTTTCTTCTTCACGTTTCAGCTGACAGTGAGTCAAGAAGTCACTTCACAAAAGATTTTAATGACCAAATATAATTATCAGTGCCCAAATTAGAAACTTTTATGTTTTATTTTCATATTTACGGTAAGCCTAAATTTGCAACAATTTCAACAAGAAACCTAAGTGATTCTGTTTTATCGGGGTCTTGGTATTGACATTTATCATTGCTTCGGATTGTAATGGTAACTACACGCTCATTAAACGGGTAAATAAAGATTTGTTTAAAAACTCATCAAAATTTTATCTCATCAATATATTCTGAAATTCAATCAAACTCAAGCCTAGATTTGAATTTTATATTCCTAATTTCCTAAAATGGATTTTGTTTATTGCATGTTAAATAGAAAGGTTGATACTTTTGAAAATACTTGAGGAAGCATGCTTACAAAAGGTTTGTTTGCACATAAATGTGGTAATTTTTAAATGTCACTTGAATATAAAATTTGAAAATTTTCACTATTTCATAAAAAATTATCTTGCTTAACATCCGTCACATTATAATAGGTTTTTAAATATCTAAAATATTAAATTTATATTCTCTGCATAATATATTCTGCAAAAAGTCTGAAAGTTTGCTAATAATTTAGCTGTCGCAAAAGGTTTACCAGATTTTATTCCGTGCCACTTTAATTATCATATCAACTTACATGTGTCTATGTTGTAATAAAATTGTCAATAACAATCAGAATGATAACATTGCTAAATTTATTGTTTCAACAGCTTTCTTAGTCCACACTATGTGGACAGCCCCACTTGTTTTATTACTAAAGTGTTATCTTACAATAAGTTGAATATTTATTTCGATTAGACATGCGTTCGTTCGCTCTCTATGTGTAAGTTTACGTGCCATAAAAAAATAATTTAATGAAAAATAATTTTATTTCAACTGTTTTAACAAAATTGTATAATCAAAATACAAATTATAAAATTTCAGAATATGTCATCAGCATGGTTTCCAATAAATTTGTTTAATTTATCGTTTTTATCAAAATAAATATTGTTTTATTTATACTACGACTACTCGTACATTGTAAGAGAGGTCCCTTATTAGGTTTAAATTTCTTCCTTTTCTACAAAGGTTGCAACATAACATTTTATTGCTTTCAAGCATTAGCCTTGTCAAACTCTCACTAATTGGCGCTAGCTTTGCATAAAACATTGTGCATGCGTAATCAATCACTTCTCTCACATATTTGCACAATGATTGCAATCTCCCTTCAATTCCTTCATATAAAGTTTGCGCAAAACAGTTAAAGAGATTAAAAACAATTGTCTTTATATTAAATTTTTAAACATGAAGTTTCTTAAAGTTTGCTACTTCTAAATAATGTCTTTCTACGCTTATTTGTTTCAATTTTTAATTTCTCTGGTGTGAAATAATGTTTAAATTGTTTAATTAAATACATAGTTTAAAATTCATTTATATATTTAATTTAAATTTGTCTTTGTATAAGATTATAAAAAGGTGTTTTCAGATTTAAATTTAACAATTCAATTAAATATAATTTTTATTCTCGTTTTTTCTAGTGAAATTAAAAGTTTAAATTCGAAACTTTGTTTTCCGTTAATTTTAAACAAAACAATAGTATAGTTTGTATAAATTCCTAGTTCTAACAAAAATAAGTGGATCAAATATATTCATTTCTATGTTAAAGGTAAACGTCATTACTAAACGATTAACAGCTATGTTTTATCAACGTTTTTTTCAATATGTCTTGAACTAAATTTAATTTTTGTATTTAAGTTAATTGATTTTTAGAATTCTAAAAAGTAACAATTTTTTTTAATTTTTTCTAGTGAAATTAAAAGTTTAAATTCGAAACTTTGTTTTCCGTTAATTTTAAACAAAACAATAGTATAGTTTGTATAAATTCCTAGTTCTAACAAAAATAAGTGGATCAAATATATTCATTTCTATGTTAAAGGTAAACGTCATTACTAAACGATTAACAGCTATGTTTTATCAACGTTTTTTTCAATATGTCTTGAACTAAATTTAATTTTGTATTTAAGTTAATTGATTTTTAGAATTCTAAAAAAGTAACAATTTTTTTTTTAAATATTACTGTCTCGCTAAACAATTTTTATTATCTTCAATCATATCAATCCTAGACAATTTCTTTACATGAGTCATGAGAGATTTTTGATTTATATACTCAAATATAGTTTGACTTGGGTATGATTTTTTTAAAATTTAGTATATATCTTTAGCTAGGATCAATAAAACGTCCAACAATCGAATAAAATATTTCAATTTAATTTCAAAGATTAAATTTGTGTTTGTATCTGATTTGAAGGCTAATTTGAATTGTACATATTCGATAGAAGAAAGTGTGCTTTACAATGGTTTAAAACTATAGGAATCACTTCAACCAATACAAATATAATGTTTTCATATATCTTTGTACTGTTACAAGTCGTTTCGTATTTCAAAAAGGTTAATACATCATGTTTGTGTCCCTTGTCACACACTACAAATTCTCCAATATCCTGGCGATTGATGTGTTTTTGCTTATTTTTGCGATACTAACAAGCTTTACTTTTGAAGTTTTCTAAAAATTGTTATTTACATCAGGAGTGCGGAGACCGTGGACCTTGGTCCACTGGTGGACTTCCGAGAATTCGTAATGTCCACCGAGTGGACCTCACTATAATTTATGAGATTAATGTTTTAAATGCAAAAATTCTGTCATGTCTTGCAATTACAATAAGGTTCTCTTGAAATGTGTCCATTTTGCTTGTGGATTTAGGCTGACAAGGGAACTCCACGAATTGTCCAATTCAATCTGATAAAACCGTTATCACCATTGAATTCAGCGCCCTCGAAAATGGTAGTAGGTCAGTCTTTAGGTGCTGTCTTCATCTAGATAAAGAGAAATCAATAATGCAAAACACATTTTAAAGTCATGTTTACAGTGGCGCCAGGTGGTCGAAATAGGCACTGTTGATTGTTCACAGCTGATTGTGTTTATGTCTGAAAGACTCCTGTTTTGTTTTTATTTTCAAGTTATTCCGTCGCAATTTCTTGCGTTGTTTGAATGATTTTTTATCCAAACAAGTTCATCCAATTTCTTATCCCACAATTGGCCCATTCTTTACAAGTCCCGGCAATTTCATTTCCCCACAAATGGTTTTTTTCCCAACAAGTTTTGATATTGGACATTTAAGAGTATTTTATTAGTGATTGTATATTTACAAATACGAAGTCAAATTTTATATATTGATTTTATACAATAATAAATATGTAATTCAACAAGTGAATGTTTAAGGCAGAGATATTGTTCACAATGAGCACATCGGCAAAACACGAAAGACTTACAATTATCATGAGAACAACTATTTGCCGTGTTTATATAGAAACAATACTTAACTGGCGTTGTCCATTCCTCGGGATGTTTGTCCATGTAACCGGGTTTGTAAAAACAATACTTTATCATTTCACTAAACCGTTTGGCAGTGAAAGTGAAATGAGTGAAAGATTGAATCTTGATGAAGTTTTCACGTTTCCATACATCAAAGCCACTTGAAGGAAGTATGGTATCGGTCATAAATTTTACGAAATGTTTCCAGGAACGAAACAGGCCAACATCTTCGGGTTGTATCATTCCTGTGCACCTCGGTGGAATAATCTCACGATTGAAGTCAATTCCGTCTGGTATTAGTTCCTCCACCAACTCGTCGTCCTTGTTGGCTGACCACGAGTCCACCATCAGCAGTACTTTGTTGACGCCTTCTCGTTCCATCAATTGTTTCACATTTTCAACCAAAGTAGCCTCCATGAAGGTCCTCAATTGGTTTTTGTTCATGTTGGCGGTCTTGCCTGCATACACTTTCAAGTTTGGAGGCACCGAGAACTTTTCGAAGTAACTTTTAGGAAAAGTGCCACCTGGTTCCGAGATTAAAACATACATCGGAGATAGCAGTTCACCGGCCATAGAAATGCCAGGATAGATCATATTCGAGTGAGTAGTTGCGGACTTGGAACCAACCACTGCGTGGACTCGCTTTACACCTTTGAAATCCAAAGTACGACCAGTGTGAGATTCCTTGTCGAAGCGACTTTGATCAAAGTTGAGTACGAGTGTAGGTGGAATATTCTTCTTCTCGATAAGTCCACGTACTTTATTTACATAACCGAGTGCTTTTTCTTTAAGCACATTTTCGTCGAGTGTAAAATTTCGACTGACTCGGTGAGTGATTGTTCGAGAGACAATATTGTACTTTTTCTTAATATTGTCGACCCAACTAGCAGACGCGGTAAAATTGAGCTTGCCTTCTGGGTCAAATTCCTCTTTGTACTGCATACCCCAGGCTTTAATACTTTGATCGTGTACAATTCCGTTCTCGTAGCGAACTTCGCAAAATGTTTCAAAAACTTTTTCGTTAATTTGTCGTTGAGTTGCCAGAGGATTTCCTCTTTTGAGTCTGTTTTCGTACTTATACAGGACACTCATTTCGGTAATTTTTCTAAAACGAGACATCACAGTTTGAGGTTTTAATCTTTCAAACCCAGTCAATCGATTTCCAGCAACGACAGTTGTTTTGGTTGGATCAGTCTGACGAGTCCACATGCGGTAAGCTTTATCGAGATAACTGTCATCGATCTTGTCATTGCGAGAAGGCATTCGAATTGGTGATGGCACATAGAGCGAAGCATTCAGTAAATCCTCTTCCTCCACCTCTTCTTTCAGATAATCATAGTCAATTTCAATTCCATCTTCAGTTGGGTCACCAAAATATGGATCATAAGGTTCGCTTTCGTCAATTTCAAGTGTAGAAATTGATGAAATGTTTGTCGATATATCGCCAGTGAGAATGAATTGGGCAATATGTTCTGCAAATTGAAGATCGCATAGAGAAGGTTTATCATTTGATATTCCAAAGCGGTCCAAAAGCAGTCTCACCACTCGTTTTGGATTTATTTCATGCGAAAATGTCATTTTGGTGCTTTGAGACAAATCAAAATAAAAACAAACAAAACACAAGAAAAATCAAAACAATTACATTTGATTTAAAGTGCCTTCCACATAAGACGGTACACCGCCTCGCTGTTTTATTGACAAAATGTGCTTTTGCAATGTATTTTAAGTATTTCATTCTGTAAGTTCTGGATCATTAGAGCACCTAAAAAATGGTATATTACCATTTTCGAGGGCGCTGAATTCAATGGTGACAATGGTTTTACCAGATTCAGTTGGACAATTCGTGAAGTTCCCTTGTGAGGGATCTGGTCACACAGTTTCCTGCCTAGAAAAAAGTTTGAGTTTGTAGATCATGTACTGAATTGGATGGAATAACACTATTCCACAGTTGGTGGAAAGGAAAGTGTCCGCAGTTGAATTTGCGGGTCTTATGCTAACAATTTAAGAAACTAAATAAATTATATGGTCCAATTAATAACACGAATGTAAGTCTCCAATTTGATCATAGAATCAACGTTGATTTTGAGAATTGATAAACAAGTCTTACTATTTGAAGCATTGCATAAATCTGTATAAATGTGGTATATTAAGAAATTTAAACAACCACAAATTTATGGATAAGGCCTATCAACCAAATTATGATCCGCTAACATAATTGGAGACATTTCCCGTTCCGCTAACTGTTGGATAAGGTATATCAATCCAAATTGGCATCTTGTGAGCTTTTAATTGCATTGAATCAAAAAAGCTGTGGACCTGCCATTCAAACGTTCCCCAGTCGGCACCTTGCATTAGGCCCTACGCGATGCGATCAGCAAAAACTAGGCCTGTAATCACACTGCTCGGGGCTCTGCCAAGTCCACCAGAAATGGTGGTTGCGTACTTCGATATTGAAAGAATTAATGAATCAAAAAAAATTATTTGTAACCAATGTATATAGGTACCCCCTTCTATAGTATTGGGTGGACTTTCAGGGATGTGGAGGTCCACTTTAGTGGATTTTGATTTCAAAAGTCTCCGCACCTCTGATTTACATGATTCGCATAGTTCTATTTCAACGTTAAAATTTAATCTGTACTACTCACTGTAATGAAACAATTGATCATAGTTTCCTAAAAATGCTATGCACGTATACATAAAAAAATTCTAATCATTTATAATTGTTCTTAATAATAAAATTGAAATGCCGATGAGTTAGTCATAACGTGCTAATTGATGAGTTTTTTTATCCAGAATCCTGGACTATCATACGAATGCAAGGATTTTTAACTAGTATAAAACCAGCAGCATTCGTTATGAAACCATTTTAATTTATTAAGAATAAGTAACGCCGTTGGCGTGAAGTCGGGAGCAGGGTATAACCAGACACCAAACACAAAAATTATTTGCGGTAATATAAAAACCAAAACCACTGAAAAGATACACTTTCAGGTAGAAATCAAATCAAACAAAACACCCACAAAAATGGTTTACATCCACTGTTGATACTCAGTCTCTACACATTTCTATGCAAAATTTGATTTATTTTTTTAAAAATCGCTACTCCGTTGACCTTTGACCTATTATACAAAAGGCACAACTTCACCCCCAACCAGAACATTGTGTAAAATTTTCAGACCGATCCATTAAACCGTATTGATGCAATCCCTAGGACAAGCGTTTTCCAATTGAGTTGACGGAGAGTCCTCACTTCACTTACTCGCTCGCTTCGCTCGCTCGACGTTACGCTCCGACAATTAGTTTTAAGAGAAACCCAATCTTATAATGGTCATAAAATATGGATAAAAGCTTGAATAAAATTTAATATGTAGATTACTTACTTACTTTTTTCTTGCTTAAATACATCAATAACAAAGTTGACACCAGGCATTTTAATGAAAGTTACAGTTGAATTGACGATGAAATAATCATAATGTGCTAATTAATGAGTTTTTCCCCTGAATCCAAAACTTTCCTAAGAGGATTTTTATTTGGTTGTAATGCTGTGCAATTTTCTTAATGGTTGTAAAATATTTATATAAATCTTGAATGAGAATTTAATATTATCTATATAAACTAATATGATGCTGTGTCTAGAGTGTTTTAATACTAATAAGCATTTTTTAATAATAAGATCTTTACACAGTCAAAAGTTGTCAAAAAGTATATAAGGGTGTTTTGCCAAGCGAATATGGATCTATCACTTTTTTTTGTCTTATACTAAATACAAACTTGATTAGTTTATGATTAGTGCTTTGATCCAAAGCAAATTTGACTTTTTAATAGACATATTTCTTCTAATTATATTCAAATAGAATTAAAAACGTTCATAAATTTATAGAAGAGTATCAAAAAGGTTTATTTGGATTTCTAAAAATATTAAAGCATCGCTAAATCATAACAAAAAACCAAATTTGCGAATTTGCTAATCAAAAGGTTAGATTCGAAAAATTCTTAAAAATTAACTATTAACAAAAATATGATTTACATTTGATTCAGAAAAAAATTTCCATACTTTGCGCGATAAATGTATTTTCGGTTAGTCTGTATTATTTTTAAGAGGTGTAAAAAGTTTTAAATATTTGTATCTTAAACACAAAATTATCCCTGAATGTTCAAAATAATACTTTTGATTGGTTTGAGTTTGTGCTATTTTTTTTAATGTTACTTTCATAGCTCATCAATCGTTTATTGATCAATCACACGCATTCATATCAACCCTAAAGGTGTTTGTAACTTTCTTATATCCAATTTATTATTGGATTTGGTTGATATTTTTTGGAAACCACTAAGTAATGACATTTTTTTTTAAATTCCGTCAATAACTTTCGGGTCCAATTTGACGATTTGTGTTGGAGTAACAATTCCACAAGATGAATTTGATAAGACCAATATAACTTGGCAATAAAATCGATCTAAACTAAGGTTAAATTTTTTAGAACGGTGATTACTGTTGCAAATGTGCGCAATAAGATGGTTTTTCAGATATCCAATATGTTCGAATGTGTTAAAACATCGGGTGCACATAAACTGATGAAAAGATGGGTTATTTGCATGTCTCTCGTGATTATTTCCTATCTTAATATTTTCACCACAAAATTCTTAATAAAAAAATTAGCTCATTTTTAACCTTCATCATCTATTTTTTATTCAATTCAAGCCTGTGTTTTTATAAAAGGCCATGCAAGCAATGAATTCAATTGTCAAATTTCTTGATTTTATTCTGTACAATCTCAACAATCAAATAAACCTTCAACAATGATGACATCTAGTGCTTAAGACTAGTGACCCAATATATACAGTAAGCTTCCGAAGCATACTGTGCATTTCACAGTGTGCAAGACTGCCCAAGACATTGTTAAATCCTTACCCAGTTGAATTACCACTCTCATTCAGCGAGCTTTTACATCAGAGACTAGTTATTCTCTTGCTCATTAGATTCGCATCTCAAAGTCTTCCCCCCATGGCTCGATCCAAGAGCACCGCACGAAAATCCGTTCTCAATGCCCCGCGTAAGGCAAGCCACCCAAGGCAGCCCGTATATCTGCTCCTCTACCCGTTCGTGGTGTGAAGAAACCGAAACGATATCGTCCCGGTACTGTCGCTCACCGTGAAATTCGTCATTTTTAGGAGTCGACTTGCTTGTTGATTCCCAAAAAGCCATTCGAAATTTTATTATTTTTATTATTTTCTCATAAATCAATTGTCTGATTACAGGTAAAGTTTGTAAATTTTTAAGTTAAAGTTCTTGGAGAATTGAAAAGATTTTTTTGTGATATTTTCGAATAGTATTTGGTCCATTTATTTGAATTTTGTCCCGGGCTAGAATCCGTTTCCAGAAAATCCGTATTTGAAATTAAATGATAAGGCTACTGCATTCTAGTCAGTATTCTGAAGAAAACAGTACCGGTTTCAACAAAATCCATTCACCGGAACATAATCAAAATCAGAATTAAATCTTGCCCTATAATGGAAGTACAGACATCCCGGGTCCCAAATTAATTTTAATGATTTTCAAAGTCGAATTTTTTAAATAATACTATGTTCATTTATAAATTTTGTTCAAGAAGGTTAGTAAATTTATCATTTTAATTTTGTGTCATTTGTGTCACACTAGTGTCACACTTACTGAGCGAGTTTCTAATATAAAATCAAATTTAGCAATTACTTAATTTATATTCAATTTATATAATACAATTCTCAATCCACTTGGAGCTAATTAATGGAAACCTGTTTTAATAGAATCATGAACGAAATCTGCTTATCTCTGATTATAATAAAAATAAAAATTCAATTACAGAAGTGTGCATTCACATAAAGGTTATCTCTTAAAATTTATTTTTAAATATTTTTTGTAGTTTCTAAATTCAAACAAACTATTGACTTGTATAAGAATGCTGCTAAGAGTTTTAACAGGTAAACTAGTTAAGTGAGTAAGACATTTCACATTTATAATGTTTTACATTGTCTCTTTTCCAATGGGATTGATTTGAAACTTTAAAAAAAATTCATTTATGGCGAATAAACTGTTTAGTTTACCAAAATATAAAACTAATTAAATTTAATCAATTCTGTCAATCAAATCAATTGTTTTCGCTGTTAATTGTTTATAAGGAAAAATATTATTTTATTGAATGGAATAATTCTTTTTCAAACAGTCACATGGCAGCTTGTATGATCAATGTTGAAAGTGCTCTGTATGACTGGTTCGACCGATGAGTTGAACTAACGGTTAGTTATTACCATGACAGCAAAGTGAATCACTTGTCGATGACTGTCTGCTAGCATTGGTCAACGATCATCACCACGGTATATAAGCCATCATCTAAGTATAGCTATTTGGTCCAGTTTTACTAACTGATGGGCCAAAGGGCACCGAAAATAAAAAACAATTAGGGATATTTAACATAGATCTGTATTGAGGAATGAGTGTACGTGTGTGTCTTTGTCACTGAGATGATTCATCGATGACTGAACTGATAAGAACGGATGCTCGTGATACTCCCGCTCCGACTTTTACGCCAACGGCGTCACTTAAGACTAGTTATGTAATGTTTATACTCGTATATCTCTTACTTTGTACGATTTTTTTTATACTCGTATTCTTACCTCGTACATTTTGTAACAACAATTTCAACTTGAACCGCTTAATGTTTGGATATTAAAATTATTCTTTAATAATTATTAAAGTTTTTCATTTGTTTATGTTGAGTAAGACAATTTTAAATAATGTTAGAATTGACGTACTGCGTTTTACTAAATGGTAACATATTTAATAACATAATTTTGCTCTACTAAAATCTTTTTAGTACTTTTTTAGACAAAATTTTATTAAAATATCTTTCAAAAGAATTCTGTACTTTTATTATGTTGATGATCATATTAAAATGGACTGTGACGTTTATTCAGATTTTATTTATTAAATACATGATAAATAAGATTTGTAATGACAGATCTGAGTGAATCTTTTAATATCGTTATACAAATTGTCAAAATTAAATTAAATGCAAGGATAATTTTTAAATATGATATCAATCATTTGAATAACAGCTCTCGATGGCTCTTACTTATAAAACTTGATTGGGGTTTTGTGTTCAAAATGGAATTTACAAGGCAACATATGACGCTTGCCTCAACAATTACACCTTAAGCTACAACGTACGTAAGTACATATTATTTTGTAAACAAGTGTTCTATTAATCAATTTTATAGGGCAAATTTTATTTTTAATTGCTTAGTTTATATCTTTTCAATTTTTCGAAAGTTATAACACATTCGTGCGTTTCAAAATGGTTGAATTTTAAATTGTGCTTAGCAAATATGATTTCTTTGTCTTGGAATCCGTTAATGTATAATACAGGTTATTTAGTAGAGTGCCCCGAAAAGACGATTTGACCGATTTGCATGGGTGCTGTGGTGGGAAAAGTTGTCTTTACATGTAAATAAGACATTTTGAGAGTTTGGTCCAAATCGGATAAACTTTCACTGATGCTCCTGGAACCCAAAGTTTTCCCCTTTAAAAGATAGGAAAAAACATCAAATTTTGACTGATTTTCTAGATCTCGGTTTCTACCATAGAAATCAGCATGAATTTGTTGTTATTTACTAATTCGAATACGAGGAATTCAATGGTGAAAACGGTTTGGAGCCTTGGAGCCCTAGGGACCCAGAATCGACCAAAGAATTCCAAAAAAGTGGTGGAAATATCGAGATTTGCCAATATAGTCATGTGATATGTCAAAATTCATGGTAAATTAATAGGATATCATTGATTCAGAATATCAGAATGTCATAGAATATTCTGGACAAATTCTGTTTTGGACATACAATTATTATTTAGCAATAGTGGTCATGTTGTATGTCAAAATGCTCGTAAAAACAAGTATAATAAAAATATTTGGCATAGCAGGCAAATAGTGAGCAACAATTGGCCGTTGGGCCGTTGGGTCTTAACCCAAAATGGGTCAAATAATCATATCCCCAAATGGGTCGATGATTCTTATCCCAGAATTGGTTGCTGGTTCTTATCCCACAATTGGGTCGCTGCTTCTTATCCCCAAATGGGTCGATTATTCTTATCCCAGAATTGGTTGTTGGTTCATATCCCAGAATTGGGTCGCTGGTTCTTATCCCAGAATTAGTTTTTGGTTCTTATCTCAGAATTGGTTTTTGGTTATTATCCCACAATTGGGTCGCTGGTTTTATCCCAGAATGGGTTGATAGATCGTTTCCTAAAATGTGTGGTCAGGGGAGATTCCAGAAATGATCTGTTTAGATCATATATGATCACACAATTGGTAGGTTTGGGAGATTCTTTGTATTCCAACAATAAAACTTTGTTTTGGATGTTGTCGCGCTGGGAACAGCACCAACGCAAACTCCCCTGATAACACATTCATAGGATAACTTATTCTAAGATAGAGCCAACGACCAATTGGGGATATGATCCATGGAGCCGAATGTTGCATAAGTTCCAATGACTCCATTGTGGGAAACCATTAACCCATTCTGGGATAAGTACCAGCGACCCAATTGTGGGATAAGAACCAGCGACCCAATTGTGGGATAAGTACCAGCGACTCAATTGTGGGATAAGAACCAGCGACCAATTCTGGGATAAGAATCATCGACCCATTTGGGGATAAGAAGCTGCTAAATAACATCAAATATATTTTAAATTTTTCAGTCTCAATACCTTTCTGTCATTCATGATTAGTTTATTCTTCCATAAATTAGTATATTACTGTGTTGTCACTACAATAGGTACAAAAATTAAATGCAAAACTAAAGTGTAAAAACAAATATTAAGTACTTCTAATAATTTAATTTGTTTTAATGGTTACAAATTTGGTACGTTTTTCTATCGTTTTATAAATGGTAACGAAACTGATGAATAAACTTTCGATCGTCTGTCAATCTTTCTATTCTACCAAACGATTACGAAAATCTCTTACATTAACTAGTCAGGCAACTTTAAATTCACACCTGCATTATCCAATTCATTCGGTGACTCAAGAAACCCAAAAAGTACTCTAAATTATTCCAATTTAGAAACAAAATCGTTCCGTTGTTTTTAAAAGGTAAAAATTCTATTTATATTTTCCGAATTAAAGCTGCGGTTTTATAAATTGATTTTGAAAGAAAAATTTTATATTTGATGAGCTTTAAACAAAAAGCGGAAAACTCAATCGAATACAAAGTGCTTAACATCGTTCACCCGTTCACTCACTTTCATATATTCTGTATTAATTCGCGCTTTTTTATAGTGACGAGATTGTAGTGAAACTTATCGTTTCACGGATGCGAATTGTGTGGACAGGATTGCTGAGTTAGATTTAAACAAGGGCTTGTTCAACTATTGCTAGTATTTAAAAAAGCCGTTGACGTGAAGTCGTGTCGGACAGTCGCCCTTATAAGTTAAGTAATCTATGAGTCATATTCACTGTATCAATTCAGAACAACACGTCTTCATTTAGATAAAACATAGTTGAAATTATTACACGTGCCACATACTTAACATTTTACTTTTAAAAATCAATTTTGAAAAAAATTTTAGCATTACTGTTTCTAAACCACCATTCAAACTAAAATTGTCACTTCGGTCAATTATGGAATTAACGGACATAATTGAACGAGGTTTTCTTTTAAATTTGTATCTCATCTATTATATTAATTTTTTAATATTTAAAATTATTAATTTTCATGATTCCACAATATACGATACGAAGAAGATAGAATATTAAGTAGCTTAGTTTAAGTCTAGCGCTTTTGGTTTAATGCGTGTTGACGCTACTCGTATATCATTTGTGAATGGTAAATTTACTAAATCAACTCTTGTCTACATTTATTCTTAATTTACATATTCGAAATATATACGACATTACTTTACAACATTTTTGTAAAAATTATTTAAAACAAATACTATTACATTCTTTCAATGGAACGCTCATCGCGCAATAATCCTATTACCAAACCAAGAAAACTCGGTTTTATTAAATATGTTAAATTCTACACTTTACTTAGTAAACATGATGCATTTTTCTAAAATTGAATGTTAGCTTGTTTTCGGTACTTCAAATTGCATTTTTTATTCAATTTGGCTGTTAAGGCTTAGTGAAATATTTTTAAATGATATGTTTAAATGGCACATAATTTAAATGGTAATGTAATTTTTAACTACCGATAAAGGAGTTTGTAGTGACTTAAACTTAAACTTAAATTAGCTTGGCGATGACTAATTGTGATGGCGAGCACAATATATTTTCGATTATATTTTAGTCCTGGACCTGTGAAAACTGCAATCTTCCGTTCAATGGGAATTGTCGACATGCCCGAGGAGCAATTGAAACCAATCATGGATGATATGGTACAGAAGTACTGTCCACTGAAGCGATTAGCTGAACCGGTTGAGATTGCTAATTTGGCCTCGTTTCTGGCGTCAGATGAGGCAATCAACATGACTGGCTCCATTGTGGTTAGTGACAGTGGAAGGTTGGTGCGGGCTGGTTTTCAAAAACAGGATTAAAATTGTATATGCTTTATAAATTATTACGATACCGATGAGCCTTATTTAACTGGTAACCTTACAATTTTATACTATTACACAACTTATCATAACATTAAAACGAGTTGTTCATTATTGATTAAATACCTAAATTCACTGTAACATTGCAAAAATCGTTGTATTTACGTATCCAAGATAATTTCTATAGGCAACAGTATCATCGTGCTCATGTGACACAAAAGTTTTTCTCTAACAATCAAAACAATGCTCGATTTTTTCTACCTGATTTATATTATTATAATTTATTATATTTTTTGTACGGTTTGGTACCACAAGCATTATTTAATGGTGACTATATGTATGTTATAAATAAAATTATCTAACTTAATGCATTTTTTATAGCTAAATAGTCATGAGACAAATATTTTCACCAAAATTTTATCCAAAATTTTACCAAAAATTTTATCTACATTTACGAGTGATGAAATTGATGCCATTCGTCGACAGAATGTTTTATATAATGAAATTGATCTATTCGATAGTGGAATCGAAGCCGATTACTATCCATTTGATGAGCATCTTGATGTGGATTCTGGTTTTGGCAAACAATTTCTAAGTCATGAAATTGGCGGATATGCGAAAGTGCGGTTTTCCAATCTGCAGACCAAGATCAAGTCGATTTTGTAAAACCCAAATTTAGTTATCAAACAATTCTTGAAAAATTTCCTGAAACCAAAAATTGCTTCAAGTGATGAATTTTTGTTTGATTTTCTGAAATCTAATGATTTCAATAAGCAAAATTGTTTGCAACACTATCTCACAAATAACCATTGGATTCATTCGCACTTTCCTAATTACTAAATAAGTAACTTCACTGGAACTATCCTAACCAACGATTCAATCAAAGGTTTGCAACATACGTTGCGTTACGTCAAAACCCATCCAAACACGACACCTAACCTAACGTCAAAACCCATCCTAACACAGCATCTAACCTAACGTCAAAACCCATCCAAACACGACACCTAACCTAACGTCAAAACCCATCCTAACACAGCATCTAACCTAACGTCAAAACCCATCCAAACACGACACCTAACCTAACGTCAAAACCCATCCTAACACAGCATCTAACCTAACGTCAAAACCCATCCAAACACGACACCTAACCTAACGTCAAAACCCATCCTAACACAGCATCTAACCTAACGTCAAAACCCATCCAAACACGACACCTAACCTAACGTCAAAACCCATCCAAACACGACACCTAACCTAACGTCAAAACCCATCCTAACACAGCATCTAACCTAACGTCAAAACCCATCCTAACACAGCATCTAACCTAACGTCAAAACCCATCCAAACACGACACCTAACCTAACGTCAAAACCCATCCAAACACGACACCTAACCTAACGTCAAAACCCATCCAAACACGACACCTAACCTAACGTCAAAACCCATCCAAACACGACACCTAACCTAACGTCAAAACCCATCCTAACACAGCATCTAACCTAACGTCAAAACCCATCCTAACACAGCATCTAACCTAACGTCAAAACCCATCCAAACACGACACCTAACCTAACGTCAAAACCCATCCAAACACGACACCTAACCTAACGTCAAAACCCATCCAAACACGACACCTAACCTAACGTCAAAACCCATCCTTTGGAACATTTTTTCTATCCGAAAGCGAGTTCCATTAACAGAAAACCCTAACTACCGTTTCATGTTTTTGGTGGAATAGTCAATTTTGCTATCTCGGCTGAGGTTTGCGTTTCGAGGATTACGCAGCATGCGTTGTTTACACTGTAAGTTAAATTTGATAAATTATAAGTAAAATTATTTTTTTAAATAGAAATGACAAAATAACGAAAGAAAACATCTTCAAGAATCTAACACCAGTGGCAAAGCTGTTGAATTCATTTGGTGTGATTCTAGTCGTCTTTACTCTAGTGGTCATTTGGATGGTGACCAAATCTAAATTTGGGAGAAAATACAAAATGACGGTCAATACACCGAACTTTGTACTGAAAAGACAGAATACCATTAATTAAGAATACAAAAAAAGGTCAAAACATATATTATTTAAATAAAAATAACAAACACAGTTTTACTTTCAACACTGCTTTGACTACTATTTGCGATTGACTTAAAATGTAACATTTTGTTTTAGAAAAAATGCATTTACTTTATTCAATGTAATTTTTAATCAAATTTAGAAATTAATAAAATTTAAACTAACACTTCTTCATGTTGAGATTCGTTCCATTTACAAAAAATTCAATGAGAAACCCATTTTAAAACATTACTCAATACTTTATAACATTTTATTTACATTTAAATTCGGGATTGTTCATATAAAATAAGAATAATCTTGTTGTTGCTATTAATAATACAGAGTCTTCGCTTACCCTCAGGCAATTATAGCCTTTAGTAAAGTGAACTCACTTTTCCTAGCCAAGTAATAACTCCACTTATTAGAGTAAGGAAAAAATATAAAAGAAGAAAAACCAACTTTTGAACTGTTAGTCTATTTGGATTAAAATCAGGGTAAGGATAGATTTTTGTTTAGGTGTACGAGAAAGGTTAATAATTTTTATGTTTAAGTTTAAGATTTAACATAGATTCATATATATATGGTGGATGTTTGGTGTTCAGTCTAAGTGTTTAGAATTATACAGATTTTAGAGAATTTTTAACAGTTGAATAGTAACCTTTTTAGAGTAATCGGTACATTGACCAAATTTTATTAAAAACTTCTGTAGAAATAAATCGTTTTTTCATACCCAATATGAAAATAATACATTATAACCTAAACCATTAGAATGTTCAACGAGCATATAAACTAAATACTAAATACAGTGACCACCTGATTAAATTATTTTGAAATTTATATTTTGTTGAGAACTTATTTGGTTGGGTAAACACATGATAATAATCGTAATGGCCTTGGTATAAGCCAAATGTGTCAGTACAATTGCATTTTGTAATTCCCAACGTAGAATAGCTGTCTGTGTGTCATTGTGTCTGCTAATAAGATTGTTATGTAAAGATGTTCAGAAATAAAAATTCACTTTCATTACTGTAAAAATGAAAGAAATGAGACCTTTTTAAAGAAGATTCGAGAGATAGCTTAACGAAAAAATTTAATTTAAAAAAATTGTATGACCTTTCGAAAAACCCAGCAAAAAAACGAGAAAATTATTGATTTTAATTGAGAATTGAAGAAATAAACCTGTACTCAAATTGTATGTGCTTAGATTTGTTTAGCCTAAATAATGTTCTTTTGAGAAGATATTTAGAGAGCAAAAACCTTTTTAAATTCAATCAAACCACGTTCTAAACAATGTTTACATTTGAGAACAAAAATGTTGATATAAAAGAGGATGAAAATTTATGTTTAGAGTGTCGAATTTCATTATAATTTGATTTTAAAATAGATTTCGTTATGAGAAAGATTTATTGTGATTTAAATTAAATTTCAGTATAAGAGAAACAATTTATGTATATTTATTAGAATATACATGTATAATAAATAAAAACCTTTTATAACCAAAACTAATTGAACACTGTGTTAATTTTGAAATAAATAAATGAAATTGATTTAAAAATTCAACCTTTTTCGTATTTTGCAATGAATAAAAAAAATTCTTGAGCTAAATTTAGAAATGAAGGGAAAAGAATCTGTACTCTACATGTACATGTATAGATTTGTTTACTCAACAGAACATTCTGTAGAGAAAATTTATCGAGAAAAACCTTTTGAATAAACAGGCTTTCATTTTAAGTAACATTCTTTCTAATGAGTGTTCTCTCACAACAGAAGATTTGAAGTATCATATTTCATAGTGATTTAAAAATTTGAATTTGAATAAAGTGAAACTATCTTTTGTTATACTGTGTGTATAAACCAATGTCATAATATTCAATCAAAAAATGGAAATTCAAAATCGTGATCCAAATAAAAAGAATCAAACAAAAAACAACCAACATCAATTTGAACAAGAATATTCATCTTCATCGTCCATCTCTGATGATCATTTATTCTTTCTGAGTTTGATTTTTGTTGAAATTCTGGGCGTAGTCCTGATTGTGCTATCCATTTGGTGGATGTTGGAGATTGGGGGTTTTGATGGATTGAGTTTAAAGACTATTTTCAATTATCATCCTCCACTGATGACTGTAGGGATGATTTTTCTCAATGCAAATGGTAAGTGAAGGTTTTAATATACGAAAAATTAACTTTGAATTGTAGGAATTCTAATTTACCGTTCAACCCGTTCGATGAATTACCGAACCCAGAAGACCATTCACCTCACTCTCCAAACCTTCATGATTGTGACCTCATGGCTGGGTTTCTTCGCTTCCTATTTCGCCTACTCTCACACCCATTGGAAACTATCTCATCTTTACTCTCTCCACTCGTAGTTAGGAATTGCAGGGTTGGCTGGTGTGACCTTCAGTTTGTTTACTTCTTTTGGAACATTCTTCTACCCGAAAGCGAGTTCAATTTACAGGAAACTCTCTTTACCGTTTCATGTATTTGGTGGGATTGTCAATTTGGCTCTCTCGGCTGGGGTTTGCGTTTCGGGCATTACGGAGCATGCGTTGTTCACAACGTAAGTTAAATTATTATATTTTTTAAATTAATTATTTTATATCCAGGAAAGATAAAATAACGAGAGAAATTATCTACAAGAATCTACCGCCAGTGGCAGTGCTGTTGAATTCATTTGGTGTAGTTCTGGTAATCTTTACTCTCGTGGTCATTTGGATGGTGACCAAACCTGAATTTAGGAGAAAATACAAAATGACGGTCAATACACCGAATTTTGTGTTGAAAAGACAAAATACCATTAATTAAAGGAAAAGACATCAAAGTTCGTTTCAAAATCTTATCTACATTCAGAAAATCACATAAACAATGGTCTTACTTATGATATTGCAAATTTTCCAATATATTAATCATTTCAATTTCGTGAATGTAAAAATACTTTCAAAAGCTTTATTGAGTCTAAAGAATATTCTGTAGAGTCGATTTTTAGCGAAAACCTTTTAAATGGACCCTGTCACTAATTATTAAATTTTTACATTTGAGAACAAAATAGGGATATCTATTTTATGAGTATAGAATTTGTTTTAAATTAATTTTTAAAAATATAAATCTTGATTTAAGAAAAATTTATTTTGGTTAAAAAATTGATATACGAGTAAGTAACATGACATGGTATAAGTAATACTTATTAAGTATGTCATAGAAAACTCATTTTTAAAAACAGTCATAACGAACTTCATGTTAATTTTTTAAATAATAATAAAAAAGTATCTAATTGATCTTGAATTAAACCATTTTGGTATTTCCATTGAAATCAATAAAATTCTTAGTTTAAAAATTCTTAGTCTAAAATTCTAAGTTTAGAATGAAGGGAAATAGTCTGTATTCTACTCGTACATGTTTAGATTTGTTTATTCAAATCAAATAATATGTTGAGATGAGTTGAGAAAAACTCATTTGAATTCAATAGCATCCTAAAAGAAACATTCTTTTAAATGTTTATATTCAAAAGCAAATTCTTTTTACACAAAAAGAATTTTTGCAAGTTTTGAATTTCAATGTTATGTTAAAATTTTATTGAAAGAAAAACATTGTGATTTTGAATAAATTTAAATTACCTTTTAATACATCTACTACAAATACTTAATAACAACTGTTTCTTGATAACATTCTATTTGCCTCAACTTAAAATGTTTTTTTTATTAGTTTTATTATTAAAAGTGAGTTTAAATAAGTTTACCTTTTAGAATGAATAAGTTCGAACTTGTAAATATCATTACTCAAATCATCGAAAACATGACAAAAGTTTCTAAACAAATTGCTAAAGAAAAGAAAAACTGTTCTACTGCCCGATACCAGTTACAGTTGGATCAAATATTTTCTTAAATTTAGGCATATTAAGGGTCTTCTGAAAGGATACCGATAGGTTTTGTAAAAATAAAATCCAATATAAAAGAGAAAGCAAATTATAAATTATTAAATTAAATAATTAAATACCATTTGCAAATCAGAAAATACTGTATAAACGTTGGCTATACGGCACAGCTTGCAGAGAATTATAATCTAGAATTGAAAAATATTGAAAATGTGTTGAAAAATGCACATATTGTAGCAAACAGACGGATAACATTATAGCATTGTTGGTTTAAATTTATGATGAAAACATTCCTGGATCGATTGTTCTGTCGGATGGTTGACATTTAGTGTTCACTGAACACTGTTCTATACAAGTGTTTAAAATTCACCGAATTTTTAATTTTTTGAAAATACTTTGAAGAGATAACATTTAATAAAAAGACATATTGTTAACCACCGAATAGCCATCATTAGTCCAGCATAAGATAATGCATAAATAAGAGAGTAAATTTTAAAAAAAACTATTCTAAACAACGATCTCGATTTCGATCGTAACCAAATAACGAAGGATAAAAACAATTAGATAAACCGATTATTGAAAAGATAACCGTAAATGAGTCTTAAAACCGAACATAAAATTGTATATAAGCAGATTATTAAATTAAATAAAAACCAGATTGTCTGATTAGAGGTGTATTTAGAAACTATTTTTTGCTTCTACTTAAAATAATGTTATTCATTGAAAATTCAATTATTTTAAAAATTAAAACTTTATTTTATTAATATAACAGTTGACTATATGAACAATTCTTTAAAAAAAATTACCTTTTATCAGAACCCCTAATCAAATCTCTGTTAAAAAATCAATGAATTCGTTTTCTTCATATCCGAACATTTGAACTGTTCAACTTCCAACCAGTTCCAAAATAAATTAAAACCTTTTAAAACATCAAAAACGAAAATTGTTAATTAAAAAAATACATGGAATTGATTTAAAATCAAACCTTTTTGTATTTCTGTAAGAATAAAAATTCTTGGGCTAAATTTAGAAAATAAGAGAGAAGAATCTGTACTCTTCATGTACATGTTTAGATGTGTTTACTCAACAGAAAATTTTGTACAGAAAATTTATTGAGAAAACCTTTTGAATCCAATCGCTAAATTTTGAAAGAAACATTTTTTCCAATGTTTATTGTCGAGTGCAAATTCTTCTCACAAAATTATATTTGCAAGTATCAAATTTCATTCTAAATATAAGAATTTGATTGAAAAATATAGTGTATTTTGAATAAATATTTTGCTCTCTAACCTCGTCTGTGTGAGCACGAGTTCGCTTGTCTTTTTACGATATTCAACTTGTTTTTTTTTGTTTATCAAGTTTTTGCAAGTTGTCCTCACTCACCAGATTCAGTGGAACACTCTAGGCACCGAGATTCGTGAGCCACAGAGCTGCACTACTCGGTCTCCTATGTGATGCCTTTGTGCAAACACTTTTGTTTACTTTTTGGTGTCCACTCTATTTTTTTCCTGCCTCAACAACAATCACTCGTCTGGCAACTACATTGATGCTCACTCGTTCAATCAACTCATCAAGAATCGTCTCAATCCACGAAATCTCGCTCATCATTTTACACGCCAACCATCATCAACCGCAAAAAAACCCCACCCGCCCGCCCGATATCCTCACTATTTCCACTACACTGTACTACACTACTCTAATTAACCATTCACAAAAGGTGTTCTCCTGCCGATTTCTTGTCATTTGAGTCTGAAGACAGAAGCAATTGGTTCTCCCTCCTTCTATCCCGCTTCCCTGATTTTCCTCAGGCTATTTAGTTTTTTTTGTTTTTCAGCTTTAGTTTACGGTCCGTGTTATTATACACTTGGACGTGATTTAATGTTATGGTTATTCGTTTTATTAGATTTACTGATTTTTGAGTACATTTGAGTCTCCATGACTCTTGGTCCATTTCGTTTAGTCGTTTGGACTTGATTGATCGATCTTTTTATTCATTTATTTAATTTGATGATGTTTTGAGCACATTTGAGTCTTGTTGACTCTTGGTCCATTTCGTTTAGTCGTTTGGACTTGATTGATCGATCTTTATATTCATTTATTTGATTTGATGATGTTTTGAGCACATTTGAGTCTTTTTGACTCTTGGTCCATTTCGTTTAGTCGTTTGGACCACAAATATTATTTGAAGGCAAGCCCCACGTATCAACTATTTATTTTCTACACAACATCACTTCAAGAATCGTCAATCATCTCAAAAACATACAACAGAGGCATAAAACTGAATCACCTACAATACCTTGAGCGTGTAAACATATGTTTGTTTCTTCTAAAGACATCATTTTGTCATATTATTGAAGACATCATATTGTTAATTTATTTGTAAACTTAAGCCTATCATAGGCTTTTTTAAAAACTTAAAACAATTATCAACACATTTTACTCTCAATTCAAACTCTCCCTTTCAAACACAAATTTCAAACTCTTTTTTACTCTTATTTTAAACTCTCACTTTAAACACACATTTCAAACTCTTCGGTGCATTGACTTGTACCTATCCAGTCCGGGCTCAGCCTCGAGGCTGTTTAGTTGGTCGTCTAGTTCATACTCACTCATTTTAAACACATTGTTCAAACACATTACTTTAAAATAAACGGCCCCGCATGATTCAATGAATCGTGCAATAAATATATAAATAAATTTTTAATAAATATAAATCACTATATACTAATATCACAAGGCTAGTTATGCATTGCGTCATCGAACGCCCAGTTGTACAGTGGAAGGCATAAGTGGGACGAAACATATTGATCGGATGTTTGCGCAGTGGAAGGCAAAAGAAGGTGGAAACAATTTCATCGGGCTTTAGCGCAGTGGAAGGCAGAAGACCATCCTTACTGACGCGTGTCTTATTACATTTACACAGTGAAAGGCAGAGGCACCATAAA
The DNA here is from genome assembly GCA_023373905.1 of Rhizoglyphus robini. Lineage (NCBI taxonomy): Eukaryota > Metazoa > Arthropoda > Arachnida > Sarcoptiformes > Acaridae > Rhizoglyphus > Rhizoglyphus robini. The sequence continues at coordinate 475,063 of JAKIJQ010000044.1, forward strand.
ATCTTCTGAGTACGCCAGCGTAATTTACCACATACATGCTTTGTTTACAAATGTCAGCTGTTCTCGCTCTGGCAATGCAGGCACGAATAGTTGAGAATTGTTTTGAATTTCTCTTTTTCCTATGGTTGTTTTTGTTTTTATCTAAATGCACGTGTCAACCAAATCACCACGAACGAGTTGAATTCATCAAATTCTACCAAACTCATCCAAATCTATTGAGCTCCTCGAAGAACGCCCTTCTACTTAGCAATGTGATTGGTGTATTTGGTATGTTTGTTTTACATTGTATGGTTATTGGCCACAAGAGTGTAACACATTGCTCAAGAACCTTTCCTTTCAAAATCATCTGTGTGTGTGTGTGTTTTGATATTTCTCTGTAGTGCCTTTACTTCAAGAGCCTGAAGAGATTCGTTGTAAAGAAATTAATTAGTCATCGCCATCTTTTTCTCGTCAATTTACAAAATGAAGTATTTCAATTTTATTCTTCACAGACAGTCTGTTACAGATTTTACTCACCAATTGGTAAAACAGACATATTTTACTAATTCTAAAATAAACCTGTTTTTTTCTAGAGACTTTTATAATTTCAGATTATAGCGATTTGGTTAACAAGCCTCTAATAGATCTATTGCCTTGATTCGTGAATACTCAAAATATGTCATTTGAATGAATATCTTCACGTTTGGTGCATATGTTTCCGGGCATCGTTGGTGACAGCTGCAAACTAACATATTGTTGGCTACTAATTGTTTGGTGTGTTATGCAGCCACAAGTTCAATGTTTTTCAATCCTGCACTGGTGGACATTACCCGCATTTAGTTACCCGCCTTCTTTGAGTACCTCATTCGTGTGGGCTATTGTGCCGATATTACTAAGGTAACAATGCTGGTCAGTACAAGAACAACAAGTGACTTGGTTTCTGGATTTCGGAAGAATGCTGAATTTCAGAAATAATTTGATCGGATCAGAACCAGCCCGGTTTTGAAGTTAAGATTATCTAAAGTAAGTTGCCGTGAAATCGCCACTTCCTACATCAAATAGTCAAATGCCAAACTTGAGTCCGAATGAACAATAACTACTACAAAGTTGTTGCTACTGTCATTTTCTCTTTTGCCATCCACCACACCTATCACAACTTCCAAGAGTTTCTGCTTGAAATAACTCAAATGAAATTTTTGAATTACCTCAGTTTAAGAAGGAAAAGCGCAATCACAAGAAAAAAGTTTTTGTCTATTGTGATTGAACAAACCGAATAAAATACATGTTGCACTAACTGCAACTCTGTCACCAATTGCTATCATACAAATGCATGCAAAAGAGAATAATTCCACAAACTCGAGCTTTTCAACTTTGCCTATTACTTTATTTTCTGTGCATTATGTTCCGGAAATCACTATTTGATCAAAAGTTTCAATTCTAAACAAGAAATCATATATCACTTAAGGTTCGAACCAACACTAACCAAGCCTTAACAAACATGCATCCAATCAGTAGGACACATGCATTCGCTCAAATTACTCTATTTGTTTTTTCTAAACTTTTAATTTATGAATTTGACTATTGAACTCACCCGAAGGATTTTTTTTACAAGGAAACGTTTGCGCAGCAACAAATGACTTTGTGACCTGTCACAAAGTCATTTGAGTTTCCTTGTTACCTTTAATTACATTACCTCATATATTCAAGTTAACATATTTCAAAATAAAAGCAAAATGGAAATTCAAAATAGTGATCAAAATAAAAAAGAATCAAATAAAAAACGACAAACATCATTTTGAACAAGAATATTCATCTTCATCTTCCATATCTGATGACCAATTATTTTTACTAAGTTTGATTTTTGTTGAAATTCTGGATGTTGGAGATTGGTGGCTTTGATGGACTAAGTTCGAAAACTATTTTCAATTATCATCCTCCACTGATGACTGTCGGAATGATTTTTCTCAATGCAAATGGTAAGTGAAGGTTTAAGGTATTCAGAAAAAATATTTTTTTACATTACAGGAATTCTAATTTACCGTTCAACCCGATCCATGAATTACCGAACCCAGAAGACCATTCACCTCACTCTCCAAACTTAAAAAATTCATGATTGTGACCTCATGGCTTGGTTTCTTTGCTTCTTATTTTGCCTACTCACACACCCATCGGAAACTTCCCCCATCTGTACTCTCTCCACTCATGGCTTGGAATTGCTGGACTGGCTGGGGTTACCTTCAGTTTCTTCACCTTCTTTGGAACATTCTTCTACTCGAAAGCGAGTTCAATTTACAGGAAACTCTCTTTACCGTTTCATGTTTTTAGTGGGATTGTCAATTTGGCACTGTCGGCTGGGGTTTGCGTATCTGGGATTACTGAGCATGCGTTGTTCACAACGTAAGTTAAATTATTATAATTTAATTTTTTAAAATCCATTTTAATTATCCAGAAAAGACAAAATAACAAAAGAAAACATTTACAACAATCTACCACCTGTAGCAATACTGTTGAATTCATTTGGTGTAATTCTGGTCGTCTTTACTCTCGTGGTCATTTGGATAGTAACCAAACCTGAATTTAGAAGAAAATACAAAATGACTGGTAAACACCGAATTTTGTGTTAAAAAAGACAAAATACCATTAATTAAAGGAAAAGGGAGAAGAGTTCTTTTTCAAAATCTTATCAAAATTCAGAAAATCACATAAACTTGGTCTTACTTATGATATTGCAAATTTCCTAATATATTAATCATTTCAATTTCGTGAATGAAAAATACTTTAAAAGGCTTTATTAAGTCGAAAAAATATTCTGTAGAGTCGATTTAAAAAAAAACCTTTTAAATGCGTCCTGCAAACTCCATGTTAATTTTTTAAATAAAAAATGTAGCTTATTGATCTTGAATTAACCCTCTTTCATATTTCCACGAAAATCATTAAAATTCTTAGGCTAAATTTAGAATAAAGGGAAAGAATCTGGGATGAGTTTAGAAAAACTCATTTAAATTCAATTTCATTCTGAAAGAAACATACTTTCAAATGTTTATATTCGAATGCAAAATTCTTTGTACACAAAAAAAGTTTTTTTCAAGTTTTGAATTTCAGTGTTATGAAATAATTTTATTGAAAGAAACATTGTGATTTTTAAATAAATTTAAATTACCTTTTAATATCCACACAACAAACAATGCAGTTAATAACAACTGTTTCTTGAAAACATTCTATATGCTTTAACTTGAAATGCTTTCTTAATTCAAAAATTCAATTAATATGAAAATTAAAACTTTATTTTAGTAAAATAACATCATTTCACTAAATGAATAATATCTAATAAATACGTTTACTTTTTAAAATAGAAAATTACAAAACAAGTGAATATTATTACTCAAATCATCGAAAACATGACAAAAGTTCCGAAACAAATTGCCAACAAAAAGAAAAACTGTTCTAGTGCCCGATACCAGTTGCAGTTGAATAAAATAATTTCTCAAATTTAGGCATAAAAAAAGCCGATACCTTCAGAAAGGAAACGGATAAGTTTTGTGAAAAAAATCCTATATAAAAAAGAAAACACATTCAAAATTATGAAATACAAAAATTAAAGACCATTTTCAAATCATTAAATACTGAGTCAAAGTTGGCTATAAGGCATAGCTTGCAGTGAATTATATTCAATTATTGAAAATGTTGAAAATGTGTTGCAAAAAATGCGCATTTTAAATAACAAACAAAAAAGGTAACATTATGGCATTGTTGGTTTAGATTCATGCTGAAAACATTCCTGGATCGATTGTTCTGTCTGATGGTTGACATTTATTGTTCACTGAACACAGTTCTATAAAAGTGTTTAAAATTCACCGAATTTTTAAATTTTTTTGCAAATATTTTGAAGAAGTAACCTTTAATAAAAAGTGCTATTTTTTACAACCTAATAGCCATCATAGTCCAACATAAGATAATGTATAAATAATAGAACATATTTTAAAAAAACCCTAGTCCAAACAACGATTCCACAGGACCTTGACATATATAATGCCATTATTTTTAATAAGATAATTTTGAAACAAATAAAAACAATTAGATAAACCGATTATTGAAAAGATAACCGTAAATGAGTCTTAAAACCGAACATAAAATTGTATATAAGCAGATTATTAAATTAAATAAAAACCAGATTGTCTGATTAGAGGTGTATTTAGAAACTATTTTTTGCTTCTACTTAAAATAATGTTATTCATTGAAAATTCAATTAATATAATAAACAAAAATTTATTTTTTGTATTAAAACATCATTTCACTAAATAAGTAATTTTAAATAAATAAATTTACCTTTCTATAAGCACCAACACAAACTACATAATTAATTACGAGTTAAATTTTTTGCAAAAACAATAAATCTCTTATTTTCATATCCGAACATTCGAACTGTTCAACTTCCACTGGAGCCATTCATAGAAGATATTCTTATCCAGCGGACCATAATCGTTTGTAGGTCGAAAGATTAAGTAGAATTTCTAAATTTTGAAAATAAATATATTTTAATCAGATTTAACAAAAATTATATTTAAAAACCTTTTTCCAAGTCGAACAGTCACGTCTCATGAGGACAATCACAAACCATAACGGAATTTGAAACAAAGCAATACCAGCTTTTAAAATTGAAAATTAGTTTAAAAATATAATTTAAAAATCCAACATACCCAAACCCCAACCAATTCCAGTTCCCCATGCAGAGAATTCATTATCCAAATCACTCGTATCCTCCTTAAAAATCATAACATTTCCGTAAATGAAAATCACAATCAACACAAACGGAGTAATAAATCCCCAAGTGAACTTCCAAATGTTTGAAACCGCAGAACCTCCGAGCATAAATTGAACATCACGACAAAAGTTGTTTAGTCCATAAATCCAAAAGATTCCAATCACTTCTAGAATTCCGTAAAGAAAAGCTGCTGTTCCAACACCATAGTTATCTAGAAGAGACATGATGAAACTTCCAGCCTGAAAAAAATTGTTAAATTATCAAATAAAATTATTTTAAAAAAAATTGAATAATTTTTACATCTGTAGTCAAAGGCAGTCCTAAAAAGAAAAATAAAGTACAAAAGGCAAACGCAGTTTTCCCTTTATGCTTCTGAAGTGATTCAAACTGATCCTTGCAGCAGGTCAACACGGTTTCAATCATAGCAACGGAACTTCCAATTCCCAGAGTGAAAAGCATCATAAAGAAGAGAACGGACCAGAGTTGTGGGAGTAAGGAAATCTTGCTCAGACCTTCTGGATAGACAATGAAAGCTAGGCCTGGTCCGCTCTGTACAACATCTTCAATCCGTTCACCGTTTTCCTTTGCCATTGTACCAAGAACTGCAAAAATGACGCAACCAGCTAGAAGACTTGTAACTGTGTCTAGAACGCTGATGATGATGCAATCCCTTTAAAAAAATAAAGATTATTTAAGAAAATAACCTTTTTGAAATGAATTACCTGTGAACATTATTACTGAAATCATTATAACTCGAATACATGACCAAAGTTCCCAAACAAATTGCCAGCGAAAAGAATGACTGTTCCACTGCCCGGTACCAGACAGTCGGATCGAGTAGCTTTTCAAATTTTGGCGTAAAAAAGAATGCAATACCCTCGAGAGCGCCATCTTGAAATAGGGATACAATCAGTAGGGTCAGCAAAACCACGTACGGGAAGATTGCTGTAAAGTAGGCGACCTTTTGGAAAATCGGTTTGTGAACATACTAATGTGTGCCATTCATAAATATAGTTACTCACTTTTCCCAACGAAGTTACTCCTTTGATAAGACTCAAAAAGACCATAACCCATGAAGCTAATAGACAGAGTACCAATTTCCAGCTCATAGAGTTGATATCCCATAAACCTCGAGACATGTTCAGGACGGTTCGTCTGTTTGATTAAAATAATTTTTAGGCTAGGTTTAAGTTTAGGTTAAGTTCAGGTTAGGTTCAGGTTAGGTTTTACTTATAATAGAGTTCAGGCCAGGTCTGATTTCGATAGTTTGTAGCATTGGGATGCTGTTTACAAAATCCTTCATAGGCCCAAACGTCTTGACAAACTGTCCATGGAAGTTCTGATGTCGCGAATAGCGAAGCAATAAAATAATAGATCGATAAAGCCATTAAGTAATTGTAGAATATTGCCATGTAGGACACTGAGAAGAGTTGAGCAAAACCGACGCCTGTAAAAAAAAGTTAATCTGTAAAATAAATTTCAAAGGACCAATAATCACGAATGAACCAACCAACCTCTCAACGCAGGAATGCAATTCCACATCTTAATCGGTCCCCGACCACTGAACTGTCCAATAATCAGTTCGAGATAATAAATTGGTCGGCCGACAAGAAATAACAGCAAAAGGTAAGGAATTAGAAAGGCGCCACCGCCATTTTCGTAAGCTATTAAAATATATAACCTTTAGAAAAAAACACTAATAACTAAAAAAATATTCAAACCAATGTAAGGAAATCTCCAGACCTAGAAAAATAGTTTAACCTTTTAATATTGCACAACTTAATCTATAAAAAACTCACATTTCCCAAACCAATTGACATTGAAATACACGAAAGCAAAAATTCAATCCCCGATGACCACTGACCACGATCTGGAGGTGGATTCTTTTTTACATTGGCTATGTAACTAGTTACTGTAATTCCATTTTTGAATGTTACACATTTTTTCATAGAATCAAGAATTGACAATTGATCTGTGTTTTGATCTGTGGTAGACTGTTCTCCAACGCCAGAATCCACATCCTTTAATTTATTTAAACCATTTAACTGGTGGGACAAAATTCTGTAAACCAAGTTTACCTGTGCATTTTCATAACGATTTGTCATTTTTGACGTTGATTGAAACTATTATTCGTGATTTACACGACTTTTCTATTTTGCAAAATTTAAAAAATTTAGATATAAAACAAGAGCTAATAAGTAAGAAAACATTAAATTTAATTACCTTTTGAACATAAGTTTTTTTGCGAAGATTTGAATTTTATTAAATTTTTAATTAAACAAAATAATATTAATTTTAAACTTTTATTAACACCCACTTTTGTTCTAAAACAAATTCGAATGTAATTATCAAAATTAAATTTTAAAATAAAGTTCAACACAATTTTCAGACAGGATTCGCAAATTTTGAAGAAGTTGTGTAACATTCTCAGTAAAACACACACTGGAGAAAAAACTAGATAAAATTTGTCAAATTAATCGAAATTCTGTATATGTTTAGTTTCGGACTGCTTGAACAAGAGTGTTTTCATAGCACACAAGATATATTTTTAGAAGGGAATAAGAATTGGGTTAAAATTAAGACATATTGTTCAATTTAAAAATGTACTAAATATTCGTGACAATTATTATGCACAGCTGCTACAGCTCGTTTATTCACTCAATGGAAATGTGCAATATGTGTCAAACTATACAATTGAAAACATAAATCCCGATTTCCAGAAAATTGAAACGAAATTCAAACATATTAACACTGTGAATGCACTTATTCATGTCCCAGTGAACATAATTGTCCAATTTTAAAACATTTACGAAATACACTACTTCTCCATCCAAAACCGAATTTATATTCAGTTTAGTTAAAAATAATATAAATAGAACAAGTTTTTACAGGTTAGTAAAGTTCGATGCAATTCTATATTTGCTTTTTAAAATATTCATGATATTTAGGTTTTTATTTTGTTAAATTTAAAGAAAATTTAACAAAAGACCACCTGCTTCATACCAGAAAAGGTAACACAAGATATCTTGACAAAAGATGAGTGATAAATGAGCGAATGAACTTATTATATAAGGACAGATGGATTACCATTATAAATGAAATATTGAATTTACATATAAAATAATTTTACCCTATTTTTATTTGTGAAACCAAAAAATTTCCCCCTCTTAGGGCTGAAAATGTGTTTACAACTGTGAACGTTCAAAACTCTGCGTGCTCTCAAGAAGAAAATAATTTCCATTTATAAAAACCAAATTATTTTGTTTTTACCATTTTTAGGACTCACAAATAACTAACTAAATAACTAAATAAAAGTTAGAACAAATGCAACTTAACAACACCATTTAGGTGAAAAAGTTGTAACGATTTTTCATAAATTCGGAATGAGAAATTATTTTGAGAAATTTATATTAATAAACAAACAATACTCTACTTAAAATAATAATTTGAAACACAATATAAAATGATCGGTTATTTGTTTCAATAGATTTTGAAAATTATGACTTTTAATTCTTAAAAACAATACAAGATTATTATGTTTGATTAATTTTTAAAATATATATAAATTATTTAAGGACTGACAGCATATTTGTGAATGAGCCTTTTAATAGCCTAGTTTGTTAGTTTGTAATTTGTTGCTACTTGTTTTTTTTTAAATTTGGTCTTTAGTCATAGGAAATTCCATTAAAAAAAACTCGAGACGTATCACCCACGTTTGTTAAAGATAAAGATTTAACCTTTTTAAAGCTCGACAATGTAAAAATAAAGAAATGGAATTTTTTAAAAATATAATGTTACTATCTACAAGAAAACTGTACCGATGATTATTATTTTTTAAATAATTTAATTTGAAATAAACATAAAAAACAAAACAAAATTTTAATGAGAAAAATTAGTTCCGACAAGTTCAGTGTAAAATCTTTCGAAAATTTACTTGCACACATATTGTATGCACATATTTATCGATAACGGACCATTCTTCCATCCAGTTGGCATAAACATTGGTCAATATTACTGAAATCATTCAAAAAATAGAATGGGAAATATTTTTTAACCTTTAACAAGAGCCACCCAAACAATCATCAAAACTGAAAAAAATATTTAAAATTATAAATTAAGTCACAACTTTGTCCCAACTGCGTTGTGAAAGGTCATACGGATCAAACTCTTGGGCCAAATCCTTCCCAGGTGCCTTCAGTGGAATATCGATGAATTAATCAATAATAAGACAATGATAAATGGTTAATTTTAAAAGGTTAAAAAAATATTTTTGCAAGAATGAAGAACTGTTCAAGATGTGTAAATTGTATTTGTGTAGTAACCGTGCAAATAGTAGCTATCAAGACATTGTAATAGTTTAAAAAAATAAACATTACAAATTTAAATTAGATAAATCAGTCAAAAAATCAAGTACAACGTTTGAGTTGCCGTTAATTCAATATTGAGATAAGATTGTCTGGCAAGCCAGGCAAAGTGCGAGACTCTTAAAAAATAAAATAGAAAATTGAAATATCAACTGAGAAACTTTTAAAACGACTTTATTTGATCCATTTGGATCACTAAAGAGGTGTATTGGGACCAATATTTTTATTTAAAATGTGCAACACATTTGTTCATCATTTTCCACGTAGTGACCACAAAAAAATCTTTTTTTTTAAAACTGGGCGTCATGATCCATGGCACCCAGTTTTGGTCTGACTAGTCGATTACATATACTCCCTAGTGTATGTATGCCAAATTTGGTAATTTTAGGGTCTACGGTTCTTTCAGAATACATTTGTCACCAGAATGGGCGTCATGATCCATGGCGCCCAGTTTTGGTCTGACTAGTCGATTACATATACTCCCTAGTGTATGTATGCCAAATTTGGTAATTTTAGGGTCTACGGTTCTTTCAGAATACATTTGTCACCAGAATGGGCGTCATGATCCATGGCGCCCAGTTTTGGTTTGACTAGTCGATTACATATACTCCCTAGTGTATGTATGCCAAATTTGGTAATTTTAGGGTCTACGGTTCTCGAAGAATACATTTGTCACCAGAATGGGCGTCATGATCCATGGCGCCCAGTTTTTGGTTTTACTAGTCGATTACATATACTCCCTAGTGTATGTATGCCAAATTTGGTAATTTTAGGGTCTACGGTTCTCTCAGGATATGGACAAAGGTTAACAGACAGACAGACGGACAGACAGACAGACACGATGGCAATAGCATAAGCTTACGACTTTAAAAGAGTCTCGCTAAAAATGAAGAAACCTTTAACTTCACTCGCAGTATGAAACTCATAATATCACTTATCACTCTCGTCCATGGCAAAGTCATATTCAATACTAGAATTTGCTGAATAACAGTGAAACTTCGAGGTGAAACAGATCGAGTTTAGTTTAGTTTGATAATGTCGATGACAGGTTGAAGTAGAAAAATGCGGAGATATTCAATCGAGACTAGATATTCAAAATAAAATCTTAAGTTATTGTCATTCTGTACGATAAAACAAGTGAATGTATATTAAACTAGTGGGCCCTGCGGGAGCTTTATTTGAAGCATAAAACTGTTTATGTTCAATAATGTCCCCAAAATTGAGATTATGGGGAATAGTCGAGCGGAGCGATTAAGCTAAACTAAAACTCAATCATAAACGGCACCTAACCTAACCCAAACCCATCCTAACACGGCACCTAACCTAACCCAACACACCCATCCTAACACGGCACCTAACCTAACCCAACACACCCATCCTAACACGGCACCTAACCTAACCCAACACACCCATCCTAACACGGCACCCTAACATAACCCAACACACCCATCCTAACACTGCACCTAACCTAACCCAACACACCCATCCTAACACGGCACCTAACCTAACCCAACACACCCATCCTAACACGGCACCTAACCTAACCCAACACACCCATCCTAACACGGCACCTAACCTAACCCAACACACCCATCCTAACACGGCACCTAACCTAACCCAAACCCATCCTAACACGGCACCTAACCTAACCCAACACACCCATCCTAACACGGCACCTAACCTAACCCAAACCCATCCTAACACGGCACCTAACCTAACCCAACCTAACAACCTGGTCCCTTTTGGTATTCTATCAAATCCCCCATTGTGGGTCACGGTGTGGCCACACCGCCGATACCATGCCAAGGCAACTCTGGTGAACATATCTCGATGCAGTTTTGGAACCCCCATGGAACATCTTGTCGCTTCAACATTCATCAACTCGTCTTCACCACCCTCTCCGAAATTTGGTTCCTTCTCTGGGATCACTCCTGAGGACAACCCTGATGGACACGAACGACTTGATGGCAGCGGACTGAGTGGATGGAAGAGAAAGGATTGCGAGCATCTGGACAACTTGGCCTGCCCTCAAACCACCAAAATATCACATTTCTCTGAAACTACAAACCATCAAAACGCAATGCGTACTAAGCCCACCAAAATGAGGTTGAATTTATTTTCACCTTGTTGTTATCATTTGATATTGTTGTTGTCATTTTCTTAAATATTTCTTAAACCACCAAAATGTTGAACCCACCAAACACTCACACCACCAAAAGTCACTTATAATTCTGTCTTAAACTCATTTCTCCGAAACAAACCTAGGTTTGACCCCACATCTCTCCGAAATATAAATGTACCACAAATGAAAGCAATGTAATGTTGCACTCATGCGATGTGTTTTGTAATAAGATACATTGTACGATTATCGATCAATAAATTTCTCTAAAAAAAAAAAAAAAAACCTAACCCAACACACCCATCCTAACACGGCACCTAACCTAACCCAACACACCCATCCTAACACGGCACCTAACCTAAACCTAAACCCTATACACATCTTGAACGACCCAAAACAATACTCTCATATCTCGTTTGACAAAATTTTGCATTGCCATTGTTGCTTACATTGTTGGATATAAGGCCCAACAATGGAAACTCAGACTGAGATTTGGCCTTGGTGAAATTTGACTGGCAGGTATACCTAAAAGGCCTTTTTAGCCAAAACCAAGGTTGAACGGCACATCTGCATAGTATTCTAAGCACTTTGGCCAAATTTGATGTAAATCGGTTGAGAAATGAAGGAGGAGTTAACTGCACAAGAAATTGAAAAGCTGTCACTAAGAGTCTTCGCTCACGCTCGACAACAATAAATAAGATTGTCTGGCAAGCCAGGCAAAGTGCGAGACTCTTAAAAAATAAAATAGAAACTTGAACTATCAACTTAGAAACTTTTAAAACGACTTTATTTGATCCATTTGGATCACTAAAGAGGTGTATTGGGACCAATTATTTTTTTTAAATGTGCAACACATTTGTTCATCATTTTCCACGTAGTGACCATAAAAATTCTTTTTTAACTTGGCGCTACCAGAATTGGGCGTCATGATCCATGGCGCCCAGTTTTGGTGTAACTAGTCGATTACATATACTCCCTAGTGTATGTATGCCAAATTTGATAATTTTAGGGTCTACGGTTCTCTCAGAATATGGACAAAGGTTTACAGACAGACAGACAGACAGACACGATGGCAATAGCATAAGCTTACGACTCTAAAAGAGTCTCGCTAAAAAAGACTATTATAAAACAACTTGACAAGATTTTATTAGAACAACCAAAGTTTATATTTTTAACCATTTGAATAACAAGATCGACTTATCAGGAAAATAAAAGAATCACTCTACAAACTTATTAAGTAAAGTTCACAAACTGTAACAGAGAAATTGTGAATAAAAAGTGATTAAACCTTTAACATTATGGATCACAAATGAAGCCTAATCAGTACGAATATTTTAGTAAGACCTGTTAATTTGCCCAGTTTAATTAATCTGAATGAGAGTAGTTACGAAAATATATGAAACCTTTATAATTTCACTCGATATAAGTTCTTTAAAAATACAAAAACTCTTTACGCATTTAAGAGTTATCTACTATTTAACATGTTTGCATTTAAAAATAATTGATAAAAAAAAGTTTTCAAAACTTACGAGGCATTTTACGTCGTATTTTACCTATTGAAGATATTCAATTTAGAAAGTTAGAAACAAATATTCAATTTTGCATTCCTCTTTAATATACGCTAAGATGTTGCATGAGAGTATATACTAATTTTTTAAGCTATTAAAAAACTGATGTAAGCATAAAAGTCATGATTGCAATTAAACCATTGAAGAAAAATTTTGTTAAAAGCGATGTAATAATTATTTTGTACATTGTTGGAGGAGCGACCGAAATCACTCACGCTGAGCGAGCGAAGCGAGCGAGGTGTGAGTGATTGAGGGAGTGACGAATTATTGCCAGAAAAAAAGGGAATTGGGGTAATTCTTGTCACCAGAAATTCTCCGAAACTACCGAATGGATCGGTCTGAAAATTTAACAAAGTGTTCTTGTTGTGGTCTAGATGTGCTGTATAGTTTTGAGGACATATAGGTCAGAGGTCAAAGGTGTAGTAATTTTTCAAAAAATTCAAAATTTTGTATTGAAATGTGTTGAGTCCGAGTGTCAACACAGCGTGTGTGTCCTCCTGTGACACAGACAAGCACACACTCTTCACGATGCGCCCGCTGTGCGCAATGGAGATGCGCAGTAGAAAGCACACCCAAATGTGAATCAGGGAGTTGGATGCGAACAATTTGAATAGAATGTACGTTAGTCCGAGTGTTTGTTTACGCTTTCCAATATATTCTGCTATGTTAAGATGTGAATTATTCCGAAAGCAATCATGAAAACACACATTTGTTTTTATATTTCAGTTTTTTTCTTTTTTAAATCAAAAAAATTATTCTGCCCTTCTTTACAAATTTGGTGGATCCTGCACTATGGATTTGTGTGATGACAATAAGGAAATTTTGATTACAGACATTTATCCGATCAATAAGATCTTGAAGTGCTATCTCGAAGATTGTTGGCAATAATTTGTTGAATGGTGGATTTGTATTTGTGACCCGAACAAATATTTAGTATTTGTTTGAGTTTGAATTTAGTTCATTTTACTATTTGCCTCATGTGATAGAATTTATTTGGGTTTAGAAAATGAATCGAAAAATATACAATGAGTTTATATCTAAAAATTTTAAAATGTATAAATATGACAAATTAGATTGAAATTAAAAACATTAATTTATTCCCAATATAACCCAACCCCGATTAAACTAAATTTAGAGTACATTGCCCATAGTGAATTTAGAGAGAATCAGTTGTTGATCGATTATTCGATGTCATTTAATAATATTTAACAATTAAAATTATATTTTTTAATGTATCAGAGGTAGGCTACCAATGGCTAAATGACCAAATTTCCAAAACTCAAATGCCAATTAGCTATTAAAATATTTCCTAATGATGCAGTAACAAAATTGATTTTATATTGAATATGTTTTAGGCATAATTTCACAATCCCACAATTAGCGCAAAAATATCTCGGCTTTTATTTCTTTTTTAACCGGATTTTTAAAATCCCATGTCAATTGATAATTGAAGATTATGAAATTGTTCGGATGGGTAAAGATCTATGTGTCTATTTAAAAAACGCAATGATTATTTTACTATGGCCAAAAGCAGAAAATAGTTGCCCAACTTTGTTGTACATGAACTGATTTGGAACACAACTGATCAAACGAGAAACAAATGGTTTACATACTCTCGCTCCGACTTTTATGCCAATGGCATTACCTATTTTGATTTACGGTAGCTAAAAGGTTTCATAATGCCAGCGGCTGGTTCTACACTACTATAGTTATTATGTTATTGAGCTTACAAGTATTCATGTAAAAAACAGTCGCTTTAACATAACACAGATACAAATTAGGGCAAGGCAAGTAGAAACAAGGGCAACCACTGTGGGAATTGCTAGGGAAGCTAGCTGTGTTGTTACCGCCTAAGCTAAAACCAATTGTATGTTGTTAAAATTGTTTGTTAAAAGCAGTTTATTTGAATAAATAAAAGCACTGAGTAAGATAGAGAAGGGCTTGGGATTGCTGATCACCAATTCTTCTTCGAGGGTACGAGCCACCAATAGTTCCACCAGAGGATGACCAGAACGAGGTACCAACGAATAGAATTGTAGAGAGACCAACGGAGAGAGAAAAACAATCTTTATTATACAAAATATATAATACAGACAGAGCTGCTCACTAAATCGTGAGTTGCCTTTAGACACAGCATACTAATTAATCTGTTAAGACAATTTTGAAATACAAGTTTAGAATGGTGTAGACTACAGAAATGTGAGACTAGACAGCAAATATAATAAAAAATATGTAAATGTATAAAAATCAAAATAAATGAGAATCTAAGCATATATATGGTAGTGTATCATATGGACAGACGCAATCAGTACCGACTCGGCCATTTCGGATAGCTTCTTCTTATCCAGTTGGAAACGATCGAAAAAGTCGACCAACTGAGTGCTCACAGTTCCTCTCGCCCCCATCCATAGACCAATCACCTCACAATCACAAAGAGAGAGAGAGAGAGAGAGAGAGAGAGAGAGAGAGAGAGAGAGAGAGAGAGAGAGAGAGAGAACACAATCTAGCAAATAGAAGGAGAGGTGCGTAAGCACAAGTCAAACAGACAACCGATCGGTACACATACACAGCATACGATGATTGAGCACTTCAGCAACACGTGCTTATAAAGGCAGTGGAGGTAGGCTATGTTCACACTGAGTGCCTGTCGACATAGTGACTTTACCATGACTAAGCATAAGCTGACTAAACGGTCATGTAGAGAGGGAGCCACTTCTTAACAAAAATTTCGCTTTTGTTAACTAAAATATTTTAAATTATTGAGTTAAATAAATTTGAAAATGTTTTAATTGAAATTTTTAACCATTTTACAGAAGACATCGCTGGACTTATAATTTTACTTTCAAACTAAATTGATTAAAAAAATTATTTTATTTTACCAATGACAAAGTCTGTCAATAAAATTGAAAAATGAAATTAATTTTCACCTTTTTCAAAAAGACAATGAAATACATCACTTCAACAAATTAGCTAAAAATAGATAAAAGCAAGTTTGTTATTATCTCAATTGAAAGTGTTGTGCACTTATTAAAAACAATTAACAAACGGAATTTCAATTGCATTTAACCTTTTAAAACCTGAACTTCAAACATCTGGGATAATTCTGTTGATAGAGGAAAACAATTCCACCTCAGTCTATATTAAATGAACAAACTATCGTCTCAAATACAAAACACCAATCCAGAACATTAACTTTGCATTTAAAAAATAATAATCAAGTGTAATAAATTTTGTTAAACAACCATTTAAAAATTGCTATAAAAAGAATTAAAACTAACTTTAAATTTTTTAATTTTCAACAAATAAAAAATTAATAAAGATGTGTTTGTCAATGATCATGAATATGCGTGTAAACTAAAAAAAATTTCTTGGAAATTTAAATAAATTAATTAGTAAGAAAACCTTTTGAAAACGAATATGGTGATGCAGAATCAGCATGTAGAATACAAACGATTTATATTAGAATGAAATAAATTTGAAAAATATTAATTTTCAGTGCATGATTAACAAAATTAAAAATCATAAAAAGAAGATTGTGTAAATCTTCAAGTGGAAAGAAAATAAAAAACCTTAAATTAAGCTTGCTTCGAGAATTAATTAAAACGTGTCAAAGTAATACATCAATTTGAAATAGAAAATCATAATTTTTAAATGAAGGATACACTGTGTTTCTAACACAAACGTTCTTGCTCGTCGCGCGATAAACATTCTAAACGTAATCAGTTCTTTCTGTTCTTTGTTCAAGATCCAACTTCTCCCTTTAAATTGAATCCTTGAAATAAAAATTGTATTTTACCTTTAAAAGTAGCCTTCAAGAAAGGATAAAATCTGATATCAACACAATAGTGCTGCCTAAGGATAGACAAAAGTTATTCAAAACTTGAAGAAAGAAAATGAAAAGGATTATTTCTCACAAATCATTATGATTCAATCGTATTCATTTTTGACAGTTCGAATTGACATGGATGAATACTATTTTTTGTAACCGTTTGATTGATTGAACAATTAGACACTTAATTTGGTTATTACATATTGCCTCGTACTATCAACACAATATCTAAAGACTTGAGAACTTTGAATGGGAAACAATATGTTCATCTCATAAGTGAATGTTTATCTTTTGTTGAATGGCGAATTTCAAGAATTGCGATCTATTGCTTCGTATAACAAACCTGGTGTGAAAAGCGTTAGTCAAACCCAATGGAATAACATTACCTTTTTCTGTAATACTGTTATAATGTCAATGAATCAGAAAATTGTTTAATCATTTAAAATCTTGCATTTGAATCTTTATTTTGTGTGATTATGTCATAATCTAAGATAGTTATTCTTTCATTTATTAATTTCCATATCAAACAAAAATATAAGAAACGAATAATAAAGTACGCATGCGTATACGTGGAGAAAAGAAAAAATATATAAACAGCTAGGCTGTTTATAAATAATAGAGTTATACCTCTTAAATCTTTTTTGCTCCTTACAATGTAATAGGTAATGTAAATCTTAAAAATAAATTCGATAACAAAGGTTCGATTACAAAATTTCCCAACACACACAACACAGTTATACTCCCAAGAGCACGTATGCAATATCTTTGAAATAGGCGCATAGTTAAGACGATGTAATCCAATGTTAATTTTTTAAATTATCAATTGAAATTTTTTTAGAAAAATTTGAGTCAGCCAATTAGAAAATCGAGTTTGACCTTTTAAATTTAGATGTACCCCTTTTATGTGTGAGATAATTTGACTATGCAACAGATATGGGTCGTAAAGAAATGTCACGAGATTATCGAATGATATTTAAAATACGTCAACCTTAAAGAAAAAGTAAAATTAAACAAAAAAAGTAAAACAAAATCTGTAACATAAAAATGGTAGAAACGATACTATGCAAACGTTTCGTTAATTAAAGAAAATTAATTTGTAAAAAATATATTTAACCATTTTATTATATCTTTAATAGAAAGTTGGTTTATATCTCAACCAAGACTGTGGCGCACTTATTTTAAACAAGAAACAGGATTTCAATAAAATTTTACCTTTAAAAAATTAATTTCCAATATACATAATTGTGCTAAAAAAATGATAAAATCCATTCATATTCAAAGTGATTTATCTTTCATAAATTTTAGATTAGAATGTTATTGCTATTGCTATGACACAGTTTGTTAAAAACCATATTGTGTATTTAAAATATTACGTGCGTCTGTATTTATATTTGGTTTTGGTACATTTAACTATTGAATAAAATGAAAATTTTCAAACAATTAACTTAAGTTTTGGATCACATTCGGAACGCATCGATCAGGGAGGCCATCAACATCGAGCCGCTACTCCTTTGGGTAGAGAGGTCCCAACTCCGGTGGCGTGGTCACGTGGAAAGGATGGATCCTGATCGTCTTGTTTGGCAAATCTTCAACGCGGTGCCAGATGGACTACGACCGGTTGGCAGACCAAGGACGAGATGGATGGACCAAAAATGACGCCCTCTTGAGACGTGTTGGCCTGAACCCGGACGAAGTAGCACAAGTTGCCACGGACCGATCCTTGTGGAGGCAGCAGATTTTTGGGCTAGAGCCGCGACCCGAGTTACGGACATAGCGGTGTGAAGTTAATGTAATGTAATGTAATGTAATGTAATGTAATGTTAACTTAAGTAACTTTTTATAGTTATATCTTAACAAGACGAGACAAGATTAGACAAGACTAGCGTCTAAAAACTCAACCCTTAAAATAACCCTGTTGTTAACAATTGTACTAATAAAAGAGTTGCTTTAAAAATTTCGAATTTTACAAAAAATAGAGATGCTTGCTTTTCTCGCTCAGCGTGATTGATTGCTCCTCCAACCAGTAAACAAAAGTTTCCAAAAGTTGCAATAAAAATATTTTCACTTGCGATCTGATCACTCATGTATGCAATAATTTTGAATAAATCTATGGCTTCCATTGTAATTTTGATTTTGCTTGTAATAAATTCAAAAATGCTGAGAACCTGAGTAAGATTTTGAACTTGAATGGTAAAGCAAAGAAAGTACAAGTAGTATTGTGAAAACATTTTTATTAGAATCGTAATTCAATTGATCGAAAAAATAACATACAATGAATGACTATGATATAAGATGGGATGGTTTGCCAATTATTGTAAATTGAAAAGAAGTAAAGCATTGTTTTATTGCACTGAGTAGCTGTTCAAATAAACACTTAATTAAAATTTCATTTTGACAAAATGCCTCCCGATAAGAAAATCAAATGTTAATAAACCGCTCCTAACTCAATAAAATTGGAGTCAAAAAATTAAAAACTAATTAACCAACTAAACTACCTAACCTAATAATAATATTTTAATATCAAACTTTAAAATGGAACAAAATAAAAACAGTTTTCAAATTTAAAAAAAACGACGCCCAACACTGACCTAACCACCTAACCTAACTTAAACCTACACCTGACAACGCCCAACACTCACCTAACCACCTAACCTAACCTAAACCTACTCCTAACGACACCCAACACTCATCTAACCACATAACCTAACCTAAACCTACTCCTAACGACACCCAACACTCACCTAACCACATAACCTAACCTAAACCTACTCCCTAACGACGCCCAACACTCACCTAACCACATAACCTAACCTAAACCTACTCCTAACGACGCCCAACACTCACCTAACCACATAACCTAACCTAAACCTACTCCCTAACGACGCCCAACACTCACCTAACCACCTAACCTAACCTAAACCTACTCCTAACGACCCCAACACCCATCAAAAAGTCTACCCTAACAGCTAACCACATAACTCTACATTTAAGTCCTCAATTTCTCGAAATTTAAATTTTCAATTGTTGAAAATTTTTTTCTATAAAATGAAATTATTACATTATTTGACCCAACAATATTTGTGACAGACAGACGGACGCCAGAATTTTAATAGAAGTGGGATTACAAAATGCCTCTATATTAAATAATCAAATGTTAGCGAACTTCTTTATTTGACAGAGGAGTTTCGAAGAAAATGATAAAACCTTTAATATTGCTCAACTCGATAGAATTTAAGATAGCTAAAGAATGCAAGCTAAAAAGAAGAAAAAGAAATGTGGTGAACGTAAAATTCCCTACATATGTGAAACTTTATTAAATTTTTAACATTTGTAGAAACCTTATGTTTAAAGTTAGAAAAGTATTAGGTGTTTTTATGTGAACACTGTAGGACAAAGAGGACCTTGGGTACTTGGTCCAATGTCCCAACGATGTATTTGGATGGAATAAGATAGTCGGGCAAGAATGTAGAAGAGTTTATTGAGAGTCGACCGCTCGGTATCGAGTCTCATTGGAAAGTGAAGAAGAGAGACAGAACGTATGTGTTACATTGAAGGTTTAGTAGCAGACATGCAATGCAACTCATGAGAGAGAAAAGGATATACAGCGTAAACGAGTAAAAGGGGAGCATCAGGAGATGCGACTGTAAATCCCTTTACAACACCTAAGTTAATTTTCATCATGACCGGTCTAATAAACCCCTTGAAGTAAATCATAATTTTGATTCTCCACAGTTAAATCAATACTCTCTCAGAAGGATGAGCTGGCAACTGTGATAAGAAACAATTTGTTAAATTACATAAGCGTTCTGATAAAAAGAAAAACACTTTTATCAACTTTAAGGAACAAAATCGTAATTCTAATGCAAAAAGTATTCAATTTAGTTTGCGAATCCTGTGTAATTGACCAATTAACTTGCTCGATAAAGTGTACAAATGTTCGTAAACTACTAACCCACAGAAATATTGGGAAAAGATAAGAAATGAAACCGTTAAATAAAACTGAACATGAAAACAAGTATAATAAAAATGAAAAGAAGTGATTGTTAATTGAGTTAAAACTTTAAGAAATTGATGATTTTTCTAGATTTTAAAGTTTAGAATATTTTCAATAGAAAGGTTACATAAAGATCGAAATATTCCAGAATTTTCACTAACATTTGAAAAAATATGTCTTTGATCGATTGCTTTAGATGAAACAGTCCACGACTTTAGTTGCAGAATCATGAAAAAAATCAGACGTAAATATTAAACATAAGATATTTAACCTATTTTAAAAATTGGGTCTTCGAACGATTTAAAGCTCACTTATAAAAATTAGAAAAATGTTTAACAAAAAACACAATATTTCGGTTATAAAAAAAATTGTCAAATGCGAATTGAGAAAGTTGTTTTAAATTTGTAATTTTTTCATTTTGAAAATAAATAAATATGGTCTGAAACTTTAATTGAATAAAAAAATAAGAAACTATTTTGAATATATTTTGACCATTAAATTACATTGACAAATGGTGACTTGTAAACACATTTCAGAGTCGACGGTATCTCGGGTTTAGCCTGCGTAAAAAAATATTTTTTGCGTCCTCTATTTTTAATGCGGTGAGTCAACATGAAAAACAGTTCAATAGCTATGAAACTTTATAGAGGTTTTATTGTGGAATTAACTAATTAATCTTTGAACAATTCCAAAGACAACACGAAACGAGAAACGATGAAACCATTAAAATAAATTTAAAGAAAACAAAATTTGGTTTTAGTCAATGAGAATTGCCGAAATGGTAAACAGAATGAGCATTTGGAATAGATGCACTATTAGATTGATTGTCATGTAATTTATGAAACCTCCCGAAGTGTTCATTGAACACGTTCAAAACTGTTCAACCACTTGAAGTGTCTGTGAACTTTTGTTAATATTCTGAGAAAGAGTAAACCTTGAAAATACCCAAACTTGATATAGGCACACTCTTGATATTGTATAAATTCGTGATATTAATAAATTATTTAAGGACTGACAGCATATTTGTGAATGAGCCTTTTAATAGCCTAGTTTGTTAGTTTGTAATTTGTTGCTACTTGTTTTTTTTAAAATTTGGTCTTTAGTCATAGGAAATTCCATTAAAAAAACTCGAGACGTATCACCCACGTTTGTTAAAGATAAAGATTTAACCTTTTAAAAAGCTCGACAATGTAAAAATAAAGAAATGGAATTTTTTAAAAATATAATGTTACTATCTACAAGAAAAACTGTACCGATGATTATTATTTTTTAAATAATTTAATTTGAAATAAACATAAAAAACAAAAGATGTTATTGAATGGTCTACAAATGCTCATCCACTCGTACGTTTTCCTGACGCTTTATTCCGAGCGTGATGGCTATTCTACGGATATTTTGATCAAGATCTCTCCACATCAACAGGCGTTCAATTGTTGTCTACAATTTGTGAGAATGTCTTTTTGTTTGGATCAACTCAAAAACAGAAGTCACCAAAAACAATGTCATTCAAACGAAGAAACTAACATTCTAAGAAAAACACTGAAACAAACTCCACTTTCTAATGTCAGTAACTTTTGCTATACAAATTGCAGCAAAATTTTAAAAAGTTATTCCAAATTGGTCGAATTGAGCCTAAATTGACCCGATTCTGTGCTACAATTTGACGCAGCAACATCGGTGAGCACAGAACAGAATTCTGGTGCATTCAGAACATTCTTTGGCTAGGAAAATCATTGCCATTACGAAGACGAACAATTAGAAACGTTTTCATTATGTAAAGTATTCTTTAGAGTGAAGTACCAAATGGTATTTTAATTAATTAATTCGATTTATTTCTGAAAGAAACTAATTTTGAACATATTTTAT
Source organism: Rhizoglyphus robini (assembly GCA_023373905.1). Taxonomy (NCBI): domain Eukaryota; kingdom Metazoa; phylum Arthropoda; class Arachnida; order Sarcoptiformes; family Acaridae; genus Rhizoglyphus; species Rhizoglyphus robini. Next base: position 497,544 of record JAKIJQ010000044.1, read on the forward strand.
TTAGAAACCGAAGACTACCGTTTAAATTGGTTACATTTATGAGAAAATTGATGAGATAACATCAGATGAATTGAAAAGTACGAAGTAAACCTCTGCATTTAAAGTCATCTAATCAAAACAATTCAACGAAAACCGAACAAAAGCAAACTAAAATAAATTTATTTATGTACATTTAATCGTTACTTGTTATTTCGCTGTATTTTTATAATTATTATTCTTTTAATTGAAAAAATAATTATGATAGCTTGTCTGTAACTGAATCAGAATTTGAATTAATGTATTATCGAGGTTGAACCAATTAAGCCAATCATCTTACTGACAGAACACAAAAAATTCATCTTGATAGCCTGTTCATATAGAACGTACGCTCGCGCGCCCGATGAGAATGTGGCATACATATTGTTCATGTACATTTCCTATTGACAAAACCTCCATAGGAAATACATTGCATTACCGACATTTGGTCACACTCGGAATGTTTGTGTTTGACTGTAGATTGCCATCAAGATAAGAGTTATTTCTAAGTTTTTAATGGCGGAAAATAATCTACATAGTTCAACGATTAATTTGGTGTGTCACACATGTCAATGCTCAATAGAATCAATTCTCTACAGCCTCTGCAAAATCGATGTAATAATCGCTATTTCCCATAGAGAATACATTAAAAACCGACATTACCTGGCCGGAAGTTACCTAAACAATCATGGATTTTCTCACAAAAATAAACAGCACCTCATTTTTAGTAGCTCAATCGTTTGAGGCCTTAATTATGAATTTTAGAGCATTCGTTCCAGAGATAGCGAAAACTAAAAAACAGCGTGACATTTCCCCCTCTGTTACAATGCTTCCGTTTTCTCCCATTGAAAAGTCGAAACGGTTTTCTCAAGTTGATGCAGAAGTGCTTCGCTACGTTCACTCACTCACTCACGCACTCGCTATCGCTCGTGCGTTCGTTCGTTCGTTCACTTCGCTCAGCTAATAAATTGAAATATAACAATATAAATATAAATTTTCAATTTACTTATAATATCACAATAAATTGAAAACATTTGCACTTGAGATGATCTTGAAGGCTATATGTTGAAAATCCATATACACTATAAACGCGAAACCTTTTAAATCACGTTCAATGGTTTCGAAAAAAATGTAGACAATAATTATGCGTTTTGTTTTGTTTTGTCGAAATCGGGACTACCGAAAATGATACAAAAAAGGCAGTGGTCAGGTCGGCCACTTGTTGCTCGAGTACAGCAATTCGGTTCTTCTCTTGCTCAGTGGTGCCATCTAGTTTGTACTATCGGCCCAAGTACCGAAGAATTGCAAAAGTTTGGGTCAGATTGACATCACCCTCGATGTGGTATGGAAAGTAAATAAAAAATAAATTTTTAAAAAAGATTATAAATATATATATATATAAGTTTACATTTGGATAATCGAAACCAAGAGTAAACTTCAGGTCCAACCATACGGCCCTTTTATACCATCACCGCCCTTCTAGTAGCGACGATCCTTTAAGTCTACTCCTTGGGAGGCGAGAAGCTGTCGAATGGGTTGTGAAAGCTTTATTATAAAAATTAATCAAAAATAAAATAAAACAAAAAATATTTTTTACAATTCGAAACTCACCCCATGAAAGTCCCAATAAGCGACAACTGGTTTTGGTGACATTTTTGGTTGTTTTTTGTTGTTGAGAAGAAGTAATTTGATTGATCAAAGTAGCTACTCATGTGCGAAGGCCAAGTCTGATTCTTATATTTGGCAGCATTTGTCTGCTGTTCGCAGATTCCTACGTAGGACCAAATATCCTTACAAACGGTCCATGGAAGTTCTGAGGTTGCAATTAGCAAAGCAGTAAATAATTAATCGATAAAGCCATTATGTAATTGTAGAATATTGCTATGTTGGGCACTGGGAAGAGTTGAGCAAAACAGACGCCTGCAAAAAAGTTGTTCTCACGTAATCTGTAAAAAATCTAAAAGAACCAAAAAATCTTGATCCCACGAGTCTAACGAGATCTAACGAGTCAGCAGTGTAATAAATTCCATCTCTTGGTGAGACGGTTGACTATTTGCAATTTTCCTCTAGAAAAGTATAAAGGTAATTCAACATAAACAAATTAATTCAATAACCTTTTAAAAACATGATCCAACAATGATCACAAATCTGTCTGAAGATAAAATAAAGATAAAAACAATTTAATTAACTCCTGTCGATACTTTTTTCATTTCTTGGTTCTAAGTTTGCTGTATCATGGGAGTATATTTTTATGGAAATTAAAAAATTTGAACAAAATATAATCTTAGAGTGCATCGAGTAGAGGATAAATTCACAATAAAAAATAATTACATTTCGGTTTTATTTTAGTATTTAGATCATTCAGCGTTTTGTAAAACCATCAAGTTAGACAACCATTTATTAAACAGAAAAACATAACTTTTCAATAACCTTTAATGATAAGTGGGGGTGCCTATAACCAAACTTTTTAGTGTGAAAGAAACTTGAACGGGCTGGTAAAGCTTCAATAATAAATTATATAATAAATTGATTGAAAAGAACTGCTGATTCGTTAGCGTCTGTGTGATGTTCAAGGAATTTTCTGTGTGATGGCTAGTGGCTGAATGACTTCATTGTGTCAAAATTGGACAACATACTCTCATGTGAAGAGTTATGTTGTGATTACCTAGTTGATTTAGTTGAATAAAAAATTTTTGAAGTATTAGTTTGCCGTATTACGGTGACATATCTACTACTACTTGACTTGAATACCTAGGTGGAAGACTTAATAGACAAATATTAACATAATTAAATGAAGATAGATTTGACATGAACATTGATATAAGATAAGAGAACAGAGTTTGTATGATTATGATTATGATCACAAAGTTCAGAAATTGGCATCTTCCTATCACTTAATCAAGAAAATAATATAAAATAAATAAATTCTATAGAACCAGTTGCTACATCCAAGGAACTTTAAAAGAAACTTTAATTCAATTCTATGTTTGCTTGTAAAATATTAATGTTATTTATATTCTATTTATTTATTTTAAATTGAAATTGAAATATGAAAAAAGACCACCTGCTTCATAACACGACAGGTAACACAAGATATGTTGACATTTTGATATTTTTTACGGAATATACGAGTCTTACTTGTTAGATTTCATGACTTTATAAGCAATGGATAGAATGGAAATGGAAATTTTCCATTGCTTAAATTTAGACCTTTTAACATTTAGACAAGAGGCTTGAAACAGATATAAGAAAATCACAAGACTCAGAAAAAAATTAGATTAAAGAACAAAAAGTCAAGAAAAAGTGTATTCTTTAAACACCTACTGTTCCAAGACCAATTGACTTTGAAAAGCAAGAAAAAAAAATTAACCTTTGATTGTAACTAATTACGATCCAAAGTTGGATAATTTGAAAACATTAGATTTAAAACTAATTCCACAATTGAATGGCACACATTATTTCTCAGAATCCATAGTTTTTTGTCTGTTTTATATGGTCTGTTTATATTAAGTATTAGATTATTATTTTAAAACTTCATTTTTGAAACAGAGTATTAAGTATAAAGTAATAACAGTCTCTCCTTAAGATTACAATCTTTAAAGCGTTTGAATGTGATGTGATAACAACAAAGCTTGTTGATCGAAGTGAATAAATAAGGTAACTTATACGTCTACTAACAAAAGGTCGAAATTACAAAAGATCGAAAATTAGCATAATGAACCTATAAAATTCGATCTTTTGTAAGCCAAACATAACAAAAGATCGAAAGTTGTGATATCTCTTAAAAACGTTTAAGACAGCTATTTTATAGTTGTATTTGATGTTTCTTTTGAAATTGGAGATTCTTAAGACATTTTGAGGGAGAAAAACAAATCCTGATTTCAGTTGGCAAAGATGATGCCGATTAACGAAACAATTTGGGCTATTTGTTTCGTTGATACTTCAAAGTAAAACAAAACACGATAAAGCTTATATCGACACATTGAAAAAGCAGTAGACAATGAGTGAGAGATTAAGTTTGATAAATGAGTTGAGTTGATTTTCATTTAAATAGTGATGCCATCTAGCAGCGATAGCTCGTCCGGTAACTGTTCCGCCACTGTGATCACTGTGGATTTAAATTTGGTAAATTTGTCCCGAATTTGGGTCCGATTAATCATACACAAAAGGCGAATCCAAACACTTTCATCAAAATAAATCAGTAAGTAAACAAAACACACTCACTCGGCTGATTTGTTATGTGGTCGTGTGAATGGTAGCGCGTTGCAGGCGAGCAGGCACAAACAAATGAGTGCGCTCACTGTGTTCAACAATGCAATGTGCGTTGATTGGCTGTGCAATGTAAGAAGACACCACCTCCTCTCTACTTCTGTAGTGCTATGGCGTTAAATGAGTGGGACCTCCTCTTTCGATCTTTTTCGATCTCTTGTAAGGCAAACATAACAAGAGATCGAAAATCAATTTTTGCATCTAAAAGACTCAGATTTTGTTGTTGATGAATTATATCGAATAGAAAATGTGGATGAGGTCTTTTTCAAATTATTAACAAATCTAGTAAGTCTATTTCAATAGATTTTGTCTATGTTACCGAAATTACAAAAGATCGAAAATTTTCGAAATTTTTTCGATTTGTGAAATAAATCATTAAAACTACTTCATATTCACTTACGATAATTTTGATTGATCAATTGTGGCACAAGCAATTGTTTACTTATTGGGAAATAACCATTTAGAGTAAATGATTATCTGGAAATATTATTTTTCAAAATTTGAAAGTTAAATCAAATTCGATAAATTGGTGGATAAAAGATTAGGTTAATGACTTATGTAACTTCCTTTTGCAAAACTGGATTTGTTCGGAATAATAACTAGTTCCATCAAGATGCAATAAAATGCATAAGATGCATTCAAGTCATAACTCAATGAAATTTATCTCACGGGTCGTTTTTGTGACAAAACAGATAATAAAACTTTGATACATGTGAGCAAGTAAATACACAAAACCACATTATGCTGATTATGCTAATTAAACCAGTTTGCACTTTGTTTGTTCATTGTACAAAACTGAAAATTTATCATGAACAATTAAACCAAATTAAGAGACTGTTGATTCATGCAATCAAATCGTTTATCTTCCTTGTCCATTCAATGGTTGGTTTTACATAGCATTTACATGTAGATAGCTTTATCATAGCTTTATCATATATTAGCTATTGTTAATTTTTATTACGTGATGATCATGTATTTGTTTTTATAGCCCAAATTCGCTTTTGTTTCTCTTTATTGCTCTTCAGTGATGAATCATGATTGGTTCGAATTTGATGGAGCTGACAAGTTTGGTAGTTAAAGATACCGTTTCAAAACAATTACCTACATTTAATTGTTTGACCAATGTGGATTTGAAGAAGTCGAGAGAGTGTAATGTAGTTTGGATGATATAACTCATAAATCGATATTTTCGAAATTTTTCGAACACTTTCGGTTTTTTAATATTGAAAAATATTTTTAAATAATGTTACTACGCGCGGCAATTGACTTTAAATGCTTGTAATAATAAAGTCTGAGCCTTTTTAGATGTATAATAGTAAAAACTAGATTTTCGACCTTTTGTTATGTTTGGCTTACAAAAGGTCGAAAAAGTTCGAAAGTATATTTTTTGTTTGAATATTGAATTATTGGTCCAGTAAGGCTAAAATGCGTTGTTATTGTGATCCTAATGTGCCACAATTATATGTCAACAATTGTTGTACACATTTAAATGTGTACCCTAATTACACCACTTTGCTTTTTGATTTCACAATAACAACGAACATCAACACGTATCATTATAATTATAATAATTATCAAGTATCATGCATATAGTTCAATCAAGGCATATCTCAATGAAATTGATTTAAAGAGTCGCGTTTGTGACAAAACAAATGATAAAACTTTGATACTTTGGTTAAGGTAGGCCGAATTACACCGACATGTGTATTTTGAACGGTTGGGTGCTAAATGGTTGTCTTTGGTTAAACGGTTTTATCCAAATCGGTCAATGTCAATTCCATGTGTCCCGGGCCTTATTTCACGCGAACAAAAAATACTCTAATCCACATTATGCTGATTATGCAAATTAAGTTTGCTCGCACTTCGTTTGTTCATTGAACAGAACTGAAAATTTATCATGAACCAGACTCAGCGATTGTTGATTCATGCTCAGATTGTTGATCTTCCTTGTCCAATTTGCTTCCATTTTGATCTTGTATTGTCTCTATTAGCCCTGCCAACTCTCAAAATCCGCACGGTGGGCTAATCGTACAGTACGTATAACAGTTACTTTTGCTACATGAAAATATGAGCGAGAACGGCTTAGCGGTTTAGCTTTCTGTCTCATATAAACCAAGTCGGTGGTTCGAGCCATCGAATAGACAAACTTTTTATTATATTTTTTTATTTGTTAAATTGAGTTAAGGCTTTTTAACCCACTAATTGATGAGTCGGAAGGATTTTCCAATTAAGTAAGTGGATTTTATCCTTTATTTGGCGAGCCGGGAGGATTCTAAAATTGAATCGATGTAATTTATCCACCAATTGACTGTTGGAAATAAATGAAGAAAATAATGATATATCAATTCATTTCTTATGAATATGGGTACCAATTATTCGGGTTTCCAAATATTCGAATTTATTTACTGCACGATTCATTGAATCATTGACTCATGAATCATGCGGGGCCGTTTATTTTAAAGTATTAGTGTTTTAATTAAGTGTTTAAAATGAGTGAGTAAGCCCTAGACGACCAACTAAACAGCCTCGAGGGTGGGCCCGGGCTGGATAGGTACAAGTCAATGCACCGAAGAGTTTAAAGTGTGTGTTTAAATTGAGTGTTTAAGATTAGTGTATTAAAGTGTTTAAACAATGTGTTTGAAATGAGTGATTAAGAGATAGTGTGATAAACAAAAATATACTAAGACCACCATCCATTATGTGAGAACATTATCTTAATGTAAAACACAAAAAAACACTATATGGTTGAGATCATATACGAAGTTTAGTTCGTTTGATTGATGTCTGAGTTTTGATTGTCGATCATGAGCAACTTGTGAATTTTAGTCGTGGATTCGTCGAACAGTGTGTAAGCCCGGTGACTGCCAACGAGTTCCATCAAACAAGAGGCACGAATCCCTGCGTTTGAAAATGCTTGTTTGATGATTGGTGAGTACCGAGTACAATCAAATAAAACGTGTTCTACGGTTTGACTTGACTGGTTACAGTCGCAAGCAGAGCTGTCCCTTTTGCGGAAGCGATATAGATACTCTCGAAAACAACCGTGTCCAGTAAAGAATTGAGTCTGGATGAAGTTTGTCGAGATATATTGTGGAATCCATGAAGCGACTGGAAAGAATTTTTTCAATACAAGATTATCTGAGTTTCTGAAACGCTCATTGCACTCTACAGTCGGAGCAACGCTAAATTGCCGACGGCACCGGCAGCTTCGCTGCCCTAACTAACCACGTTAAATTAACTATTTTAACACACGTGCTTTTTTGCTGTCTTGCAGTAGATGCGGTGCCGTCGGCAATTTAGCGCTCGGCCTACAGTCGACCAAGCATCAACAACTCTTTTGACATATTTTTTATTGTATTTGAAATATGCAAAATTTTTCATTCGGCTTTTGCATTTGTCAATAGCATCTTCTTTGACTTGTTTGAATATTGGATCACCTGCCACCGGCCTCCGGAAAATCAGACCACAATTCAATGTTTGATGTGCCGACAGAACCTCGCCCTTGAGTTCAGTAATGTTATTCTTGCAATGCTCAATAAATCTAGAAGAGTTGAGTTCGTCAGTAATGATGATCACTTTGTTTGGAGGCCCAATTTCAGCAATTTCAGCAATGCGCTTTAGTGCTGTTGAAAATGCGACTTGGGTGCCTTGACATCTGTCCACGTAATGTTGGAAATGGAATTTTTCCTTGCAGAAATAGTCACGTTGAGTATATAAACGATAACAAACACCGAGTTTGAAGGTCGATTCGATTTTCCTCATACGAGCTGAGATATATAAATGGAAGTTGTTAGAATTTGGGTCCCCAAGGGTAGGAAGTTGCGGGTCCACAAGATCACTTTCATGAGTAATATCGTCTTCATCTACCCAGGCTGCCGGAATTGTCTGAGAGTTTGCGGTTGTTCTGAGTTGAATATTTGATCTTACTTGTGAATCAAATTCATTTGAGTTTTGTTCAATTCTGTGAATTGTTGTTTTATTGTGCATGTTGATTATCTCTTGTGACGATTTGTAGATGATTTTTTCGGGTTTTGGTCTTTTCGCTGGTGGTTCGTTTGGAAGAAAATGTGCAAATAACGGGTTATCCTCGGAGGGTGTGTTCTCCTGTGCGTCATAGGTAAGTTTGCGTCTTCTCATATAAGTGCGTATTGATTCAATTCGTGATAGAGTTTCTACCGAGATATGGGAAATTGTTCTATATCCACTAACTACGCTTACCAGAAAGCGACGTTGAAAACTTTGTAGTTTGTCCATGCAAATATTATCAATCTCGGAGGAGAATATTTCAGAGCCGTATGTCATCTTAGCTCTCACAACTTGTTTGAATAGATTCGCCCTTCTTGTAGAATCCAATCCGTACGCATTAGGGAATAGTCTGATAAAAGCATGACTCAGAGGAATTAATCTATTGATAGTGTTTTTCACGTGTTGATCAAATTTGAGATTCTGGTCGATTATAATTCCAAGTAGACGAGTAGAAGTCACTATAGGCACTCTGAATGAGCCAACCTGAAGGTTGTTAGATGGCTGCAGATGTGCCGCAAACATAGGTAAAATGCAACTTTTCTCAACATTAATCTGAATGCCCATCTTTGCACATTCATTTACGACCGTTCCGAATGTTTTGATAATTTCATTTCTTAAATCCATCAAGTTAGAAGACCATAAAAGAATCGAGGTGTCGTCGGCAAATGCCGAAACCAGCCTGCAGTGCGTATTCGTACTTTCAAGGAGCTTGAGCAGAGGATCTAAGCTTAAGTCCCACAGAAAAGGAGAGAGTACGGAGCCTTGAGGACAACCTCTTGTTTGTGGTTTATCAACATTAATATTCCCAAAAGTGCACTCAACAGTTCGTTTGGAGAAATAACTTTGAATTACTTCGATTAAGGCTACCGGAAAATTGTTTAAATGCATGACTTTGAGAATGTTGTGCCACCAACAGTAATCGAAAGCTGATTTAATATCGAAAGAGATAAGTGCGACTTGATATCCTTCAGCCTGCTTCACCTTTGCTTGGTTGACAATCCTCGACAGTACTTTGATTGTAGAGCCACCTCTTCTAAATCCAAACTGGCTTGAGCTATAGATGTTGCTCTGTTCAGAGAAGCTTTCCAATCTGTCCTTTATTATTGTTTCAAAGATTTTCCCGAGGTTCGATAGCAGACAAATTGGGCGATAAGATTCTGCACAGTTGTAGTCCTGCTTGTGTGGTTTTGGGAGGAAAATAGCGAACGCCTTTTGCCAGCAGTCGGGAAAGAATTTTTGTTCAAGGCAAGTGTTTAGTATATTTAGCAGACTTTTCCCTAGAAGGGGGGATAGCGAAAGCTGCTTTGATCATGTTGTTTGTGATGCCATCTAGGCCCGGGCTGATGTTACAATTTAGGTTTTTAACAATGTTATCAAGTTCTTTTTCTGTGATGGGTGCAATCGGAGTCCTAAAATATCCGAATTATCGATCAAAAAACTTAAAAATTTGAATATTTGAATATTCAAATCGGATTTTAATGTTGTCAATATTTTATAATTTCGTGTCATATGTGTGTTAACCCAAACATGTCTTATTTAGTTGGCGAGTTAGTAGGTTCTACACCCAAAATTGAGTCTGGAAAATAATCCAATTTGTGAGTTAGATTTAATTTCTCCATTGATGGACTGGAAAATGTCTCAATTGAGTCTAGAAAAGCGTCATTTTACAGTATAAAAACGAAATTTTAGAATATTTTCTGTAAACCTATTTCGTTAACATCGGAATATTTATATCCGATATTTGAATATTCGAACCCACAAAAACAAAAACATACTGATTGGTATCCCTAGTTGTGAATCATATGGATTACGATTGAAATTATCAAAGCCCCAAAATGGTGGACAAATCACTAATCACTAACTGTTTAGTAAATCACCAGAAAATAGAAACTTGTTTCATAGTATTCACCTAAGTGTAACTTTAAAAGAATCCATTTGCTTGTGTAACAGAGAAGACTGCTCCAGATTTCTTTTTTTCAGACAATCTGCGAAAGCAGATTATTTGGAGAATATCTGAATCTCTTCAAGGTACTCCAAATAGTCAAATCAACAGCTCTTTTGGATTTGCTTGATGAACGAAAAATCCAAACACTATTGATCAAAGCACATCATGAACCACATTCATTATTCGAATATGTAAAATTGGATGGCTAATCGGGAAAACTGATTTGCGAAATTGGATACTTTCCAACTGGTTCTTTTTAGAACCACAGATTATACGTTTTTATTAGCGAGACGAAGTCGAAGACTTATAGTTTCACCCTGTCTGTCTGTCTGTCTGTCTGTCTGTCTGTCTGTCTGTCTGTTGCAGGCTTGGGAGAAGAAACCACTGCACCCACAGCAACCAAATTTGGCACACAATTTCCACCCCATCAAAAACCGTAGGATTCCAAAAATCAGCCTTTTAGGTTATCTGGTTGCTGAGATATGAGACAAAAAGGTCCAGATTTTGCTGTGTGTAAACAGATGCGACTATTTCTACTCACGTGAGTGTGGTGTGTGGGCCCCTGTTTCTACTCTGTTTTGGTGTGGAAATAGTCGATACAGTCACTCAGTGCGTTAGTGACACTCACTCTGGCTGTCTGTTTGTGTCGTTTTTTTTATCAACGCATTTTTTTAATGTTCCAGGCTTGATGCATCACCGCTACCTCTAGAATGTTGGCCACCGAATCGATTGAGAAATTTGCACATGCAGAGACTAAATAGATGATGTTTACTGATGCATTTTGATTGTCTAGCTGATACTGAATAATATATGAAAATCGTGAAAATTGTGTATTACTATATTTCGCTGAAATGAAATCGACTTACTTTTTCAGGCACTTTCATCAGTTTGAGGGAGTACAAAAGTCTAAATCTTGTACTGAACCAGTATATATTAACCTCAATACTTGTGCAAACACTTCAATATGCATATCGATTTTAACCATATTATCTTGACTTTTCTGATTTTTACTGTGTTTAAACATTGATAGCAATAATGCAAAAATATGATCGTGCAACCAGGATAGCTTTGTGCATTGGAAATATTTTACAACTTTCTCCAGTTTTTACAAGTAAAATTGCATCACGAACTTGCCTGTTTCCAGCAATTGATAGTGACCCAGAACGGCATAATCGTGGATCACATGTTTTGTATTTGACAAAGAGTAGGAATTTGATTTCTTTTGTTTGACTGAACCTCAAAGTAGATTCATCAAGCAGTAGTCCATAGTCAGGATCCAGTAGATATTCCCTCAAGATGGTGTTTTTGACAAGTAAATCTATACAAGAACGCAATTTTTTTATTATAATTAGGTTTACTATTTCCTATAATTTCATAGTATATTTTATAATTTTTAAAATAATATTGTGTCATAACAGAATTATTTTTCAGTCTGTGGATTTTTTGTTAGTACAGTCAAACTTCGTCGAGCTACTTTCCTGGCTTGCCAGAATTTTTAATCAAAAGTTTTATAGTGACTTATAATGACGAACAGCCACAACCCAACATCCATCGAGATTAAGTTAATCTTTGAACAAACAAACAATTACTACTAAGAACCTTTGATCAATTATTTCTTGCCGTAATCCATACGATTCAAAACAAATCTTATTTCATTATTTTTCCAGATATATTTCCAACGGCCGTTTGGTGGATAAAATCCACTAACTCAATTGAAGAAACCTTCCGGTTCATCAATTGGGGGATTTAAAGGCCATGAGTCAATTTAATAAATAAAAAATAAAATAAAAAAGTTTGTCAATTCGAAGGCTCGAACCACCGACTTGGTTTATATGAGACAGAAAGCTTAACCGCTAAGCCGCTCTCGCTCATATTTTCATATAGAAAAGTAACTGTTGTACGTATTGTACGATTAGCCCACCGTGCGGATTTTGAGAGTTGGCAGGGCAGGGCCTTAATCAACAAACCACCATCAGTGACAACAACACTTCCTGTCATATTGATAGCATCATCCCAAGCCAAAAACATTGCCAAATTTGCAATATCCTCATGATCAGCAATACGCCCCATCGGAATTTTACTTTCAAGTAATTCGCGATTGTTGGCAAAGTAGTGCTCATCACCCACCATACGTCCACCTGCTGTCCAAACTGGTCCTGGACTTGAAAAATAATTTCATATTAACCCAACAGATGGCGCCTTTGTTTCGAAATACCTAATTACATTGACACGAATGCCTTTGGGAGCCAACTTACCCGCGGAACATTTAGTCAACATATCGAGGGCTGCTTTCAAGATACAATAACCCATAAATTGTGGCTTTAAAAGAAAAATAAGGGTATTTTATAAATAAAACATAAAAAACATACAGGTTCATTCTTAGCAAAAGAAATGCTCGAAATGTTGATGACAATGCCTTGATTTTTATCCAAATCACCTGAAATGAACCTTCTATCGAATTTCTCGAAGATTATCACCATAGCGACCGTTGATAACAACATGAGCACCACAAAGGGCAAATTGAACAGCAATTGCAGCAACAATTCCATTTGGATGAGACGAACAAGTGATTTGGGCCACTTTGCGAGTGAAATCATATTTTAAAGACATATTAAAAAAATAATAGAAGAAAAACCCTTTATAAAACATGAATTTATAAATGAAAGAACAGATCATCAATCTCATTGAAGTCTCTTTGAGACACTAATCTCTAATTATCGTTTGATTGATATGATAACAAAATAAAACTTGATAAAAGAACTCTGTTTAAACTTTCTTACTTTATATCTTAAGTAAATTTCGTGGAAATATCATCGGACAGACAAGGTTCTTTTTCTACTTTTGATCAGCTTGAGATAAGCTTTCCAACGAGCTATCAAACTTTCAAATCCATTTGGCATAAATTTGTTAACATGCGGCTAAAAAGAGGCGATTTTGGAGGTCACTCTTTTGATAGTTAAAATTGAAATTTTCCATTAATAATATATAATTTTTAAACCATTTAACTGTCCATTAAGTTTGAAATCATTCAAAAAAATCAAAAAAGCAATAAATTTAAAAATAAAATCAATTCAGTTTCAAAATATGGTTTAAATTTGTTGGCCAGTGCTATCAAGATTTTTACTTTGGTATTCATAACATTGAAACCGATGATGACACAAAAAACAAGCTCGGACACTTGTTTTTCAATTATTATAAAATTAGGAAACCATTTAAAACGCAATGGCGAGTTTAAAAAGCAATTGTTAATGCATTACATTGTAACAATCTCATATGCTTTGTGGAATTTCTTGAAACACTAATCTTAAGGCATTTGATTTGTTTTTAAATTTTTATTTATCCACAAATTTATTTATTCAATTAAATTAGTTTCACTGTAATTCTAAACAAAATGTCATAACATAAGCAAATTGAGAATAAGAAAATAGATATTTCACATATTTTATTTTTAAAAGATATTTTTAGAGAGACTATTAAAGTCGTAAGTCGTCGTGTCTGTCTGTCTGTATAATATTTAAAACATTGTACAGAAATGATGTGTTTACCAATTGTCAAGAATGAACTAAAAACAAAATTAATAGAAAATAGGAATTACCATGAGTCAAACTCATAAAAGGGCGATCGAACAGAACGAGCGTTCAAACTCAAACTTTCGTCCGGCTATTAAAAGGTCTAGCCTTTCGCAACTAGTGTTGGCAATGCTGCGATCAGTCTAGTCTAGATAGATAGCCATTGTTACGGGTCTACTCTAGAACCGTAGCAATATAAGGGGAAATAGGTACGCGAGGTTACGAGTAACGGATTTATTGTCTCGGCACTATGTCCGTACTCTCGGCTCGCGCCGCATTACAGCGAATGATGTGTCGTGGGGACAATGGATCAGTGATGATCGTGTGTGTGTGTTGTGTGTAAGGTAACAGATAGTTGGATGGATTGCGTGTGTGCGAGCGAGGCGCCTTATATGTGCATGCAGGGAGACCTAGTAGCAGAGAATCCCGCAAGATGGAGCCACCAGCGAGTACCACTGTGTTGTCACTGTTGTGTGCACAACACTCTCAGGGGGGCAGACCACCAAACGGGTAAGGCACCAGGGAGGCTCGGGCCAGTAGATCACCAAGCGGGGAGTGGGCAGTACCACCGTGTCCAGAGCCAATTTGGTCGGGTAGAATACGTCATGCGTGTACCTAGTACTGGAAGAGAAACCATTGTTCGTACCGTCCGAGCTCACTGAAATCTGTTCACCAAACAAAGAACTACTCTCGGTCATGGACCGAACCTCACCCTCCAACGAACAGTGATTCGACCCGGAAGACGATCCGGACGACGATTTTTGGTGTTTGTTCGGGTTTTCGTTTATTTGAAACGAGTTTTGCTCATTTCTGGGCTCGTAGTCCCTATTTGCCTTGGTCGCAAATTGTCTTTTGCCATCGTGGCTGTCATCGTGGTCATGGTCGTCACGACCACGTGTTTGTTGATAATCTGGTCGGCATCTGTGTGCCTGCTTGATCTCTCGCCTTTTCTTTTCACTCTCCTCATAAGTCAATGGGCACATGAGCCTCATGTGATCGGATTCACTCTCGGTTTTACCCGATTGAATGCATTTGGCGCATTCATATTTGCGTTTGCAGGGTAGCCTGTTTGAATGGCTAAAACATTTCATGCATAGTCCTCGCCTTATAGCGGCGTTACGCTTATTTGGTAATCGTCTCGGGCATCGGTGAAGGACATGTGGCGCATCTCCTTTTGGGGAGCAGAGTGGACAGTTGCTGATTTCAGACCAACGTGTGTATTCGGTCCAGATTGCGTCTAGTGCTCCTCTGAGGTTTTCCTCAGTTTGCCTATAATCTAAAGTGAACTTTCGTGCTGAGCCGTTCGACAAGAGTCGGTCCAATTCTACGAACTCTTGTACTGGTGATCGGTCTGACCGACTCCTGTACATCCAATAGATCTCCCACCAATGGCTAAAGTCACGTTTTTCACCGCTGAACATTAGTTCAGGGTTCGACTGTTCTTGGTTCGTGTTATTTGAGCATTGGCTCGTGTCTGACTGGTGCACCTGAACCGTAGTGTCTCCTCTCTTATCGAGCGATGCTTTGCCGGTTTCAGTAATATTCTCGGACTGCTGTCCGTTTTGTTGAGTGACCATTTTGATTTGGTTTGCTTCAGGCTGAACTACTAGAGCTAGCTGGCCTGACTCGACCTTCCTAATTATGCTGATAGTCTCTTCGAATATTTTATCTATTCGCTTATCATCTTCTTCACTGGGGACTATTCCCAATCTCATTTCCGTTTCTGCGAGACCCTGGTAGGCTTCGACTACCTGCTCGACATTCACTGTCAGATGGTTTCGTGCCATCCGATTCAACCAGTGTAGGGTGCTATTGAACACGTTTCTTTGATGTAACAATTCTTCGTTCTGCATTGGTCGTTTCGAACCTCTGTTCGTTTGATGCTGTACTACTGACTCACTCGTTGGACTCACCATGCTGGTGTCCATTCGTTCCTCTGTTGGCATTTTATGCTCGCTGAGTGTCGAGTTCACTGGTTTGTCATCGTGTCCTGACATAGTCGCCATTACGTCGAACTCGTGCTGATTTGGGTCGTCTAGTTGAAGTTCATCGAACTGATTCGAGACTTTACCTGTCTCGCTAATCTCACTCTTGCTATCGTAGCTCGGTGATTTAAATAATTTCTCTAGTAGGCTTTCCTCAATAGCCCAGTCGACTAAATCTGTGTCCAGATTAAAGGAATCCAGATCAGTGCTGGATGGCGAACCTAATTCGGTATTAACCGTAATAGATGAATCGGTATTAACCGGGATAGATGAATCGTTGTTGGCCGAGTCCTCTTGAGTAGGCTCAGGCTTATTGGGTTCCATCTCGGCGGATGGTCAAACAAAAAAGATAGAGAAATATTCTTTGCTAAATTCGAGTGAGACACAAGTACTCGGTCACAGAGACTAAAGCAAAGTGAGCCATGCTGCCTCGGAGTCGCTAATTTATTGCTTTGTTCGTGCTCGTACTATCTGATTTACTGATTATCAGTAGTTACATCTAGATTCTTTCGTTGGCTCGTCGGCTGTGCCACACTGAGATTCTGATTGAACTCATTGTGCTGTTTGGCTTATCTCTCAATAGCCTCTCGGCTCGACTCAACTCGCGTGTTCGCGATACGCACACGCGTTATAGTGGACATTTCTCCCTTTGGAGTGTCCGCGTTGTTCTTATCAACACTATACTCGACCGCTCACTTCAGTCGCTTATCAACTCGATCTTATTGATAGATCTATTGTTGTGCTTGTGGTGCGGTCTTTACTATGGTGGCTCTTGGCTACTGCCGTTCGCCTTGTTCGCTTTGGACTATTCTGTCCTTTTTACGTTTTGTGAGACATTTACTTAGATTGCATTTGGTTTAGGTTGCATCACCTGTTACTGCCTTGTGTGTCCTATTGACACATTAAACGTTACATTCGTGATTTACTGATATCACGTGTTGTAGTCATTTGTGACTTTAAAAATTCGACTCTAATTGAGTTTCTGAATTGCGCTTATTATGGCACTCATTGGATTTCTTATTTGGTTACTTCCCAATGGTCCGAACATATTAATGCACTCTCTGTTCAGTGCCTTATTGATCGCTTTTGTACTAAAAACGGGTTTACTTCGGATCGTGGACACGTACAGTGCCAGTTTCCTTTCCGTTCTGAACGTATTGCTCCATTGGGTATTGTACCCATTAACTGGAACTTGTTGATTGTCGTCCATTTGGACGTTTACTAGCTAGTGTCGACTTGTGTCGTGAATTACTAGTCTATGTAGTAGAGTCGACTGGTATTGAACACAGTTCTACTCTGATTAGCGATTTAACAAACTTTTTATCTGACAGGTATTGAACACAGCCAGTGAGGTTGATTATTACTATACTGAATAGTTATGTTTACACAAGGTGAAATGGAAGTTACTGAACTCAACCACAACAATAGGCTTTACTGGCACTGCACACAGTCAGCGAGATTGATCGTCACTATACTGAATAGTTACGTCCACGCAAGGTGAGGTGGAATGTACTGAACACGTCCACAACAACAAGCTTGACCGGTATTGAACACAGTCAGCGAGATTGATCGTCACTATACTGAATAGTTACGCTCACGCAAGGTGGAGTGGAAGGTACTGAACACATCCACAACAACAAGCCTGACCGGCACTAAAACACAGTCTTTGCACTATTTTTTCAGTTTCGGACTGAATTCCGTTTAATGTTGAGTTTGCAGGGAGACACGTGATCGAACTTGCGATATCCAAGTCGATTTAGCACCGTGCTCGCGATGTCACAAAGTTACGGAAGCTCTTTGGGAACCGCAGCAGAGTGATGAAATTTCCGTTCGGAGACACGTGATCGAGCTTGCGATATCCAAGTCGATTTAGCACCGCGCTCGCGATGTCACAAAGTTACGGAAGCTCTTTGGGAACCGCAGCAGAGTGATGAAATTTCCGTTCGGAGACACGTGATCGAGCTTGCGATATCCGAGTCGATTTAGCACCGTGCTCGCGGGATAATTGCTAATTGGATAGTTGAATTTTCCCTATTTCGGGATTTACATATTTGCTATTTGTTTTTGAACATATTCGTTCACTTGGCGAGAAGGTAGCTAGTGTTTTTCACTCTTCTTATCTTTTTAATCGATAAGCTAGTGAGACGAGACTGTTGATTGCGTCCACTGCGTGTCGAGTGGCTTTGATAAGATACTTTCTGTCGACGTTCCGACCACGTGTTTTGGCACTTGTGTGGCGGCGTCGCTTACTCGGTTTGCCTAATTTGGCGTTTATGCTAGTTTCTGGCTTAGCCAGTGATCCTAATTATGATCTAGATTCTGTAGACCTACTGTTCGTTTTGGCGTCATTCGAGCCTTACGATGATGTGGAGGGTGCTGACCACAACCACAATAATTTCCATTGTAGGAATCGACTGATTTTGACCCAGTCGTTGTCTAATAGTGACCGGTTCGTCAAGGACTGGTCACGGCACCAATGTTACGGATCTACTCTAGAACCGTAGCGATATGAGGGGAAATAGGTACGCGAGGTTACGAGTAACGAGTTTATTCTCTCGGCACTATGTCCGTACACTCGGCTCACGCCGCATTACATCGAAGTGGTGTGTCGTGGGGACAATGGATCAGTGATGATCGTGTGCGTGTGTTGTGTGTAAGGTAACAGATAGTAAGATGGATGGCGTGTGTGCGAGCGAGGCGCCTTATATGTGCATGCAGGGAGACCTAGTAGCAGAGAATCCCGCAAGATGGAGCCAACAGCGGGTACCACTGTGTTGTCACTGTTGTGTGCACAACAGCCATAAAGTCAGACTTGAACTGTGTGACCTCCCTTAGAGCCAGTGTAACTCAAAACCTTTCGTCTCCTGGTATCTTATTTCCATTCTGAGCACGCGCACGTGCCATAAAAATGGCGTTTTCCTCTTAAAACTAACATTTTGTTTCATAAAATAAAATTTGTACATTAAAAAATTATTTTTATAATTTGATGTTTACTATTTTTATATCCAAGCAAAAAAATGGATTACAAGATTTAAACAAAATATAACTTTAAGCAACAACCCCATGAAACAAAAGATTCAACGGAACAAGTGGAAGAATGCTCCAATTGTTCTAGGGAGGATGGTAAAAGGAATCAAAGATGACAGCCGATATTTAGCCGTACTCATCGTGCGGACAGTAGGACATGTCGTTTAAAATGAATATTGAAAAGGTACAAAATTGTTGATAATCAGTTAGATTGGGATCGATTTTCCCTTGATTAATATTTTTTAATTCACATACAATGATGAAAAAATGAATACAATGTATAACTTGAACACATGTTGTTCGAGGATTGTGAAAATAGAAGAAAAACCTTTTAAAAATATTTAGCAAATGCAAGGTAATAAATCAATATTCTTATATATTCTTGATTTGTCTTCTTGAGCAACTAATCTCTCATCATTTGATTTACTTGTAAAAATTCAACTTCATCAACGTACTTCAACTTCAAACTATTTGCCCGTTAATTTTTAAAAAAAATGTCATTACATAAGCTAATATAAATGTTTCGGAAATTTTCAATTGGTAAATTTAGTTTTTTAACCTTTTTAATTCAACTCTAGTATTTATCGACAGAATTTTTAAAGCAAAAATTGTATTTAAAACAAATGTTTATTATTGAATTTAAAAAACTTAATCTAATACTGTTTTCTAAAATTAAAAAAAGGTTTTAAACAATATTGAAATACGATAATAGTAATGAAAAGATTTTATTTTTAAAAATACCAAAAATCATAAATTTAGATCGTTCCACTTGAAGCCAGACCTAATGGTCGGTTGTTGTTCTGCCTTCTTCAGGTAACCTTGGTATCCCAGCCAAATTCTAGCGGTCCGGCAAATAAAACTTGATTTTATGTATATAGAAGATTTGAATATTATAAAATTTAGTTAAAAAAATTCAAACCAGTATAAGGAAATCCACAGACGTAGACAAAAAATATATTTACTACTTCCAGTGGTTCGTGTTGAGAATTTTCTCCAACCTTCTTGCCAACTTCATAAAGATTATCACCATTACGACCGGTGATCACAACTTGAGCACCACAACGAACAAATTGCAAAGCAATTGCAGCACCAATTCCATTTGGATGAGAAGAACCAGTGATTAGAGCAACTTTACCAGAGAAATCATATTTTGGAGACATATTAAGAAAAAATAGAAGAAAAACTTATATAAAAAGTGTGTTACTAACAACACGTAATAAATCAACAAGCTCACATATTGAAGTCTCCTTGTGACACAAATCTCTAAGTCGTTTGATTGATATGATAACAAAATAAAACTTGATCAAAGAACCTCAATCAAACTTTTTTACGTGCAATCATAAGTAAATGTCATTCTATAAGGAAATTTGGTTAGTAAAAATTGGAAATTTTCCATTGATTTTTTAAAACCATTTTACAGTAGTCTAAGAGTGAACAGTCGAATTTAAAAAAATCGATTTACTGGAATACGGTTTTAATTGATTAAGTATTGTCCAGATTTTTACTTTAGATTTCATAAAATTGAGACTCCTGATGATGACACAAAAAAAACAAGCTCGGACACTTGTTTTTAGAATTTTTAAAATTATAAAACCCTTTTCCAAAGGAAATAAACGATAGCAAATTATTAATACATTGAACTCATACTTTGTGGGATTTTTAAACACTAATCTTAAGGCATTTCATTGATTTAAAAATAATTTTATTAACTAACTACATTTAAACTATTTCCACTTATATTCTATATTCTAAACTAGAATTTACTGCTAGCAGTGCAGCTGAGCGAGAAATTAAATTCACCAAGCAAATAAAACTAAAACTGAATTGGTTAATATTGAAATCAAATATTGAACACCCAAAATTGATTTATGAGACATTGCGATAAGTACAGAAATGCATTATATTCTTTTCTTCGTTTGTCACTTAGTGACACATGTTGCACTAACACAGTCCTCAATTCATTTGCAAATCAGTTGTAACTGTCTCACTTAGTGTCACACTCACCCTCCACTCGTGTAATTTATGATGTTCTACTCGGAATGGTTTCTCTGTTTAGCGTAAACAAGACACATGTCTGTGCACACACAAACAGAGAACGAACCGTCAAGTGACTTTTATTAGCACACACAAACAACTTTAAACGCGCATGTGGCGAGGGAGCCCACAAGAGGGTCATTAAAAATATCATGTTGCAAACTACGTTCAATCTTCGGATATGATCAAACAAACGAATTCAGATATATTTCGTGTTTTGATCAATTATTTATATTACTCAATGTTTATTTGTGTTGTGTGTAAATTGGGATAAGTATTTGGTAAATATTGTAAAATGAAAATGTATTTTGTTTGTGCAATTTGAAGCAAACGGGGTCACACTGTGCTTCTATGCAAATAAGAAGGAAATTTTGTTCAAAACATTGGTCATATTAAATGCATTGGGAAACAATGAGAATAATTTAGAATAAATTGATGATCTACTTTACAAGAAAATATATATTCTTAGAATTATTTTGATGTGTCACACATAGCAATGCTCAAACTATGCATTCATTGGGATACATTTCCAGAAATACTCTCTAATTCAGCTAACTTTTGGAACATCTACTATTAACACGAGAAAATTAGGTTGTTCAACTCAAATTTAAATTTTACAATTACAAATTACAACTCTGAATTTTTATGTTTGATTGTAGATTGCCAGTTAGATAAGATTAATACTCAAATTTTTAATGGCGGGAATTAATCTACATATTCCAATGATTAATTTGGTGTGTCGAACATGTCGATGCTCGATGGAATCAATTCTCTACAGCCTCTGCAAAGTCGAGGTGAAAATCGCATTTTCCCATAGAGAATACATTAAAAACTGATAATACCTGGCCAGAAGTTACCTAAACAATCATGGATTTTCTCACCAAAAAACTTGTACCATATTTATGCGTAGCTAGATCGTCTGAGGCCTTATTTATGAATTTTAGTGCTTGCGTTCCTATAGTAAACTTGATCACAAAAAAGTGTGACACATTTCCCCCTCTGTTACAATGCTTCCGTTTTCTCCCATTGAAAAGTCGAAACGGTTTTCTCAAGAGCTGACAGAGTGCTTCGCTACGTTCACTCACTCACTCACGCACTCGCTATCGCTCGTGCGTTCGTTCGTTCGTTCACTTCGCTCAGCTAATAAAGTGTTATTACGTAAGCAAATTGTGAATGAGAAAATAGAATTTTCACATATTTTCTATTGAAAGATATTTTTTAACCTTTTTAATACAGCCAGAAAACTACCTGTTAAAATTTTAAAACAAAAATTTTTTTGACACTGAGAAGAGTTGAGCGAAACCGATGCATTCAAAAAGTTGTCATAACGTAATCTGTAAAAAATCTAAAAGAACCAAAAATTTCGAACCTCTCAATCCACGATAACTGAACTGTCCAATAATCAACTCGAGATAATAGATTGGTCAACTGACCAAAATAACAGCAAAAGGTAAAAGAATTAAAAAGGCACCACCATCATTTTCATAAGATATTAGAATACTTAACCTTTTGAAAAAGAAAAAAGACCTTATTCAAAGAAAAATATTCAAACCAATTTAAGGAAATCGCCAGACTTATAAAATATAGATTAACCTTTTAATACTTTTTTACGCCTACTGTTAAAACAATTACGTACATTTCCCTATCCAATTGACATAAAATAAAATGCGCAAAAATATAAATTCAATTCCCGATGACCACTGACCACGAACCGGAGGTGGATTCTTTTTTACATTGGCTATGTAACTAGTTACGGTAATTCCATTCTTGAAGGTAGCACATTTTTTTGATGGAATCCAGAATTAATAATTGATCTGGGTTTTAAGTGGTAGATTGTTCTCCAACACCAGAATCCACATCCTTTAATTTGATTTAACCATTTAATTGGGGTAACAGATTTCCAAAAACTAAGTTTACCTGTGCATTTTCAAAACGATTTGCTGTTTTTGTTGTTAATTGTAAATTTCATTCGTGATTTACACGACTTTTCTATTTTACACTTCTAAGAATACAACTCAAAACAGTACCAAAGTGAAATCACAACAAACAACACTCAAACACGTACACACAGAGACACATTTGTTGATGTTAAAAACAAGGCTCGAAACAATAGAATAAGCGTTTCTGTACCACATAGCCACCACGATCCGAAGTAAAATTCTTTGCGACATTTATTATAAAAACTTAAATCACAGATAAATTCTAATGTTAAAGATGAAAATTAAATTAAACATAAATGAGAAATGAGTTGAGAATAACAGACACGAAAAATCATTTCATTTGAATTATTAATTGGGTTTTCATTTTCTTTGATTAATTCATTATAGTTATAGTTTTATATCTGAATGGAAAATAATAACTGTCCAAAACACATGCTCCTTAACATGGCAGGTTGAACAATAGGTTGAAAAAAGATGAGTGTTGAATACATGAAAATATTTGTTATTATTATGTAAAGACAGAGGGATTACCATTTATAAAAGGTGAAGAACTCTAAATACGTCAGAAAAAAATCAATATAAATCTCCACTGTCTGTTTGTTGATTGTTGTATGTTGTGTAAACGAGCATTAGACAGTTAAAGGATAGTTTTCCCGGTTGCCAAAACATTTCTCTAATAAAGTTGGACGGTGGTTAGTAAAAGTTGATACGAGCAAAAAACGTATATGAAAAGCAAAGAAAAATACAAAATCCTTTTTAAAAGATTTAATAAAAATAACGATATAAAAGTTGATAGATTTGTTTAAAAAAAATCGTTTATAATCAAATGATTTTTCAAAAAAAATGTTGTTTACCATTTATATGTCAAAACATACTAATAAAGGAAAGATATCAAGCTTTAACCAACATAAAATTAAATAAGTATTTTAAAAAATAACTTTAATATTAAAGTTTACCTTTCTTATGACACTTCGAAAAAATCTAATACAATAATAAAAAAATAAGCTTTAACTAGGCTTAAGAAGTGGTGCGCTAAAGGGTGATCCACAAAGAAGCACTTCAGTGCTGAGAAGCCAGCTGTTTGCTTATTTGTGGATCACCCTTTAGCGCACCACTTCTTATGCCTAGCTTTAACCAACAAACAACCATCAGTGACCACCACACTCCCTGTCATATTGTCCGCATGAATTTATATTTGATCTCTCTTTTCAGATGTTCACTAATATTATAATACATCAATTGATAAAATAGCTTATATTCTACACTAATTCTCTTATCACTTAATTTTACATGTGCATTTCCATAACGATTAAACATTTTTGTTATTGAATGCAATTTTATTTGCTATTTAGACAAAGTTGCATTCTGGGAAATTTAATATTGTATTGAAATTAAAAGTGTTTTCAAATATAATTGTTTAAAAAACCATAATGCAATCACCTTTTGAAGAAGCGATGTGAAAAGGAACAGATTTAAAAATTAATTTCAAATATTTAATAACACAAAAGTTAGATTTCAGATAATTTCCAATTTTAAAGATGATAATTCAATTCAATTCAAATGGTAGACATTATTATGTAAGGACAAAGGGAATACCATTAATAAAATGTGGAGAAAAACACGAAGCAATACAAATTTTTAATAAAACAATTTGCCTTGTTTTTTGGTACAGAAAAAACAAAAAAAGATTAAAAGGAATTAAATTTATTAAACATTAATACTAACTATGGATTTTTTAAATAATAAATAATAAGTCACTGGAGCCACTTTAATAAAAAACACATTTCAGAAAAAATGTGAAAAATTGGATAAAACCTTTTATACATAAATGTCAATTGGTTCTTGTCAATAATAATAAGTCTCCAATCTCATATACATTGAAGTCTTCTTGAGACACAAATTCGACGTTTGATTTAGTTGGTTACAAAAAACTTTATATAAACTTCTTTTTACTTGTATTAATTAAAAAATGTCATCTCATAAACAAACTCGAAATAAGAATATGAAAAGTTTTCAAGTGTTGCAAGTTTAGATACTCACCAAATTGCAATTGGTTAATATGTAAGGAAAGAGAGATTACCTTTAAAAACCACACGGAAAGAGACGTCTCACAATACGAATTTTCATAAAACAATTTTGCCCTTATTTTGTTGCCGAGAAACAGCATATTTTACTGAAATTAAGTTTTCAACATTAATATTAAAACTGTGGTTCTTGTCCAAGCTGGAAAGACCATTTGGAACATATCTAAAAATTTAAAAGACCTTTTAAAAACTAAAAAATGTATAATTGAAAACTATTTACTTAAATATTGTGATGTACAAATTTTGTATCGAATAATGGTGAAATATGCAAATTATTTTATGAACTGGAAACATTAATAAAAATTCGTACAAGTCCCGCAAAACTAACGTTTTGCCTCTGGGACTTTGTACGAAACCGTTGGCAGCAAGCTGCCAACGGCACCCCACCCCCCACCCCATCACCTCACTCAACTCACCATCTCATCTCATCACCTTAGGAACAACGACAACCAACCACCAATCCAATTAACCTAACCTAAACCTACTCGTATTAACGACGCAAACCATTTACCGAACCACCAAAACCTAACCTAACTCTATCCTACACGACGCCCACACCCACCTAACCACTTAAACCTAACCTAACACTATCCTACACGACGCCCACACCCACCTAACCACCTAAACCTAACTTGGGTTAGGTTAGGTTTAGGTAGTTAGGCAGGTGTGGGTGTCTGTTAGGATTGGGTTAGGGTTAGGTTTAGGTAGTTAGGCAGGTGTTAGATTTTCGCTTACACTCGACTAATCTCCAGAATTTCAATTTTGGAGACATTACTTTCAAAATAATATCAATGGTTTTGAATTTAGCACCCACAGGGCCCACTAGTTTAAAACCATATAATGCAAGTTCTGGAGCGAAATTAATTTTTTAATTTTTTATGTCCCATTAAATTATTTCCTTCAAATTTTTAATAGAGTACCTTATTTTTTACTCAGATGATCGTTTACAAACATGTTAAGCAGATTCCATCTCAAAATTGTTAAAATGATTATTAAAATTAATTTAAACCTCAATCAATTTTCTTAAAACCTTTGTCTCACTTCGATCAAATGAAAATATTTTTTAAAATTCTTTAGAATGATTTTTTGAATAGTAAATGAAATAAAATAAACGAAAGAAAAAAGCAGATTAATTAGATAAAATATTTTAACCTTTTAAGCCATAGTTGAAAAACTTTCGAACTTTTTGTTGATTAATAAAATGTCGTTACAATTGTAATTGTAATTTGTTTCAACCCAACTTGTTCGTAGTTTAATTTTGCAAAATGCAATAAAAACAAAGCCTTTAAACTTATTTCTTAAATTAAAGTAGGCGCATCCATTACAATATTGTAAAAAAACTTGCTAAATTATTGTTGACAATAAAATACACTTTTGAACTATTTTTTGGAGAAATAAAAATCATTTAAAAAAATAGTGAATTTGAAACAATCAACGTACCAATGCAACAATTTTTAGCGAGACTCTTTTAGAGTCGTAAGCTTATGCTATTGCCATCGTGTCTGTCCGTCTGTAAACCTTTGTCCATATTCTGAAAGAACCGTAGACCCTAAAATTGCCAAATTTGGCATACATACACTAGGGCGTGTATGTAACTTAGAATACTTAGAACTTAATTTGGTCAATATAAAAGTTAAGACTTGTTTATAATAATAAAAAACTTTTTAATTTTTTAGAAAATATTTATAACCTTTTAAGACCAGTCGTTCTTGCCTACTCAATTTAAAAAATTAATTAAATCAAACTTATTTAATAAACAATTTTTAGTACGGCTAGAAAATTGACAACAACTGTACTTTTGAATATACGGATAAAACCCGGATATAAATTGGAATTCGTTTTAAACGTTGAATTTGCAACAGTCTTTTGTTTGAATATTATAGAAACCATGCATGTACCTCAGTGCAAAAAATGACAAAAAACTGCCTTTCTGTGTTCATCAGTAAAATAGTACAAACACGTGTGTCTTATCTCAACAATCACTCAACACTGAGTTCGAGTGCACTATGACAAGTCAATGACAAACTAAAAGAGAAAAGTGATCATAATTGATTAATAGACTAAAACTGTGTTTAGAAATATTATATTAACCATTTAAAGTTTCCTCTAAAGACTTCGTATAAATGTCAAGCAAATACAACTTTTCAGGCAAAGTCGCCCTAGTCACTGGTTCATCATCAGGAATCGGTGCAGCCATTGCGATCCAACTCGCTCAACAAGGTGCTTCGGTTACCGTAACTGGTCGTGATGCGCAAAATCTTAATCAAATTGCTCAACAAATTGAACAACTCTCCGGACGTCCAGTTCTTCAAATTGTTGGAGATTTACTGGACTCAACATTTCCCGCAAAATTGATACAGAAAACTGTTGAGAGATTTGGAAAGCTCGACTTTTTGGTCAACAATGCAGGTGGAGGGACGCCGAATGAAAGTTTTGATGCAAAAGATTTGTTGGAACAGTACGACAGAGTGATGAGCCTCAATGTTCGGTCTGTGCTTCAGTTGACCCAATTGGCGGTGCCGTACTTGGAGAAAAGTAAAGGGGCGGTGGTAAATGTGAGCAGTATTGCTAGTGTGCAAGTTGTGAGTATTTTCTATCATTTTCAATTGTTAAACAAATTTTCCATTAGTGGGGCCTAATCTACGGCACTTCAAAAGCAGCTTTAGACATGTTGACCAAAACTTCAGCCAATCAGCTTGCACTTAAAAGAATACGAGTTAATTCTGTCAAGTAAGTTTCTCAAATTTACTTGGTTTTAATCATTTATTTATTGTATTAAACTTACAATTGTTTGTCCCGGACCAGTGTACACCGAGATAGGTCGATCAGTAGGACAGCCCAACTTGTTCACCGAGAAGGAAGCCTTCTTCAAGGGAGTGAGTCCACTGAAACGAATCGCTGCACTTGAGGAGATTGCAAATGTAGTTTGCTTTCTACTGTCTGATGAGGCGTGCAACATGACTCGATCTATTGTGGTCTGTGATGGTGGCATATTGGTTAGAACTACATGAAATTTTTAAAAATATCTATTATTAAAATAGTAATTCAAATATTTACCTTTTATTAAGTTTATGCACGGACAAAAAATATAATTCAGTTGAAATACTTGAAATGGATTATATTCTTTTCTTAACTTGTTAAGATATTCAAACAATATAGACAAATTGTAAAAAATAATTTGAAATATCAATAAAGTTTCTTTGTTTACCTTTTAAAGTATTAGAGAACAATATTCACGTTGTAATGACAATCGACATTTTGAACTCTCTCATTCTCCATGTGATCAGGTCGTGATCCAATGATATATCTCCCATAAACTTACCTTGTAAGCATGTAACAAAACCCAACACCAAAAGTAAGTCATTGTATTCAATATGATAGCATAACACATCTTAAATGTGACATTTGTTATTCTTCAATTACTTAGTCACTAAAATTGCATAAAATTAAATAATAAAAATGTGAAACTGAAACTTCAAGAATTTTAAAGAAAAATTTAAAAAACCTTTTAACTAGCACACTATTACTATTGTCTGAACTTTTAAATGAGAAAATACTGGATATCCAAAAACTTAATAGGCCAGAATAAAAGATAACCATTTAAAAAACATCTATTAAGACTGATACATCGTTTAATCCATTTATAAAACTGTGGAACTCAAAGACGATGAAACAAGAGTGAATTTTATTTGCATAGAAAAACTAGGAAGCGCATATCTAAATATTGTTGAGTGTTTGCGAACAGAAATTATGTTTTGCCTAAATAATGCGTATTGCGAAAGTGCGAAAAGAAACTCAGTTGAATGATTAAATTTTACCTTTTGAATCATGAATTGCTCAGTTATCGTGGTTAACAAAATAATAAAAAAATAATATGTAATTTAAGGAAAGCAATTACTTTCCATGTTGCTATTTAAAACATAATATTGCTCAATATTCTTTGAGTTAATGTTCGAAAAATCTGCATTTAAAAAATTATGTCTTAAAATAAGAACCAGTTCAATTCAAATATCAATCCCAAACACCAGCATATAATGCAAGACAAATAGTTGGAGAAAAACTGAATAGTAAAAAAGTGTTTATTCTTACCTTTTTAGGATGAGCAGAATCGGAACAAAGTAAACAAACAGGCAAGCACTAAATTATTTTATTAATATTAATTAACCATCAATGATTAATTTTTTAAAGGATATCAATTTATAATTTGAACTTTAAACCATATAAAACCTTACAATTTGGTATATTTTAGTAATAAAATTAAATTTAATAAATAAAATTTAAAAATGCCTTTTTGATTGCTATTAGGACATTTGTTGCACCACTGTAGAAAACTCGCCAACTTACTCTTAACCAAATAAAATTACATGCCTGATCATACATAGTGCAAAAAATTCGAATTATTAAATAAAAAAACAAATTTGAATCAATCTTTTGAGTATATTTTGAGAAACAATTTTTAAGCATCAACGGTAATATTTTAGTAAAATTCTTATTGTTAGAAAAGTGCAAACATGTTAGTTCTCAATAAATATATTAAATAAACTTAGAGTACATGTGTGTTTTATCTCAGAAATCCCTCAACACTGTTTGGGATGCAGGGACATTGACCGAAGGAGTACAGAAAAAATAATAAAACTGTTTTAAACATTTTAAAAGAAAAAGTTCAATCGCCATAAAGTTACACCTTTAACGAGACAAATGCTACGAAACTAATCAAACATTGTTGGGATTGTAAGAGTTCTCAAGAAATGGGGCAGTCACAGAAATTAAAAATATGCGATGTTTGAGATGAATGCTCATATAAATGGAGAAATAGATCAGTGTTTTAATTTCTATTACTTTGAAGAAGTGAGGCAGTCACATGAATTGAAAATTATGTTATAAAATTCAAATTTTAATGAATTTTAAAACGTAGAACGCAATTTAAAAAACCTTTTAACAACACAGATATGAAAACTTTCAAATAAATAAAAAATACAATATTGTCATTTTTCGATCATTAAAAAACACAAAACAACCAACAAATGTTTTCTCGAACGACGTAGTAATAAATAGAAGTTCTAAACTGAGACCGAGGAACAGTACACAGTTTAAGATTTTAAGATTTTAGTCTCCGCTGCTTTGCACGCTCCGACAATCAAATATAACTGCTCTGTTAATTTAACAATTGGAGTTTAAAATAAACAAATTTTGTTAAATCGACTGTAATACTTACTATAAAACTGTATACAAAGTATTTTTTACCTTTTATGAAATGCAATATATTTCATATATTTTAAATGAATTCAAAATTTAACAAAGTTATTGGAAAATATTATGCCCTAAAAGTTAAAATATAATTGATCAGAATTATTAATTTATTATACAATTTGTATAAAACTCTGATATTTAAAAAAAATTGAAAACATTTAATCGATTTAGAAAAATATTTAATTATTTAACCATTTAATATAATCTTTCAGCCTACTAATTTTAGATTTTAATTATCAGGTGTTCCTAAAAGTTGTGAAAGTGGGCGAGGAGGGTGAGGAGTGAGGAGGAGGGGAAGTTGTCAGTGACACAGTCTAGATGGCGTTAGCGGTTATACTGTTCTGAGTTATGGGCTCGAGCGTGTAATTTTCTTGTTTGGCTGTTGTGTGAGTGTGCTGCTGCGGCACTCCACACAAAACAGTATAACCGCTAACGCCATCTAGACTGTGTCACTGACAACTTCCCTCCACCTCACTCCTCCACCTCATCGAGCCATTTCATAACTTTTAGGAACACCTGATATACAAAAATATAGATTGTAAGCTTTGTTTTTAAGCTTCCCCGCTCTTAAGTTCACAACCTTTAAGGAAGAGTTCCTTGACAACAAGTGGATGATAAGAGAGAAAAAATGTTTTCATTGATTTAAGGTAAAAGCCATCAAAGAAATCAAAGAAAATATTACATTGATTGTGATTCAAATAGGTACAAATTGGTAAAACTTTTTTAATTTTTATAAAAAACACACCAAGTCACAAATTCGAAGTAATTCAATTTAAATAAATTATTCAAACCTAAATTTTAATCAAGATGATTGAATTAAAAATAAGTTTGATATTTTAAAATTTAATTTAATTAATTGACCATTAAAATGAACAAAACAATTGGTTTATTAATAAACTCAGTACTCAGCATACCAATTGAGTCCACGTGTGACAAAAGGCGACGGTTTCTGCTTCTTGATGTACGAACTCACTCTCTGCAGGGACTCAATTCGCTCAAGAAATATCTCCAAATTCTTGTACTTCTCAACCACCTCCTGAGCGTACTTGTAAATGCGCAACAAGTACTCGTACAACATAAAATCCACCTACGAAGATTCATAACAACCCAACAACAATACAGCAACAATCAAAATATAGCTAACCAGAAATTATCTTTTTTATTAACTTGTTTTATAAAGTGACAAAAGGCGAAGGTTTCAGCTTGATATACAAACTATCGACAGGGAAACAATTTATTCAATATGGAATATTTTGTAATTTTTGAACTTCTCCGCTTGAGCTTACTTGCAAAGACATAAGAAGTACTAGTTTAGCATAAAATCCATAAATCCATAAAAATAAGTTATATATTTCAGCAAGTTCAACATCCAAAGTTTTCAAATAATCGGACTTGGTGTTTGAAAACGTAATCAATGTGTACATTCTAGAAAGAATTACACCATTTTCTGAAATGCACCATAGATTAACTCTTATAATGTCAATCAAATACAAATCTTCTGGGAAAGTCGCTCAAGTCACTGTTGAGAAAAAAACAAATTTTGCAGACCAAATACTTATCACATAGTAGTTAGAAATTTGAAAAAGTTAATTTCCATTTAAGTTAGAAGTTTGAGCAAGTGTTAAAACAAAAAAAAATATTTATCAGTTTAATGAAGATGGCAGATAATGAAATAATATGATTGTCTGGCAAGCCAGGCAGGTAGTGAAACACTTAAAATTATACAAATCTTCTCTTTGAGGATATTTAAAGTGATTCCAAAGTTTTGTTAGTGATTTCTTAGTTATATTATAAATTATTAATAATATTAATTTAAAATAAATAAAATTAAACGACAAAAAATGTATGACAAGCTTTAATAATCTCTTGAAAATGGAAAAATTGTTTGAAAATTCTCTCAAATCGATATCCACGATGAATATTAAAACCAAAAACCAAAATATTTATATGAAAAACAAATTTTAATCAAAATTTATTTATTTTTTTGATTAAATTCATTAAATTATAAGAACTATTGTTCGAAACCTTTTTAAATTCAACACTTTGCTCAGGGTCGGTGCGGTGTTTTTGCCGCCCTTGTCTGCACCAAAGCTGCCGCCCATTAAAAATGTTACCTTGTGGGACCAAGGTAACATTTTGCAACAATAATAAGTTCAGTTACTATTCTTGTATCAAGTTTGTACTACAAAGAGGCACAGATTTCTTCCCAGTACCAAACTCAAAGGTCTAAATCTGGCGAGTTCTAAAGCGAAGTTCTACGTTAGTTACAACACTGCAGTGGTCTGTGTGGTTGTGGAGCACATTTGTGGTTCACGGTTCGAGTGAAAATGCCACGACTCAAATAGTCTGTGTTTCATGTCCGATTAGACCAGATTTTGATTTTCAATTGAACCCAAGTCGACTCTAATAAAGATATGGTCACGGCTGTGCAATGTGCAAGATATGTGCAATATATTTATTGTGTTGCCACAATTGGCGATGGAGGCAAGACTAAAAGCTCGGAATTTGACGGATAAACCAACAAAGCCATCGTCTGTGCAAAATTCTGTTAATTTGGTCTCGGCTGTGCAATATATTTATTGTGTTGCCACAATTGGCGATGGAGGCAAGACTAAAAGCTCGGAATTTGACGCATAAACCAACAAAGCCATCGGTTGTGCAAAATTCTGTTTAATTAGTCACGGCTGTGCAATATATTTATTGTGTTGCCACAATTGGCGATGGAGGCAAGACTAAAAGCTCGGAATTTGACGGATAAACCAACAAAGCAATCGTCAGTGCAAAATTCTGTTAATGTGGTCTCGGCTGTGCAATATATTTATTGTGTTGCCACAATTGGCGATGGAGGCAAGACTAAAAGCTCGGAATTTGACGGATAAACCAACAAAGCCATCGTCGGTGCAAAATTCTGTTAATATGGTCTCGGCTGTGCAATATATTTATTGTGTTGCCACAATTGGCGATGGAGGCAAGACTAAAAGCTCTGAATATGACGGATAAACCAACAAAGCCATCGTCTGTGCAAAATTCTGTTAATATGGTCTCGGCTGTGCAATATATTTATTGTGTTGTCACAATTGGTGATGGAGGCAAGACTAAAAGCTCGGAATTTGACGGATAAACCAACAAAGCCATCGGTTGTGCAAAATTCTGTTTAATTAGTCACGGCTGTGCAATATATTTATTGTGTTGCCACAATTGGCGATGAAGGCAAGACTAAAAGCTCGGAATTTGACGGGTAAACCAACAAAGCCATCGGTTGTGCAAAATTCTGTTAATATGGTCTCGGCTGTGCAATATATTTATTGTGTTGCCACAATTGGCGATGGAGGCAAGACTAAAAGCTCTGAATATGACGGATAAACCAACAAAGACATCGTCTGTGCAAAAATTCTGTTAATATGGTCTCGGCTGTGCAATATATTTATTGTGTTGCCACAATTGGTGATGGAGGCAAGACTAAAAGCTCGGAATTTGACGGATAAACCAACAAAGCCATCGTCTGTGCAAAATTCTGTTAATATGGTCTCGGCTGTGCAATATATTTATTGTGTTGCCACAATTGGTGATGGAGGCAAGACTAAAAGCTCGGAATTTGACGGATAAACCAACAAAGACATCGTCTGTGCAAAAATTCTGTTAATATGGTCTCGGCTGTGCAATATATTTATTGTGTTGCCACAATTGGCGATGAAGGCAAGACTAAAAGCTCGGAATTTGACGGGTAAACCAACAAAGCCATCGGTTGTGCAAAATTCTGTTTAATTGGTCACGGCTGTGCAATATATTTATTGTGTTGCCACAATTGGTGATGGAGGCAAGACTAAAAGCTCGGAATTTGACGGATAAACCAACAAAGCCATCGTCTGTGCAAAATTCTGTTAATATGGTCACGGCTGTGCAATATATTTATTGTGTTGCCACAATTGGTGATGGAGGCAAAACTAAAAGCTCGGATTTTGACGGATAAACCAACAAAGCCATCGTCTGTGCAAAATTCTGTTAATATGGTCACGGATGTGCAATATATTTATTGTGTTGTTGTTGTTGTTGTTGTTGTTCATTTAATGATAATCGGTCAAAACTTGCAATACAAATGCAGAATGAATGTGATAATTTTCAAAATATATGTTTATTGTAAAAACTGATTTCAATGAAATAAATATATTTTCACAATCTAAAAGCTGAAAAAACTTAAATATTGAATGTTTATAAATGTGATATATATAAATATTCCAAATTAAAATATGGATGATTAACTTTTAATATATAATAGGTGCCAGTGAAAAAGAAGAAATTGCGTAAAATGTTTCGGCTATGTTCAAATTAGATTAAGATTGATATAAAAATAACAACTGTCGTTATCCGGAGAATTTTCATTGAGATTATCATACCTAACAAGAGCCCTTAAGATATCCTGCCTTTGACAATACAAACGCGCCAAAACGTAACGACCTCTGCGAACTTGGCTAAATATACTGAAGAAGCCTGTTAATTTGTTTACATTTTCAGCTGCATGGGTCACATGTGACTCACATGTCTTGTCACATTAACGTGCTTCAGTTGTTTGCATTTTTGCTATTCACGATTTGTGTTGTATTATTGTTTTGTTTTGAATTGCTTTGGTCATTTTGGATAAATTTTAAAAGTTATTTACAATGTATTATTGGTAAATTTGGTTATCTTGTGATTTTAAGAATATTATTATTTGTTAATTTATGAGAATAATCTTGTGACTGTACGTAAGATTGATTTTAATAAATTTTATTCTTATTTACTTTACACTTTATTAATTCTGTATATATTTTTTAGAATATTTGTTTCTTGTTGTCTGAGACAAACATCATGACCATTATGCCAGATTTATTCACTTTTGCCTATCCAAACGGGCATTTTTAAACTGTTTTGCGTTCTACGGAATCATCAACTATTTTACCGAAAATTTATTTCTTCTTTTGAAATAATAATCTTGAAACTCGATATCGTTATGAATCCTAATCGTCTCCACTACAATCACAGACAAGCAATCACCACTCAAACCAGGATTTATTCTTCTAAGTGGGAATTACATTTGGCTATCTATTTTGCAATATGCTGAAATGGATCTACTGCATTTACTTCTACGATGTGTTGGCATTAAATCGCATTGCGTGTACTTGGTTGCCGAAATGGACGAAACATGTGAATTTGGCGTATGTCACTTTACGTTTCCGGTAGTTGACAATTTCCCCGATACCCAAACAAGAAGAAAACTCCAAATCCTGTTTAGCGGTTCTTGTGAACAATACTGACCAACTCAGCATGGAGTTTAATTGTGATTCAATCTCCAATGCCTTTGACGACACGGACTTTGCTGAAAAATTATTAGAACTTACAAGGCTCTAGTTATACCAATTAAGTAGCTTGTTAATAATTCCCAAGTAAACTCTTTGTGACTACTGAGACCAAAAGAAAATATTTAAACCCCAATGCAAAGTCTCACAAGTGAGAAGTGCAAGAAAAGGATTACAAGTCAATTTCGTTATTAAGGATATTAAATATTATTTTTCATACACATTGTTATTGATAAAACAGCAATTGCTAATTACTCAATATGTATGCTGTGACATATTTATGTTTTGCCAAAATTGAAATCGCCGAAATGAGATTCTGAAAAATCAACATTTACCGAAATGGAAAACGACAAGAAACTATCTAACCAGTGCTACAACTTTACCTTTTGAAATGTGGCTTCGTGTAAATGTCGAAAAATCTAATCACTGATGAACATGTCTATTCTCGTCCGTCACATCGACTCTACCTTGAAACGCTTTCTATTTGAACTCAATTGTGTTTTCTGTCAACAGCCAATGAAATATATTTATTTCAACATTAAATTATTATTAAATTAACGGAGGCTTTCATCACTGAAACATTGACTCACCGTACAATTGCTAAGAAACTCAACGACAACAACTTTCAGTCTATTACACAATATATGCTTCACAGAACTTTGACCATTCTCAAAGATTTGAAAGACTGGATAATCATGATAAAAGTGTCTTATCAAATGACTCGACTTTAACACTTTCATCAACAAAGTATCAACAAATTGGTCCAGCATGTATCCAATTAATTCTACACCTCGCCATACTGTTGAGTGCATTATTTTTGTGGGCTCAATGGAAATTTACTCTCAAGGGTTCAAGTTTGTCAGTGTTGTCCATTTCTTGAGATGTACCTCTGTAAGCTCAGAATTATGAGATGAGCAAAGCAATTATGTTCACACAAACCCTCGATGTCGAACACTGTTTTAAATTAACACATTCGCCTACCAAACAACCACAGATTGGTTTGACATGAATTCATTCGATACGACACTTACACTAACGAACATTACGCTCAACACAAATTGTACTAATCAATTCTTTAAGAGTATTTTTATCGTTTAATGAATTTAATTATTTATTTAAATGTATTCTTTTAATTGAACTCACCCGAAGGGTGTTTTTTACAAGAAAAACAAACCGTAGCGCAGCGGAGGTTTCGCAAGAGCGTGAAGCCAGGCTTTAGCCGCTTCACGCCTTGCGGTTTTTCTTGTAAATGGTTAAGTTTCTTAAATTGTTAGCATAAGACCCACAAACAAAACTGAGGACACTTCCCGCTCTACCAACTGTTGGATAAGGTTCTTCAATTCAATTCAGTACACGATCAACCAATTCAAACTATTTTCTATGCAGAGAACTGTGTGCCCTGGTCCCTCAGCCTAAATCCACTAGCAAAATTGGACACATTTCAAGAGAGTAAAATGTTCAATAAAGAAAAGAAATTTACTAAATGATTAGGTTTTACTGTAAATGGAATACATGACACAATTTTTGTATTTAAAAAATTAATCTCATAGATTACAGTGAGGTCCACTAGGTGGACATTAGAAAATCTCGGAAGTCCACCAGTGGACCGAGGTCCACGGTCTCCGCACTCCTGCTTTATGGCATAACCCTATACGCGTTCCAACTTTACCAGAGTCCAGAAAGAGTTGGAATTTCACTAGGTGACTTTCTAGGATCAGCGCGTGACCTATAGGTAACTGAGCTTAGAGCCAAGACAAGTGGACAAAATTGTTATAAACCTGTTTAGAACCCACTCATTTGCCAAAATTTAACTATTTGTGTGCATGATTCAATGGTATTAATATTAAAAAAAACTTATTTAACAGATGCAATTGAAAAAAAATCAAAAAAATAAATGTTTTTATGTTACCGTTTGAAAATTGCTTTTCGTTTTGCATACAATTAAAATATTTGCAATTAAACACAACATTTGAATTTTAAATTTTTATGGAGCTTTTAAACAACGAATGTTTTAATAAACAAGTTACCAGTTAAGAAGTCACTGATAGTACAATACGTACGGATCGATAGTGGTCTGTGATGGTGGCATATTGGTTAGAACAACTTAAAATTGGAGCGATATTTATTATTAATATAGTAATTTAAATTTTTAAGGACGATTAAGAAAAATTAAATATAAATCAATTGATAAAACTAAAATAAATAGACTATTTCCTTTGTCCCCTTTTGTTAGACATGAATGATTTTAAAAAATTTCATTTTTTAAAACCTTGATACAAAATGTCAGTTGAAATGTTCCAATCATTTTGTTCCAATCATTTCGAATTTTTTGTTTGTTTAACAAAATTACATCAAAACAATAAAATTTAAGAGACCATTTTGATTATCATTTCAAACTAACAGCCCAATTTACTGTGGACCCAAATAAAATTACATGCCAGATTAATTTTTTTCTTCAAATAAGATATATTAAACAAAACAATGAATTTGAATCAACGTCTTGATTCTATTTTGATAACCCATTTTGAAAAACTAGCACTGGAAAATGAAAAGGCTGTTTCTCTTGGTGTTTTCAGTTGAATAAAGATTTGAGTTTGTTTTATCTCAACAATCTCTCAACATTAAGGGAGTTCGAGTGCACCATCACAAGTCAATGACAATTGGTCGATTGATTGATCAAAACAGTACTAAAAGAAATTATATTAATCATGTAGTGATATATAACTCTAAATGCCGAGCAAACACAGTTTCTCTTGACAAAGTTAGATTTTATATGGGCAAAGGTTCAGCCAATACAATCAAACTCACTTAACACACTGCATCAGCTACCGTATAGGGTTATAACTGATCGTGATGCCAAAAATAAGAAAATGACAGGAAATTATATATTGTTTATATATTTACCTTTTTTATATGACGGACGAATCTTAACTCTAAAAGGAGAAACATGAAAAACATGAATACTATTTGTTTTAGATATAATATTGTTAAGGTTTTTGTGCTTTTACGGTTTTGTACGAGTGATGTAGTAGATGGAATAAGACAGATGAAGAAATTTACGTTTTTTAAAATGTAGTAAAATAAAGAAGTTAAAAGAAGAATCGTTGTTTTATAACGAACGAGTATAGTAATGTAAATATTTATAAAACATAGAGTCTAATGGACTAATCGGGTGTGTCTATGTTGCAAGGATGAGAACTACTCACTTAGTTGGGGTATCGGCATGTTAGTTACAAATTAATAACATGAAAAACTTTTGTAAAAATTATAGAGTGACATCTAGGGGTAAAGCTAGACCTCTTCAATTCAAATGGTAATTTTTTATAAATTATTCAGGTAAAACATAATGTATTTTATTGCAAGTGTTTTGAACATTGGATTTTAACTATTCCGTTGTTTTTGTGGCAACCTCGCTTGCTTACAGGGAAAAGAAAGTCACACGAGACAATAACGGCTAAGAGCTTTAATGGAGCAAAAGTCAGAAGGCAACTCTAGCCCAAAACTCTCAAACAACAACTGCCACTGACTGCTGGAACAGTCCCAACGGGTTGGACTGAAATAGGCTCGGTGAACAATGGTCGTTCTTCGAGTTCGATCGTTCTCTTCGATCGCCCTGTCACGAGTTTGACTCGTGACAGTTTTTATATCATAAAAACCATTTGTAAGAAGCCTTCTTCAAGGGATTCAGTCCACTGAAACGAATCGCTGCACCTGAGGAGATTGCAAATGTAGTTTGCTTTCTACTGTCTGATGAGGCGTGCAACATGACTGGATCGATTGTGGTCTGTGATGGTGGCATATTGGTTAAAACAACATAAGGAACTATTACAGGACCACCTGTGAAGCCATTTGGTAATTTTATCAAGAGAAAAAAATATTTTTTTAAGTAATCTTTTTAAAAAAACAAAAATATAGTAGTCTCTTAAAAAGAGAAAAATTTAATGAGAAAGATTTAAAAAACAAGCTTCTTGTTGTATACAAAAACAATTTTAATAAAACTTTAGTTAACAATAAAAACATGCCATTACATTTATTCAATAAAATGATATTAATATAATATAAAATAATGAAACAGTATTTTTGGATGAGCAAATGAGTTAATGAGAATGTTACCAGTTAGAAAACGAAAGGTGGAAATCATACAGAAACGCTAAGATAAGGTATCTTCAATTGAATATTTTCAAAACAAATGTTTTAATAATTTAATAAATACGCTTTTTATTGGTAAAATAAACCAACTAACAAGTGATTAAATATGTCTTACTTTAAGACTAACAAACTTTACTAAACCTTTGAGATTTGGGGAACTTCCAAAAAAACGAATAGAAATTTGAGTATCTATATTAATTACAGTTGGAGTGACGCATTTACATTTACCTTTTCATTTGTTTACAATTAGTGTCAGATTAAATTTATTGAAATTAAAATTGAAATTCGTCGAAATCTTCGATTTAAAAAAAATATAAACGATTACAAACGAAATACCAACGATTAATTAGGACTGCTACTGTAATAAAATTGAACAAAGATTTTACGTTTATTTATCCAATGATAAATGTTTTTATTATGGAAACCGCAAAGTGCAAGTCTAGTTTTTTTGTACACTGATAAAAATACAAATATTGTTAGCATCAAATGACGTTTCTGCATGCAACAAAATTGAGATATTACTCAACTTGTGGGCATGTTTCCACGGACATTATCATTAGAAAGTGTGTTGCATTATACAGTGTTCAAATTAACTGTACAACTATGCTAGTAATTTGAATATAAAAACACAAAAACTTGAATAAAATCTACAATATTGAGTTTTTTAAACATCAGAAAAAACATTCTTGCAACAATGTCTCCAAATTCAAAGTACGATTTCACAGGCAAAGTGGCCTTGGTTACTGGAAGTTCTTCAGGAATTGGTGCTGCGATTGCAATTCAATTTGCTCAATACGGAGCTAAAGTTGTGATCACTGGTCGTAACGCAGAAAACCTGGAAAAATTTGCGAAACAAATTGAACAAATTTCAGGTGGAGTGAAGCCACTTCAAATCGTTGGCAATTTACTTGATGAATCATTTGCAAAACGATTGATTGATGAAACAATTAGCAAGTTTGGTAAATTGGATATTCTGGTCAACAATGCTGGTGGTGGAACTCCAATTGGAACACTGGCGAGTCCAAACTTGTTGGAAGAGCTTGACAGTGTGCTAAAGTTGAATTTGCGATCGGTGGTGGAGTTGACACAACTTGCATTGCCTCATTTGGAGAGAACCAAAGGAAATATTATCAACATTTCGAGTGTATCTGGAATAATTCCGGTATAAGTGAATTTTAATTTTTTAGATACAATTTAATATTTAATATTTTCTTAGCAAACATTGGTCTACAGTACCTCAAAAGCTGCTCTAGACATGGTGACAAAAACTTCTGCACTGGAATTGGGTCCCAAAGGAATTC
Organism: Rhizoglyphus robini; assembly: GCA_023373905.1. Taxonomy (NCBI): domain Eukaryota; kingdom Metazoa; phylum Arthropoda; class Arachnida; order Sarcoptiformes; family Acaridae; genus Rhizoglyphus; species Rhizoglyphus robini. The sequence goes on from JAKIJQ010000044.1 coordinate 538,471, forward strand.
GAGTCAATTCAATCAAGTACGTATATCAAACAAGGTAAAAAACAAACATTAAATTCTCAATAAAACATAGTCCCGGTCCTGTGGAGACATCTTTTTCCCGTTCAATGGGCTATGACGATATAGCTTTTGGTCTATTTCACCAGTACCTTGCACCACAATTATTGTTAAAGAGAATTGGCCAGCCCGAGGACATAGCCAATCTTGCATCGTTCCTCGCATCGGATGATGCCCGCAACATAACCGGCTCAATCTTTGTCAGCGACAGTGGATATCTTCTTCATCCTCCCAACATAAATGTGGAGGAGTTGAAAGAAAAATTTGCCGAAGAGTATGCAAATTTTCTGAAGCGTACTGAAAATCCCAAAATTTGACACAAATAGCTAAAATTTGTTAAAGTCTTCTTTGTAATTGTTATATTATTTAGGAGTGTTGTCAGAGGATAAAAAATAAATAATTTTGTCTGTTGTTCCTTTGTAATTTATAAGTTAAAAAATAATTTCAGATTTTACACCCAAAAATTCTAAATTATAGAGATATGACTGTAATGTTTTACTCTGCCTTAATGAACAACTGTGGCAAATTCCAAATTGAATAAACTATTACTTCTTGGCATGCATCAACTGGTACCAATAGCCAATCGATTCACCATACAGTAAAACAAACTTTGTGAACGACACAAACGACATCAGACCCAGCGATCCATAAGTAATGCCATAGCGTTTTTTGGCTGAGAATTTTTGAATATAAATTGAAAGTCTCACTTTTGAGCTTTTGGATTTTCGACGATTTAACAAATAAGTAGATTAAACAAACCCCACGAATATCCCAGTAACCGACGATAGGTTTAGGAGACATGATTTTGGTTTGAATTTTAGTTTTCGGTTTAATAAAAACAGTCATAGAAAAATAGCAAACTGTCAAATCATTCCCCACGTACACAACATATATACACAATTTTGCCGGCCTTCTAGACATTTCCACGCAACAAATGTGCACAGGCATTCACGCACCAATGCACAAACACACAAATACATCTACCAACTGAAATACAGGACGTTCTTTAAAAACGCTGTTTTATGTAGTTTATAATGTAATTTGTCTCCCTTAGTAACAACGAGGATTTTCTTTAATAAATCACTCTGTATATGTATCCGACTAAATATTATCTACGCTTGTGCCTACCGTTAAAGTTGGATATATTTGCGCTCTTATCTTGTCTGCGAGCCATCAAGTTACCATCATCAAGCCAACCACTTCAATTTGTATGTATGGATCAATATTTGCCAACATGTTGAATAATAAGGTCAAACATAAAGTTACCGTTATATAAACCATGAAATTTATGAGCATTAAAAACAGAAACTTATGAAATAAACAAATAAACTTGAGAACAACATTATGTGCTTGTGCCAAGTTATGTCATATACAGCAAATAACAACTTTGACACGTAAAGTTATGTATTATGATGATGAAGGAAATAAAAAAAAATGTAGATGTAGACGTATATTTATGAAGTATGTATTATATGGAGACATATAAAAATATAATTTATTAAATAAAAAAAATAAAAGTTAAATGGTTAATTTAAGAAACTGTAAATAATTATTTTAAACCATATTAATAATCCTAATTTTTGGTGCTTATAATTTAAAAAAAATAAGAAATATTCGTACAAGTCCCGCAAAACTAACGTTTTGCTTTTTGGACTTTGTACGAAACCGCTGACAGCAAGCTGTCAGCGGCGACCCCGTACACTAAATCGACTCCACCCAAGCCTACACGGCACCTAACCTAACCAAAACCCAATCCTACACGGCACCTAACCTACCTAACACCCTAACCAAAACTCAATCCTATACGGCACCTAACCTACCTAACACCCTAACCAAAGCCTAACCATGCGCTCAAACATTAAATTGTTGAACAAATTCTTACATTGTTGCACTCATAGTTGAGTACACTGAAAATGGCTTTACCCTCAAACAGAAGAATGACTTAGGTGAAATTTGAATGGCAGCTATATCTAAAACACAACTTTTGGAACTTTTGAGGACGATATGCACAAATTCACATAATTTTAAGTATCTCTGCCAAACTTCAGCCCAATCGGTCAAGAAACCTCGGAGGAGTTGCGTGCACAAAAACGGCCAAAAGTCAAGGGTTAGTCTTCACTCACGTTCAGACAATTAATATGTAAGAGATTAATAATTAATTAAATAAAACAAAACTCACTCCATCAAAATACCACAAAATAATTTTGGAGGACATAAATAAGCAAAAGAAAATTCCCCTACCCTCTAAAAAAGAAGTGGTCACTTTCTCTCTCTCTCTCCCTCCCTCTGTGACAGCAATTAATTATGAGTTTTTTGAATGTTGTGCAAAGACGGTAGATCTTAGGAATATGAAAATTATGCATGTCGACTTGGAAAAATACGATCTTTCCAATGGTGTAACCAATATGTGGGTTTTACGTGGGCGTGGCATCGATTTCCCGTATTTTCGATAATTTTCAAATAATTAAATTTGGGTTTTTCTAATGCCGTGCGAAAACTATACATCCTAGGAACATGAAAATTATGCATGTCGACTTGGAAAAATACGATCTTTCCAATGGTGTAACCAATATGTGGGTTTTACGTGGGCGTGGCATCGAATTCCCGTATTTTCGGTAATTTTCAAATAATTATTTTTGCGTTTTTCCAATACTGTGCGAAAACTATATAACCCAGAACTACCAAAATTTCTATATCGACTTGGAAAAATATGATCTTTCCAATGGTGTAACCCATGTGTTGGTATCATGTGGGCGTGACGCCCAATTCCGGTATCCTCAATATTCAAACCTCTATTGCAGGAGAACCATATGAGATAGAGCCATGAAAATTGGCAAGAATATTAATTAGCCAATTCACGATTGAATAGTCAACACGAAAGTTGGGCGTCATTAGTGCATGGCGCCCGGATTTGGTATCTTTTGCTAATATGCTGAATTCCAAGAGAACCATATGGAATAGAGCCATGAAAATCGGCACGAATAGTAATGAGCCAATGCTTGATCGAATAGTCAGCACGAAAGTAGGGCGTCATTAGTGCATGGCGCCCGGATTCGGTATAATTTGTTAATTAACCGCATTGCCGGAGAACTATAAGTGATAGAGCTATGAAAATTGGCACGAATAGTAATAAGCCAATGCCTGATCGAATAGTAAGCACTAAAGATGAACGTCATTAGTGCATGGCGCCCGGTTTCGGTATCATTTGTTATTAAAACGAATCACGGGAGATTCTTAGGCTGAATTGCCCTGAAAATTGGCATGAATAAAGTTGAACAAACGCATAATTGTATTTTCAACACAAGTGAGCCATATCAATGACAATGACATCATATTCAAATGATAGAGTTCAATATTCTTTGTGAAAGTGAAATTGGGCAGACGGAACACGAATCACAATTAAGACCAGCTAGACATGCTCAAATTGATCAAATGAATTTTCGTAGAATCATCAAGTCATCATTGACTTCATTTGTCATGGTTTAAAGTATATTTAAAACTGTAGAGTGTTCGCGAATCTAAAATGCAATAAAACACAACACGAATGCATTGCCGGCCAATGAGACAATTCCTGTGTCATCTGTTTAAATCCGATGCAACCGAAGTTGAACCAGATTGAGCTCAATGCGATCGATGCAAACCTAACAGGCAGACAATAATTGTTGTTGGTTACATCGTTGTGTAAATGTTCGATTACGATTATTTTATCTGTATCAGATATTGTTTTTTGGCATTTTCATTGGAATTTGCAAGATTTACAAGAAAAATCACAAATCAAAAAGAAAATGGGTATATTTGCGGATGATGATTCTGAATATAGCCTCAATATATGAGTATCTGATGAGAAGTATGTCAGATGTGGGTGATAGTTGGGGTGGGAGTGGGCTGTGTTTGGGGCCTGTGCGGAGGGTGTTGGCGCGACTGCGCCTAGCGAGCGCAGCGAGCAATTTACTTGTAAAATTATTAAAATAATATTACTGTGAGAGATTATTATAATAAAAACATACAATTTTCAAATACCTTTTTGATTTGATTCCATTACTGGCATTCAAGTTACAGTTGACCAAATAAAATTATTAATAGTGATAGAGTAGATATAGTAGTTCAAAGATTTACAATTTATTAAGCAAAGATAATTGTTAAAAAATACGAATAACAAAATAAAACAGCAAATATGAATCAATCTCTTGATTATATTTGTAGAAACCATTTTCAAGTACCATACGAAAAGAAAGTAAAATTGTGTTATTCCTTGTATTATCAATAGATTTGTCCAAATATGTGGGTTTTACCTCAGTATTTCCTCAAGACTGACTGGGATGCTGTGACATAGGCAAAGAAATTAAAAAATCTTAGTGTTATCTGTAAAATTGTGCAAGCACAAGTGTCATCGCATTTCTTACTCGACAATGTTAGTTGGAGTGTACCAATGAAAAAATGAAAAAATCGCGGTTTACCTTTTGCAATGCAACAACGAAAAGCATGATGGGCATGTCTTTAGACTATTTTTAAGATTTCAAAATATTAAACCGAATTTACCTAATTATTAAAATTATTAAAATTATTAAAATTAAAATTTAGATTCTTACATTGCAAATTGATGAAATATGTAGGACATCTTCCCGCTTTTAGATTTCTCAATTCTGTCAATTAGACTAGTAGAACGAGGACGTTTAACTTTCTTGTTCCTTGTTTTGTGCCCTCTTTCGCACAGCACACACACACAGTTAGCTTAATATAATTTGCTTTACACAAATTAGGTATTCGTTCTTTTAACCAGGTCGTAAATCGAAGAATATCTAGCACAATAGACAGAAAAACAATAAAACAAAATTTACAACAAATTAGGCTTTAGACAGAATCTTCATTGAAACACATGTGCAGGAACTTTAAGATGCAATACTGTCAAGTGCATCACACTTCAGTGATCATTCTCTCTCTCTCTCTCTCTCTCTCTCTCTCTCTCTCTCTCTCTCTCTCTCTCTCTCTCTCTCTCTTTCTCTCCTCTGCTTCTTTTCCTTTCTATTCTATTCACCCAAAAATCCTCCAACTCTCACACACATAATACTCGCACTCTCCCGTACTCACCCCAAATTGTATCTATTTTCGTCCCTAAACACGAACACACACAAAATGTAATACTCTCCTCAGAACACAAAATTGTACAGAACATATAAAACCGAAACCAAAACACACAACAAATTAAGATTATTTTGATTATTTTTGTGCATCATTCACATTTGTATTTTTTCGACTTAATATTACTCGGAATTCTTTGTGAAACTATTGATGTTCGATTATTCTACTAAAATCGTTCGTCTACCTAAACCCCCAATAATCTTCAAATAAAAACCGCAAAATATTAAATCACCCCAAAGACAGTCTGCATCCAAAATTATTTCCAATCGTTGATGGGCAGTACGAGGATGACCAACTGACAAACTAAACAATAAATTACTTATCGTTAGGCATTTTTAATGTGATAAGAAAAGAAAAGTAATATAAAGTTTTCAATGATTTTTAAAACAAGATAAATTGGAAATTGTTACTCAACAGATTTAAATGTGAATGAGGACTTAACCAAAATTGAAGATAAAATAGTTTTGGTTACTGGTTGTCATAAGTTACCTAGCATAATACATCGCAGTGCTAGTGAAGAAACACTATCATTTGCTTTGTCTCCTGCATGAAGGTTGTATGCATCTTATTTACGCATGGTTATGAAAAATGATTTGTTGAACAACTGTTTGAAGAAATACAGTGAAATGTATGAGAAGCTTTCCACATTTAATTTTTGTTTAACTGATAAAAAAATAAAAAAGAAGAAAAAATATTATCCATCTAATCAAATTAAATTTTGAATAAATCAATGGGAAAGAAGAATTGTGTTAATTTTAACGAGGTTTAACTCATATTTGTTAGAATAGTAAAATAGTTGCTTCATAAGCACGCAAATAGTAGAGATCCATGCACGTGATCTAGTGATTTTTAATATTAGTTAAGAAACCGATTTGAACAAAATAAACCCCCAAATAAGTGAGTAGGAGACGAGCCATGGTCGTGCTGGTTCTAGTATCCGAGTGTTGGTTTGTGTGACATGATTTGTGCTCAAATAGCCAATCAATTGGAGTTTTGGTATTTTGATTTATTGAAACAACAAGAAGTAAAAGTTTCATCCCTTAAATAAGATTCTCTCATTGCTTCAATTCAATTTTTTAAATTTAAGCATTTAAGAAATTCCATTGACATGATCGCGTCAAAAATAAATTGGATAAACAAAATTTGCACTAAAGGTACAAATGTTTTGATTGAATTTTTTGAACATTTTTATTAAAAGAGCAAGAAAGGGAAGCAAATCCGTAAAATATTTTCTAAAATAGTAAAAAAGAATTTAAACATCTATAATTTAATAACCTTTTATCAAACTTGTGAAAAAATGCTAATCTAATCAGGCTGACTTTATTACAAGCAAAGGAAAACTATTATCAACGTGAGAAGTGCATGATAATCGAACTCTAATGCAAGTAATTCAATTCATTGTACAAAAAGGTCCATATGTGCCCTGTTCAATTATTAGACAAAAAAAGCCAGCAATTTCCCCACTAGATGACGCGACATTTGCACGACCCAGAGATTTAGTATTTGTTAAAATATACAAACTTTAGATTTTTAACCTTTTACATTTCTTTGTGCTTTGATGTTAATCAAATTACCGGTTGTCGATTCTTGATTTAATCTGCAATTCTTAGAAACCCACCAATCCTGTCCACAATCTCGTTCAATCGTTCAAATTTAACCCAAAATTCTGGTGCAAGCACTTTAACGGTGGAATGATGATAATAAGAATGATAATGATATTATGGAGAGATGTAACTTCAAAATAAAAAGTTTTAAGAATTTAAGAATGATGAAAAATAATTTTTACCTTTTAGAAATATCATTTAAGAACACATACAATACATATATTAATTTCACGGTTGGAACACGATACAGAATATGTAAGTGTTGAGTGAGTGCAAGACATGTTACTCCGTCAAAGTGCAGACGAGGATTGTTATGGAGTGAATGACAAAGACTAGAGTCGAGTGGATTTTAGTCGGGCATGTTATGTTACATGGGTGAATAGAGGTATCGGTTATTAAAATAGATCAAGGATCTTTCAGAAGCAATGTCAATTGAGCAAATTAGTGAAACAATTAAGTTGGGCACAATACTAAAGAAAATAGATTGGAACATTGTGGGATGCAGTACCAAGGCTGGGGTTGGACTGTACGAGGCTATTGACTGGTTGGTGGATAGACTTGAGAGAGAAAATAATATAAAATATATTTTAAGACAATACCGAAAAAATTTGAAAATAGAAAATTTACAAAAAAATAAAATAATTTGATATTTACTTTAACAAATCTGTTTGAAAACGCGTTTGTAAGTGTTCCCCAATAATTTTACAGAAAAAAAACCGAAACGAGCCCAAGTAAGGGATTGCCAATAGTATCAAGAGATTGAGTATTGCCACATCCTGAATTGAAGTATTTGTCTTTCAAATTGTCGAGAAATCTTTCTCTCTTCAGTTGTTTGATGGTTTTATTAAACACTGGCAGGTAGGGTTAGCCATGTCGAAAAGCCATGGCATACCGCCCATTGAAATAATTGTTCGGATCATTCAGTACCGTTAAAGTGCAATCCTTTCTGCCATTATTTTTTAAAACCTTTTAGCTAATTCAGTTGGACAACTTGAAGAACAGACTTATGATTTTATGATATGATTTGTGGAGGAGTAGCAGGGCGTTTCACAGTTGCGACACAGTTGGACCTTTGTAAAACCCAGATAAATACAAAAGAGAAACAAATTCCAACGAGATTTCCCTTTTCAAAGTTTCCCCAAAACCGTCGCGGAGAAAACCAAAAATAAAACGATGTGTTGTTATATGATTGTTATTTATTTTAAAATTTTTAACTCTCTTATTTGGCTAAGTAAATAAAATGGAAGCATTTACAAAAAAAATAAATTGAGACAAATAAATCAAAAAATAAACTTATTGTATTGTTATATTATTTTTAGCAACGCAAAAATGAACTTTTCTTTAAATATATTTAAATTATAAATTTTATGGGTCACCTTTCAAAAGATTAATTCCTCATTTTGTGGTTTGCCTAGGCAAATCAAGGATTTTCTATGCTCTATAGACAACAAACAAAATTGAGTTATTAAACAATTATTCACAACATTAAGAAACTAGATCAAGAGATCTTTACTTTAAATTTTGACAATTCACCTGTTGAAATTTGTCAACACTCAAGAAATAATTAAATTTTTATTTTAATTAATTGATTATCTAAGAAGTTTAATTTCATATGTAAAGAGTTTGAAATTGAGTTCATTTTTGACAAAATATTTTATGTGAAATTTCAATTGATAAAGTATTTGAAATGAACATTTAATTTTCTCAATCATTCTCAATTTTATAAACAGAAAATTGCCATTACACGATTAAAATATTAAAAAAATATCAAATCATTAAAAAAATTTAATTAATAATTATGATTTTGGCGATCTTACCAAATCATAATTTTATAAGAACACTAGGAAACCGATTAATATTTGGGCAACCCGAAACCGTACCTAACAAAGAATGCCGTAATTAGTGAAATTTTAATTTTTTTGAAAAAATATGAATAAACTGCTCTAGTCTAGTTAAAGTGTTTATGATCATACTAAAAAAGTATAAAGAAAATGTGAATTATTATTTCTTAGTTATGATAAAGGAAAGTTCCTAATAATAAAGTTCTTAATAAATAAAATTAAAAATTAACTTTTATACCAAGAGGCAAGCAAAAGAACAATTTTGTTTTTAAAATTTAATTATGAGAAAGTACAGGATCAATTTGTTATTCTAATCAACATCAATAATTACTTCTTCAAATTAATCTTAGCCAAATACTCGACCAACTGAGGCACTGCCTCAAACCGTGTAACGTAATGTTTGAGTGAGTCATACTTGTCCAGCACTCCTCCTACAGTTTCACTCGCATCAACCCAGTGCAAGTATTCGTACAACCAAAAGTCTACATACGACAAATTGTCACCAGCGGCAAACTTGTTCACACCCAAGAACTTGTTGACCAGCTCGAGTTGAGTTGCCAAATTCTGGAGAATCTTCTCCTTACCCTGCGCAGTCGGATCCTTCTTATGCACAAACAGAATCAAGTTACAATCATCAAGCCAACCACTTCAATTTGTATGTATGTATCAATATTTGACAACATGTTCAATAATAAGGACAGATATAAAGTTACCGTTAAATAAACCATGGATTTTAGGTGTTTCGTATAAAAAAAACTTTTGAAATCAAGAAATAAACTTGAGGACAACTTAGGCTAAGTTATGTCATTTATAGCAAATAACAAGTATGACACGTAAAGTTATGAAGTATTATGATGATGGAAATAATAATAAGATGTATATGTATATTGATGCAGTATATACTAGATTTACTGCAAGCAGTACAGCTGAGCGATAATTCATGTAATTCTTGCCAAAATGAAAGGTAAAATATAAAATTGAACTCAAACTTAAAAAATACGATTTTTTTCTTACTTTTTCCATTTCCCTCTTCTCAGTTCTCCTCAAAGTTACACGTTTCATAATACACAGGACAGTCTTGTTGTGACCCTCCACTAACGTAATCTACAAACATTCCCCAGGTCAAACAAACGCTATTTAGAACAAAATAATGAATAACTTTAAAGTCTGTGCACACATTCCCGGAGAGTAAACAAAAGTGAAGAAAATAAAAACAGATGTCAAATTCATTGTGAAGTTCGGAAGTTCGGAAGTTCGGAATCGGATTCTCCATCTTTTTTCATGGAAAATAGCATATCTGAACATAAAACTCCATCAAGCCTAAGAGAAATTATGCCGATTTGGCCATCTAATTCCAATGAGATATTCAGTTATATACATAAAAATGAAACAAATCAGAATTTATTTTTTAAAAAAACTTGTTACCTTTTCTATGCCGAGCAAGAAACACGTAAAAAATCGTTATTCATTAATTTTTTTAAATTATCATACAACTGTTAAATACTATTTAATAAATAGCCTCAAACCTGTGAATATAGCACGCAATTGTCATATTTTTTAAATATGGTAAACTGTTAAACCTCTTACACTACTAATTGGCCACAGATGGATGAAGATATTCTTATGAGCAAAAGTCGATATTCGGAATTCCCTCTCCAACTTTCTCTCTTTCAACAACTTGTCAATCAGCACACGATATTCAAAATAACCCAAAATATATTGAGAAGACATTTTTAAAAACCTTTTAGGTTAGACTAGCGTTAGTAACTTATTAACAGACTTACTTTATCATAAGAAAAACAAAAGACTTAATGGACTTTCTGGTCAACAATGTAGGTGGAGGGATGCCGAATGAAAGTTTCGATGCTGAAGATCTGTTTGAACAGTACGACAGAGTGATGAGCCTCAATGTTCGATCTGTGCTTCAGTTGACCCAATTGGCGGTGCCGTACTTGGAGAAGAATAGAGGGGCTGTGGTGAATGTGAGCAGTATTGCTAGTGTGCAAGTTGTGAGTATTTTCTATCATTTTCAATTGTTAAACAAATTTTCTAATAGTGGGGCTTAATCTACGGCACTTCAAAAGCAGCTCTAGACATGTTGACCAAAACTTCAGCCAATCAGCTTGCACACAAAGGAATTCGAGTTAATTCTGTCAAGTAAGATTTTTAAATTTTCTTTGTTTTAATCATTTATTTATTGTATTAAACTTACAATTGTTTGTCCCGGTCCCGTGTACACCTCGATAGGTCGATCAGTAGGACATCCCAACTTGTTCACAGAGAAGGAAGCCTTCTTCAAGGGAGTGAGTCCACTGAAACGAATCGTTGCACCTGAGAAGATTGCAAATGTAGTTTGCTTTCTACTGTCTGATGAGGCGTGCAACATGACTGGATCGATTGTGGTCTGTGATGGTGGCATATTGGTTAGAACTACATGAAATTGGAATGATATCTATTATTAAGATAGTAATTCAAATTTTTAAGGACGATTAAGAAAATTAAATATCAATCAATTGATAAAACTAGTATAGAACCAGCCGCTGGCATTATGAAACCTTTTAGCTATCGTAAATCAAAATAGGTAATGCCATTGGCATAAAAGTCGGAGCGAGAGTATGTAAACCATTTGTTTCTCGTTTGATCAGTTGTGTTCCAAATCAGTTCATGTACAACAAAGTTGGGCAACTATTTTCTGCTTATGGCCACAAAATAACCATTGCGTTTTTAAAATAGACACCTAGATCTTTACCCATCCGAACAATTTCATAATCTTCAATTACCAATTGACATGGGATTTTAAAAATCCGGTTAAAAAAGAAATAAAAGCCAAGAAATTTTTGCCCTAATTGTGTGATTGTGAAATTATGCCTAAAATATGTTCAATATAAAATCAATTTTGTTACTGCATCATTAGGAAATATTTGGCATTTTAGTTTTGGAAATGGGGTAATTTAGCCATTGGTAGCCTACCTCTGATATGTTAAAAAATATAATTTTCATTATTAAATATTGTTAAATAACATCGAAGAATCGATCAACAACTGATTCTCTCTAAAGTCACTATGGGCAATGTACTCTAAATTTAGTTTAATCGGGGTTGGGTTATATTTGGAGTTTTGGGAATAAATTCATGTTTTTAATTTCAATCTAATTTGTCATATTTTTACATTTTTACATTTTTAAATATAAACTCTCTGTACATTTTTCGATTCATTTTCTAAACCCAAATAAATCCTATCACATGATGCAAATAGCAAAATGAACTAAAATCAAACTCACAAATACTAAATATTTGTTCGGGTCACAAATACAAATCCACCATTCAACAAATTATTGACAACAATCTTCGAGATAGCACTTCAAAATTTGATATATCGGATAAATGTCTGTAAGTGAAGTGAAGAGTGTCTGCTTGTCTGTGTCACAGGAGGACACACACGCTGTGTTGACACTCGCACTCAACACATTTCAATACAAAATTTTGAATTTTTTTTAAAAATTACTACACCTTTGACCTCTCACCTATATGTCCCCAAAACTATACAGCACATCTAGAACACAACAAGAACACTGTGTTAAATTTTCAGACCGATCCATTCGGTAGTTTCGGAGGATTTCTGGTGACAAGAATTACCCCAATTCCCTTTTTTCTGGCAACGATTCGTCACTCCCTCAATCACTCACACCTCGCTCGCTTCGCTCGCTCAGCGTGAGTGATTTCGGTCGCTCCTCCAACTAAAATAAATAGACTATTTCCTTTGTCCCTTTTTGTTAGACATGAATGATTTTTAAAAAATTTCATTTTTTAAAACCTTGATACAAAATGTCAGTTGAAATGTTCCAATCATTTTGTGTATTCATATTAAATTCGTTTTACATGAAAATTTTTGTTGCATACCAAAGCAAATATTCAGAAATAGCAAAAAATGAAATCGTAACTTTTATTAGTCTTTGAATTTATAGTAGAAACCATTTGTAAAATATCTGGTCGTGATACTTATTCAAATTTTTCAACAAATTTAACGATTCAGTCATTTAGCACTGTGTGAGATTAATTCAATCTGGAAAATCAATGAAAAACTTGGATAAAATGATTATTTATTTGCTTTAGCAAAAGTGTTATCAAAAGTAAATCAATCCAACCCCATGCTTACTAAGATATTTCCAAAGAACACAAAAAATGTTCTGTATTTCAATTCAAATATTGAAAATAAAAACTGTTATATCCTTTTAAATGATGGTCACAGAAATGGTGTAAAGTCATTTATATTTATCAATAAAACTCAATCATACATTTTCAAGTTAATTGGCTAATACGGCGAAGGCTACGAACAATGCGGACGCAATATAAAAACTGTATTCCCCAAAAAATCGGCAAATAGTTCCGTAGTAGAGCTGCTTTTGACATAAACAGGTGTGCATAAAATAATTTGTAAATGGCAACTGGTCAACATCACCAATTTCTATTATTGTTTACCTATATTAATTTTCAAAGGATTTATCAAATTACACAATTTATCCCGTCCAAAATCAAGTCCATCAGAAAAAAATATGACAACATTGGCTTATTACAAAAAAAGAATTTTATGCGGTAAACCAAAAATTTTGGAAATTTACCTTGGCAAATCGAGATATGAAAGGTGTTGAAAAATTTGAAATCAAATAAAAACATTAAACTGTCGCAAATCGAAATTAAAAAGTCCAATTCAGTTTTTGGGTTTGGAAATTTTTCAAGAGAAAATGTGATTCACCATTGACACATGAACGACTGTCTTTACATGGCAGAAATGTTGGTGTTAATTTGCAGAGAGCAATTATAACTATTAAACTATTAACTCGTTAAAATATATATTTGCTAAAAAGAAAGAAAAGAATTTTTTAAAAATGTTAAAACCTTTAAATCATTAGCATTGCCCGAAAGTGGATAAAATTTATAGAATTTGCTATCAAAAGATAATATGAATTATGATCCGTTGCTATGAATGTTGGAATAAAATTTACCATATTGAAAAAATATTGATTAAAAATTCAAAACAAAAAAAAACATTTTTTAAATTGGCGCTACCAGGATTGGACGTCATGATCCATGACTCCCAGTTTTGATGTGACTATTCGATATACTCCATATTTTATGTATTTTAAATTTGGTACTTCTACGGTTCTCAGAGTACAATTGTTACTAGAATGGGCGTCATGATCCATGGCGCCTAGTTTTGGTTTGACAAGTAGATTATATATAAGGAAATACAACTTTTCTTGACAAGAAATGGAAAAAATTATAAGGTACTATGGATTTAAGTAACGTAATACAAAATAGTTTTTGCAAATTTTGAAATAGTGATATAATTTTTACCTTTTAGAAAGACTCAAGTAAACATGAGGTCCAACGAGAATACCACTAAAGAGAGTACGTCATCTACGAACGTCCCTATTAAGCAGCAGCCGCCATACACCACCGCCGACCGTACGTCTTCTCAGTACGACCCCTCTGTAGTAAGCAACGATCTCCACATTCACGCTCCCACCACACCGCAACGTCGGAGCGACGTCCGTTCCCGCTTCTTTCGCATATATAAGGCCTTCAGTACAGTACACGGTATGCCAGAACGCTCACGTACTCAACATAACTGCCTACTCACGCTTTCTCCTCGTTTGCAGGAATTCCGTCCTACGACATCCCGCTACCACGACGTCTCCTTTACGTCTTGTCGCGACATTTCTGTCCATACCGATCCTTCTGCATCTCGGTAACGCCCGACTCAAGGAGGCGTGCGCCATTTTTTATATCCGTTCATTTCCTTTTATCCTGTGTATTTCGTCATTATTTTGTATCGTTTTTATCTCATTCGCAATATCTCAGTAAATTCGTGTATTTCAAGCAAACAGATAAACCTAGCGTTTTTAATGTGCGTGGCCGAACGATTTATCATTCTGTAACACCCCGGTTCGTCACGCCGCAAACAAAAGTAATTAAAAAATTTATATTTTTTTAAACTTTCAAAACTTTTTTGCATCCACAAGTCGATCAACATAGTCTGTTATCAAATACAATGCGCGAACATGTAAATTGAGTGGACATTACGTCATAAAACTGATTTAAAAACAATAAGAAAATAATTTTCCTTAAATCATTTGTAAATAAAGAAATAAACTTTTCTGAAAAATTTAATTTAACCATTTAGAAAAACGCTATATCATTTTCGATGAAATATGATTTGTTAAACAAAAATTTCAACAGCCAAGAATTGAAAAAAGCCTTTCTTCTTTAATATTGAGTCTGACCTATTTAAAAGAACCAGAGATTACTTCAAAATTATTACGAATGGTAATGGATTTTAAGATTAAAAACTTGAACCAGAAGAAATTGTACTGATTTCAAGGCTTCTGGGCATTTTGATTTAAAATGTCAAAAATTGTTGCTTTTTAATTACACAAAAACAGTAATAAGTCTGGCATGTTAAATATGATAAGGTTAGAAGTAACGTAAACAAAATTAAATTTTTTAATAAGTTTAACATGGGAAAATAATCTTTACCTTTTAGAAATTAGCTAGACGAATTCTAATCAATTTACAAATTAATGTACAAAATTTCTTTGTTTTTACATGTCGATCTGCGTTGTCTGTTATTAAATACAAAGCGTGTACGGGTACATTGTGTTAAAGCACCAGAATACTTCGCACACACAAACAAAGAGATCCACAAAGATGATCACCTTTGAGTCCACAAGGACCACTGATTCGCAGGAATCACAGATACACCAGTATCACTTTTAAACTCTAAGTTTATTTCAACTCTGCGAGCTTATTAGACACAACGGAATATATTAGCACAAAGCAATATCCCGTGATCTAGTTGCTATTGATCTCACAAGTAGACTTATAACACAAGATACACGGTAGCTCAATTGTGCGTGTTTATATATGCAACACTACACAAGAACATGCAGTACAGCAGTATGGCTCAATACTGCTTTACTGCATTACTCACTTGTCCTCTTAACATAAGAAATATTACAAGATCCTCAAAACTTTCTATACATTACAAAGCTGTACTAAATGATCTAGAACAATCTAGACAGTCCTAATCATATAACTCAACACATTGAGTGCACATTTCGTCATAAGCACTGAAAAGCATGAGTCATGTGTAGGGCATGGGTTTAGGTCCGTTACAAATGGTTAGGTAGGTGTTGTTAGGGGTAATGTTTTAGCTTACACTCGACTATTCCCCATAATGAAAATTTTTGGGACATTACTTTCAAGATAAATTCAAAGGCTTTAAATTTAGCTTCCACAGGGCTTACATCAAGCATCGGTGCTAAAAAAGGTACGTCTGTTCTATACTCAAATTGTTGGTTTTGTGTCTTAAAAGATGAATCGTATAAATTCAATTCAAGTCTTCAAATTGATACTTGAGCAATGCAATTCGATTTTTGTACTCCTCAGTGTGGCACTCTCTAGTGAGTACTTTCTCTCTAAATACCAAACAATGGCAAACGATTAAGTCAACTTAACATTACCATCAATCAAATAGGGGCAAATTGAGATATTAAATCAAATGCGAGCGAGAATTGTAAATCGAATCATTCTGATTTACCTTTTTCCATTATCAAAGGTCGAAATGTAGCATTTGTCTTCAAAGTTTTCTTTCTCATAGCGAAGCAGAAGAAGGATTGGTTTGACGACTTTGAGAATATATTATATAAATTAATTAATTAATTTAAGCAAAAAAAAATAACAAACTTACACCATAAAAATAAAATATCGATTTAAATCTAAGCCATTTTAAATAAGAAATCATTAGGAACATAGTAAAAAATAATTGTTTAAATTAAACAGAACTTGAATTAAAAGAACAAACTTATTTATCTTTAAAAAATATTTTTACCTTTTATTTAAGCCCACTGCGAAATCAGACCCAATTCCTAAGACATGCTGAAAAGATCATATTTATGAATTATACTAAATAAAATTAAAATTTCTCAAAAAATCTCTACTAATGGGAAATTCTCTACTGTTTAAACAAAAGTACTTTCTCGGTTATTACCAGCAGATGAAATTGGTAATGGTGGGCCTGAATTGGGCTTGACCACCTTACTGTAACCACTTGGCTGATGGGGAAGAGTCGATAAAGCAGGATAAGAGATTAGAAAATTATAATTCATAAATAAAGTAATGCAACGTTTCGAAATTAGAATAAAATCCGGGTTATTGCTATTTCTAAAATATTGTATGTCATAACAAAAAAATTATGGATTTTCAATTCACCTTTTATAAAAATCGAACATATACGATTTTCCGAATTTGTTCAGAAATCAATAGTTAAAAACCATGCATGTACCCCAGTGCAAAAAATGACAAAACTGCCTTTTTCAGGCGGCCGTCTTTTCTTCGAACTCGCGCATGCGCAGCATGCGCGTATTCAAAAAAGCGGCCGCCGGCACGAACACATCAAACATACCACGGAAAGTAGTGGTAACCACAGGTAACAGGTGTGTATGTGTGTGTTGCGGACCGCAACTTGCGGTTATAAATAGTGTTTTGATTTAATTGTATTTTTGATTTGATATTACCAATCATGCCTCAAAAAAACAATTCATCACATATCAGTTTGTAAAAATTATAAAAATAACTAATTTGTATTGGTATTTGCGTGGAAGTGTTTGGTTTGGGGGAAAGTGTTTGGATTTGGGGAAAATGAAGATGATTTGTTTGGGGGATAGTGAAAGTGCTTGGTTTGGGGGAAAGTGAAAGTGCTTGGCTTCTGGGAAAGCGAAAGTGTTTGGTTTGGGGGAAAGTATTTAAGGATTTGAGAAAAGTTATTGGATGCTTGAACCCAATATCCTAATATCCTTTAACAAATTCAGAAAAAGACACAAATATTCAATATTTGAGTTCATGATTGGTTTTCGTACATGCACAAATTTATTTGACAGTTTGTTATGACTTTAGGTCAAAACACACTTGAGTGGGGTAGTGGTGCTGTGTGTGGTGTTTTGAGGTAAATGTACACACTGCGCATGCGGGAGTTCGAAGCAAAAAGAGTTCACTCCTTTTTCGGCGATCATCAGCAAAATAGTGCAAACACGTGTGTTTTATCTCACCAATCACTCAACACTGAGTTTGAGTGCACTATGACAAGTCAATGATAAACTAAAAGAGAAAGTGATCATAATTGATTGGCTAAAACTGTGTTTAGTAAAATTATATAAACCTTTTACTAAAGTTCTCTGGAATTGGGATTGTGAGGGTTCTCAATAAATAGGGTAGTCACAGAAATTGGAAATATGCTATGTTTGAGATAGTTGTTCATATAAATAGAGAAATAGATCAGTGTTTTGATTTCTAATACTTTGATGAAGTGGGCTGTTAAAGAAATTGAAAATTATGTTATAAAATTCGAATTTTAATGAATTTTAAAACATAAAACGCAATTTAAAAAACCTTTTAACAAGTCACCAATCACGGATTACCAAACTTTCAAATTTAAAAAAAAAGTTTAAAACAGAATACAATATTGTCATTTTTCGATCATGATAAAAAAACACAAAACAACCAACAAATGTTTTCTTGAACGACGTAGTAATAAACAGAAGTTCTAAACTAAAACTGAGAAACAGTACACAGTTTAAGATTTAAAAATATTAACCAATGAATGAAATAGAACTAAGGAAAATTAAATTTGTCATATATCATAATAAAAATACTATTAAATATCATCCGTATCTTCTAAATTTTTAGTTTTTGAAGATATTTCAAATACTTCAATACTCGAATATAACTTTTTCGAAAATTTATTTTTGAATATTCAAATTGCTTTTCGAAAATAACATCTATAGCAATTAGAAAACACTGCTGTTTATGTTTACTAGTTTTTTCGAATTAGTCGCTATTTCGTATGTGCCTTGTCTCCTCGCCCTTCGATCAGCCAACACGTGTTTTCTACTTTTGGCCCATCTGCTTTCTACATTGTGTTTCGGTTGTTCTCAACAAAGATATTTTTACTTTTTGCCTCCTACCTGGATTTTCTTATCATTATGTGAGGTAACATGGACCTGACGCGAACGCCTACACTCGGTATCTTTCCACCTACTCCTGAGGTCTGTTTGCCACACATTTTTGTGTTTGATTTTTTACTTGAATTCTTTTTTTATATCCTAATGAAATATTTAAAATTTACAGTATATATGTAAATGTGATCCAATCCGTACACAACGAATAGGACACAATTCAAATGTCGCGCGATGAACTGAAATGATTTGGATGGTGTTTTCTTGGGTAATACTGCCCCAAGAAGGTGATTTTGGTGAAATTGAACTCGAAATAAACAGGTGAACGCTTCAAAGTTGATATGTACAAAAATATTATTAATAAATGATCACAAAGGTAAAACAAAACAAATAAAATGACCACTGGTCAATGAAAACAAAGAAAAAAATGAAAATAAATCAAAAATAAATCAAAAATGAAGAAAATGTTGTGACTTGACGAACGCACCACGTGCTTGTTTGTTCGTAAGTGTCGTCCAGTTGCGTGGTGTCTTCCTTTTATGCGTTTTCGCGGTGTTCTCGTCGTTTCTCGAAGCATCCCGAAACACCTCGAAAGCTCACTGAATTGTCAAAGTGAGAGGAAGAGGAGCAC
Source organism: Rhizoglyphus robini (assembly GCA_023373905.1). Taxonomy (NCBI): domain Eukaryota; kingdom Metazoa; phylum Arthropoda; class Arachnida; order Sarcoptiformes; family Acaridae; genus Rhizoglyphus; species Rhizoglyphus robini. Next base: position 557,751 of record JAKIJQ010000044.1, read on the forward strand.
TGATTTGTGTTGAGAGGGTGAGTGCTCTTGTCAGCACTGTCAATGAGACGAGAATTTGGCTCGGCTTAATCAGCTGTTCCAGGACTGATCCAATGGGGATGAGGTGATCCATCGATGGTAGTGATCACGATAGGAATCCTGGTGGAGTAGATTATCTTGTTTCACTGAACTGAGTGGTCTACTATCAAATTTTGTGTTACATCATTGTGATCCGACTAATTTGGCTATTTGTATGCTAATTACAGGTGAACAAAGGTAATGAAGGTGTGTAAATGTTAGCCAACTAGTCATAACATAATCAGATAACAAAATAGATAATTAAAAATGACCTTGGGCAGTGGAAAATGTGAATTCCGCGCTTTGTTTACAATTTGAATTTGGAGAGTATGTCCACAAAGAACGTAACCGAAATGACAAGAAATTGCCAGAAAAATCGAGAAAATAGGAGAATTTGAAAGCGCAAAATTTGAAAAATAGACTGTTCAAAGAGGACGAACCACTCACATTTACATATATATCGCCCTGTATTACCTGAAACAATCTCACATTCTACTCCATCCGCAAATGATGAGGCTACACTGGACCGCTACAAGCAGGCCTATCAACTCAAAGTTGGCAAATTTCCATTGTTTGTTGATGAAACTTTTCGTTACGATAATTCATCACTAACCAACAGGCACAACAACTTCGTTAAGAATCGAAACTACACTGTTGACTGGCCTAGGATTCAAGATGTATTAAAGAAAATAAACAAAACGCCGTTATTTTTGGTGCCTGATGGTGTCGTGAAACAGGGGGAAATAAAAAATTGTTTTTAGTTGCCCCAATAAGCCTTTTGATGTCTACTGGAGAAATGCATCAATGCGTTGCACGACACAATCTTAATTTATATCATGGATTAAGCCCGAATGGTATCTACATTTTTGAGGTTCATGTAAATCGAGAGAGTTTTCTCAAAATTATGAATGACAGGATCCCAGTTGTGAATCAAAATGATAATGTTGTTACTCGAGCACAACTATTGACTTTCATAGTAAATATATAAAATGTTTTATATTTAATGCTGTTAAATATTTAAAAATTAATTATTATCCTTCAAGAAATTAATGGAGATATATCGTGGCAACTGGTCAACATCGCCAATTTCGATTATTGTTTACCTATGTTAAATTTCAAAGGATTTATCAAATTACAGAATTTATCTAATTCACCATTACAAAATCAAGTCCTTGCATCGTAAGTATCATGACTGTTTATTAGATAGCATAATTATTAATTATTTGAACACCTTTTAGATAGCAGTACGTATGCTTTGCTTTTGCACCCACTCTTTGGGGAATCAACAATTTAAACAATCAAAATAACAAAAAAATTCAAATTCAAATGAAACCTTAAGAAGAGTGTGTCACATATGTAACCTGAAATTGGGATTAGTTTAAAGGTTAGTAATACTAAAATAACGGAATTACCAAAAATTAAAAATAAATTTACTTAATTGAATTTAACTAAAACTGAAGCAAAAACTTTTGTTAAAACCATTTAAAAACCAAACAACCCAGTGACTATGGAATAAAAGGGAGTTTTATTTGCACAAGAAAAGATATGTTTAAAATAAATAATATTTATATAAGTCTAGTTGAGTATTTGCGAACAGAAATTGTGCTTTGGGTAAATAACGCTTACAGAGAACGTACAGCAAATGAACTTTGAGTTTGAGCGAGGTTTGCAAGACAGAAATTAAAGATAATCAAACATTAATGCATTGGAGGAAATGTACCAAATGTTGAACGTATTGCTCAATTATATTTAGAGATTAGCAATTTGCTATAAATATTTGAACCTTTAAAATAGTGAGCATTATCCTAATTTATAAATTTTGAAAATATATATTTTGTTTACGAAATGACTACCAAGAAATTGTTGTACGATTTTACGGGGAAAGTTGCCCTAATAACAGGAAGTTCAACTGGAATTGGTGCAGCAATTGCCCAGAAATTCGCTCTGTCTGGTGCTCGTGTTGTCATCACGGGTCACGTTGCCTCAGAAGTAACTCAAATGCAGGAACAAATTCACAAACTTATCGACCAGAAACCTCTCTCAATTGTTGGTAGTTTGATTGATCAAAAATTTTCAGAGACCCTCGTCCGTGAAACCGTTCACAAATATGGTCGCATCGATGTACTGGTGAACAATGCTGGTCGTCTGTGTGTGGATGGTTCGTTCAAAGACCCGAATTTGATGGACAAATATGATCAAGTGATGGAGTTGAATGTGAGAGCAGTGTTCAGGATGACTCAGCTGTGTGTGCCACACTTGGAACGGACCAGTGGCAGTATAGTCAACATGGCCTCGGTTGCTGGCTTTGGACCGTGCGTAAATGCAGTGTACAGTACTTCGAAGGCGGCGGTTAATATGATTACTAAATGTGCTGCACTCGATCTGTACGAAAAAGGGATTCGGGTCAATTCTGTCAAGTAAGTTTAAGTTTTTAACATAACAAAATTTTATTAAATATCAAATCTCAAATTTAGTCCTGGACCAATTCGTACCGCTCTGGGCAACTCAATGGACGATCCAACTTTCCTTCAGAACGACAGCACCAATCCACTAGTTCCACACACAATCATGAAACGACTTGGCGAACCAGAGGAAGTGGCCAACATGGTCCTCTTTCTCGCTTCAGATCAAGCCTCTTACATAACTGGAGTGAATAATGTAGTTGATGGTGAATATTTGTGTTTGTAATTATATTACAAGAATTTTTTTTAAATAAATCAATAAATTGAACATTTAAAGGTAACCTGTTATTCAAAGAAAAGGATTGAAAGGCTTATTAATTTCCCTATAAAAATTAAATAAAAAACAATAATGTAAAAATTAATAACCCTTGGGTACAAAAAAAAATGCCCCTAACTTAATTGCTTTGACTGGGTTTTACAAGGAAAATGCAAAAAATGAGTATAACAAAGAGTAAAATTCAAAGTATTTGAAGTGATTTTTCGAACTTATCTTTCACCTAAAAGTAAAATAAAACGTAAATCTAAAAGCATTCAAGTTGATTATTCGATTGTACAATTTGTATCAAACTGATATATTAAAAAATTAAAAATAAATAAATACATAAAAAATTAAAATTATTCAATTATTTAACCATTTTAACACAACCCTGGTACACAAATTAATTATAGAAAAATTAAGATTGCAAGCTTTGTTTTCAGGCTTTCCTGCTCTTCTGTTGACTCAAAACATTCCTTGACAACAAGTAGATGATAAGAGAGAAAAATGTTTTTATTTAGTTATGGTAAAAGCCATCAAAAAAATCAAAGAAAAGATTACATTGATAGTGATTCAAATCGATACATTTTTTACCTTTTATAAAAGGCACACAGAACCCCAAGTCCCAAATTCAAAATAATTTAATTTATTAAATAAATTATTCAAGCAAAAATTTTAACCAAAATGATAGAATTAAAAAATTAAAAAATTAGTTTTATTAATATTTTAAAATTAATTTAATTAATTGACCATTTAAATGCCCAAACCAATTGGTATCTATTAATAAACTCAGTACTCAGCATACCAATTGAGTCCACGGGTGACAAAAGGCGACGGTTTCTGTTTCTTGATGTACGAACTCACTCTCGGCAGTGACTCAATTCGCTCAAGAAATATCTCCAAATTCTTGTACTTCTCAACCTCCTCCTGAGCGTACTTGTAAATACGCAACAAGTACTCGTACAACATAAAGTCCACATACGAAATACTTATCCCAGCGAGAAAAGGTTTAGCGCCTAAAAAGTTGGACATTTCTCCAAGTTGAACTGCCAAAGTTTTCAAATAATCAGGCTTCGAGTTCGGATACGTTGGATCGGTGAGAACATTCCAGAAGGACTTGTTGATGTCGCCGATTTGTTGCTCAGCCAGGGAGATTCGATTCTTCTCCTCTTCAGTTTTGCCGTCCAAGTTGTGCGCACGCGCGAGATGCTGCATGATGGCGAAACTTTGGGTCAGCTTCACCTCGCCATTGATGTAGTAGGGAATCTGAATGTTGGGTAAATGAAATAAAATAAAAACAACATGAAAAAGTTGGCAATCAAAATTTGAAAGGAAAGGTTCGACAATAAAAAAATTATATCATTGAAATTAAAAAACAAAAAATTCAGCAATTAAAATTACTGATTACTAAAATTAGACCATTTAATGTACGAAGAAAAAATTCTAAACGAATATTGGATAATTTAAGTTAAATATATAAAAATATACAATTGAAAATAAAATATTGAAAATAAAAAATTAACTTTAGGTCCAGCAAGTGAAAAATTTGAACATATAAAGTGTAATAAGTAAGACAAAGAATTATATCCGTGGTCTTTAGTCTGAACTTGAGACAATTTGAAACACCATTTCCAACCTAACATCTTAAACCTAAACCAAAACCAAAACCTTATCGTGGACGGCACCTAACCTACCTAACACCAAACATAAACTCAATCCTACACGGCACCTAACTTACCTAACATCTAACCTAGACCCAATTCTAAAAGGCAACTAACCTACCTAACACCTAACCAAAGCCCAATCCTACACGGCACCTAACCTACCTAACACCAAACTTAAACTCAATCTTACACGGCACCTAACATACCTAACACCAAACTTAAACTCAATCTTACACGGCACCTAACATACCTAACACCAAACTTAAACTCAATCTTACACGGCACCTAACATACCTAACACCAAACTTAAACTCAATCTTACACGGCACCTAACATACTTAACACCAAACTTAAACTCAATCTTACACGGCATCTAACATACCTAACACCAAACTTAAACTCAATCTTACACGGCACCTAACATACCTAACACCAAACTTAAACTCAATCTTACACGGCACCTAACATACCTAACACCTAACTTAAACTCAATCCTACACGGCACCTAACATACCTAACACCAAACTTAAACTCAATCTTACACGGCATCTAACATACCTAACACCAAACTTAAACTCAATCTTACACGGCACCTAACATACCTAACACCAAACTTAAACTCAATCTTACACGGCACCTAACATACCTAACACCAAACTTAAACTCAATCTTACACGGCACCTAACATACCTAACACCTAACTTAAACTCAATCTTACACGGCACCTAACCTACCTAACACCTAACCAAAACCCAATCCTACACGGCACCTAACCTACCTAACACCTAACCTAAACCCAATCCTACACGGCACCTAACCTACCTAACACCTAACCAAAACCCAATCATTTGTAAATATTTCATGCATCATGACAGGGACATTAGCAATCTTAGGGATAGTGCAATTAAAAATCATTTATTCATCCAACAAATAAGCAAGAGAACTTAGGTGATCCTAAGAATATACATTCTCAACAGACAATTATTAATACTCACACTTATAACACACATTTCAGGAGCAGGCATTAGACACTGTCTCCTTTTGCCTATGAGCAAACTATTGAAATCGATTTTGTAATATCAAACTTTAAAATACAACTAAATAAAAACAATTTTCAAATTTAAAAAAAACCAAAACGACAGTACAAAGTAGGAGAAAATAGAGAAAAATAAATTAGACAGTATAAATTAGAATGGAGAAATTTGACAATCGAAATTATAAAACAGAAACAAAAAACTTACATTTGGAAAATCGAGTCCCAAAATGTTCTTCTCCTTGTACCACTGTCTGCCACCATTTTCCAAGGAATACCGTTTGTCATCAAAATCCACGCCCGCATAAGTCAAAATAAGTCGAATAGGCTGGGCAATCTATGATTATGAAATAACAAAATTAATAAATGAAATAATTTTTAATTTTAAAAAATTGACAAAACTTACGCCTCGTATGTTCCAGTAACCCAAAACTGGTTTACTATTTTCAGATGAAGTCATGTTGGTTGGGGAAATTTTTTGACATACGAAATGTTAGCTCAACACTCGAAACACTCACTCGCTTGCACAGTTGATGACCAAAAGAGATTATTATTAGTTGAGAAACTGGCTTTTGCTCGCTGATCGTATATGGGTGAGATATGATTTTGGCTGCTTGATATGATATTTGTTCAATGATGACACCAGAAGTAAGGCTACTGCTCGAATGCCAAATAGTACGAAACAGAACGAGCGAGAGAGGATATTGATCGAATGTGTGAGTGGTGGCACGGAGTGTCATTGAGCGAGCATGAAATTCAAGATTAGATTACATTCATACAAATTGAGTGTCGAGAGTCTGATGCATATGATGAACTGATTTTGTGTGTTGATTTATGATGCTCCAATGTATATTTGATAAAAAGAAAAGTATGATAAAACCTTGCTTTTGCTTTGATAGCCTGAATGTCTTGATAAAAATCTGATTTTATAAATATTAAAAAATAACCTTTTAAACACAGACCTGGATTCTAATTTACTAAATACTAAAACTAAAAATATCAAATTTCCTCAGTTGACAGTTTTCTTTCTAGACTGTGTTTTGATACATAGAATACAATATAATTTCTTAATTTTTCTGTTTTTCATAGAATTTTTAAACATATAAAATTTATAACGTATTTAATAATATTTTTACAATTTTAATCATAATAATTTTATAAATGAACGTTAAATCAATAACACACCGAGGCAATTACATTTACCAATACCATGACTACAATGTTTTGTTCATGCAAACTTCCTAAGAGACTCTTTACTCTATACTAGAGCACGTTATATGTAGAATATATTGTAATGTATAACGAGTGCTTTGCTGACTGATTCGATGTCTGGGAATTAAATTGTGATATCCATTTTGTGATTGAGTGTCAGGGCGCCACCAGGTGTTCTGAAATACTGGAATTTGTTTTTACGAGATAACGAGCCATGTCCTATAGGAGCTAATGCTATAGCTAATTGAAGATCTGAGAATCTGATAGGGTTGACCATTTTGTGATTGGAGGCTCGTGGAAATTACCCGATTGGGTTATTGGATTTTATTTCACAATTTTTCGGCCAAGGATAGTTTTCAATTGGTCTATATCATCTTATCTCCAGATTTCTCTGCGGAGAAAATTTCCCAATTCTGTTTGGTGAATTTATTCCACAAATTGGTTACAGTGGAAATTTCCTAATTGAGTTGATGGGACTTATCCACCAATTAACATCGGTCGAACTGTCGTTGTATAAAATTGATATAAAGAGATTAACTCAACATTGACATAGGATATGTCAATATTGTGTCCAATTTGAGACAATATTATCAAACTCAGCCATGTAGAACATAACATAGTCACAAAATTTTGAATCACAAAGGAGAATCCGGCAAAGGAATCGACAGTTCAATCTATACAACCAGAATCGATCCAGAATTGTGAGAAATGTTAATTAACTAGTAAGTTATACGGGGCGTCAATATACTTGAATTAACAAGAAATGTTTAAAACTCAATTTCTGAATTTCTTGGCATCAAAATCATAGATAAACTGCAAGTCATAATTGGTAAGTCTGAAAGGTTCTCTAAATTTTCAGTTGAATCTTATATTTCAAATAGTGGACGAACAATATAATTTTCAAATTGGATCTTGGTTATTGGATATTACTATTTTCTATTTCTAATGAAGAATTTTGCGAATAAATCAATATGGGACAAAATTAGAGCTTAATTTGAGAATATCGAATATTAGTTTGAGGGAAAAAATAACAACCAAATTGGAGGATAAAACAAAACAAAATATTTGGGAAATGCTCCCGATCCACCAATTGGGGAAAAGATAAATCTGCCAAATTAACGATTCGTTACGAAATTACAACTAGACGATATATTCGCCCAACTCAACTTGGGAATTATACCTTCCCACTAATTGTTAAATATATCTCAATAAATCTCATCATTATTAAGCCTAAAAAGGAATTCCTCATGACCAATCAATGGTAGAATAGGATATGTTGGGCTATGATTCACTTTAAAATTCATAATGTTCACTTGTTTCACAAATCTATTCAAAATAAATTTTTACGATTACTTTGCAAAGAGTATGTAAAGTTGTCCGTCATCATGAGCATTTCAATAACTTTATCACTTTATGCACGCCCTAAAATGATATTTGTTCAGTATCTTGGTTGAGCATTACATTGAATAGAGCATAATTTCTAGTTTGTGACATTTTCCTACCAGTCACTAACCACAAATCATACATATAAAAAAATCTGCGTCATTACATCGCATCAAGTCGATCAGCCAATTCAACATTATCGTTAAAAATAAAAACTTTGTAAAAAATATTTAGCGGAATCAATTCTTTTTGTCAAATTGTTTTTCTGTTTCCATTTTTAAATTCGAAAAATGCAACGAATGATAATTTTTAAAAATCTACTGAAATTCTACAAGAAATCTAATTAAAACCAAATATTTTTTATTTCAATGTACAATTTTTCGTCAAATTAAAATCAAATGTTTGTTGGAGTAATGCATCGCACACAACTTTTCCACGATTAAACATAAGTATTTAAATTCCGCTAATATAATATTATGGAATTAAGAAAATGAATGATCCTACCTTATGTGTGGCCAGATTCAACTCGAAAGAGCAAAGGTTAGTAAATCAAAAGAACGTTAATGGGTTAACTTAACGTAGATGTAAAGTCACGAACACCTCATCACTTACAGACGCAAATAAAAACACGATAAAAACAATCAATGCTATGATTCATTGATTGTAAAACTGATAATATTTTCTAGCTACATGACTCATTGAATTTATATGGTTACGATCTATTTGAGCAACCCGTTTGCTGGAGAACAGTTCGAAGGACTAAATATTAACACTGTCCAGGCAATGTTTAGAGATTTTCATGTACGTATATTGAAAACTACGGACTTAGCCCCGCAATTGCGAAGAATGTCCCGCTAAAGTTAACATTGTCCAATAGTAGTTGGGCATAGTAAAAATTTTTATTTGTTTAACCAATTAATTAGAGACAATTTAATCAACAAATTTGTCATAAATCAAATAAATTCCATTTAAATATTGAATTTCAAGTTGCAAACATTTTCTATGGAAAATAGGATAAGTTGTTTTACTTTTGAATTTGTATATTCAGTCAATGTTTACTTTAGTAGAATTCAATGAAAGATTCGAAATTTATATGTTTTATTACCTTTATAATACAGTTGCATGCAAAATTACTTAAAAGTTTGTCAAATTAATTAAAATAAAAAACCATGAATGATACTTTATTTTTAATTGTTGAACATAAACAAACTAACATAAGTTACCGTGAATGAGCAAGGACTAACGAGATATTATTGCAAATTGGGGTTGGTGAAAACTATCACACCTAATGGCAGTCCAAAATTTCAATAAATTTATATGATCTAATTTTAAAATACTTAGAATTCTTAAGAAAAAATGTTCTTTGAAACAATTATGAAAGATGTTGGTATTTTATTTGTTAACTTTTAGCGATGACGTTTAGAAAATGCAAGTTTATTTTAATTTAGAGTATTTTAAAATCCGTAAAATATTTCTTAGAATTAGTATTAATTAATTGTTTCATTATTACCTTTTAAATAATGACTTCTACAGAAAATGCGACAATGTCAACTCGTTGAACTCATTTCCTTTGGAGTCGAGCACAGAGTAGTTGGTTTGAGCTTTTGGCTTGAGCAATGATAAGGCTAGGCAAAGGTGGTAAAATACACTATTAACGATATTAACATATTCTCGAATAAATTTGAAGTGAGTGAGTGAATGAATAAAAAATTTAGATTATCGAGAAAACGCAAAAGAAAATTATTTAAAAAATAATAATTTTGACATTTTGATAATCCCCAAAGTATAAAATCAAAACAACTAATGTAGTGACAATTATATTCTTTAAAAAACTCATTAGAACGAAACTGCAATCCAGCGAATTTGTGATTTCGTAAATAACAATGTAAATTCGTACAAGTCCCGCAAAACTAACGTTTTGCCTTTGGGACTTTAGGGATGAAGCCGCTGGCAGCAAGCTGCCAGCGGGCCCCCACCACCCCTAACCCAATAAAAATTGAAGTAAAAAATATGAAATAAGATGGTAAGACGTCACGGACCGGTTCTAACCATCTTGCCTAACCTAAACCCAACGACACCTAACATCCACCAAACCACCTAACCTAACCTAACCTAAACCGAACGACGCCCAACCCCCACCAAACCACCTAACCTAACCTAGCCTAACCTAAACCGAACGACGCCCAACCCCCACCAAACCACGTATTTTACTTTCATGTTTATCATTTACATTAAACAAAATTAAAATATAAATATTTTAAAAATTAAAAAAATAAATTGTTTTAAACCTTTTAGCAAAAACACTATCAATCTCTCATGAAATCATGCCTGCAATATCACCAAATTAATTTCTGTGACTCAAACCTCAAGCCACCCTATTGTTCTTCCCCATTACACACGAAGCCGTCAGAAGCCATCAAGCATCAAGCATATTACAGATTTTATAAATCTGTTATAACAGTTATTATATATGAAAGGTTGACCATATGGAATGGAGCCTTTACCAGAATAATCGAGAAAACGATACTTCAACCAGTGACCAATTTATTCGGGAAAATCATCTTTTCCGGCAGACAGCATGGCAGGAAGGAAAGAGAAAGAATGATCGTCTCGAGTGGACAGACACGAGTCCTCTACTCAAAACAAAAGAAAGGAAAAATCGACTTGGTGGCGCTCGTGGCACTCGCTTTTATAAACTAGCTCTCGGGCAGGGCAAAGGTGATGGGTGAGGCAGTGAAGATGGTGTGTGGTAGAGGCACAGGTGAGAAATTGAGTTGGAATTGAGAAGAAAAACGAAGAAGGCAGCAAAGACAGTAGTTGGAGGAATGGTATTGTTAAGTGTTGGGACCAGTGAGTGTGGCTGGGAGTTGTTTAGAGGTAGAGAAGGGAGCAACGGATGGTGATTCAACTAGGCTGCAATGAGTGGACAACCTTAATATTTGAAGACGAAACCAGAATCCAAGATTCTCATGTTGAAAAGAATCAGTCGAATATGTCGGACACCCGAGAAGATGGGCTAAGATAACGATCCAAACGGTGATAGTCGAGGGCTCCAGTTCGATGTTGCTATGTAAGGTCCGAAGTGTGGTGAGAGGAGGGAGTGTGCGTGCGCGTAGGTTTGATTGTAGTAGAAGTACGCCTGTGGGCCTAGTGATGTGTGCCTTGGGTGGGGTTGTTGAGACGAGAGCGAGAGAGAGCGCGCGGGATCGAAACAAAATGGCGAAAGTCAAAACACCACCAAACGACAGAGAGAGAGAGAAAGAAGAAAGAGAGGGGAGAGGGGGAGAGAACTTACCGATGCCATCTGACGGTCAAGAATTACAATACAATGCAAAACAACAAATAATTATGATACAACAGAACAAGTGGACGAACAGAGAGAGGAACACTTACATATATATATTGATATATTATAACTGACCACTCAATATAGTCTCTCAATTTAGTCTCTCATTCACTCTCCATTTAGTCTCTCATTTTAGTCTCTCACTTTATCCGCTCTGGTACGGTTAGCTGTACCTGTGCAACACTAGATTGTTGTGTAATGTCGTCTAGTGCTTAGTCTCTCATTTTAGTCTCTCAATTTAGTCTCTCAATCACTCTCCATTTAGTCTCTCATTTTAGTCTCTCACTTTATACGCTCTGGTACGGTTAGCTGTACCTGTGCAACACTAGATTGTTGTGTAATGTCGTCTAGTGTCATAAAAAATTGTAACGGTTCTTGAAATGTTAAAAAATAATAAACTGAAAATGACTCTCACATTAATCAAATTTCCTGTCAAAAACAATAACTAGTTTTAGAAACAACAGGCGTTATGAAGCCCTCTTGCTTTCTTATTTTTTAAAGATAAATAACGCCGTTGGCGTAAAGTCGGAGCGAACGGTATAGGAGATAGAAAATGTATCCTTAGATATCACTTGCTTCAAGTGATAGTAACCTCAAGTATTTTAGGTGCACATTATTTTGTAACAAAATCATCGACAAAAATCCTCTAAAGTTTATGTATTAAGCCTTTTGAAAATGTTTCATAACTTTTAATATAATACAAAGACAGTTTTCACTGTTTTGGGAAAACTATTCATACTTTCACAATCAAGTACAATCAAAAGATTTTCAGAAAACAGATCACATCTCGTATTGAGTTTGGATAGCTTCAAGGTCCAAATCTGTAAAAGCCAAATACAATAGTATGACATGTTATGCCACCACAACCAACAACTGAGGTTATGAATTTGTTTAATTCAAAAAAGATAAGTGATCATGTTGGCATTATTCGGAGCTAGCAGAATTAAAACATGGAAAATGCTTTAGCATCTAAACTGATTTAAAAGCATCTTTTGAAGTTTAAAATTTAAACTGAAAAACTGTTTTTACTCAGAAGCTCTAAAAGTTAGAGTGAATTTTCGTTCGTTTAGTCGTGAAGTACAAATCATTCAAAAAAATCTCTAAAGACAGCAGAAATAGTGCATTCTGAACATTACCATAAAGATAAAACAAATATCGCTTACTTTAATCTTCCATCTCATGAGCTACAGCTTTATAATTACAATCGATCTATCAAAAATATATATTTAAAAAATATTAAAAATTCTACATAATTTAATTCGTATTATCCATAAAACATATAGATGAAAACAATATTGCCCTGTAGTTGACAATTGTGCTGTGACACTACTCGAATCCCACTTCTATTAAAAATTCTGGTGTCGGTGTGTGTGTCACGCTGTTTGTTGCGACCAACAATGTCACTATAAAATTTCAACAATGAAAAATGGATAAATTTGAACAACAATTGAAATTTCGAATTTTGGATTTTCTCTGCTTTTTGGTGGGTTATGTGGAGTGTGGTTATGTGTTAGATTGTGCGTTAGGTGCCGTGTTCGGATGGGTTTTGGGTTAGGTTAGGTGCCGTGTTAAAATGGGTTTTGGGTTAGGTTAGGTGCCGTGTTAAAATGGGTTTTGGGTTAGGTTAGGTGCCGTGTTAGGATGGGTGTGTTGGGTTAGGTTAGGGTGCCGTGTTAGAATGGGTTTTGGGTTAGGTTAGGTGCCGTGTTAGGATGGGTTTTGGGTTAGGTTAGGTGCCGTGTTAGGATGGGTTTTTGGTTAGGTTAGGTTAGGTGCCGTGTTAGGATGGGATTTTGGGTTAGGTTAGGTGCCGTGTTAGGATGGGGTTTTGAGGTTAGGTGGGTGTTGGGCGTCGTTAGGAGTAGGTTTAGGTTAGGTTAGGTTAGGTGGTTAGGTGGGTGTTGGGCGTCGTTAGGAGTAGGTTTAGGTTAGGTTAGGTTAGGTTTTTTTTGAGACGTAAAGTTTGATTTTATTGAGCATTAAGGTTAGGTTAGGTGGTTAGGTGGGTGTTGGGCGTCGTTAGGTGTAGGTTTAGGGTTAGGTTAGGTGGTTAGGTGGGTGTTGGGCGTCGTTAGGAGTAGGTTTAGGTTAGGTTAGGTGGTTAGGTGGGTGTTGGGCGTCGTTAGGAGTAGGTTTAGGTTAGGTTAGGTTAGGTGGTTAGGTGGGTGTTGGGCGTCGTTAGGAGTAGGTTTAGGTTAGGTTAGGTGGTTAGGTGGGTGTTGGGTGTCGTTTTTTTTAAATTTGAAAATTGTTTTTATTTAGTTGCATTTTAAAGTTTGTTATTACAAAATCGATTTCATTAGTTTGCTCATAGGCAAAAAGGAGACAGTGTCTAATGCCTGCTCCTGAAATGTGTGTTACAATTGAGAGTATTAGAAATTGTCTGTTGAGAATGTATATTCTGAGGATCACAAAAGTTCTCCTGCTTATTTGTTTGGATTATTACTATTGTGTTTGTTACAATAGATATTTGTGATGAATGAATAATTCTTGATTGCACTAACCCTGTGATTGCTAATGTCCCTGTCATGATGCATGAAATATTTACAAATGTGTTGGGTGTCGTTAGGAGTAGGTTTAGGTTAGGTTAGGTGGTTAGTTGGTTAGGTGGTTAGGTGGTTAGGTGGGTGTTGGGCGTCGTTAGGAGTAGGTTTAGGTTAGGTTAGGTGGTTAGGTGGGTGTTGGGCGTTGTTAGGCTTAGGTGTGTTTAGTTGTATTGGTGGTTGGTTGTCTTTGTTTCTAAGGTGATGAGATGGTGAGTTGAGTGAGGTAAGGGGTGGGGGTGCCGCTGACAGCTTGCTGTCAGCGGTTTCGTACAAGTCCCAGAAGCAAAACGTTAGTTTTGCGGGACTTGTACGAATGACTTCGTAAAAACACGTTACAAACAAATATACTTTAAAAAGTAATTGTGTTTAATATTACTTTGAGTTATGCACCAAAACAGTGCTGTGCCAAGAATTTGGTAAATTAAACGTGCTTTAATTGTAAGTGTATTAGATAGTCGGCGGATGAATGCTCCAATTGTATTGATTCTATTTAATAGATTTAATAGATTACACAGACCTTGTAAATGTTTTGATATCTACAAAAACAGTTACGGTCAACATGATGAAATTCGGTCGAATGTAAGCACAATTACACCTACAATCACAGCACTCCAGTGTGGATGTGTTTGTCACTGCGCATCCTCTTTGCGCACAGCGGGCGTGCGGCTCGGCGTGTGTGTTTGTCTGTGTCACACAGCCACTGTTGACACTCGGGCCCTACACATTTCAATGCAAAATTTGGGATTTTCAATAAATCATAACTCCGTTGCCCTTTGACCTACAGTGATCTATTTTCGCTCTGCACATCTTCACCCCAACCAGAACATTGTATTAAATTTTTAGACCGATCCATGCAGTGGTTTCGGAGGAGTTATCCGGACAAGAAATCCAATTCTCCCAAATTTTTGGGGTAGACTCGTCACTCACTATCTCTCTCACACCCTCGCTACGCTCGGGTGTTCGTTCGTCAGTTCGCTCCTCTAATAAACCTTTTATCAATAGAGAAAGAGAAAGAATAAATTCAATTTAATATTACTATATAGAAAAAATTAAAATTAAATTCACCTGCAGGGGTGGTGGTATCCATAATGCCCCTTAATCCGCAGACCACCGCCGTACGGGTTATTTGCTATACCAATTCCAAATTTGATTCTTAAATTGATCCAATTTTAGAATAATTTTGAAACCATAAATCATGAGACAAGATTAGATGAATCAAGTATAATATCCTCTTTAATTATGTCAAATTTTCTGATAAACAACTAGGATTTAAAAAATTTAAAATTATTATTTACCTATTTGAAAGTGAAAGATTTTATATTGAAAGATATTAAAATTTTATCGAATTAAGTCAAAAAGTCTAAATTACTATATAGTAGAATTGGTTTGGGTAAGGTATAATCAAAAATTCAAACAAGTTTTTACTCTATTCTCTTAGACTCTACCTGTCATTATGTCGCTAAGCAAAAACTATGTATTTTGTCAAAATAATTTTTATCTTTATAGATTACCTCTAAGATACGATAAACCCATTTGTATATATGTATATATTATGTATATATATGACAAACGCACAGGTACATACGAAAAGAAAAATGTGATTGATAAAAACTGGTGTGTATGTGGTCGCAATGTGGTTGACAAGTTTGCAATTATATTACATTTTTTTAAATCATGCCGTTTTCATAAATTCATAAATCATACGAAGAGTTTCAACAATAACAAATTTGAGAAAAAACAAGAATAATAAAAATTCTTTAAAGAATATTTTTACCATTTATACAAATGACCAAGGAAAAGTAACTTTAAATTATTCAATGGATACACTTAAAATATTTCGTCTTAAACTTGACATTTTATACCACAATCTTTTCTTAGAGTTGAATGTTGCCGTTGCTGGTTACATTTATGAAAATAGTCTGTGGTTTAATATGCAAAAGTGAGCCTCACTCTTTGGTTAGCAACTTTAAATTAAAATTTTTAATATTATCAAAATTTCAGATTATAGAAATAAATTGTTTTTAAGAATAAACCATTAAAAAAAGCGCATTCATTCAGAGTAATATGAAAATTAAATATAAAGTACTAATTCACTATTGAGCTATACAAAATGTATCTGATTACCATTGTTATTGCTAAGTCGTTGAAAAATCTAGTTCTTGGGGTCTACACGATTAAGTAATAGAAAAGATTAAGGACAATAGAATGGAGTTTTTATTTCAGGAAATTAGACCCAAAAAGTTATATTTGCAAAAATATTTAAAAGTTTTAAAAAAGCAAATAATAACCTGTGCCATCGGCATGATCACAAGTAAAACCACAAACCTTTAGTAAAAAAAACAAACTTTACTTATTCAATTACACTGACAGAAGAATGGTTAATAGAAAAGTGAAAATTGTTTGAATGATAAAATTTACAATGGAATAAAAAAGACACCATTATAATAATAATCATAACAGGGATATTTTTTTTTAATTGTTACACTATTCAAATAAAAAAACACAATAACAAGAGATTACAAAGACTCTATAATTGAATATTTTTAAAATTTAGAAAAGTTAAGCAAGTTAATCAATTTATTAAATGACAACAAAAATTTAAATGCAACTACCCTCAGACAAATTTATTTGCAGTTATTGTGTTATGTTGTGCCCAAAAAGTTGTGTCAATTCATAAATTATTCAAAAAATTTAACCAAATATATTTGAATTACATTTCATGTAAAGAACATAATATTCGCTTAAATCAAAACCTCATATTATTTAAAGGAGAGTAAGTGAATAAAAAATTAGACAATTTTATAACTGTTTTTTTGCCTTTAGATAAAAGATCTATTGATGCCATTACAAGTACATTAATTTTATTTTCTATTAAAAGCCTATAATTGTAAATGGATAATCTGAGCGAAACGTTCTAGCGAAGATAATCATGAGTGGAGTGAGTGAAGATTTTGACCAAAGCTCAAATGATCTTTGTAGATTAACATTCTTTAAAACACTTTAGTGTGGTATTCCAATCGAATTAGAACCATACAGCACTTGAGGAAAGGATTGACAATTTATCAACACAAAAGACCAAAAAATGTTGTTTACATTTAAAAAACAATTAGAGGGCTACCTACTAGAGGAACATAAACAGTACTTTGGTACTGTCCTACTTGTGTGTAGAATTGACTTAATTTGAAGCAAAATATTATATAAAATATAAAATCAAAGCTAATAATGTTCATGTTTCATATGACTCTTCATTTAGCATTTTTGTTCAACATAAATTAAACTATAACAATCGTGGAACAGTAGTCTGCGCTTGAACTAGCACGTTTGGCGTTAACTTGTATGCCAGGTAAATGATAAACTGAAAATTGAAAACCATTAAAATCAGCAAAAATAATAGTCAAACAGAAATACAGACATTAGAGCATTACAAATTCTGTGGTACTGATGAAAATTTAAAATAAATTTAATATTGAACCATTTAAAAAGCACCGGTTCTAAAAAATCAATTTAAATACCCGAAAATTTGAATATAATTGAGGCATTTTTTGAAACTGTAAACTTCAAATTTATCGCTCAACAAATTCAAAAATAACAGAACTACAATTGATTTAGTAAAACGTACAGTATCTGTGAACGCTAGGCCCTAAAAACCAGCTTGGAAACTGAGTTACAAATCCTCTCCTCCTAACATTCACTAGTGTTGAATCGATTTCATTGGATAATGGAAATCTCAAAGCAAAAATGTAACAGAAGGTTTAATGTTAATAAGAGCGGCGATAAATTGAAAATTAAAGTCATTAACAACGGATCAAGTAAAATATCAAATGTCCATGATTGTAACAATTTTATTAAATTACCTTTATCATAAATCTAGAAGATCGAGAAGAGGTAAGTAGATTATACAATAAATTAAACCAAAACAATCATGAATGGTACTCTATTCATTTCCCATGAACATATGAAAAATTACTGCGAAGGCGTCAGCAATCCTTAGTTAAAAAAGAGTAACTTTTTCGACTGTTAGAGTGTCATTAAAAATTGAGAACGATTTTGAATATTTAAAGCTAACCTTTTATATAAAGATAAGCGATTCGACAGGTACAACCGATTATATATTCAAATAATTTTAGACAAAAAAAGTTCCTAAGTTCCACTTGATCACAGATCAGTACAAAAACTGTCGACAAAATTTGAGGAAGAAATTTGATGATTTCATGTGTTAAGTCAGACAGGCATTATGTTGGAGACAAGATATGTCAACACAGGTGGTTTTTTCAATTAAACCATTATGCTGTATAATATTTATTTTTATTGTCAAATGTTCTTATATAAACAACTAAGATAAAAAATTTAAAATTATTATTTACCATTTTGAAAGCTTAAGTAAAAAGATCAAATTATATCGAATTAAGTTTGAAGTGCTGAAAATCACTAGATTTATTGACAAATAGATAAGTAATACAAAAAGGAAATATTATACAAAGAAATGGAATAAGTCTTCTCACCGAGGGTGTTTTTCTTGATTTTTTCTGATTTTATAAATTCAATATTAAATAAATAGAATTAATAGTTACAAACCTTTATATAAACTCAAACCTGATCAAGCAAAAATCGATCGTTAATTTTTGTTGAAAATCACTACGTTAAGATTTATAATCAAAATATTCATTTATCTTTAAAAAACAGTTTTTGAAAAACTCATCTTTAATCAGGGAATCTCAAAGCGCAATTAAGAGAGTCCAAGATTAGTGATGCGAAACTTATTTGAAATATCAACCCTAATCTATTTTCACATTTCTAATTATACTTATTTATCAGAAAATTTTAAATTTTTGAAAATGGCTAAACCTGTAAAAGACATTGGAGGAAATTTAAATAATTGGGACCCTGTACAAAAGAGTTCCGAGTCAAAGAAAAGTACAACTAAAAATCGAACCGACTAAAAGTACAAATAAGAAACCATTTAAAACCAGATAGTTAAGCTTACCAAACTGACAATGATATAATCCAAATATTTAAGATTAAACATATAAATATCTTTTTCGATAATGACAACAACAGAACTGTCAAAAAACATATATAACTCTCGATTATTTTCAGTCGGAAATTAAACCAAAGAAAATAAGTATATAGATTATTCAAATTATTGTTGGATTATGCTAGCTTAATTTGTTCATATTCATAATCCCAATTCAAGACAAATGCATCGTTTTCAATGATTTGGTAAATGAGATTTATAGAAATTCAATCTTGAAAAATCAACAGGCAGTTTTGAACGCAGATTTAATTTGTTTCAAATACATTGCCGCAGAGTTAGTTGCTCGCCAGCTTGATGAACGCTGTTGTATTACTAACCGAAAAAGTAGATAAGCATATTTGGTTCTACAGATTAAAAACAGGAGAATAACCAAAATATTTAGAACGATTTAGATCATAAATTGTTCATTGTGAAAAATTTGGAGTAATTTAATCAAAATTTAAATAAATTTATCATTTCAACTGCTTCACTAACTAACCAAATAAATATGTAAAAACGAGTAAAATAGAATGAATAAAAAGATTACACTGATAGTTTACATATAATTTTAAAATTAAAGGAATAGAATAAAATTTTATATAAAAACCTTTATAAAGAACTGAAAACGTTTCAAAACTTATTAAAATGGGTTTTGCCAAGGCTCGGACAAACTGTTTTAGGAAACTGTAGGCAATAGATGGGCAAAGCACTTAAATTTAAAGAAAATGTATTTTCCGAATACGGCTGTTTTGGTCGGTTAAGTTAAAATAGTCGAGGTCGTGAGTATTGCCACAATACTATTGTGGTTACATATTGTATTAGACTCATTAATTGGATTACAAATTTGTATTAAAATTAAACTGTTCTATAAGTAGAAGGTTCTTCAAAACTAAAAATTTAAAAACCGAAATTATGTTTTTACTTTTCGAAACTATAATTTGTCAGATCGAAAAAGGGAACTAATTAAAAAAATAGTTTTACCTATTGATTACACCCACTGTATACTATTCAAAACAAATATGTCTAAAACCAAAACATATATATGCAACCAATCCCAACGCGCCAATACAAAAGACAAGAAAAAATATAATTGAAATATTCGTAGAAATGGAGTTGATCAGGGCTAGATTGTTGATGAATTCAAGTTGAGATTATTCAGCTAGCATTTAAAGTTCTAGGTTGATATGTTTCTGATATTTAACGGCTGCAATAAATAAAAAAATGTTGTAAAGCATTACAAATTAATAATTTAAGAAATGTACCATTTATTCATCATTAAAGCAATCCAACGAACTTATTTCCAAATTGTATTCTAAGTGTTTGTTTTGAAAACAAAAATATAATAGAATGTTTTATTGATATGTATTTTATAAGTGATAGTGTAGTTGAAGTTCTTCCGTTTGAATACTTCATGAATATTTTAGAATCTCAGTTTGAAATAGTTTTCGTTAAGTTTTAGATTACGTAATGTTAAACCTTTTAAAAGAAACAAATACATTTAAATTTTTGAAGAGATTGAAGTGAATTAAATTAAACTTAGGGCTAGTTGTTAGGGTGTGTTAAACATATTCATGATCAAATTTTCAGTAAAATGTTAAATAAGGTTCAGTCTGAAATACTAGAAATACAGCTGCACCAACCAGTTCTAAATAAAATGAGAAATTAGAAGCAAATATAAAACTATTTATGCAAATAAATTCAGTTCGAGACAATATTTACTCAAAAATTAATAATGATATACCTTGTACGTAGTATACGCACCAGCTTCAAACATTCTCAATTGCTCACAAAGAATACAAGTTGTATTATACAATGTTTTGATTCAAAGACAACTAAACTCGCTCGCTCGTTTGCTCGGAAAACCAACACACATACGAACAGAATTCAGAAATCTTAAACAAATTTTTAAAATAAAGTTTACCATTTAATAAAGCAAAAGTTGGTCGTACTAGTGGGCCCTGAGGGTGCTAAATTTGACATTTGAACTTATAAAGTATAATAAGTAAGACCAAGGATTATATCCGTGGTCTTTAGTCTGAACGTGAAACCCCTTGAACCATGACGCCCACACCTGCCTAACTACATAAACTTAACCTAATCCTAAACGACACCCACATTTGCCTAACTACATAAACCTAACCTAATCCTAAACGACACCCACACCTGCCTAACTACATAAATCTAACCTAATCCTAAACGACACCCACACCTGCCTAACTACATAAACCTAACCTAATCCTAAACGACACCCACACCTGCCTAACTACATAAACCCTAACCTAATCCTAAACGACACCCACACCTGCCTAACTACATAAACCTAACCTAATCCTAAACGACACCCACACCTGCCTAACTACATAAATCTAACCTAATCCTAAACGACACCCACACCTGCCTAACTACATAAACCTAACCTAATCCTAAACGACACCCACACCTGCCTAACTACATAAACCTAACCTAATCCTAAACGACACCCACACCTGCCTAACTACATAAACCTAACCTAATCCTAAACGACACCCACACCTGCCTAACTACATAAACCTAACCTAATCCTAAACGACACCCACACCTGCCTAACTACATAAACCTAACCTAATCCTAAACGACACCCACACCTGCCTAACTACATAAACCTAACCTAATCCTAAACGACACCCACACCTGCCTAACTACATAAACCTAACCTAATCCTAAACGACACCCACACCTGCCTAACTACATAAACCTAACCTAATCCTAAACGACACCCACACCTGCCTAACTACATAAACCTAACCTAATCCTTAACGACACCCACACCTGCTTAACTACATAAACCTAACCTAATCCTAAACGACACCCACACCTGCCTAACTACATAAACCTAACCCAATCCTAAACGACGCCCACACCTGCCTAACTACCTAAACCTAACCTAATCCTAAACGACGCCCACACCTGCCTAACCACCTAAACCTAACCTAACCCAATCCTAAACGACACCCACACCTGCCTAACCACCTAAACCTAACCTAACCTAACCTAACCCTATCCTAAACGATGCCCACACCTGCCTAACCACTTGAGAGCAACCATTGAATTGTTGAACTCATACTCACATTGTTGTACTCATTGTTGGGCACACAGGAAAATGGCTTGATCCTCAAACAGAAGAATGACTTAGGTGAAATTTGAATGGCAGCTATATCTAAAAAACAACTTTTTGAGTTTCCGAGCACGTCATGCACTGGTTTACATATTTTTAAGTATCTGTGCCAAATTTCATTCAAATCGGTCAAGAAACCTCGGAGCCTTAGCTGCGCAAAAAAGTGCCAAAAAGCTGGGGAGTAGTCTTCACTCACGTTCAGACAAATAATTTATTTAATATAAACACAATAAAATAAAACTTTTGATTAAAAGGAACAATCAGAATCACGATTGGAAAAAGTTTTAAATCAGATTTTAACTTTATATTTATTACCTTTGAAAAAATGATAAACTCTTGATCAAAATATAGAAAGTATTATTAGTGGTTTCATCTTGATGTTGTATAAAAGTTTTTAGAAAAATTTCATTATATAATTTTTTTAAGATTTCAATTCTTACCTCATCAGACAAAATATAGTTCCCGAAATCATCCCTCAAGTTACAAACAATCAGCTCACTTTCTCGACTACGATCATCCTGCTCAAATGGCGAATTATGTCTATCAAAACTGTTTTAACATTTTGAACTTGATTTTGAAATGGAAAGTTCAAGACAAAAATGTTTAGAATTACAAGAAATTCCAAGAATCTAAAATTGAACTTTAACCATTTAAGAAAAGCAGCAAAGGGTCAGACTATACAAACATTATGTAAGAAGCCCATGTTAATTATTATGTCAAAGAATTAACATTTGAACAAAAAAATTTTACCTTTTGAAACTTTCAAAATCCTTACAATAAAATTTAGATTTAAAAATAAATAATTTTTATAGAAAGTTACTAAAATTCTTCTAAAAATTCGACAAGCTGTTCGGTTCATAACATGATGCCCAACGGAATGCAGTTTTCTCAAACATTGCATTTTCTAATCACACGATAGGAATTTTATTTCTCTTTGATGTTTAAATACTGAATTAGGGACCGAATACAGCAAAAATGAAATCGTAACAAAAAGTAACAAAACTTTCAATAATGAAAAACTTGAGCTAACGAAAGGATCAAACAATTGGAGACAATAAAAATATCGTATAAATATCTCAAGGTCTCATATCACTTTAGCCATCATAGAAATGGAACCCAACTCAAATCGAAACAATGTACTCAATTTGGTAAGAAATTAGAACGATTTGAAAAATAGAATTTTAAATATCAGTAAAGTAAGATATTTTTGAAAAGTTCATAGATTTTAGATTTATTAGTAGAAAGATATTAATTGGATTCAAGCTGTGGTGGTCATTACTATTATCATTCTCAATCGATTTGATTCGATTTTATAATATGTCTGATAAAAGATTCATAAGCACAAATAAATTCACTGTGCCATAATAGCGTCAGTTTTAAGATAAAAATTACCATTAAATTAGACATGCAAGTTGCTAAAAAAATTTAATTTTGATTTATAAAATAAGCATCCTGAGCCTTTTGATTTCATTTTTATTCTATATTTGAATTAAATGTAACTTTTTGGAAACCAGAAATCAATCTTCGCATTCATGAAAATTAGATTTATAAAATTCAATTCTTATAAATTAATTAAACTATTATAATACTATATAATACTATAATACTATAGTAAGTTTTAGAATAGTAAGTTTAAAAAACTCAGTAATTTAAATTTAAATTGAATACCTTAATAAGAAACTGTTGACTGATAAAATATTTAGTGGAAGTTATGAAAAAATAAACCATTTATTAAAGCGACAAACGCATTTTGAAATATTATCTTGATTCGAAAATTATTAATACAATGCTGTAATTTAAACTTTGTAATAGATTATTTCAATTTATAAAATTTGTAGAATAAAGAAAACCCATTACAAAACTACCCAAGCTGCAGTGAATGTTTACATAAATAGTGAATACAAAGAATAAAGAGTAGAATCTGATTTAAAAAGAATTTATTAAATATTTAATAAGCACAAATACCTTTAGACTCAAAAGTGCAAGTATGCTATAAATTTACAACAAACACTAAACATAATTTGGTTATTTTAATAAAAAGTTTAAGTAAAATTTATTTAAAACATAAAAACAATCCAAATAAGAATATTTAATAATAAAATGTTAAATACAAAAATAGTTTTTTTAATAAAAGACCTTTCATTTAACCAAAATTGAAAACAAACATAAATTTAAAAATAAGTAATTTCTTTATAAAAATTTCTAAAATTCTCCCACAACTTAGCAGGACTGAATGTACAAAAGTAAACTGCACAAATAATATAAAGTACTGGTGACAAAAGTACAGGAATAAGTGAAGCTGCAATACAAAGTAGCAGAACCCAAAATAAGAGAAAAACCGAAACCAATGAAGGGATTAAACATAAAAGGTAGGAAAAACAGCGTGGAAATGGTTCCCGTCTCCAAACGTCTTTTGTGAGCACCGAAGTGGAACTCCACGCAAAGAACGAACCAATGTACTCAATTTCGTAAGGCATTTGCACGGTCCGAGAAATATCGAAATACTTTCTGATTCCAGACAGAGAGAAAAGACTCGAAATGTTTGTAGAAATCGAGTTGATCAACGATAGATAGTAGTTGGATTCTATCTGAGGATCCTCAACCGGTTCCGGGGTATCCACAGGACTCATTTCCAAGTCTTGATTAACCGAATCCTTGGCTTCATGCAACATCAACAGATCGTTGTGCAACTCTGCGTCAATTGCAATGTCAACGCATTCCTCGAAAATGAACGCAGCAAAGCGCATGCTCAGTACCGCAATCACAACGTCGAGTTCACTTCGATCATAGTCCCCGTGTTGGTACTTCCATGCCACAATTGAGCTATACACAATGTACATGACAATGCCAATGTGAATGCTCAACCGTTGTAGGATCCAGTACTTGTGGGTGTACAGAATTACGTCATAGAAAAATTCGAGACCAATTGCAGAGAGTAGTGCCACTTCACCAGGTTTAGGCATTGTAAATTCCATGTTGTATATAGATAGGATGATTATGAGAAGAAAATTGAGATTGTCCAGTAGGCGAAAGATGAGATACATGAAGCCTAGGGCCCGATACTTGGGAGTGGTCAACATGTTCATGATCAGATTCTGTTCGATTGAGGATGTTGAAGAGAAGGATGAGTCACAATCGTAGCCACGTTTTTTGAATGCGAAAATTCGATTATCGTGCAATAGGCATAGTTGATTAAAGTCGGGTACAAACATGCTCATCAGTACAGAGTCCTGGTTGTTGAAGTTGACATTGATGAAGGCATGATTCCAGGAGGGCTGCGTTATGGAATCGAGAGATAACTTCTTGGTCTTCGCCATTTTTTTCTTAGTTTTTTAGAGACTGCCGATTTGACAAATTCAAAAGATGCTTCTTTATATACTTTTCTTGTAATGAGACTTTAAGTGGGAGGGTGAGAGGATAAACGTTATTTGTTCTTTCACTTGACAAACACTAACATAGAAGCAAAAACCATTAGACTGCAGTGGAAAGTTTAGATCAAGTGCAGTGTCTGTCTGTCTATCTAAATGAAAGTGATGACGTAAGAAGACACAGCGATGATGTTCTATTTTACTAGCTATCATATGACTACATTTTTTTCTTGAGAATTTTGTCCTAATTTCGTATCTTTGTCTTCTTTGCATGGCTGAATGCAAAATGTCATTCTCCTCTCACATCAACAAATGTATTTGTTATTATAGTCATATATATGTCTGGACAGTTTTATGATATATCAAAACTACAATTACATCAAAGTGCATTATTTATTAATTATACAATAAAATTGCATCCACAGGTTAAAAACACACTCGTACATGTGCCTAATTGCACTATTGTAGGTACAGGGTGAGTTTAAATATTTTTCTTACAAATAGACAGACTGGCAGGATAAATATAGTATAAGCTTTTAGCTGTAAAAAGTCTGGCTAAAAATCGATCATTGATCCAGGATTTTACTAAGGTCATTGTCATAAGTTTATTTCATGTATTTCAGAACATCCTATTAGGTAGAGGCATAAACAGTGGACCTTTTACACGCGTTTTTAACGGGCCGAGAGGGCCACTGTTTATGCCTCTGCCTAATATGACTACAAATGATGTCAACGCGGTCAAAAGAATTTAGGTTTGATTGTTGTAAATGTACGAAAGGCAATCAAATAAAGGGGTACATGAGCCTAATCAGTATGATTCAGAGGAAGTGGATTGCATTACATAATCGTAAAATAATCTATTTAGTTAGTTAGATTACAGATTGACAAACTACTCAGTAATAATACATAAAATGAGCTTGCTTGCTTATTTCCGATGATTACTGTTGAAGTGTGCTAAGTATGACTCGCTCCGACTGGGTTACTCAAAAACAGTAGCATTCATAGTAAACATTCCATAAAATGTTGTAAAATTATGACTTTATTTTGCATTAAATAATATGCTTTAATAAAACTACAATCTACATGTGACAACATATGTCATACAATTTATATGAGTATTATGGAAAGACAAATAGATTGCACTGAGTGTTTTGCATTAGTATGCATAAGAACAGAGCTGCGTGACTTATGATATAAGTGAAGCCTTGGATCGTTAGGGTTAACGAATTTTGTAACTCGATTAAGTCTTTGCAGCTTGAGGCTTGAGAATATAAAAGCTCGAGTCGAAGTGGACATTCTAGTCATTCGTTCTTAGTTGTCTCAAAGTGCAGTCCTTCCAGTAAATTTTAATTTGCATTTTATTTAAACGTGTTGTCTAGAAAAAATGTCTTGTTTATTCCATGTTACACGTTTTTTTAATTAAAGTTTTATTTTATTTAAAACATTAACAATGGTTTTAAAGTTTGATATACTTATTAAATTTAAATTTCTATTTAAAATTACATTTATTTATTTAATTTAAGTTTATTTGACTCACTAAATATCCCATTGACACTCTTCTGATTAGAATTAAGTACATTCTCATAAGAACGTCGACTTAAAGATTTCCAAAAATTGAGCCAATTTCTAAATAAAATTTTTTGTTTTAAAATTTCAACACATTTGAATTTTATTATTTGTTACACAATCAAACTTGCTGGAATATTTTTTTGATTTAAAATAGTTAATATTTAAAAAATTAAACATTTTTCGAGTACATTGCATATTTGAGAAACGTTGTTGATTAAAGTTTAATGAGTGATTACAACCGTGAATATTATTTTATGTATTCGTTTTTTTTTCAATTGTTTAATTTTTTATCCTGACATTCAAATTCTCAATTTTAATTTGATACGCTTAATCACGTGAGTTTTTCGTAGTCTTTTAAATGTTTGCATTTAATGGTAAAACAAGAATTTCGGATAATTCATATATTTTCAAACAATTCACTTCTTTGTAATTCTAATTCTGCTCGTATATGTGTTCTGAAAAAGGGCACAACTAATTGAAAAGTTTTGTTTTATTAATGTGTAAAGTCAATTTATAAACTATCAGAAACACGTTCGTCTATATTAAAAGGTTAAATTTAAATTTTAGAAAAATTACTTCTATAGATTACTATAGTACTTCATACAAACATAAACTCCGACTATTGAACAATCATTTATGATAAATGTTTCTCATGTTATTCTAAAACTTATTAACGTGACCGTAATTGTTTTGGTATGTTTTTTCGAATTTTTGCTTATCTTTCCGTTTTAATCTTCTCACATTTAATTTTTCAAGGATTACTGCTGTTTGAAGGGTTTCTCATAAACTCATTAAGCTTGTTATGTTTAAATGACGCTTAATGTTTTATTATACTAATCAATTAAATAACCATCTTTTAAGAATGACTTCAATATTTTTATTAACCAATGAGATCATATCACTCAAATAGATGACACTTACGAACTTGTTAAAAGTTCGTTTTAGTTACTTAGGTGAGGACTGCCCTGAATAAAGACTTGTAGATGGCGAGCTTCCAATTTGTACTAATCCTCGTACTGCCCATAACCGACCAGAGCTCCTTAAGAACTACGCTTGAGAGGTTGATGCGGTTGCTAAGTTCTTTATACCGTCGTCCATTATCCGTGAACAGAACTATGAGCTAATTGTACTCCAAAACTTTAAAAGGTATCAAATCAATTAATGATGGGTTTTTATGAACAACTATTAAACTTAGATTTCAGTTTAATCTCACAAACAGGTAAATTGAAATTGTACCCTCATAAGTTTCAGAATTACCATGGGTCAATTTAATGACATTTGCATATCATTACAACCGTTTTCCATCAATGCCTTAATCGGTCCACCTAATAATATGTTCTAAGTTTTAAAAAATTGTTTATATATTTGATTAATTCAGAAATGCATTCGATAACCAACTGGATTTTGTTTTTAAACGAGTTTATAAATAAAATCTGAATATAATATCACGAATTTGCTTTTGATCATCCGTTTACACACTAACAAACTGAATTTTTTTTAATATTTCTTTATTGGTTCTAGGTTAATAATTTTTTGTTAATTTGTTAATTTATTAACTAATTGACTTGAACAATGCTCGATGAACATTGAACGCGTTTTACAAAAGGTTCGTCAAACTCACAAAAACAGCAAATTTTGTCCTTTCATTTATAATGCATAATTTAAAGTTTGAAAGCAATTTCATGTTTGAAAAACATTGTTTGTATTACAACTTGCCATTTTGTCTTTGGTTTGTTCATCTTTTTTATTCTTTGTTGTCCTTTTTCTGCGTATTACTTACAGTTGACATAAATGAAAGCACACTAATAAGCACACTATTAAAGGTTTATCCAAAATTTTAAATATCATTTAGAAAGAATCTTGTCCTTTGAAGGTTTCAACCGGTGTTTAAATAAAATGCGCTTTTTATCAATCAAGAAATTTTTCATATATTTTGATTTGTGTTCCTTAAAGTGTCATGTTCAATAAAATCGCCAATTGGCGTGTATATCTTTTTGAATAATTTGTAATTGGGTTGGGATTGGCCTTTTGTCTGATTAAAGGTAAGCGACAGATTACCGTGAGTACCATTTTGTGTATTCATTTATATAACTCCGTAAAGTATTTAATCTGATATTTTAACACATTTTACAAAATTAGGGATTCTATGCGAATGCTTCGAAGCTTCGAATGGAATACCTATACTTTTCGAATGAGACTTTTAGTACGAGGGTGAATAGATAGACATTATTTGTGCTTTCACTTGGCAAACACTTGCAACAAGAAGTTAAAAACCATTAGACTGCAGTGGAAAGTTTAGATCAAGCACAGGGTATGTCTGTCTATCTAAATGAAAGCGTTGACGGAAGAAGACGATGATGATGTTCTATTTACTTACTTGTTAGCTATCACATGAATACATTTTTTTGAGAATTTTGTCCTAATTTCGTATACATCTTCTATCTATTTTTCGTATCTTTGTCATCCAAGCAAGATGTCATAGTCCTCTCACATCAACAAACTTATATTTGTTATTGTCTTATACACAGTCTGGACAGTTTTATGATCCTAAATACAATTACAACTACATCAAAGTGCATTATTTACTACAATAAAATTGCAAGGATTGTGGGCGTCGGTTAGGATAGGGTTAGGTTAGGTTTAGGTGGTTAGGGAGGTGTGGGCGTCGGTTAGGATAGGGTTAGGTTAGGTTTAGGTGGTTAGGGGGGTGTGGGCGTCGGTTAGGATAGGGTTAGGTTAGGTTTAGGTGGTTAGGGAGGTGTGGGCGTCGGTTAGGATAGGGTTAGGTTAGGTTTAGGTGGTTAGGGAGGTGTCAGCGTCGGTTAGGATAGGGTTAGGGTTATGTTTAGGTGGTTAGGTGGGTGTGGGCGTCGGTTAGGATAGGGTTAGGTTAGGTTTAGGTGGTTAGGGAGGTGTGGGCGTCGGTTAGGATAGGGTTAGGTTAGGTTTAGGTGGTTAGGTAGGTGTGGGCGTCGGTTAGGATAGGGTTAGGTTAGGTTTAGGTGGTTAGGGAGGTGTGGGCGTCGGTTAGGATAGGGTTAGGTTAGGTTTATGTGGTTAGGGAGGTGTGGGCGTCGGTTAGGATAGGGTTAGGTTAGGTTTAGGTGGTTAGGGAGGTGTGGGCGTCGGTTAGGATAGGATTAGGGTTAGGTTTAGGTGGTTAGGGAGGTGTGGGTGTCGGTTAGGATAGGGTTAAGTTAGGTTTAGGTGGTTAGGGAGGTGTCAGCGTCGGTTAGGATAGGGTTAGGTTATGTTTTGGTGGTTAGGTGGGTGTGGTCGTCGGTTAGGATAGGGTTAGGTTAGGTTTAGGAGGTTAAGGAGGTGTGGGCGTCGGTTAGGATAGGGTTAGGTTAGGTTTAGGAGGTTAAGGGAGGTGTCAGCGTCGGTTAGGATAGGGTTAGGTTAGGTTTAGGTGGTTAGGGAGGTGTGGGCGTCGGTTAGGATAGGGTTAGGTTAGGTTTATGTGGTTAGGGAGGTGTGGGCGTCGGTTAGGATAGGGTTAGGTTAGGTTTATGTCGTTAGGCATTTGTGGGCGTCGGTTAGGATAGGGTTAGGTTGGGTTTAGGTGGTTAGGCAGGTGTGGGCGTCGGTTAGGATAGGGTTAGGTTAGGTTTATGTGGTTAGGGAGGTGTGGGCGTCGGTTAGGATATGGTTAGGTTAGGTTTAGGTGGTTAGGGAGGTGTGGGCGTCGGTTAGGATAGGGTTAGGTTAGGTTTATGTGGTTAGGGAGGTGTGGGCGTCGGTTAGGATAGGGTTAGGTTAGGTTTAGGTGGTTAGGCAGGTGTGGGCGTCGGTTAGGATAGGATTAGGTTAGGTTTAGGTGGTTAGGTGGGTGTGGGCGTCGGTTAGGATAGGGTTAGGTTAGGTTTATGTGGTTAGGCAGGTGTGGGCGTCGGTTAGGATAGGGTTAGGTTAGGTTTAGGTGGTTAGGCATATGTGGGCGTCGGTTAGGATAGGATTAGGGTTAGGTTTATGTGGTTAGGGGGGTGTGGGCGTCGGTTAGGATAGGGTTAGGTTAGGTTTATGTGGTTAGGGAGGTGTGGGCGTCGGTTAGGATAGGGTTAGGTTAGGTTTATGTGGTTAGGGAGGTGTGGGCGTCGGTTAGGATAGGGTTAGGTTAGGTTTAGGTGGTTAGGGAGGTGTTTTTGCTTACACTCGACTTTTCCCCATAATGCCAATTTTGGGGACATTACTTTCAAAATACATTCAAAGGCTTCAAATTTAGCACCCGCAGGGCCCACTAGTAAGTTCATTGCCATAAAGTTCTTTCATGATTTTTCAAACACCCTACAAAATCGCAAATGGTGTCAACACGGTCAAACCAATTTTGATAGTAAATCTACTACATGTGCAATAAAAAGGGGTGCATGAGCCTAACGCATTATTTCAAGATTCAGAGGAAGTGGATTGCATTACATAATTGTAAAATAATGATGTTAGTTAGTTAGTTAGATTATAAAAATACGAGACAAACTTTTTTACTACGCAGTAATAAATAAGCTTAAATGCGTTTGCATAAACGATATTATATTGAAATATAGTGTGCTAGTTGTGTAGATCAGATTCTGACTTTGCAAAAAACAGTAGCATTTGTAGTAAACATTCCATAAAATGTTGTAAACTTATGATTTTAGTTTAATAAGGTTTAATAATCTACATATGACAACATATGTCATAATTTTTATGATCATTTTTGAAAAGACAAATAGATTGCTCAGAGTATTAAGAGTTGTTTGCATTAGTATGCTTGAGAAGCGGACTGCCTGACTTAAGGTATAAGTGAAGTGCCTGCAATCGTTAGGGCTTACGATCATTAAGGATCAATTGAATTTGATTAAGTTTTTGAAGCTTTGAAGCTAGAGTATATAAAAGCTCGAGTCAAAGTTGCCGTGCTCGTCATTCGTTCTTAGTTCTCTCAAAGTGCAGTCCTCCCAGTACCGTAATTTCGCGACAATAGCCCGCACCCTGTGTATTGCCCGCACCACGTGTATAGCCCGCAATTTTTCTGAAATTGTAAAAAATTTCGTGTATAGCCCGCACCTGAATATAGCCCGCACTAACAAATTGCCCATCTATTTAGTTGTCTTAGACAGATTTCTTAGTGCTTCTTAACTTAATTCCAAGCAAACTTTCTTATTTTGACTATAGATTAGCCAAAATAAAACAAAAATACTGAAAATCAGTGAATAAATGGCGAAAATATTGATTGAAATGATATATAAGTTTAAAAAGGCAACAACATTGTAAATATTTCTGAGTATTGCCCGCACCCGAATATAGTCCGCAGTAGACCTCTTATAGATGTAAAAACACGTATAGCCCGCGGGCTATTGTTGCGAAATTACGGTAAATTTTAGTTTGCATTTTTTTAAATATTTTTTGTAGACAACACGTTGTCTTGTTTATTTCTAGTTTCACTTTTTTAATTAAAGTTTCCTTTCATTTAAAACATTAACAATGGTTTTAAAGTTTGTTAAACTTAATAAATTTATGTTTTTATTTAAAATTACAATTATTTAATTAATTTAAGTTTATTTGACAAACATATTCGATTGAAAATCATCGGAATAGAGTACTTTTTCGTATGCTGTCGACTTAAAGGTTTCCTCGCTCGATTAAAATTGGTTTGTTATTTATTAAAAATCTAATTTTAGAGGCAAGTAGATACATAGTGTTCTTAAATTGTAATTTCATGTGTAAAACTTAATTTAAATTAAAATTCACGTAAGGCAATTAAAGCCATTTGATTTACATATTTCATTAATTGCATGTTGTAAAGTCTTGCTGCAAATTGAATTAAAGGTTTATAAAAACTCGTGCCATTTTCATATTTCCAATTGGCCCAACTATTGAACGATCGGAATCTTTTAAATGGCGTGTGATAATCGATCATTTATAAGTGTTTCTCGTGCTATTTTATAACTAATATCGTGACAGTAGTTGTTTTAGTTTGCTTTTCTAAATTTTTCTAACTTTTCCGTTTCTAAATTTTCTCAAATTAAAATTATCTGATCCTATGATTTCATGTGTTCAAAAGGTTTTTAATTAAAATTGTTAAACTTATTATGCTTAAATTACGCTTTAAGTTTTATTATATTAATCAATTAAATGGCTTATATTTAATCGACCGAACAAATTAGTAACCTTGCCGAATAATAATAGTATTTTCGCCGAATAGTAACTTTGCCGAAATAAATAGTGTTTTGACCAGATAAAAAGTTACTACGAATAATTTAGTAACTTTACCGAAAAAATGAATTTGAATATATATTGGATACTTATTCGCCCAATTGGGAGGGTAAGTAGATACCCCAGCTAACCCCCTAAGCTAACTAAGCTAGTATAAAATAATTTTAATGATTTATTTCACAAATCGAAAATTTTCGAACACTTTCGATCTTTTGTAATTTCGGAATAATAAGCAAATTATATTGAAATAATGTTACTGGAATTGTTAATAGATTTGAAAATAACCTCATCAATATTTCCTTTCCAATATAAATCATCAACAGCAAAATGTGAGTATTTTTAGAGGCAAAATTTGATTTTCGATTTTTTGTTATGTTTGCCTTACAAGAGATCGAAAAAGATCGAAAGACCCTCCTCCCACTCATTTAACGCCATAGCACCACAGAAGTAGAGAGGAGGTGGAGTGTTCTTACAGTGCACAGCCAATCAACGCACATTGCATTGTTGAACAGCGATCGCACTCATTTGTCTGTGCCTGCTCGCATACAACGCTCTACGTTCACACGACCACACAACAAATCTGCCGAGCGAGTGTGTTTTGTTTACTTACTGACTCAGCTGTTGCTAAATACTGATTTATTTTGATAAAAGTGTTTGGATTTGCCTTTTGTGTATGATTAATCGGACCCAAATTCGGGACAAATTTACCAAATTTAAATTTGATCACAGTGGTCGAACAGTTCACTAGATGAGCTATCGCTGCTAGATGGTATCGACGATTTGAATAAAAATCAACTCAACTGATTTATCTCATTCATCAAACATAATCTCTCACTAATTACCTACTGCTTTTTCAATGTGTCGATATAAGCTTTATTGTGTTTTGTTTTACTTTGATGTATCAAATAAACAAAGAGCACAAATTGTTTTGAAACGAATTCGTTAATCGTCATCACCCTTGCCAACTGTAAACAGGATTTGTTTTTTCCTCCCTCAAAATGTCTTAAGAATCTCCAATTTAAAAAATAACACCAATAATAACTTTAAAATAGCTGTTTCAAACGTTTTTAAGAGCTACCACAACTTTCGATCTTTTGTCAGGTTTGGCTTACAAAAGGTCGAATTTTATAGGGTCATTATGCTAATTTTCGATCTTTTGTAATTTCGACCTTTTGTTAGTAGACGAAAAAAAGTTCTCTTTTTTTAAACAAGAGAACAAAAAAAACAAAAAAACTAATCTACCTAGGTACGGAATAAAACAAGATAAACATTTGTTACTTAAACCTTGACCTGTTATCACTTTGAACCTATCCTAACCAAGTCCTGCCACATTCCACTAAAACCGTCTTGACGCCTATCAAGGTCAAACTCAATGCTAGTGTGAGGGTAAATTCCTTGAGAGAATTTCATCAAAAATCACATAATACCAATGTTCCAATCACGTTTGTTAAAAGGTTTAATTTAAAATTTACAGAAAAAGAACGGAGAATCGTTCCACATGTATACAAAATTATTTATTAGATGTTTATTACGCAGTTCTTGTGGCTGATTTTTTTTCGGATTCCAAACTTAAATAAATTTTTTGTTTATTTCCTCTCTTATTTATATTTTTGTGCATCTCTGTTTTTCTAAATAGGTGAAATTATATAATTATCAAGAGAATTAATCTTGAGCGTTGAAGTTTTAAAGCGGCATTTTAATAAAATATTCCGCAGATCAATTGCCATGTTGTTAGCTATTACGAAGTTACTTTCTATGGCTTGAGAAATTGTAAAGGTTTCTAAAAAACAAACCCGTTTTGAATTCCTATTAAATGTTTGACCAATGAGATCATATCACTCAAATCGATAACACTTATGAACTTGTTAAATGTTTATTTAATTTAATTATTTAATTTTTTATTGTCGGTTTAAAAATTTTATGATGTTATTGATATCTTAACAACCTCTAATTAAAAGGTTTGGTTAAAAATTTTATATAGTTAAATTTATTTATGTAATTTGATTTATGTTTATGAAGACTTCCATCTGTTGTTCAAAAAGGTTTTCAAACAATTAGTAATTTTTTAAACTGCCACTACGTATTAAGCCACTGCCACTGAAAGGTCCGTTTGTATTCTCATTCACAAACTGATTAATTGATCATATGAACTCATTTTCTTCAGATTAACTAAGCAATGCATGCAATTTCATTAAAAAATATTTTATAACCGCCTTAAAGGCATTGCTAGGTTATTACTAAATCATTTCCAAATGCTTGCTATGAGTTTTTAAAAATTAAAATTTGATTAATTTGAATGAATACTACATTGCTTAATTATAAAAGTTACTCATTTGTGTAAAGTAATTGAATTAGGTTACATGAATACATCCGAACAGCTAAATGGTCAGTAAAATATGTTTTATCGGATCGAACAATAAATTTGGTAATTTCTTAAATGGAGAATATTAAATTGTTGTTTGTTGTTGTTTTTCGACGTTCACAATCATAAATCATAACATATTTGAAAAAGTCCAATTTATTAAAGTTTGTCCTTTCACAAAACAAAAGGATAAAGGACATATTTTTATCAATAATTCTTTACATCTACTTTCTTTTCAATTTGATTTTTTTTGTATCCTATTGTAGAAGTTTATGAGATTATTTATTCATTAGGGGGTTTAAATGAAAATAATTATGTTTCCTGTGGAGTGACATTTTCCCAATAAAGGTTTCATAAAAATATTTCTTTATTTTAATTTGTTTACTTAATTTAATAATTCGTTTATAAATTGTCCAAAATTATCAAAATACACAATGAAAAATTGTTTAGAGAAATCTATTTTACTTTATTTTTAATTGAAATGGTCAATTAGTATGTAATGAATAAAATGTAATGAGTAAGAAAGATACGGAGCCTCCTTTTAAATAAAAAAACGACAAAAACTACCCTACCTAGGTTTGGAATATAACAGGATCAACATTTGTTACTAAGACCTTACCCTGACCCCACCTTGAACCCACTCTAACATTGCCCACACACTCAATGGTCCTAATAAAACCATGTCTTGAGCCTAATCCAGGCTTAACTCAATGGTAGTGTCAGGGTAACGCAACTTGCGTCAACATATTCCATCAATTACCATTAAAACCCAAACAGATTCGCTATTGCTTTGTTTTTACTGTGTATTGAATTAATGGTTTTATTATATAATTATTATATATTAAATGACTGTTTCTAACGTTAAATTAAAAGTAGTTAACTTATAGCGCTGCCTTGAGTCTGTCAGAGAAAACTTTCTATTTCATTATATGCTTTAGATTACTCCACTATGTTTCAACATAACATTATTTAACTATCTCGTGTTGCTTGTCAAAGTAATAATACACCATTAAAACTTGTTTTGTAAGAAATCTTAAATCATCTTAAATCATTATGAATCAATCATTGTTACTTTTTTTAAAATCTTTGTTTGGGTTGCCTTAATTCACTCTTCGTTACACGTTTACCATCAAACTCGAATTGAAAGTTACCTTCAAATTAAACTTAAGACAGCTCTACAACACTCGATTTAGTTTAATTTATAAATATTTTTAAACAAAAAAGTTGTTCTCTCTTTCTTGCTGTTTTGGCT
Source organism: Rhizoglyphus robini (assembly GCA_023373905.1). Lineage (NCBI taxonomy): Eukaryota > Metazoa > Arthropoda > Arachnida > Sarcoptiformes > Acaridae > Rhizoglyphus > Rhizoglyphus robini. The sequence goes on from JAKIJQ010000044.1 coordinate 594,618, forward strand.
TCTAAAAAGTTTATTTTAAAAAAATTTATTTAAAATTTATTACTTCATTATTGGATCATTGAATATGGCTCTTTTAATGTTAGAAAAAAATCTTCACTAACCTCAACATATTTATTCAGTTACAAGCTTCCAACATATTTACTTTCCCAATTTTAGGAACAATTTATCAAAGCCATAGTAGGGTTCCAAACTGTTTAAACCCGCTTCTACAAAAACTGTTTATTCAAACAAATTTTCTAATCGTTCTTATCGAATTTTCTCGTTTACACGAATTTATTGTCAAAATGGTAAAGAGGCAAAATTACTCGTTTTGTGGCATCAAGTTTGTTCTTCGAGTTTATACCAGTGTATGATGTTCAATTTCGTTTCTATAAATCAACTTAAAAAAACTAAAAAATTTTATTTTCGATTTTTAAAATGGTTTATTTCAAATTTATGATTACGATCTATTTATAAGTCTTATGGCTTATGGCTTGATTTGTAATCACATATTTAACCGCGTTTTTATTTAGATCTTATATTTCGTTTAGATAATTTTATTTGTCGTTACAGGTTTTAAAAAATCTAAAATTACACAGTTTTAAAACATTTAAAAACTGAACAAATTTCCTTCTATACTGCTTTTCATCAATATCACATTTTTTGTTTCAAAATAATTAATGTTGCTTACTATTGCGTAGCCTTTAACTCTTTCCATGCCAACGTAAACTCACCTCCACAGAACGAACGGTAAGGTCTAGGGACTTGAAATTTTAGGACAGTACTCACCTCGGGTGGCTTCTTTGGGGAAAGGGTCCTATTTGTTCCAAAAGGATTCTCCAGGAAAAAGTGGCTTGTAGCCCATCGATGTCTATTTTAATCGATTCTACTCGTTATTCTGAGCATTTTGATATATCATATGTCTGGGACAATATGCTTTTTTGGACCGGATATCCTGGATTCAAAATCCTAGGTACCAGAAATATCGATTATAGATACTAATAGAATGTGCCATTCGATTCTCCTGAATTTTCTGAAAATTTTGATATAAGACATGACCATATTGGTCAATGGGAAGGCAGCGAAAATGAATTTCAAATATAAATAAAAAATAAATCCATTTTACCAGATTAGGGTACGCGGACATCGGTTGGGGTGAACGTGAATAAGATGTGATTTGAAGGGTTTGGATGTAACAAATGTGGTCAAGTGATATAACAAATTGATCGTAACAATGCAGGGAACAACATGGAGTAAACTGTTTTGGAATCCTGGACCATATTCTGGTTGAATCCTAGGTCCCAGATGGATTCAAATGCAATATCAAGCATTACGGTCATGTAATATGCCAAATTGATCATAACGATACAGGGAACAACACGGGGCAAACTGTTTTGGAATCGAGGATCCATTTCTGGTTGAATCCTAGGTCCAAATTGGACAGAGAAACAAAATCAAGCAATATAGTCATGTAAGATTAGTGATATTTCAGAAAATTTCATAGATAAATGAAGATAATATTTATTTTACAAGCTTTAACAATTGATTCCCTTACGATTAATAAATAATTTTTTTCCTCGTTTAATTCTTTTTTTAAAAGGTTAAAATTCTTTTTCAAATTACATCTGCTGTTTTTGTTGATTAATTTTGAAAGAAAATTTCATTTTTAATGCACTTACAGCGGTGAAATCAAGTTGATGCAAAGTGCTTCACATCGTTCACTCACTCACTCGTTTGCATCAATATGTTCCCTCTCACTTTGCTTAGCTTCAATTAGTCCTTTATGCTAAGACTGTGGTGTCGCTCATCGTTTCACAGATTCAAATGGTTTTGAGAATTGTCGTGCCTTTTTCTCATTTTACTTTTGCAATTGAGCATTTGTGCGTTGCTTCATTGCATTCTAGTCATGTAATATTTGTTTTAATTGTTTTTATTTCTCAAAAGTAATTCAACCTTTTTCACATTCGATATCTTAAATATTTACCTACATTCGATTTACTAAAATGAATATTTTTTATTTATCGAACAAAGATATATCAAAGTTGTCAAGATAATTGAGACGTTATCATATTGCGTCGTTTTCAAAATGGTTACTTAAAATTTATCTTACAATGTTTGTGTTTTGTCACACATTACAAATTTAACAATATGCATAAAATCGTTGTTTAATCAATTTTAGAATGAAAAATTAGAATGATTAAGCCTTTTCACTTCTACAAAAATGGTTTTCTTAAGTTTCTAATTTTATTGAATAGTTTCCTATATTCTAAAAAAATTTTAATTCAATTTAAAACAAAGCGAAACCGAAGTACTCATGATAAATATCCGTAAAATTACACAAAGAAAATAATTACAAAGTGTAATCATACAATTAAAGCTGTAATTTTTCAAGCAAAAATTAACCCAGAATAAATTACGTCGTTCTTAGATCTGCCTAATTAATGGTTAAATTATTTATAGTTGTTAAATTAAACAACCATTTCTGGTATGTTTCCGACTGCACCGAAGTAACCCACATTTTTTATATACAGAATTCTTTACATTTTCTTTAATTTTATCTAAATTTCAGTATAAAAATGGCTACTATAATTGAATTCCTTCTGGTCAGTAAATGAGGGTTTTATTCAGTTTGACAATGTCAAATTGGCATTTCAAGTAATTTTTCAATTGAATAGTTGATATTGAAAATGGATGCTTTCACATATGTTTGTAATGTAATGCTACTGTCTTTCACAATTCAGATGGAATTAATTGACCGATAACCAACTGCAATCGCTAAAGGTTAATTGACTAATTGTAACTAAATCTGTTTTCTTCTAATTAATTGTTAAGAAAACTACTTGAGCAATGTTGCATTCTAGTACGATATTGGGTCAGAAATAAATTTAAATTTTAAATTTTTTTAAATGGTTTGCATTTGTTAAAAAATAAGATTGAACTTCTATTTAATTTATATACTTTTTACGATTTATAGATTCCGGTTCGATTTTTACCAAGTTTTTTGAATACATATTAAATTGATTTACTAGTTATTGCCAAACCCCTAAATGTTTTCTTGCTTGCTTGAGGCTTGTATTAATTTCTCAATAATTTCTATTTAATTAATTCGTTGCACATTTATTTACCTTTCCATGAAAAAAAAATATAAATGTACGAACAAACATGGGATTAGGCTAATGAGATTAAAAATGTAACATTTTTTCATAGCTCTAAATGTAGCTCGGAAATGTAGTTTTAATGAAATAGTTTTTCAGCTTTTCTAAAGGTAAAATTGACTAATTATTTCGCATAATCTTTAATCAATTTGATTTTATTGCCACACTATCCACAAACTATATCTTTATTATTCATCTAACCATAAAAAAGTTTTTATTTATTTGTATCAATTCTTTAACCTTTAGCATTTATTGTTCTATTATCCTTTAAGTCATATATGTTTATAAAAAGTCATATTTTTTATAATTACGCTGGAATTCATTGGCGGTATTTGTAAAGTTCGCTGGATCAAATCTGTTGTGTTCAGTGTCAAACATTAAAAATTCAAAAATATTCATCTAATTTAGTGTTGTACATATCATTATCTGGTTGATGATTCACCTGGGGTGAGGTGAATCATCAATATAAGCGTAGATATTGAATGGGTTACTATCTATTGACGGTATTATTGAATATCAGCGGTATTTACGGTATTGTTATTATTGTCCAGTGAGTGTCCGTTGGCATATCATTGCCAAGGACTTTGGTAGAGGGGAAAATCAACCTGAACTAGCTCACTGGTTTGCAGACATGACTTTGGAATACTAATTGGGAAATAAATAACTAAAATAGGCGGTGGCTGGGCTTTTATAAATATTTTGCTGCTTTTTATTTGATTTTTCATTAATTAAGTATGAAAGGTAATAACGGAAAATTAAGCATAATTTAGACAATAATTTACAAATAAAACTGGGGGATTGACTGAGTGGAATGGACGACGGAAATGCTAAACATGAAGACGAACGACAGTCGACCGGAGACGAGCCTAGGGCTGTCCGGGAAATCAGAACGAGGTCACATCTTGAGGCATCACGGTTGAGCACCACACAAGTCAGCACAGGTCAAAACGAGCTAATGCACGAGTTGCTGGAAGATAACCACACGATAACCACACGCCATAACCACACGATTGGTTGCCAGGATCACGGCTGCTTATATCCACGCTTCTAGACATCAAAAACAAAACGTTGGCGGAAGAGGTCCATAGAAGGCGACAGACATCAGACTGGGCGTACAGCTTCGACTGGGTGAAGAGGGCGACGAGACAAACCGAATGATCGTGTACTATGTTTGTGATTAGGTAAAGGGGAAAAACAGAGAATGAAGGGGAAGAGGGACTTGCGTCAAAGAACCGGATCAAACCAGCCATTTATGACCAGAATTGATGCAAGGTTGAATGAGGCGTCCTAATATGGAGGATAAAATAGAATATTCATGATCATGTGTTTGGTAGAGAAAGTGAGATGCAACAATCATACAAACACTAAACAGTATTTGCATGCGCATCGTATTCATGTACAGGATCTAAACAGAGAGTGTAAAGGGCGTAAAGGATGACAACTTGGACACACATAGAATCACATATGCAATTCACATTAATACATTACCATCCTGGTCGACATTGAGTTGAGTAGAGGAAAGATATGAGTGAGAGAAAGGCAATCATTGAGAAGAGTGAGAGACAGGACCACTGATGCGAGTTGAGACACACACAGCGAATCGCACCAGTGTAAACCAAACACCAGTGCACACGCAGCTTTGGGTTCTATATAGCAGCGCACGCATCCAAGAGAAGAGAGAGATGTGTGACAAGGTCAGGTCATGACATGTCACCGATAACTGGAGTGTTATGAAGAATATCAAAACACATTGCAGTAGCAGATCTCACTATTTACAATACACTCAAATCACTTGATGATTCTTGATGGCTAACTGATGATTGTCTGATTCACACAAAAGCGCACACTCGCTTACTGATGATGACGATTTCTCAAGCGACTGCAGAACGTATCACGACTAGTGTACACTGTACAGGTTGAAACAACACAACTGTAGACGTAGAGTTCGCTAACTGTACATGTTCTCATTGCATTGATTTATTCAAACTTAACCTAAACAATTACGAATAAAGTAAAACATTGAAGTCCAACGGAAAGCATAAATAATCCAATTAATTAATTAATCTAATTAAATTATGAATTCGCTATTGGTAAATCTGACTATAAATTAGGAAAAACACGGAAATATTTGCATAAACTGATATATTAGGAGATTCTATTATTTATTCATTTTAATTCTCAAATAATTACTTTAATTCTTGTTGTCGTAAACTAAACTAAAATTTATAAAATGACATACATTAGCCCACTTTGCAGATTTGCAGAGTTGGCATGCCTACACGAAGCGTCAACTTGATGCTTTTCGTATATTGTTTTTTGTCATTGATATTAGTAGTAAGTTTTTGAATTTCTTCATCGATATCCACTTCGGCTTTTATAAAATTGTTCATTTCCAAAAAAAATATTTTGTATTTATAATCATAATCAACACCTAATGACTCACTTTTTATTAACCTCTTCATGGTGTCATTTTGGGCAGGGTGCCCAGGACGAACCACAATAGCTAGCGGTCTAAAAATTTAGGAGCATACTCCCCTAGAATACCGCTACTGCGGAAAATAGTCAAAAGTTCCAATTGGATCGATTTCCGGGAACCCATTTCCGGTGTGGATTTTTTAAGTGAATTTATGTTTTTGGACTATTCTAAGACATTTGGCGCATAAATAAAAAATTTTGGAGCACATGAAGTTAGAGTTCCAAAATGGAACTTCCGGTTCCCGAAATAAAATCCCATTTTTAGCTTTAGAATCGAATTCTCCGTCCTTTTTCATGAAGAATAGCATATTTTAACATTGAAATCCATAAAGTGTAAAAGAAGTAAATGGATTTCAAACTTTGTCTAATTTAGGCCGAAATTGACTATTGGATCAAACAGAAATGAAATTTTAAAATTTCTTTTAATTTACTTAGAATTAGCTGATTATAGTGTTCTTATATGCTATCCTTCATGAAAAAAGACCGAGAATCCGATTCTGAATTTAAAAATGTGATTTTTGCCCTAAAACCGGAAATTCTATTTTGGAACTACTACTTCCGGTGCACCCAGAGAATTTTAATTTGTCTTATTCGATTCTCTGTGTTGTTTTTAGTAAAAATAGCATTTTAGAACAACAAATTTCATCCACAGCCAGTTATTTAATTAGAGTTTCAAAATTACAATATCAATTTTAATTCAGTCTGTTCACTTTCCGGCCTTGTTTATTTAGCCAAAATGAGAAGTTTTTCAATTTGAGTTTATTTCGTTTAGACTTTAAGGATTTTGATATTCAAATATGCTATTCTCCATGAAAAAGGATGGAGAATCCGATTCCGAACTCAAAAATGTAATTTTGGATCAGGAACCGGAAGTTTTATTTTGGAACTTCAACTTCCGGTGGACCAAAAAAAATTATTTTTGCCCCAAAAGTCTTAGAATAGTCCAAAAACATAAAATCAGTCAAAAAATCCAGACCGGAAATCCGGGCTCCCGGATATCGATCCATTTGGAACTTTTGACAATTTTCCGCAGTAGCGGTATTCCAGGGGAGCATGCTCCTAAATTTTCAAGTCTCTAGCTATTGTGGCTCGTCCTGGGCACCCTGCCCAAAATGACACCATGAAGAGGTTAATGAACCTTAACGGGGTAAGATGAGACATACATTTCCAATTAGATTTGTTTTGTAACATTCGACTTAATTCCAATTTAATATTGTTTGTAAAAATTAATGCTTGGTCTTTTTTAAGAAATTTTCTAGTTTCTCTTCTTGCATTTAAATGGTTAAATAATTAATTTTTATTAAATAATTTTTTTACAATTTTTTTAAAATCAACTTTGCCCAAAAATCTATAATCATTATTAAAATTTATCGTTATTAATACTTTTTTAAAGCTGGCTATCCTTTTGATATCACGATTATTTTTTCATGGAATGATATTAACTACTTTGTTATTTGATGGTTAAGAAATTAAAATTACAAGTTTGAACAAATCTTAGGTTTTAGGTAGGTTAATCGCTGTGTTGAACTAGGTTTCGGTTAGGTTTAGGTTGAATTGGTGCATTTTCTCATGCTCAGACTACACACCACGAGCATCAGTTTCAATGCCAAAGGTGTTACTTATTTACGAAACCGAAACGAAACGGGACTTGTGCGAATTTCAAATTATTAAAAATCATCCTCATGCTGCATTATCATAGGTCATCCCATCATTAACCCTTAATCGCATAGCATGAGATTCGGAATCTCACCTTGATTTTTGAAAGGCTATCACTAATTATCTACAAATCAAACGCCAAAGCGCTTTTAGTTATGTGTAAAGAATATATCTAAGCATCATTTGAGTCACTTGAAATGTCCAAATTCCCAGTCGTTTGTTCCTGGAACGCCAAAAAGCAAAGTAATATCGCGTCAGCTGTACCTTCCAGCAATGCTTCTCCTCCAAAGGACCCTACGAGTGTGGCCTGTGTGTGAGTGCGTGTGTCCAGGTCTGCGGATAGAAAGAGGAGAACTGCGATGTGATAGTGCGCGCAATGAACAGTAGAAGGTGAGATTCTGAATCTCATGTTGTGCATGCCGCCTACTTTTTAAAGCTATGCTATTAAGGGTTAATCTACTTACTTACTTAAAATAAAATTATCAACTTTAATTACGTGATCAACTGTTTTTGTTTTCAATTTTGTTTACAAATTAGACAAAATTGAAAAGGTTACTCCAAGTAAAATATTAAATCCTTGTGACAATATAATACGGGTATTTCTGATTGCAAAATGGTTTTATGTGAATCGTAAAGTTTTTCACACTCTTATTTAAAGGTTAAATCGAAGAGAAAGGTACAAGAAAGTACAAAAGGTGCTCATGTTTAATATACGTTATTTAATTTTCTACCAATAATCTATATTGATTGTGCTGTTTCGTCAATTTAATTTTCAATCTCGTGCACTTTTTAAATGGGTTTTTTATAACGTTAAAAAATTTTAATCAATTATCTTTTCATCTCTTAAGGTACAATGTTTGTGTTATAAGATGTTTGAGCTTCTTGGATAAGGACAAATGTCATGTTATTATAGCAAAGTAAATTTTGCATTCATTTCCATGCTTGTTTCTAAAAATTTATAAGTTGTTGGACACGTGCTTCAAAAATGGTTTTATATATTTCTACTTATAGGCACTATAATCGTATCTATTTATTAATCTATTAAAATGTTATATTTTTAAATTCATGTTCACTGCCATATTATGTCCTGCCATAAAACAAACATATTTCTTTCGTTTGTTGTGCAATGTTCGATGGCCTCTTGCTTCGTAATACGAAGTTCGTATTGATAGTGCATTTTGTTACTGTATTTTCACTAAAATCATTTAATCAATTTAAAGTTTTATAAATTTATTTTTTTGAAAACAATAAATTATATCTAAAGGTACTTATTCGATATGTTTTTAATTTCATTTTTTAATTTGTTTTACATTTTACTAAATTAAGTTGATCATTTTATTATTAATGTGTGTCATATTTGTAATTAAATTCAACAATCCAACTCTTTTAATGACATATGTGCATGAATATTCATGGTCTCATATTCACATTCACTCATTCTCGTGTGAAGATAATCAATAACTTACAAATCACTGTTTAACTGTTTTGCGGTTAAAGTGTTTCTTTCCATAAGTTTCATGCAAACTCTTCGAAGCAGCATCAAAATCACTACTTTCCATGTATTTACACAAAATGATAGAGCAAAGTTTGAGGTTAAATTTTTTTGCAATTCACTCGGAGTTAATTTGTAATCAAAGTGATATATTCTAATTAATTCTTTGAATTAAAATTTTAATACACCTTCATTAGAATCGACCAAAGGGCTGAGAGGTTCGTTATAAATTATGATTTTGCTAAGTATCTTAGTTTTTACAAAGGTTCGTTGCATGCAATGATATGAACGATAGATTTTTGGATGCCTTTTATAATTTTTATGTTGAATTTCAATTATCATCACAAAAATTATCTTGAAATCTCTAATTTTTCCCCTCCCACCCACCCTTTTAAATGGTTATTCCAATTGTTTTAATTCATTTAAAATGTTTCCTCTTAGTTTATTTAGGTGGTTCACATTTATATTTATTTTATATTTCAATATTTATTACTGCGACTGATTTTCCATTTTATTGTTCAAAGAATAATTCAAATATTAATTCAATTTTATCTATCTTCGCCTACACTATCTCAAAATCAATATTTGAAATTTTAAATTGTCCGGTTAACGCGGTGCTTAGCTTAAAAGGTTATAAACTTAAAACTTTCTGCAATTTATGCAAAAATACATAAATATACTTATACATGAAAAAATATAGTAAATTTAATTATATTTTTCGTTGTTTTTTATAAAGGTTACTTCAAACTTCACAAACTTCTTCCTAGCACTCACCTTGTCAATCAACTGGCACTGATTTCGCAAAAACTGGCTTAATCATAAGCAGATTAACAATGCTAATAGCGGATTGAATATTAGTAGCTTCCTTAACTTTTGAGGCCAGACCAGACTGTAGTGAAAATTTTAACCAAAATGAATGAGATTTTGTGGACTTCTCTGCGAATTGCCAATAGCGCCAATTTATTTCAAATAGAAGTTTCTTTGATAACATTTACTTGACTCTTTAACATTAATATGATCTAATTAAATCTTACCCAAATAAAATAATTTTATGATTTCAAAGTAGTAAATTTCAACCAGCAGATGTCATGAGTTGCTCTGTTCCAGTATGTACCTTAAATAAAAGGAAATTTCGCATGGTCTTTTTTAACAGGTGAAAACCATTTAATTATTTCAAATAAATTTTTAATTTGTTTTTATCATTTTTTTATATGGAAATATATCATTTTAAATCATTAAATCAACATGTATTGTTTGTGTTCTTTGTCACACATTCCTTGTTATACAAATTCCTTGTTTCTTCAAGTGATTCAATTAAATATTTTATTTTTAATTAAAAAGTTTAATAATTATGTCTCATTAATACAATTTTTCAAAAATTTACTTAAGGAATAGTTATTTTGAATTCGTAAACTAAATAGTCAACTACATTTGAATTTGTCTGTTAACTAGCATATATGAAAATATATCGTCAAGATATTCACAATAATGGTTAAGTGAATTTTATAATTTTTTAAAATTAAATTAAATTTTTATAGTACATTAATATGCTTAAAGGTTTCTACAACTTGTATTAATAATGTTTTTCATAATTTTCTTTTAAAAATATATTTAATGTGTGTTTTATAATTTTTAATCAAATATGACTTTTCTGCTATATGAAACTGTAACTGAAGATAGTCAAATAAATGGTACTCGCCTTTCATTTAGGTCTTTTGAAAACAGTGTCTGTTAATGTTTTAATTCCATTGTCACACATTACACATTCTTCATTATCCATCTCATCCATCTCTTAATAAGGTTTTATTTTATATTTATTGTGAATTCTTATTATGGAATGTCGTAATGTTTGTCAAAAATAGTTTTTCATAAATATTTTTTGAGAATTTAACTCTATTCTCTATTTTATCGATTATAATTTATTTCTTCATTATATTTTTTAAAAATACGTATTTAAAACTTATTACTTCCATTTCCCATCAATCTTCAAAAAGGTAAGAGTTCTTATAAAAAAATACCTCTGTCAAAATTTGAAAGTTTTTAAGAGATTTTACTTTAGTTATTACACATATCGTAAATGTGTTTTCACGGATTTTACTGTAAGACATTGCTAAATCCTTACCTATACTCCGATATGCCAAAAATGTGGGTACTCACAATAATTGCACTTCATCACAATCGATATTCAAATATTCAATCACTTTCTCTTGACTTATCAACGAATGTTAAAAATCACTTTTTAAACAAACTAATGTCTGTTTTTATCTCGTGTGTTACCATTTTTTCAAAAAAGGTCTAACAAAAATATATGCTTTTCATGCAAATTGCGTTTAAAAACTTTAACTTTTGTGCGCATTCACATAAAGGTTATCTCTTAAAGTTTATTTTTAAAAATTTTTTAAGTTTCTAAATTCAAACAAACTATTGATTTGAATAAGAATGCTGCTCAGAGTTTTAACAGGCAAACTAGTTAAGTGAGTAAGACATTTCACATTTATAATGTTTTACATTGTCTCTTTTCAAATGGGGTTGATTTAAAACTAAAAAATTTCATTTATGGCGAATAAACTGTTTAGTTCACCAAAATATAAAACTAATTATATTTAATCAATTCTGTCAATCAAATCAATTGTTTTCGCTTTTAATTGTTTATAAGGGAAGGTATTAAAGTATTAAACACATTAAACTCTTGATAAAGTTGCACAATTCATAGAAATTATTTAATAAATAAATATTTAATGACTGTCCAATGGACAGTGTCTAGATCAATCAAACCTACACAATTTCAACTTATTATCTGCTATTTATTTCTAATTTTTTATTTATCTTCTAGCTCGAAAGTTTTTAATAAAATAGTGATTTTTGAATATAACTACAAAACAATTGACTTTTACTTGAAAAAGTCTTATTATTTTGTGAATTCCTCCAATTATGCAATTAATTGGTCGAGTTACCTTTTTGTTTGAATAATTGGTGAAATACATTTTTGTAAGGATCACTATAAAATGACCTTTCAATTACCAAATATCTTATTAATTAAATATCTTAACTATTTCATATTTCCGATCGATATCTTAACATCATAGACACTTGACCTTCATTCGCATGTACCCGTACTCAAACATCTCTAATCTATTACTTATTATTCAAACGAATTTCAACAACAAAATTATTGACATCTGATATTATCAAATGTTTCTAGGTAGTAAGTGTACTAAAGTGTTTCACATTAACAATCGCGAGACTGAAATGGTCAAATTTGACCCAAAGTTCTGTATTTTTGAAACATTATATAGGAATATAGTCAATTATGTGTTTATTTTGACAAAATCTCTTGCTGATAACGATAAATTTTGATAAGATGCAGTAAAGTCAACCGTTATGATTCCAGTAGATTTTTCATCTTTTTTCATCTGATAGCAATTATTTTATGTGTTTTACTAAATTTAATGACTGAATTAATAACTAAGGACATTTGTCTACACAAATGATGAATAATATTAAGAAAATGCAATCGAAAACCACAAATTAAAAAATAAAATGTTTAATGAATTTTTAGTAAAATTTTGACTTGTTTTACTAAATCTTATCTTATCAGTAATCTGTTTAATATTTCTACCTAAAATGTATTTAAAACTAATGTTAATGAGTCACAGAAGATATATACCACAAAAATTTGTATATCAAATAATCAAAGTTTTATTTAAATCGCTTACAAAGTTTTGGGTCAAATTTGACCATTTCAGGCTCGCGCTGTGTAAAAACCATTTTAGTCTCGCGATTGTTAAAATGTAAGAGATAACCAAAAGTTGTAAACTATCACAGGACGGTCTTTGAGAATTCTATTTAATTTCACTACAATTTTTATATTATTTCTTTTGTTATTTTAAATCATTTAAGAAAAATAGCAAATTATTATGTTTTTGGTTGGGTTAGGCTTATTAGTTTACGCTTGACTATTCCACATAATATTAATTTTTGTGGTATTATTGAAGCCAGTACAGATTTATGCTTAAAATATAGCAACCGCAGTGTCCCCAAGTTTTGTATTTAGTCCATCCATTTTAAAAGGTTAATAAATTCAAATTGTTTGCTCTTTGTTTTCACACATATTAATCAATTTTTCGATTCAAGTCATTACAATCCGATTGGGCTCTATATATTTTATTTATTAATGTTTTTAGAGTAGGATTAATATTAATATTTCAGAGTAAAATAGATTTCAAATGAGTATTTTTATAAATTGAATTGGAACTATATTTATTTCTTTATTTTGGTAAAAAATTAAAATGGTTTCCTTTGAAATTGCAACTCATCTTGCATTGCAATAATTTTTTTTAAAATCTAAAACTACAAGGTTTTTTAAGATTCTACGATTTGAACAAGAAGCGAGAATACTACAATGCATAGTTCATAGTTGACTCTGCCTATCTTGTCATATCACTTCTGAACATTTCTACTCACCTTCCTCTGTCACTTGTAAATATCACATTCTTATTGGTCTACTCTACCTCATTCGTCATTTATGTCATTCGTTATTCAGACATACATTCGATTAGTTCAATAATTAGATTGTTGTATTTTTTAAAAATTATCTTCGCTACGCATCTGGGGTTAATTAAAAAGTTATATTTTAAATTTTCTTTGTTTATATTAATAGTTACCTTCGAATAAGATTCACAGAAAATAATTATGTTGCTCTATGAGTTATTCTATAAACACAAATATTTCAATAATCTCAATTATTCAATCCTTAAACAATTTTTACGGAACAATTAGCTATTCTAAAAAGGTCATAAAATAATTACATTGAGTGAGAAGCTACTGCTAACGATTAGCCACCATTTTTTTCAATGAAATTTATTTATTGTTTAATCGTACAATGTACATTTAGACAAAAAAACGTCATTCGACTAGATACAAAACGATACAAGTGCAACATTACATTGCTTTATTGGTATCCTTTATCCTTGGTCCGCTTCGGTTTTTCTTGCTTGTTAAACTCTGAAGTAGAAGTGAGGGAGTTGGCAAACCCTCGAATCTGACTCGACCCTTACCAGCCGGGTGATCAAACCAATCGGTTTCAGGATTCTCTGATATAAGAAGGTAGAATGCTGCAAAAACAAAGATCATGTCTAGTGATTTTAATTTATTTGTTGTTGTTACGATATTTTATGATTGGTAACTTATATTCTTAACAAATTTATTAAATTTTATTCTTAATTTAAATACTAGTAATATATACTACATTACCATACAAGATTTTCTTTGAAATTACTTTTTGCAAATAGATTCCTTCAATAAATCGCTCGTTCAACAATAATCCTACTACCACACTAAGATCAATTTATACTTTTAAAGTTAACTATAAAGTCACTATTCGATGACATACGATCTGATGGCTACTTGGGCCACTCTGGCGAACTGATCGGCGACATTGACAACCTGAGGCACTGGATCTTCTCGGAGCCTCAATTCGAACGGCTAAGTCAAGAAGTTTATTGTGGACAGACTCCACGAATACCGTGACAACCCACACCGAGTAACAGCTAACCTTCGAATGTCCCAATGATTCCAACTTGGTGCATTTGACCTATGATCTCTTATCCACAATCATTCATAACCTCAGCATTGCAAATATCATCTCATATTTCAATTTCATATGTACATTTGTAATATTATTTTCATTTCCACCTTTTTTTTCTCTCATGTATTATATTGTAAATAGCATCACCAAAACCATTAATCTTTCTTAAAACCAAACTACCTCTGTAAACCTCTAACTCCAACTGTAATTCATAACACATTTTTGTAGCCTGTTCGCTGGCAGTCTAATCAATAAAGATACCCGGACGGGTTTTCCAAACAAAAAACTATAAAGTCAACTAAAAGGGAAAGCACAAATATTTTTGTACTTGTTACATATTACAAATAAAATTATTTTAATGGTTCCTAATTCAGTGAATGTTTTAAAAACTTTCTTATAACTGGTAACAAAATTACAAATGACGCTCACTGAATTATATTAAATGTAACGGAAATTAATTAAAAGTTTTTTATATAAATTAATTCAAGTTGTCTTGTATTAAATATGTTTTAAATCTTTTCAGTCTTTCAATACATTTCTCTATCCGTCATTACAAATTTGTTTTTCCATATATTAGTTTAAAAAGTGGGTATTGGGTAAGAAGTGTAAAAAATTTGATATTAACGTTTTACATGAAAATTTAAAAATCCCCCTTAGATTAATTTTAGGGGTGGTTGGAGTGTGTGTCACCGATAATTATCGGTCACTAATCGAATTAAAATAAAACTCGAATAACTCGAAAACTATTGAACACAGGGAAATGAGATAAAAGACAAAAAAGATAGTGCTAATTTTTTCTGATCGAATGGTGCAGTGTATGGGCAGGTGAAAACTAAAGAAGTACGGGTGGGTTTTAGGTTAGGTTAGGTGCCGTGTTAGAATGGGGTTTTGGTGGCCCGCTGGCAGCTTGCTGCCAGCGGTTTCGTATTATATGTTTCAAGTATTATTCATATTGTAGATTTATTGATACAAAAGCTCATCGAATCTGATTTGTTATACTATTCAAATGCATTGGTTACATGTTTGTCAGAGCGTGAGCGTAAGCGAAGGAAAGACTATACCTTGACTTTTTTGACAAATTTGTCGTCGTAACTACATTTTTTAGGCTTGCACCGATTATCTCCAAATTTTGCAGATATTCTTGGGCCAATAGAAGTGTGCAAATACTAGTTAGTTAGCTAGTTAGTAAAGTGATCTAAAAGTCATATTCGCCTTTTTGGTACCATTTTTCAAACGACCGTAACTTGAAAACTATTGATCGTAGAATACTGATTACTTCGACAATTTTGTTGTAGAATAGTAGGCATCGTTTACACTATCAGGAGGTATGAATTATCCAAGTCGGTCCAGTATAGATCCATATTACCGTACAAACCTATTGAATAACTGTATAATATTTGTGATTTCTTCATTGTTCAAGTTAATCAGTTTTTGAATAATTTAATATGTTTTTCCAAATGGTCTACACTTTTTATTTTGTATTAAAAGCTATTTTCCTGAATATTTGCAACAACTTACATTCAATATGATCATGATTATTTGATGAGGTGGGATTTTACCATGCTTTGCTAGAACATCGATTTGTTTCTTATTAAAACGGTCATATAAATCTAATAAGACCTCAGTAAATACGTATGAGCTTAAATAAATCCTACATTGATTTGTTCATGTTTATGCTTCTGTTTGTAGTATAAAAATGGCCTGCTTTATGATTCTTTAGTAAACGTTCGTATCTGCGGTTTAGAATGTATTTTTTATCAATATTTTGTTTCGTAATACATTCAAATGCATAGTATTGTTGCATATTTTCATAAAGTGTAACAATTCTCACTAATTTTACTGCATTTCATAATTTTTTAGAGATACATTCTGTGAAAAAAAGGTTGATTTGGACGCTTTGATTGTAACTGAATTTTTAGGAATGGTAACTTTTCAAAACATTTTTTCTCTACATCTTATTCTTATTTATATATTCGTAATTTAAATGGAGTTTAAAAGTTTTTTAGTTTTAGTAGACATGTCTCCTCTCTTTATCTTGTCAATTTATTATTTAAAAATCATTGTCAAGTAATCAATTAATAAAACCGAAAGTTTTATATAAGTATCTCTTGTTTCACATTTCATAATCGTTATCGAATATTTTCAAGTATATTTCCCATTCGCTTAAAAAAATATGAATGGTCATTTTTACGGATTATTAAATCGTGTTAAATTCATTGGTAAAGAAGCACTTTGATATAAGCCATTGCGTATTTCGACATGTATAAACATAAAAAAAACTTGTTTGCTAAAATATCCAAGCATAACATTTTGTATTCTGATTCAGTTGATATTTTAGCTTATCGTCAGAGGAGATGGCTGAACCGTCGATTTGAAGTTGACTTAAATTACCAATTGTGAGAGACTTCCTGGAGTTGGCACTCAGTCCTACGGAGTCGTAGAATTTGTTGGTCAAGTCGATAAGAAGTTGCAGGTCTTCGTCCGTTTCGGCCATTAACAACAGATCATCGGCATACGCGAGCGCAGCCAGTCGCCCAGATCTTAATCGAACTCCGAGTTCAGATAAATTAGCTTCCTCGAGGAGTTCATCAATCACCAGGTTGAAAAGGAAAGGGGAAAGAGGGTCACCCTGTTTGACGCCCCTCCTAATGTTGATCGTGTCACTATTCCAATTACCGATTGACAGGAAGGTCGTGCAATCTTCATACAGATTCCTGAGCAGAGCGAGACTGCTCGAATCTAAGCCTTTGTTCTGGCAAGTCGTAAAGATGGCTTCTTGACTGAGCGAATCAAATGCTTTTGATACATCGAGGGAGGCTATCTTTGCCTTCTTGTTAGTCTTGACTAAGAACTTGACAGTAGTGATGGCTTCACATACTCCGTCATAGTTCACAAATCCTTTCTGGTAAGGAGACAACTTGATTAGTCGGGACAGTTTGGTAGTCAGTGCGGCAGTGAAGCAGCGGTACATGATGCTGCTGACCGTTATGGGTCGATAGTCTGCAGGGGAAGGCGACTTCTTCTTGGGAATTAAAGTCGTCTTGGACTTGCGCCAGGCATCAGGAATCCGTCTTTTAAGCAGACAATAGTTTAGCAGGATTTGGAATTCTTTGGTCTTGTCGAGCAGGTCAAAGGATGAGATTCCATCCAGTCCGGAACTGGAATTGGTCTTTTTTGATAAAAACGAAATAATAAAACTTTCGTCGATGTAGTCAATAATAGATTTGTCTTGATTATTGTCGATTAGTTGAATTCTGCTCGGTGAGGGACATGACAAAAGTCTATTAAAGAAATTGTAGAATTCGTCGTGATCAATGGGATCCTGCTCGACTGTGCCTTTCTCAATGTGCGACATGAGACCCTTGCGATTGGTTCCCCACAACCTTTGACAAGTAGCAAATTCAGAAATTCGTGCTTGCTCTTGTTCGCTGACTTCAGGCTGTCTTCTTTTATTTCGACCTCTCCTCTTCCTCCGTTTCCTGGCTGGGTGATCGTCGGAGAATAGTTGACAGAATTGGTCTTCTAGCTCATTGACCGATCTAGAGTTGAGGATGATGTCGTACGCCAGGCTTTTGAAGTCACCGTCCGGTAAGTCAAAGACATCGGCAATAATGGATTGCTCAAGTGGAACCGAATGGAGATTATCATCTTGGGATTGTGAGTGAGGTTGAGGTTGAGGTTGAGGGACATCGTCAGACCAGTTTGACTTGAATACAGTGCAACGAATTTGATGTCCCATCGCCTTGTGGATGCTATGGAACTTGGTGGAGTGGCAAAAGTAGCAACCGAAGTTTACAACAAGGTTGTGAGTTGCGGAGAGATGCTTGGATAGCGAAGTTGCAGATCTTTGGTTGGTCCAACAAATAGGGCAAATCCACTGGCTACGACGACGCTCCATTTGGACAGGTTTAGGCTCGATTGTGACACGCCTCAAGTGGGTGCAAGTGCATAATCTTGAACACATAAATGCGCAATTCGATCGACATATAAAGTTGACTACTTCTTCTTCGAGGTTGTCCATTGGGCGGTTGAGTACGGGAGTGTTACTGGCCATAGTTGGTTCGTAGTTTTCTCCATTCGACGTACTTTTTCAACTCTGGACATCGTCGCTGATCGAAAGCCGAGTGATTGACATTTTTCCGGTTGGCACGTTTGCAGTTGAAACAACACAAAGTGTCAGACTCGCAGTTGTTGGCCTTGTGGTCCTCGAGGCTGCACTTAGAGCATATCACCTTTGGGCTTTCACTCTTCTTGGGACAGTTTTCGGCTGAGTGACCAGGACTGAGACAAGTGATGCAAATGGGCGCATCATTGTATTCCACGACATTGCATGCGTTCAAACCAGGAAGGTAGATTCGCTGACCGTTGAGCCTACTGAAAGTATCCGGTTGGACCTCGAAGACCATGTGCTTGTGTTTGTCATGTTGGATCGTTCGCAGTAGACGAGTTCCATCACCACCAATTTTGGCTTGCACAACAGATGACTCGGTTTGGCTAGGGACGAAAAGCACCTTAATACGGGGGTTGAACTCTAATTTGTCCATAACCGTTAAAGAGGGGATTTCAACTACAAACCCCCTAAAACTCTCCTCATCGGCGGTGTGGAACACTTTGGAGCCATCGTTCAGGACTTTGGATCGGACAAATTGGACGCTTTCTGGGAGATTAATATCCTTGAGCAGGTCCTCGATTTTGTTGGATTCGTCTTTGGGCTTTATTCGGACGGTTGAGAGTGGAGGCATAGAGTGTGTGTTGATGGCTTTGCTTGGTTTGGCACGTTGGGTAAAGTTTCGTCCTTTCCTGGCAACCTTGGACCATCCAGTAGTTGCGTTTGTCGTTGGACCGGTGTTTGGTCTTTTCGATGACGAAGATGACGCAGCGGTCGTGTTGGCAAAGTTCTTTTTGGGCTTTTGGGCTTTGTTGTTGTTGGTCAAGATCGTAGCTTTAGATGATGAGGTACAGGATATGGAGTTGTGGTCGTCACATGAGCAGCTCGACTTCGGTTGGTGAGATAATTGATGTATCATTCCTCGTAGGGCGACATTGTCTTTGACCAGTGCTTCGAGGGCAGACTCGATTCGGTTCAGACGAGAGGTGTTCGTTGTGATTTCACCATTGCCAGTTACAGAGTCGCGTTCTGTTTCGGACAGACTCTCATTGGGAGGTTCGGTTTGAACTTTCTCAGTGTTCATGTTGGTATCAGTAAGTTTAATTAAGACGCCACGATGATTTTGTAATACATTCAAATGCATAGTATTGTTGCATATTTTCATAAAAGTGTAACAATTCTCACTAATTTTACTGCATTTCATAATTTTTTAGAGATACATTCTGTGAAAAAAGGTTGATTTGGACGCTTTGATTGTAACTGAATTTTAGGAATGGTAACTTTTCAAAACATTTTTTCTCTACATCTTATTCTTATTTATATATTCGTAATTTAAATGGAGTTTAAAAGTTTTTTAGTTTTAGTAGACATGTCTCCTCTCTTTATCTTGTCAATTTATTATTTAAAAATCATTGTCAAGTAATCAATTAATAAAACCGAAAGTTTTATATAAGTATCTCTTGTTTCACATTTCATAATCGTTATCGAATATTTTCAAGTATATTTCCCATTCGCTTAAAAAAATATGAATGGTCATTTTTACGGATTATTAAATCGTGTTAAATTTATTGGTAAAGAAGCACTTTGATATAAGCCATTGCGTATTTCGACATGTATAAACATAAAAAAAACTTGTTTGCTAAAATATCCAAGCATAACATTTTGTATTCTGATTCAGTTTGTGTGCTAAAATGGTTTATAAATTAATATTCAATTTGGAGCAAGTCCAGAAAACTATCGTTTTGCCTTTTTGGCACTTATACGAAAGATTATTTTTTCTTATTATTATAAAATTGCTTCATTTGCACTATCCAAAACAAAGACACAACTAAATATAGTTGAAAAAAGTTGAAATGGCTCTGATTGAATTATGGGTGTATTTGAAAGGTTAAAATAAAATATCATTCTGTGTGCCGAAAAGAGCATTTGAGTATTTCGAAATTACTTCATTACTTCACCGTTGGTGTGTTTAAAACTTTCATCTTTTCTAATTCGATTCGATCTATATTAATTTTTTTCTTTATTTCACATTTATATCAATTGATCCTCTTTTATTTAAATACCAATTTAATTTTTTAGATAATTCGTTATAAAATTTTACGTATGAAACAGTTTGGCAATGTTGGAGTTGAAGTCGAGAATTAGGTTTTATTAAGTTTGTAGGTATCGCTTGTTGTACAGAGTTTATTTGGTAAACGAGTTGTACAAATGGTGTAGATGTGAATTGGTAAAGTAACGTGTGTGTGTTCGTGTATATGTACTGTTCGCTGGATGGCCAGTTCGAACGATTTGTTCGGTTCGATCACTTGTGGCTGTGGTCGGTGCCAAAGCGACCGCCGCTACAAGTTTTTATTAATCTTAGCCTATCTATAAATTAATTTTTTTAAATTTTAAAAACTTTATTTTAGTTTTGAAAAATTTTGACTTATCTCGTAGTGGTTCTTTAATGGTTTAATTTTAAAATTGAAATTATGTTAATTATATTCTATTGCATATATATATTGATATAACTTATTTTGTTTTCAATGATAATTTCTTCACTAATGGTACACTCAACTAAAAGGTAATACACGATTTTATATATTTAAAAAAAATAAATTTATTTTAATGGTTTCTAATTCAGTAGATATTTCTAATAGTGTTTTATAAATGATAACAAAATTAAATATTCAAAAATTCAAAAAATTTTCAACAAATTGTTTCTCAAAATTTTCGAATTAACGAGACTTTACAATAAAAATGAAGGTTTAAGTTGAAACTAAAAGAGAAATATGAATATTATGGAGCCTAGTTTCGTGGTCTGGTCTTAATTTAACGTCGTGTCTCAGCTTTGAAGCGTGATCTGCTCCTGTGTTGCTACGCACTCCACAATGGCCAGATATCCGTTTTAATGGTTTGATTCAAATGAAATGTTGCTAAAAGTAAGTCAGAGGGCAATAATTGTTAAGCTTATTAAACTTTTTTTAAAATTCTAAACTAAATCAATAACTGTTTTAAGAAAGCAAGGCTTGAGTATTTTTATTTATTTCGAACACAGATGAGTATGTTTATTGTTTTAATTTAAATTCGTTTTTAAGCATTCTGGTAACTTAAAAGGTTATATAATTTAATTTGTTTACTCTTTATTGTTTGAGGGGGTGCGAAGAATACTCCATAGATTTTGGCACTTTTCTCAAACTTACATGATTACTGACTCTTATCTAATGGTTAAACTGAAAGTAGTTTTCAAAATTTATTGCCGTAAGTTTAGGCACTTTTGCCGGAGTTACGTTTTAAAAAGTCAAATAAAAATTGCTAACTTCTCATTAAATTTGTTGTTCTAAAGGGTTTTCTAAAAGGTTTAACAAAAAATTATGCTTTCAATGCAAATTGCATTTTAAAATTTTAACTTTTGATTAAGACAAATGTTTTTAGCGAGACTCTTTTAGAGTCGTAAGCTTATGCTATTGCCATCGTGTCTGTCTGACCGTCTGTCCGTCTGTAAACCTTTGTCCATATTCTGAGAGAACCGTACAACCTAAAATTACCAAATTTGGCATACATACACTAGGGAGTAAATGTAATCGAATAGTCAAACCAAAACTGGGCGCCATGGATCATGACGCCCATTCTGGGGACAAATGTATTCTGAGAGAACCGTATACCCTAAAATTAGTAAATTTGGCATACATACACTAGGGCAGTGGTCTCCAACCGGGTGCCCCGAGGCACCCTTGTCTGTTCGCGGCACCCCTGGGCACCCCTCTTGGCACACCGAATAAATGAATCTTTAATTTAATGAATTATTTTGTTTTAACATTTAAAATGTTTTTTGAATTATAACAAAAGTTTTTGAGTATTTTCCCTGTTTTGTTTACGATTTAAAAAATAATTTTAATTAATCATCACGAATTCAAAATCAATTCTAAAATAATTCAGAATATTCTGTGAATATTTTTGAACATTTAATGCAAATATTAGTCCTTTTAATCTGAATATGTAGTTTATTTATAATTATCTAAAATTTCTTTATCATTTTACAACAACAACTGGTTACTACATTTATTTAATAATTATTTTCGATGTTTGTAACAAATATATATCAGGTGTTCCTAAAAGTTGTGAAAGTGGGAGGGGAGGGTGAGGAGTGAAGAGGAGGACAAGTTGACAGTGACACAGTCTAGATGGCGTTAGCGGTTATACTGTTTTGTGTGCAGTGCCGCAGCAGCACACACGCTCAACAGCCAAACAAGAAACCTACACGCTCGAGCCCATAACTCAGACCAGTATAACCGCTAACGCCATCTAGACTGTGTCACTGTCAACTTGTCCTCTTCTTCACTCCTCACCCTCCCCTCCCACTTTCACAACTTTTTAAGAACACCTGATAATAAGTTTGAGTACATTAATCTAACAAGGTTTGAAAACTTTCACTTAAAAATGTTCTAATTTGTTTTACATATATTCTTGTAAATAATTTACAGCCTGGTTTGTTGTTTTTGAAAAGTCCAATTCACAAAAAAAATCTGATAATAGGCAGGAAAATGAAAGGATTTCCAAATAAAATTTTTAAATATTTTTATTTTTAAATTTCTATTGTGTCTACAAAACTTACAAAATTTGTCAAAACATTTTTAGATTAGTACCAGAACCTCAAAACTGATTAAAGTTGGAAAATCGTTGAATTTCAAGAAATCATGTCAAATAATTAAACATGCAAATATTAAGTTTAGATTATTTGTGATGTCAAGATTGTTTCTTACAGTATTTTTAATTCTGAAATCAGTTGAACACTCAAAATTCCCAGATTCAATAGCGTTTTTAAGATTCTCAAGTTTTTATCAAAATTATTGTGCATTTGTAAATTTTGGCATAAATGTTACAAACCAAAATAAATTTTAAATTTTAAATTATTTTTTTTAGATTAAAATAGTTCAAATGTGTTTTAAATCGTATAAAAATCTGTAAGAGTTGTTTAGGAAAATAAAAATATTTATTGAACATTCATAATTACAACAAATGCAAGGGTGCCCCCGTTCAGAAAAGGTTGACGACCACTGCACTAGGGAGTATATGTAATCGAATAGTCATACCAAAACTGGGCGCCATGGATCATGACGCCCATTCTGGTGACAAATGTATTCTGAGAGAACAGTAGACCCTAAAATTACCAAATTTGGCATACATACACTAGGGAGTATATGTAATCGAATAGTCAAACTAAAACTGGGCGCCATGGATCATGACGCCCATTCTGGTGACAAATGTATTCTGAGAGAACCGTAGATCCTAAAATTACCAAATTTGGCATACATACACTAGGGAGTATATGTAATCGACAAGTCAAACCAAAAATGGGCGTCATGGATCAAGACGCCCATTCTGGTGACAAATGTATTCTGAGAGAACCGTAGATCCTAAAATTACCAAATTTGGCATACATACACTAGGGAGTATATGTAATCGAATAGTCAAACTAAAACTGGGCGCCATGGATCATGACGCCCAATTTTGGTAGCGCCAAGTTTTTAAAAAGATTTTTTGTGGTCAATACGTTAAATATGATGAGTAAATGTGTTGCGCATTTTAAATAAAAATATTGGTCCCAATACACCTCTTTAGTGATTCAAATGGATCAAATAAAGTCGTTTTAAAAGTTTCTCAGTTGTTAGTTCAAGTTTCTATTTTTTAAGAATCTCGCACTTTGCCTGGCTTGCCAGACAATCTTATTTCATCTTTCCTTTAATATAATTTAATATAATATAATGGAGATTAAGAAATCACGTGTTACATTTTTTTAATTGGTTTATTTTTTATTGTTTAGCTCATAAGCTAATTTTAATCTGTCTAATTCATAGTGAATATTATGTTTCTTGAACTGACATATGATTTCACTACAAAAGTATCCTTTTTAAGTGACAAATTTTTAGATTTCAAAAGGTGTTATTAATTTTTTGAATGCAACGAAGTGAAAAGACTTTGTACAGACGATCTTGTCGCACTATTTAGAAATGGTAATCCCATTTTTGCTAAATTTTAACATTTCATAATATAATCTTGTTAATCAAATCAAATCATATTTCATATAAAATTTTGTTTCAAAGCAAAAAAATTAAAACACAAATTTTCTGGAACGTTCTCACACACGTACCTAGGTTCATGTTTGACTTTTATTTTAACTAGCAGTACATCACACACATGGCTAATTAAACAAAACATTTAAAATTAAACATTTCTCTTGTTTTAAATTTTAAATCATTTCAAAAAAATAGCAAATTATTAGGTTTTGGTTGGGTTCGGCTTATTAGTTTACGCTTGACTATTCCACATAATCTTAATTTTCGTGGCATTATTGAAGCCAGTACAGATTTAGCTAATTCAAAACAACAATATCAATAAAATTGTTTTGAATTTTTCAATATTGTGACGTTTATTTTTTAAAAAAATTTAGTTGTATCTATTGAGTGATTAAAAGGTTAACTGTTTTTAATTTTATTGTCTAATCGAGAGCTAAGACTATCACTTGGCTTTTTTGTGGACAATAAGGCTCTGAGGTCTGATGACAGATTTTGATGAAATGCGAAAGAAATGATTAAAATGATGCAAATTTGTGAATGACGTTCCCAAAACCTTGTTAACTATACAAAAGCTATCGTTTCTGAAAAATTATATATTCTAATTCATTGTTTGAATTTAAATTTTAAAACACCATCATTAGAATTGACCTAATAGCGTCGATAGATTCGTTATAAATCATGATCATGATATTAGTTTTTACAAAGGTTACAACATAACATTCTTTTGCCTCCGACCAATCAGCTGGAGCAATGGACAAACCTGTCTATCTATCACTTCTTTGTTTTTCTATATTTTCCCTAATAAGTGATGGCCTTGCAAGAATCCCTTTTGCTACTGCTTCAACAATGATAATTTTCAATAATTTTCGGCTGACTCATTTAGTTTCAATGTTGAGTTTCAATGATCTTCACAAGAATAATCTTGACATCATTAATTGATTGATACGGATCAATTTTAAATGGTTAATTCAATTGTTTTAATTAATTAAAAATGTTTCCTCTAAGTTAATTTAGGTAGTTCACATAGCCATTTTTGTTGCGTCTGATTTTATATTTTGTTGTTTTAAGAATTATTCAATTTTTAATCCAATTTTATCAATCTTCGCCTACACTATCTCAAGATCAATATTTGAAATTTTAAATTGTATCTCAATTGATTTCGGGTTAAAATGTTAAAAATTTAAAAATTTTTCTGAAATTCACGCAAAAATACATAAATATCCTAGTATATAAAATAATTTAATAAATTTAATTTAATTATTTTTACTCTATTAGTAGTTTAATACAGGTTACTTCAAAACTTACAAACTTATTCAGAACATTCTCTTTGTCAATCAACTGGAACTGTTTTAAAATGAATTGGCTTAATCATAATTGTCTTAACATTTCTAATCGCGGATTGAATTTCAGTAGCTTCCATAGCTCTTGAGGCCAGACCAGACTGTAATGCAGTGAAAACGGAGTTTCAGCCAAAATGAATTAGATTGTGTAGACTTCTCTATACATTCGTTATGTATCTTCATTTGTGGATCCATTTTGACTAAATATATATTTTCAAAAAAAAATCGTATAGACATATTTGCTCAACAAAATACATAGTTTGCATATTTTTTTTAAATGAAATTTAAACAAATTTGTGCAAAAAGGCAAGCTTTTATAATCTGTTTTTAAACATTAGTTTTAATTAAGTTTTTCAATAAAACTGCTACTCTCTTCTAGATGTGCATTCTCTACTGTCTTTTTAATCGGTTCTATGTTATTGTGTGTACAAGCTAATTTCTGATTTCAAATTTTTCACTAAGTATCTTTCATAGTCATTATTAATTGGAGGAGCGACCGAAATCACTCACGCTGAGCGAGCGAAGCGAGCGAGGTGTGAGTGATTGAGGGAGTGACGAATCGTTGCCAGAAAAAAAGGGAATTAGTGCAAATCTTGTGCGCAAGCAAACGCCGAAACTACTGTATGGATCGGTCTGAAAATTTAACACAATGTTCGGGTGGTGGTGTAGATGTGCACTATTGATTTTGGGTCATATAGGTCAAAGGTCAAAAAAGTAGTAATTTTTTAAAAAATTCAAAATTTTGTATTGAAATGTGTAGAGACCGAGTGTCAACACAGTTTGTATGTCCTCCTGTGGCACAGCCAAGCACACACTCTTCCCGATGCGCCCGCTGTGCGCAATAGAGATGCGCAGTAGCAAGCACACCCAAATGTGAATCGGGGAGTTGGATGCGGACAATTTGAATAGAATGCACGTTTGTCCGAGTGTTTGTTTACGTTTTCCAACATATTCTGCTCCCCGATGATTTGAAACTAAACGTTAGTGGCCATTTAAGGATATTAACCAATGATTAAACCGTTAATAACCATACGACACTGAACAACGAATAATTAAGTGCAACCTCAAGGATTTTAATGATTGAAAGTTTATTGCGTATGTTAAGATGTGAAT
Organism: Rhizoglyphus robini; assembly: GCA_023373905.1. Lineage (NCBI taxonomy): Eukaryota > Metazoa > Arthropoda > Arachnida > Sarcoptiformes > Acaridae > Rhizoglyphus > Rhizoglyphus robini. The sequence goes on from JAKIJQ010000044.1 coordinate 621,579, forward strand.
TATTCAGAAAGCAATTATGAAAACACACAATTGTTGTTTATTTATTTCAAAGTTTTTTTCATTTTTCCATCAAAAAAATTATTTTGCCCTTCTTTACAAATTTGGTGGATCCTACACTATGGATTTGTGTGATGACAATAAAGAAAATTTGATTACAGACATTTATCCGATCAATCTGATCTTGAAGTGCTATCTCGAATATTGTTGTTAATAATTTGTTGAATGGTGGATTTGTATTTGTGACCCGAACAAATACGAGTTTAGTATTTGATTGAATTTAGTTTTTTTACTATTTGCATCATGTGATAAGATTTATTTTAGTTAAAAAAATGAATCGAAAAATGTACAAGGAGTTTATATCTAAAAATTTTAAAATGTAAAAATATGACAAATTAGATTGAAATAAAAAACATGAATTTATTCCAATAACTCCAAATATAACCCAACCCCAATTAAACAAGATTTAGGGTACATTGCCCAAAGTGAATTTAGAGAGAATCAGTTGTTGATCGATTCTTCGATGTTATTTAATATTAATAATATTCAATAATTAAAATTATATTTTTTTTAATGTATCAGAGGTAGGCAAATTACTCCATTTCCAAAACTCAAATGCCAATTGGCCATTAAAATTTCCTAATGATGCAGTACCAACATTTATGTTAAATTGGACATGTTTTAAGCATAATTTCACAATCCCACAATTAGCGCAAAAATTTCTCTGATTTTATTTCTTTTTTAACCGGATTTTTAAAATCCCATGTCAATTGGTAATTGAAGATTATGAAATTGTTTAGATAGGTAAAGATTTAGGTGTCTATTTTAAAAATGCAATGGTTATTTTGTGGCCAGAAGCAAAAAATAGTTGCCCAACTTTGTTGTGCATGAACTGATTTGCAACACCACTGATCAAACGAGAAACAAATGGTTTGCACACTCTCGCTCCGACTTTTATGCCAATGGCATTACCTATTTAGATTTACGATAGCTAAAAAGTTTCATAATGCCAGCGGCTGGTTCTATACTAGTTACTAATTACAATGCAATTTTAATTTATTTTATTCAACTTACATCTGTTTTTAAGTTAGCTGTAGTTTTAGTAGTTTTATGAAAGGGGTTTCCTTCATTAAAATACAAATCAATAAATATTATTTTAAATTCAGAAAAAATTATTTAAAAACAGATTTTAAAATTTCAGAATATGTCATCAGCATGGTTTCCAACAATTTTTTAAAATTTATCGTTTTTATCAAAATAAATATTGTTTTGATTATACTACGACTACTCGTACATTGTAAGAGTTTTATTAGGTTTTAAATTTCGTCCTTTTCTACAAAGGTTGCAACATAACATTTTATTGCTTTCAAGCATTAGCCTTGTCAAACTCTCACTAATTGGCGCTAGTTTTGCGAAAAACATGTAAACTTGTTTGATGGAACGTCTCGGTACAGGCAAGGGAAGGCAATCGACTTGATTCAGATACTTTATTTCATAGTGTCATTACATAGAAAATCATAGTACATAAATATAAAAGAAAGGTTTGCGACTCATTACTGCATAGCTCAGACTAACCACTGACAAACATTAAATAGAGAGTTGTTAGTCAGCAAATCGAACATCTCTAGTTCGGTCATCATTGCGTGGGTTAGTGTTGGCTGACACCATCCACCTTTGGTTCCAAATTTGGTCTTCGGTCTTCATAGAATGGACGAAGATTCCTAACGTTCTGTTCCGCTGAGCGATTCGGCAGGTCCACCTTGTACATGTGATCGGATATTTGTTCCAGTACTCGAACGGGTCCAATGAATAGGGGATCCAGCTTTCGACGATTCGCACCGGAGGAATTAAACACAATCACTTTGTCGCCTGGAGAATAGACCACATCTCGTCGTAGGCGGTTCAATCGATCTCGGTCATAGTCTTGAGATTTACGAGTATTGGCAATTATAATTTCTCGATATGCCACATTCGATGGTATTCCCAGTCCAAGGAGAGCTGATCTTGGAGCATACTTGGTGACGGAATGTACAGAAGTATTGTACACTTCAATAACTTTCTTGAAGATAGTGGTCCAATTCTTTCGCTGACCAGGGATAGAAGGATCATTCATAGAGGTTCTCAGCATATTAATGAGCGTTGAGTTAACTCTTTCAACAATTCCCATTGACTGTGGCGAGTTAGGTCCAGAATGTTCCAACCTTGTACCTCTTGCTGCTAGAAATCGTCTTAGAGCATCAGATCGAAGTGCCGTAAAGTTGTCCGTCATGACCAGCTGAGGAGGTCCTACTTCATTTATTTGGCTCACAAGTCGAATATATTCACTAGCTTGTTGTGAGCTTGATGGCACATACCACACGTAACGAGTCAGATGGTCGATTGCAAGGTGAATCATGGAGTGCGCTTCATTGTGATAACCTTGAAGTCCACCAACGGTATCGATTGATACTACTTGTAGTGGTTCGGTGACATCAATCGATCCAAAAGTTCCGCATTTATTCGGAGGTCTCGACTTGTTCATATTGCACAAGTTACATCTTTTAACAATCGCTTTTAATTCATCGTACATCTTTGACCATCCATGGGTGGCTCTCAGTTTTGGGTACATCTTTTCTCCACCTAAATGAGTCAGTTCGCAATGATGGTACATAACAAATTCGTTCCTCAGTTCCTCTGGGACATAAACTAGATTCTTATATTTGATAATGTCGTTTTCAACTTTACACTTCTCAGGGATCTCTTGTCTTTGAATTATCTTGGTATGCGTTGTTCTTATCTTGTGGTCAATTCTGTTTGGTATCAGCAAAGCAGCAATCAAAGGAGACGGAATTGGGTTTCTACTCAATTCATCGGCTTCTATGTTCTTTATACCAGAGATGTGACTCACAACCAGGTCATACTGAGATAGGAATAAGCTCCATCGAAATAGTCTTGTGTTCGGTTGTTTGATAGTCTTTATCCATTGAAGGCTACAGTGGTCAGTGTGGACATGAACTTTTCGACCATGGATATAGTGATGCCAATGTTTTATTGATTCGACAATGACCAAACACTCCAATTCAGTGGTGGTATAATTCTGTTGATGCTTTAGCAAGGACTGTGAAAAATAGGCAATAGGACGGAGGTCTTGTCCATCAATTCGTTGTTTCAATACGGCTCCAAGTCCTTTTGTAGAGGCATCAGTGAATAGATGAGTCTCAGCACTTGGATTGTAAATCGTCAATACAGGAGGTGATGATAATAGCTTCTTGACTTGGTCGAACACAATTTGACACTCGTCAATCCATTCAAATTGTACTTTCTTCCTTGTCAATCGGATTAAAGGTTGTAATAACTTGGTACAATTCATTATAAATTTTCTATAATAGTTCACTTTTCCCAATACTCTTCTCAGATCTTTAATATTCTTTGGTGCCGGCAAACGGGCGATAGCTTCAACATTTGAGATTAACGGGCGGATTGAATTAAAGCTTAGCGTGTGCCCAAGATAGTCAACTTTGTTCTTTGCAAACTGGCACTTGCTTCTCTTCAGCTTAATTCCTTCCTCAATTAGAGCCTTGAATATTAGTCTCAGATGACGCATATGTTCTTTAAAACTTCTCGAGAAGATGAGAATGTCATCGATGTAGTTGACAGCAAATTCAGTCAAGTTGTGCTTTATCAGTATTCGGTGTAACGCACGCTGGAATATGACGCTACCATTCTTCAGTCCAAACGGCATTACAATCCATTCAAACTTGCGTCCTAGTGCAACAAATGCCGTCTTGTGACGATCCTGAGTGGCCACCAAAATGTGGTGAAAGCCAGAGGCAACATCCAGAGTCGAGAAGTACTTGCAATCGAGTACTCGGTCAGTCAATTCCTCAATCAGTGGAAAGGGATACTTTTCTGTTTCGGTTATTTCATTTAGTCGGCGAAAGTCCACACATAATCTGGTTTTGCCTTCACCTTTCTTATTTGCTACGACAGTTGGTGCTGCATATGGCGAGTTCGACTCCACAATCAGGTTGTTCTTCTGGAGCGTCTCCAACTGTTCGGTGAGTGTCTTCCTATCAGCTTCCGATTCGCGGTATGCTCGTAAAGTAATGGGCACATTGTCTCGAAGACGAATATCGCATATCTCCTCTTTGATTCGTCCAACTTGAAAGTTATCTTTTGAGAATAATTTTGAGGAGTTGTCATCTACGAGTGTTTTCAATTCGTCTTCTTCATGATTTCTCATAAAATTGTTGGTATTATTTTCATACACAGTGACGGCGTTAATTGAAACATCGTCATTTTCGACGCATACATAGTTGATTGAAATATTCGCATTGTCAAGAACTTGAGTTAATGATAAGTCCTTGTTTTGTTGAAGGCAGAACTTCTTGATGGCATCTGTTCCAATTACACAATCATAGGGTAAAATCTTTACTACGCGCACACATTGATTCATCTTAATTAATCCGATCAGAAATGGTACATTTGACCAACCGATCACCTCTCCTTGCCTTTGATCAGAGTACGCCGCTGGAGGAAACTTGCCAGAGATCATAGTCGCACCAATTTCATTAAATTTTGATGGTGTCATAAATGTGCAATTTGCTCCAGGGTCATATAGGGCAGTTACCTCACATCCATTTGCATGAAATGTTAGGTAGATGTGAGGTGCAGGAGGTGATGGTTGCGGTGCTAGTCATAATTGATTTGGGACACTCGGGTCAGCTCGTGCTTCATCATTCTCCTCACTCTGCATGTCGTTCTCTTCGGTACTGATGGCGAAGACATTGGCTTTAGACGGGCAGGTCAGAGAGCAATGGCCAAATTTGTTGCATACTAAACAGGTGCGATGACATGGTCTGGCCATATTGTGCTTGTGCTTGCCACAGTTCAGACAAAGTTTCTTTTGCTTCATTAATGCCATTCGTCCTGAGACATTGAGTTTCAGTAAGTGAGGACAAGAATAGTTCAGATGGTCATTGGTACGACATATGTGACATTTAAAGGATCTCTGGTCATAGTCATTTTTGTCGGTGACATTCGGTTTCCACTTGTTGTAGTTGGTCACCGGGTTCTTTCTGTAGCTGTTGTTGTTCGTCTCAGTACTCTTGTATTGCTCGTTCAATTTCTGCTTCATTTGATCCATAGGGATTAAAATCATTTGTTCTTCAAGGTTCATCACTTTTCGTTGTAAATAGGCTGCCAGATTCTTCAAAGTTTGATTGTCTCGGCTATGGTTTGAATAGAAAGGTTGCGTAATGTTGTATGGCAATTTGCTATAAATTTCCGTCATCAGAGAATTTTGATGAGCTATCTCCAGGTTTGCTTGCGCCGCGACATTCACTTGAGTGGATAGCAACTCTAAATTTTGGTAGTCAAGTTCATCGCTTACTTTGTGGAGATCGTGTATTACTTGTTTGAAGTAGTTCAATACTTTGTTGGCGTGCTCATAACGATATTTCAGGTTCGCGATAAGATGATCTGTGGTACATTCAGGGTGAATGTAATAGGTTCTCAGTAGATCTTTTATCGGGTTAGGTAGAGCATCGATTAGTCTTCGCTTCTTTTCGAAAGGTGTCAAAGTCGAATTAAGTTCTATCATCGGACGGAAATACAGATAATAGAAATCATACCAACCAACAGTAGAGTCCACTAGTTTCGGTAGTTTCTCTTTAGGTAACGAAACCTTGGTTTCCTGTTGATCGATAACATATTGAGTCGTACTCGTTGGGTTGTTAGTCGTTGGTACCACAATAGATGGGTTCACAGGTAATGGTCCAGACGACATCGGTTGAAAGAAGTTTGGTTGCGAGAATGGATAGTCATTGAGATTAAGGGATCCAAAACCATTGCCATATTGAGCAGCGTTTTGATCAGATTGCTGTTGAAAGATTGGTGGTGGCATAGTATAGTTTTGATGATTCATGACTGGCTGGTATTGATGTTGCATATTACCAGTCAGCGTAGTACTTTGAGGAACACCTTGCGGCGGTTGCTGGTTATTCGAACAAGCCGGGTGAGCATACGTCGGAGTAACGAAGTTCGAAGCTTGGGCTACTGGTACTTGTTGTACGTGTACATATGGAACTTGTGACGTGTTCATTGCAGGCATCGAGTTAGAGTACATTTGCTGCTGTGGTATATTTTCAGAATAGCAGGATTCATATATGGAGGCATTATACTCCGTTTCATTAGTTGCATAGTTATCTTGACGTTCCTTGATAATAGTTCGACCTTGCAGTTGGGATTCATAGTTGAACTTTAACATCGCAAGTGAACGTAGTACTTGATCATACAAGAGGGAGTCGTCATCGTTCAGATTGAAATCAGCTATCATTGTTGGTGATGCTGTCGAGTTCTGTTTCATATTTCTTCACAGTCTTGACGATTCTTTCAGCAAAGGATAGAGAATGGTCATCATGTTCATTTGTCATATCTTGGGTCACATTAATTTTGCTTTACATCAACTTGAGCTTGTTCATCGTAGCTCTTTTGGTATCGGCCATAGTTTCAGGAGTCGTCAGAGTTGTCAGTAAGTCGGTTCAGGAGTCTTGTCTTGCGTGTAGGGAGTATCCTACTGATCTGTACACTTGTTTGATGGGACGTCTCGGTACAGGCAAGAGAAGGCAATCGACTGGATTCAGATAGTATATTTCATAGTGTCCTTACATAGAAAATCATCATAGTACATAAATATAAAAGAAAAGTTCGCGACTTGCAGAATCGACTGCATAACTCAGGCTAACCATTGACAGACATTAAATAGCAGGCTGTTAGTCAGCAAATCCGATTTGCCAAATCGAACACTTCTAATTCGGTCATCATTGCTTGGTTAATGTAGGCTGACAAACATTGTGCATCCGTAATTAATCACTCCTCTCACATATTCATATTTGCAAATTTTCTCAATGATTGCAATTTCCCTGTGTGATACCGAGACTTTATCCTAACCTTTACTATCCCTTGCTGTATTATATTTCCCTACTCTTTGTATTATATCCTAAGTCAATAATTCCTATAAGTAAAATCTTATCATAAATTAACATTTCCTCTTACTCCTCGTACTTATAACATTGAATCGTTGACTCTAAATGTATTCTTGAGGTTTTTATTTTCCATTCTTGCAGTTCTCTTTTCTAAAAAAATTTCTTTTCTTTTGTCTCCAGAGGCGGCGCGGGGGTCAGTGGCGCCCTTACCCTGATAGAGTTTGCGCCCATATACATATATGAGTCCCGGTTTTAAAATTGCATTAAGCATTGCTAAGCAAGTACTTATCTGGGACATATACATCCCATTTTACAATAGATGTCGGGCACTAGTTTCTTTTTTTTTTAGTCGTTAAGTTTGTTGTTAGTGTCCTCACAGCCTCAACAGTGTTGAGTCAACATCATGCATGATAAGTATACTTCAACAAGAAGCTTAAAGATTCGATATTAAAGTTTTACATGAAAATCGAAAAATAGCTTCCTAAGTCTAAACTTAAGAACGCCATCAAATCTCCATGATCAACATGATCAAATCTTGGACAACCTTTCTATCAGTCGATTGCGTAATTAAAGCTCCTGATAATATACCAAAATTAATGTTACTATTCATGATTTTTTGTTTAACCATCAACCAATTTTTTCTTTACTTCACATTTAAATTCACCTTCACCAATCAACATTGGAACCTTTCTTTACAAGAATAAAATGCGACCTAATATTATTCCCAATACCCAGTCATCAGCTAACAGGTTAAAACCTAATGACTTATATATATATATATATATATATATATTTGTTTGTTTGTTATCTAATATGCAAATTTATTATTAAATAATGCCAATTTTAATAATTAATAAATATTTAAATTAATTTAAATACATTTTTTTTTTGCAAAAACAGGAGTTTTTTGTCTCATATCAATTATATTGATTGCGATCAACTTTGTGGGAACCATCGCCTAGTCAAATGGTTTAATAAATTAGTCCAATATAATGCACACGTCTGATGCATGTTTGCCTTATGTTTTTGCTTCTTTCTTTTAGCTCTGTCAAATTTATACTAAAGTTAAAACTATTTTCAATTTATTTCAATTTTGACTTAATTTTTTAATTTTAATTGTTTCTTTGCGTATGAATTACCAACTGAATATCACAAATTGTGATTTAAACAAAAAATATATTTAATATAAATTGCTACAATGCGTAAAATTAGTTTATCACTTAGTCAGTTGGCTCTAATAAATGTTTTATTTAAAATAAAAAAAATTTCGACAGTACCTACTGCCACTTAAAAAAAATATTTTATATATTAATACGTGAATTCGAATAAAGAAAATATTTTTACATTTTTTCAATCTTATTTATATAGAATTATATACAGAAAATTAGGAAGTTTTCTCTACAGTTGAAGAAAGTTTTTACTATTTTTAAGCCCTAGGACCCTTTTCTTGTAATTTTCATTTTCTTGCAATTTCCAGAATAACATTTTTCCCAGTAAAGAACAGGCAAATTGCATGTAAATCATGATTTTTAAATAATTTTATTGAACGTGTGAGTTTTTATAATGGTTAAAATATGTCGTTTTTGCTTCTGAGAATCAACCTTTTCAATAATCTTATGCTCCTGTATCGCCAGCATTTTTTATTTTGTCATCAATTGCTACTAGTGGCTATGCCTGGATCGGCTTGGATAGTGTCACTATTGCTGTGTTTTTTGTAAAGGTTACTACAAGCTAAATACGTAATATAATAATATAATATAATATATACGTTAAATATGTAATATTTGTGGCCAAAATTTTACGGATATTGCTCAAAATTTGCTTTGATGTATTTTTTTTTATAGAAACTGTAATAATTTCTCTGCATATGTGTGTGTACTAATTCAATGGTAAAAATATTTTTATTGCAGCATAATATACAGTTTGAAAATTTATTAAAGTTTATTTCTCTTATATCACACTTTCTGTTTATTCACATTATTTTTTCAAATTGATTACGTTATAGACAATGTTTACAGATTCAATGACGAATAATCTTGTAAGACTTAGTGTATAATCTAGTTGGTTTTATTTATCCACAAACGAGTTCAAAAATATTTATTGAATTTATATCTTTTTCAAGTTAATATTAAGTTATATATAAGTTAACATTTTACATCAAGTTATGTTGTCTAAATTTGTTTTTATTTAAAATTTTGAAATTGAATTTTTGAGCAAACATTTTTCTGATAAAAATGTTTAACTAAAAAATATTGTTCATGCGAAGAATTTTATTTTCAATTTGATATAGTCGTTTTTTAAACATTCTACATATAATTAGGGTATGATCAATCGCATTATTTTGTTAAAAGGTTAATAAATGGATTTATAATTTATAAAACATTAATATTTTAATAACAGCGCAATTTTGGATTACCTGAGGAACAGAAAATCGAGTAGGTTTTGTCTATGCCATATGTGTGATTTATACTCAGACAGTAATTTGCAACTACACTAAATTCTACAACTAAAATAGAAAATAGAAATTTCACAGTATTGAATCAATACAGATACATCTTATCTCGCAGTAGATTGATTTATGTATACTATGTGAATGGTTTACTTTAACTGGTAACTTTACTCAATCAACTTTTTTCTTGATTTTTATTCTTAATTTACATATTCGAAATATATACGACATTACTTTACAAAATTTTCCTAAAAATTAGTTTATACTATTCATTTACAAATAATATTTTTGTTTGCTTGAAACTTGTTTATATGTCTAATTTTGAATTGGTTTGATTTTCTGTTAAGTAAAAAGGTTTTCTTAAAATGAAATGAATTGAATTTATTTCTCTCTTTAATAGATTATAAACACATTAAACGTTTATTAAATTGCAAAAGTGCAAGTTTAATTTCTAGCTAGTGCACCAACAATGAGCATCTCAATTCGATAAAACGATAAAAACGAACATCCTTTTAGCGAGACTCTGTTAGTCTGAACTGAAGAGTCGGAGCTTATGCTATTGCCATCGTGTCTGTCGGTTCGTCTTTTTGTCTGTAAACCTTTGTCCATATTCTGAGCTAATTGTATAACCCAGAATTACCAAATTTGGCATACATACACTTTGTAGCATATGTAACCGAATAGTCACACCAAAAAGTGAAGTTTAATTATGGTTTCATTTATAATTTTTTTTAATAAGGTTCCAATGCTCGAGTTTAAAACGGTTAAATTCTATAATTTGTTTAATAAAAAAAGTAGATTTTAATTAAATTGATAAGTAAAAGACTTGAAAGAGACAACAAGTTCAACAATCATCTATTTAATTTCTCAAACTTTAATAATCTCATTTTCTTGTTAGTAATTTGCTAATTAAAACAAATTATTTTTACCTCGCATCAACCAATCGAATTTGATTTATTTCAAAACAAATGAAACTTTGATTATTAAAAATGTATTGGGATTTACCGTCATGACTAAAAATGTTACAATTTTATAAAATTACTTTTATTCAGTCTCTAAGATTAAATTCAATAAAGTTTATTTTTTTCCTCCTAAAACATAATTGGGTAAATCCGTATATATAAATCAACTTTTATCTGCAAGCCTCAGCATTGCAATCAATTGTAAATTTTTGTTAAAACATTTCATCGTCGTTAGATTGGTAGACATTTGTTAGTGTTTTAATTAATTTTTTTTATTTAGCAATATTTTGTGAATGGTAGCTTTACTCAATCATTTCTTCTGTAAATTTTATTATTAATTTATATAATTATACGACATTACCATACAATTTTTCTTTTAAATTACTTTTTTGAAAATGTATTCTTTCATTAGATCACTCGCCCAACAATAATCCTATTACCACACTAAGATCGAATTATACTGTGCTATAAAATCGTTCTCAAAACCCAAATCATCAAAACAAATTTTGATTTTATCTGATTTAATATTTTTTAAATGATTTTCAAAGTCGAATTTTTTAAATAATGCTACTTGCATTTAGAAATTTTGTTCAAGAAGGTTAGTAAATTTATCATTGCAAGTTTGTGTCACTTGTGTCACACTTACTGAGCGAGTTTCTAATATGAAATCGAATTTTGCAATCACTTAATTTATATTCAATTTATATAATACAAGTCTCAATTCACTTGGCTCTAATTAATAGAAATCCGTTTTTTAAATTAAATACAAGTCCCAAAGGCAAAACTGACGTTTTGCCTTTGGGACTTGTACTCTAACAATCTATGACCTACACCTTTATTAGTATTCCATAATTTGCAAAAGGTAAAAACACAAATATTTACTTTTTTGCCTTAATTAAAATTGTGCTTATCAATGAGTTTATCAATTTAACTAATCGACAGGCAAGTTTTGTTTATTGTCCATTTGACATATTGATTAAGTTATACAGATTTGAATTGAAAGTTAGAAGTTGTTTAATTATGTTTTACTAAAAAGTATGTATTTTTATTTGAAATTTATATGAATTTAGGTTTACTTTAATCAGATTTTTTCTTAATTGATTTTTTTCATACTTATTATAATTTATAAATGTGGCGGTGGTGGGCATCACTGGTGTTCTATGTTCGATGTAAGGGAACGGTACTACTTTAGTCCGTGTTCAAGTTGCCGTTCTATTCGAGTCGACCTGTGCCTTTTGAACTTGCCTCTCCATTAAACGACCGTAACCGTTACATTCGTGTGATAATCCTTCGCTCGTGTACTCTACCAAACCGTAAATTAAATTAAATAAAAAATTATATTTCTATTTCAATTGGTGAAAAGAACAATCTTAATCATATTATTGGAGTAAGGAAACGTGAGTTCGTCGTCAATAAAGTAACAATAAGTATTTTTTATTCAAATGTTTTAACATCTTACATTATTTTTATTATTATTATTATTATTCGCTTTCCAAAACATATTTAAATTTATTTCACAATTAATATAATGTTCGCTGATTGTCCCTGTTTATCGCCGTCTCTCATCTTCATTACTGTTGACTTATATTAATTGATTGAGCAGTCAGATCTGTTAAAAAAAGGTTTGCATTTGAAAAACTATTGATAAACTCAAATTTTTATCAACATTCAATTAGATCAACAATCAAACAAGTATAATTACGAACATTTGCTTGTTGTACAGGTTTATTATTGCAAATTCGTTTAGTTTTAACAAATTATTTGTTTGGAATTCACACAATCAAAATAGACTCAAACTTAATGACACAGATTTTTTTGTGAATTGAAGTTCACATATTTGGTGTACGAAAGTTATATTCTTTAAAATATTTTTTCCTTATGTCTGCACGACCAATACGAATGTCACTTTTGTATCTATTTCAAGAAGTGAATAAAATAGACCGAAACATTTCCAGTTGCACCGTAGTTTTTCTGAAAGGTTACATTTAGTATTCAACTAAAAAGTGAAGTTTAGAAAATTTCTTTTCAATTAGCCAATCAAAATTTGTTCTAAAAATATTTTTAATAACAATTCTTAATGGAAAACATTATCTCCAAACTGTCACAGTCAACAGAATTCATGTTTCACAGTATTGTAAAATGTATTTTTTAGTCCAACTTTAACATTCTTTTTTGTATTGTATTGTATTGCATGCATTGATCACACAAAGAATAAGAAATTCTATACAATATCATGAAATGTCATTTGATTTACTTATGTTAATTTGCAGTAAATACTATTTCTAAATAAACTTTACTTTTTAATAAAACTCTACCTGCGTGATCAATGTGTGTTTCAGTTAGTCCCGATTCTTGTTGAGATATTTTTAAAAAGTTTACATATTTTCATTTTTTTCACAAATTTCACAAAATTGTTCTTAAAAGATCAAAACATCTAATATCTGAATGCAATTTCATTATGTCGAATAATTGTAAATTTATTGTAAGAAAATGTAATTTCATGTGTTGAAATAAAGGTTACTGCGAGCTAGTTTTAATTTATCTCCTATGTAGAATTAAAAACGAAATTCGTCAAAATTTATTTTTTTAATCTTTCTGATTAATATAACATCGTTTCATCGAATAAAAGGCCAATTTAAGATTCGAAAAAGGCCAAAATGGCCCTTTGGCCCCTCTTTGGGGACTACTGATTGTTAACCTCTTCGTCCGGCCATTTTAGACAGGCTGCCCAAAACGAACGACAATAGCTAGCGTTCTGATAATTTAGGAGAATACTCCCCCATAATACCACTAATGCGGAAAAATGTCAAAAGTTCCAATTGGAACAACTTCCTGGACTCCATATCTGGTTGGCGTTTTTTAAATGATTGCCGAACATCACCAAGCCTAAAAATGGTTAAACATATAAATTTCACTCATCATAATCGGAATTCAGATATTTAATTTACTTGAAAACTTTTGATCAAATCAAATATTTTTCGACATAATTTCGACTTTATTTAAACAAAACCCCCAATCGTCTGATTGAATTTTTTTTTGCATTATTATTTTTACTTACGTTAATGTTTAGAGATTTAATAACAAATAATCTTTTAAGACTTGCAAGTCTTTAAGTATTTATTTGTTCACAAACGACTGCAAAAAATATATAAAGATTTCATATCTGCTTCAAATAAATGCTTTTTTACAATTTTTCATATTCCTAAAATAGTTCTCTCTATTTTATCGACTATTTTTGTGAGAGAAGTGATGGTCCTAAGTTCACTTTACTGAAAATTCAAATTCGCTGATTTAAAAGGCTTGTGGACAGCATAGCGTCTGTACGCCTAAATGGATCGCAATCTAAAAGAAGATATTTATAAATTTATGAGTAGTATGTTTTAAAGGGTTGATTTTAAAAAAATATTGAATTTTTAAATATCTAAAGTATAACTCATAATTTTTTATTATCGTATTTTTCCCGAATGTAGCCCGCGGGCTATACACGATTTTACTTTTTAAAATGCTGTTTTCTGTAACCTTGGCTGTACAAAAAATGCGGACTATACACCGGTGCGGGCTATAATCGGGGGGCGGGCTATATTCGGGAAAAATACGGTAAATTCAATACCATATAATTTTACAGAATTTCTATAATATGTAACCTCTAACTCTACTTAATCATCATAACTCTATCATATTTTTATTTTTATTTATGTTGTTGTTAAAGAAATTTTTCAGCCTTTTCATCATTAGTCCGTTAGTATGCCCGTCATCCTACAATCCAATTAAAATGTGTTTCAAAATTCTAGTCTGGCATGCAATGAATTTTGTTTCCATCGCTGTTTAATTGACCAATTCAAAATTGTCACGAGCTTGAAAACACTATAATCTTTGTATAAGAACTTTTCATAAAGGTTACATCTTTTAATCATGTAATGCTTATACTTGTATATATCTTAGCTCGTATTGGAACTTTTTGCATCTTTAACGTTTAATAAAGTGTTTTCATCTATTTATGTTGAAAAAGACAATTTTAAAGAATGCTAGTATCGACGTAACGAGTTTTGCTAAATGGTAACTTATTCGAAGAGAACATGCTCACTTACTCACACTCAAACGAACAAAGTGAGATTCTTTTTTTGCTCAAATTTATTTACCGTATTATCTCCTGTAATAATAGTTACTTACTTGCTTGTTATCATCATATGGTTTTAACTAGGGCCCTGCAGGGGCTAAATTCAAATCCTTTGATATTATTTTGAAAGTAATGTCCCCAAAATTGAAATTCTGGGGAATGGTCGAGTGTAAGCGAAATCCATACACACCTAACCATCTAAACCTAACCTAACCCTATCCTAACCGACGCCCACACCCACCTAACCACCTAAACCTAACCTAACCCTATCCTAACCGACGCCCACACCAACCTAACCACCTAAACCTAACCTAACCCTATCCTAACCGACGCCCACACCCACCTAACCACCTAAACCTAACCTAACCCTATCCTAACCGACGCCCACACCAACCTAACCACCTAAACCTAACCTAACCCTATCCTAACCGACGCCCACACCAACCTAACCACCTAAACCCTAACCTAACCCTATCCTAACCGACGCCCACACCAACCTAACCACCTAAACCTAACCTAACCCTATCCTAACCGACGCCCACACCAACCTAACCACCTAAACCTAACCTAACCCTATCCTAACCGACGCCCACACCCACCTAACCACCTAAACCTAACCTAACCCGTTCCTCTCTATGAACAAATTTCATATTTTCATTGTTGCACTCGTTGCGGGACTCATTGTTGGACATGAGACCCAACAATGGGGCCTCAAGCTGAGACATTTTCAATCAGAGATTTGTTCGGCAGGTACACCTGAAAAACATTTTTCACAAAAACCAAGGTTGAACAGCACATCTACATGGTATTCTAAGCAATTTGGTAAAGTTTGATGCAAATCGGTTGAGAAATGTAGGAGGAGTTACATTCACAAGAATCGAAAAATGTTGTGCCTTAGTCTTCGCTTACGCTCGACAAATATTGGTTTTACCTATTCACGAATTCTTCGAATTTTGCCCTCCTACGAGCCCTTGTGTTGCGATCTCTACGTTCGGGGTTGGAGCTTTTTGATATTTGGCCACCGACTACTGCTGATCTTCGCTTGCGCCTCATCTGGTAGTGGACAGTGGCCGGGTGGATTGGTCCTGGTGTGTGCTCAGTAGAGTTATAAAGGAATCGTTGAAATTCCGAGATCTGAGCGTAAAAGGACTCCTGGTCGAAGTGTTCGAGGTTGTTGGCCATTCTGTCGAACGTCGAATACCACTTGTCAACTTCGTCTCGGAGGTAGGCTTGCTGACTCACTGTGTCTTGTGGCGTGATTGGTTCGACTGATTGAGTCCGATTCGTCCCTTGGCGTTTCCTTAAGTTGTTGGCTCGAGCTAGGTTCGCTTCGATAGGATGCGAAGTGAAGTGGGTCCTCAGCGCACGGTAACTTTGGTACACTTGCTTGCATACGTGGCACTCGACTTGGTTGTCTTCGGTTGGCGCTGCGTCGTCGTCCCGGGTTCTGTGGTGGTCGGGAGGGTCTGGGGGTGGACGGTCTTGGTAAGTGGCCACTTGGGATAGACTTGCCTGGTTCGGGTTGGTGCTTGACGGCGCCGTCACTGACTTGTGCATACGTCCGACGTGGATGCTAAGTCCGCGGTCAGAAGGAAAATTGGTCTTGCAAATGGAGCAGTTCGGCATTATAGAAAATGTAAAGAGAAATTTCGAACACAACCTCTCTCTTCGAAGGCTAGAGAGCGAATGCGAGTGAGTGAGTAAGTGAGTGAATTTGTTGTAAGTGATTAATTTATGGATTTTACAATTTGAAGTTCAAATATCGTAAATAAGTAGATTTTAGCAAAATATATCAGTTATAACGACTAAATCATAAAAAAAGTATTCAACTCTCTGTTTGTTGTTTTATTTAATAATTCGATTGATGACTAACATGCCTTGATCCCCCATTATACCATTTATTCTAAATAAACTACAAATATTGTTCTAAATGATAAATTATAGAGGATTTTCTAATTTACAAAGAGATTTTGTACTAAATTGAACCAATTTTAAACCAAACCTCTTCCAAGTTGTAAATTATGAAAGGTTTCTAAGTTAGCGAGTTAAAAAACAGAGAGGTGACTGTAGTAAGTTATGAGTTATCTTTCGTTTGGATTTAACCTTTAGATAAGCAATCTAGAAAATTTAGCTTCAAAAATTATTAACTCATTATTTACTCAATTTAAAATTACGATTAAAACGCGAAATTCAAAACATTCATACCGAAACAGCTAAGTGAAGTTGAGGACTATCATTCAGAAAATTAACAACCGGTATTTTTTTGGTGTGGACTCACCAAATTATCCCAAATTTTTATCACAGAAGTAGTGACCCAAGACTAGCTCATGGTACAGTTTTGGTTGACTTATGGTCAGGGGTACGGGTTACACAAAGGTCAAAAGTTGAAATTTTCATGAATAGCTATACGTGCACGTGCACCATGGTGATGTGGAATTTGCTTATGCTATTGAATATGTTTTTGGATTTTAATAGTGGAACAAACTAATTATTCTTTTGAAATTAATATTCAATATAAATATATATTCATAATTGTAATTTCAATATATCTAAGAATAACATAGGAAAAAATCCAATATGAACTTGTGAACATTGATGAAAGTAAATCAACATGAACTTGGTACGAATTGAAAATTCATCATTAATTTTGTTATTTGTGACTTTAATAAGGTTTATTTACTTGTTCATGTCAAATATTATACAGAAAGTTGTCGAACATTTAAATAAAAGTAGATCCAATACTTGAAAAAATAATTTAAGTACGAAATTAAATAATTTGATTAAAAATTATCACCACAAATAGCTATACGTACTTTTATGTTTTTCAACTTTTGATTTTTGTGTAACCCGTACCCCTGGACATAAGTCAACCAAAAACGACCCTAGAGCTAGTCTTGGGTCACTAGTCCTGTGATAAAAATTTGGGAGAATTTGGTGAGTCCACACCAAAAAAATACCGGTTGTAAGTTCTAAACAAGCAAATGTTCGCGATACTTCTTATTCGATTGTTGATATAATTGAATGTTCATAAAGATTTGGGTTGATCAATACTTTTTCAAATGCAAACATTTTTTTAAAAGATTTGAATTATAAATCAAATATAAGTCAACAGTAACGAAGATAAAAGACAGAGATTAAGAGTTACAATCATTGAACCAGTAAATAGCCCTGCCAACTCTGATTTGCCGGCGAGATGGGGAATCAGTATAGTACGTGATGAAAAGCAAAAATTATGACCGAGTTTGCTGTGTGACGATGGTCAGTGCATTGACAGTGAGACTGTTGGCTGCGATAACGCGCTATCTACATTGAGTGATAAGAGCAGAGGAGAAGAAAGGGCAGACAATATATTTTACGATGTCACAATTTCCAATTGGTTCCTAAGAAAACACATCCAGACAATTTCTTTGCCCCACGACCTGGTGGTTTCCCATATGAATAAGTTGGTCTTATTGCACAATTTGTCGGCTTGGAAAAATCTCCATATAATTTGTGGATGATATAGCTCAACTGACGTTCCGGTAATATCCAAAAATGAGAGGTTGAATTTTATCCTCCAATTGGTGGTCCAAAAAGATTCAAATGAGTAAGTTCAATTTACCGTAAAATCCCAAATAAGGGCCGCGGCGCTTATTGATTTTAAGTGGGTCTAGCTGCGGCGGTTATTAGAATGCGGCGCTTATTGGAAGGCGGCGGTTATTAATTTATTTCAAATCATTTTACTACTTTTTCCATAAATTTTGAGGTTTTGTTCGTTAAATTACCCTAAAATGTACCAAAAAAACAAAAATATATACAATTATTTGACATAATTGTAAAGCCTGCGGCGCTTATTGGAATGCGGCGCTTATAAATCTTAACTGCTTCTTGCTGCGGCGGTTATTAGAATGCGGCGGTTATTTGAAGGCGGCGCTTATTGGAGAATATACGGTATCTCACAAAATGTTTCAGGAGAATACGCAAAATGGCCCTTTGAATTTTGTCCTTAGATTGGTTGTTCGAGTAAGAAAATCTAATTAATTATTTAAATCTTATCGAAGGCGGGGAGGGATTAATTATAGCCGGTCTATTCAACTTAAGATAGTTTGGACTATAGTTTGCAATTGTCTGTTTTGAACAGCGGAGTTCCAATTATTAAAAATTCTTAGTATAAGAACAATAAAACTTTGTCAACTGGAATTGGAATGAAATAGAAATTCCTATGGGAAACAACTTTACCGACCAATTTTGGCATAATATCCAATGACAATATTGAATAATCTTCAACGACTTACCAAATAGAAAAAAACTCGATTTCAAAGAGAAAGTCAAATTGCTGAAATGGTGAATCTTCCTGACCACTAATTATGGGATAAATTCTATTTACTCATTAGGGGATATTTTCGTCCCACAAAAATGTTTGCTAAGATCCACTTATTCATCTGGGAAACCACCATATCTACCAATCGTGGGACATAGAAATTGATATTACGGATAATATCCTATTTTCGATTAGAACCAATCGTTAATTGTGAAATTGTAAAATATATTGTCTGCCCTTTCTTCTCCTCTGCTCTTATTACTCAAAATAGATATCGCGTTATCACTACCTGCAGTCTCACTGTCAATGCACTTTCCATCGTCACACAGCAAACGCGATCATTATTTTTGCTTTTCATCACGTACTATACTGATTCCCCATCTCGCCGGCAAATCAGAGTTGGCAGGGCTACCAGTAAACATTATATAAACTGGGAAATAAATTGAAATATGTTTTGGATTGCAAATAATAATGATAAAATAATGTAAATAGTTAAAACATTTGAATAAAAAAATATTTAAATTAAAGTTTGTTTATCGTTCAGTTATAAAATAATTACAAACTTATCAAAAATAATTTAAAGCTTAAAATTTAAAATATGCTGAAACATATATATATATATGTTTTTAATTTTTTAAACCTTTGACATATGGAACATTGTTAAAAAAGTAATTTCAGTTTGATTTACACTAATAAAAGTGTAGCTTAATACAGGTTGACTTGCCATTTTCGAGTTGAATGCTTTTAGTTAAACGTTTAATGCAGGGATGCGGAAACCGTGGAACGCGTTCCACTTGTGGACTACGAGGGTTTCTGGAGGTCCACCAAGTGGACTACCAAAAAAATACCATACCTTTTGACAAAACAAATCAATTTAATATTTCACAATTTTCTCTCGTACGTATAAACAAAATTCCATTTAATGAGTTAGTCCTTCATTTATTCATTGTCTAAATCAAGAGGTACAAAATCGAAAATGTCATCTCGAACGATCGGGTGCGGATCAAGTCTGACATTGCAATTACCACTGATAACCGAATTGAACACAACAAGCTCGACCTTATGATCCACGACCTCAAAACCAATGAGATCACGCTCATCGAGGTGGATATAACCAACAAGCGAATTTTGCCCACAACTGAAGCAATCAAGGCCCACAAATACGAGTACCTTGCCAACGAACTGAAAATGATGTTTCAACTGAAAATCAAATACCGCTAGTCATCACTTGGGATGGTCTGGTTACACCCTACTTTCGAAACTACATGAAACATCTGGGCGTTTCTGAGAAACTTCAAGCATATATCCAAACAATTGTGATTAAAAGCACCTGTGAGAGCATCGTCGCCGATGCAAAAAAAGATTTTTATTACCAAACAAATGACGACGAATTTGATAATATCTTTAATTAAATCGACTTTATGTATATAATTTTCCTTCACTAATAAAGTTTATCAATTCATTGTCTATGTAAGCAACCACTATTTTAGGTTAACCTGTTCTATCCCCGAGTTGAAACTTACAGACCAGATTGTCTTATTCTTTTGCTTACACAAGTCTTTCGGGTCACGTAGAGCATAAGCAACGAGAGAGGATAAGCAAAAAGCTGAAGATCCAAATCTATCTTAAATGAGATTCTCCCCGTTAAACCAGGATTAATTATTGCCATGTAACGGGTATACACCTGTTTCTGTATAACAATAGATAATTATTGGCAGAACTCCAGGAATCAAAGTTGCTATTTTAAGAAGAGACATTTGACGCCACCGTCAGTTTCACTGTAGTTGGCTCACAGAGATACCCAAATGTTTGTTCCTCGAATGAAGGATCGCGATAATTATCTCTACAAGTGACCTAATCGACAAAATTAGGAAATATTTCTAACCAACCAATTTTAGGATTTTTTTGGAGAGAATCTTTATTAACCCCTAGGATGTAAGCATATAAAGAGGTGTAAATTGGTACATGATGATGAGTTAGTTACATTTTGTGTAATACATAAGAAATATTATGCTAATAAAGAAAATAATTAGAATGAGAGATAAAATTTTAGAATAAATTTTACTATTTTGAAAAATCAAAGAAAATATATAAGGGTATCCCCTGCTAAAAAAAAATTTGGGGGCAAAAAATCAATGGTGGACTACCAATGGTCTTGGGATCCACTCGAGTGGAACTCGGTCCGAAAAGTTTCCTCATCTCTGATTTAAACAAAAAAACCATCATTGTAAATTATTTTTTTAGTTAAACATAGCAAAAAAGAACCTTGTAGTTCTTATAGGAGTAAGGCGCCTTTACGAGTTTGCAGATTCATTCACAGCCTCTAATACTAAGACAATCAAGTGTTATTTTTCAATCAAAGGTTTCCCCCGATCAAAGCCAGTTTTATCAAATTTATTAATTAACTCATTACTAATCTTATAATTATTGTATTCCTGATTATGAATCGATCGACATATAAATGCGATTCAGACAACTAAAATTGTAAATTTCTGGAACCATTCACTTAAAATCTCGTCGCAAATAGTTTTAATGGTTACTATTCAGTTTGTTGTAAAAAAGGTTAAATTGTTTATTGTATTCTCTTATCTCGATTAAGTTTTATTCATTATCGAAACCCTTTAATATTAATATGAATCAAATTTTAAATTTAAAAACGTCAATCAACAAGCCTGATTTGTGCATCTCTCCTTGGTCTGATCGGTTGTTGCTGTTTTTGTCTTTTCGTCTTCTTCTTTTTGGGCCTTTCGGTCTTTTGTTTTGGTCTCCGAACCAGAACCTGAGTGTTTGGAATAGATTTCTCTATTTAATCACACAACTTTATAATCCAACATATTGCAATATAATAAATCTTCATTTACCTTTCCATTGTTAGTAAAATAAAAATCAACATTATGCTTTTTTATTCAAGTTTTCTACATTTTGGAATAGCGCTTTTTAATCTGTTGTTCAAATTTGGGTTACAAATAAAACTTCATAATACTTAGCAAATATGAAAAGATTTTAAATTTGAATTTGAATTGATTTTTCTTTTGTGGAAGTTAAACGTAAAACTATTTTTACAATTTACAAATATAT
Source organism: Rhizoglyphus robini (assembly GCA_023373905.1). Taxonomy (NCBI): domain Eukaryota; kingdom Metazoa; phylum Arthropoda; class Arachnida; order Sarcoptiformes; family Acaridae; genus Rhizoglyphus; species Rhizoglyphus robini. The sequence continues at coordinate 643,447 of JAKIJQ010000044.1, forward strand.
CCTTTGAATAATTCGTAATTTTGTAAATAATCCAAAAGAGTAATCAATCAATTGCTATATAAAAACCTTAATTATCGGCTTTTCCATTGCGATCTTTAATTGTTTTAAATGGTATCAAATGATTTCGAATTGTTGGAATTCTCAATTTCTGCAAATGCCAATATATTTTCTATTTCATATTCCGCAATGAAGAAGGTAAAAACAATTTTCGACTTACTCAAGCCTTCAAACATGATTTTCATTTTTTAAATGTTGATTTATATAAACCAGTTTTATGTTTTTAAAATAATTTATTTTTTTAGCATTAGCTTTGGCATTTTTAAAGATTCAATTGATAGTTGCAGATGAATATGTTTGTACATGTACAAGTTAGTGAGTAACATTTAATTAATTTTTTTCTTGTTATTAACCAAATGTATATTCTTTCTGACCTCCAAATTGATGAATTAGGTCCATAAATTTAATTTGGGAATACAACATAATTTATAAAGTAAAACATGATGAAAGTTTTGCAGATTATCTCCAATTCAAATTGTATGTTAGTATTTTAACTTACAACCAGCATTTTTTTTTAGGAAAAAGTCAGGGATTCGCCCCAATTTTTAACCAGATAATGAGCATCCCTAGACAAGGTGCCTGACCCATTTTGGTTTGCGTATGGCCAGAGAAACTGGTTTTGTAAGTGTCAAAGTACATATCAAATGCACAAATAGCTATACTTGGTATTAATTAACGATATCTTCATTCTACGTTGTCTCAGCTCTCATCAACGAGACGATCGAAGTAGAGACTAGTGAATTTAGAAAAAAACTCCCCTAGAATATCCCAACTGATAAAAATATTCAAAAGTTTCAATTTGAACAACATCCGATGCGTTATTGTAATTATCTGGTAAATCTTAAATTCTGAACAAGTTATAAGTTTTTGGTTTTGTACATGTATTATCGTTAACTTTATTATAAGACAATCCACAAATTTACTACATTCCCGATTCAATAAAAAATAAATTTATTCAACATAATTTTTACAAAGAGAAAAATGGAAATTTTCATTGTTAAAAAATGTTTCAAAACAAGAAAGTTCACTACACCAACTGCAACGAATGAAAGCAAACAAATTACAATCATCGCATTGACAAATTTGTATCCGATTACTAAACTTGAATGCAAATGTTACAGGATTAATTATGTTTGTTGGCTTATCTATATCCAAATCACAGGAAAACCACCAAAGTTTTATAAACGAATTAAAAAGAGGCGAACTAAACTGATGATGTGCATAAGATTGAAGTTTTATAATAGTCATTCTATTGTGAAACTTTGACTTGAAATGTTCGTCAAACAAGGAGTGATCACTTATGCGTTTTATATATGTTTTTACTGTAAAAAAAATATCCGCGATCTAGTGGTTGCCTCTCTGGAGTAGTTTTTCCTGTGATGTTTCGAACTTCTACTAATTTATGTTTTGTTCCTTTTGGACGATTTTGCTTCTCAAAAAATTTCTCGTTCATGAATGGTTTCCAAGAATCGAGAATAAGAAAATTATTTTCACCTGCAAACGGTCAAAACCCGACTTCTAGGTACAATGCATACTCAACATTGGTCATTTTTCCAGATACAGTTGCTATGACATATACATTGCCGAGTTGTTGCATTAATTGATTCACTTGTTCTTGAAATGTTTTTGGTATCATATCATTTTTCTCTTTGAGAACAATAAAAAGAATCGGAGTCAGTGTTCCATCCAGTCGAATAGTTGGCATTGATGTGTACATGTGTGTGAGTGCGTCCAACTTGTCAGCTCTTGCAAATACGTCATGAGTTCCTTTGATCTCGAGTGTGCCTCTTCTGTGTGTTTCGAGACCAAAACCAGACTAATCTGTGTTCATTACAAATTTTGGTTCAAATTGTGGCAAAATGGAATTGACCTTTTGAACAAATTCTTGTTCTGCTATACGAATATTTGGCCAATTCTTAATAAGTGTCTTCGTTCTAAAATGCATTATTTTTCTGAGTCCAATGTGGTGACGTACTTTGAATTTGTAGATGTATGATGGTGAGCATTGAAAATTGTCAAATTTAATAAGTGAAGCAATTTTGAGGGCTTCTTGTTGAAGTATGTAATCACTAAAAATCATTTTTTCTGATCTTAGTTGCGTAAATTTTAAAGCTAAAATTCGATCCAAAACTGTAAGATTGTTTCGGTAAGTTGCCTCACCACGAATTGCTTGCTTCTTCAACCTGTAATAGACATTTTCTGAAATGTGTCTATTTCTGCTTAAAAGAAGCAAAATGCCATCCTGGATGATCATTTAAATCCTTTAAAATTCGTTGTTTGAGTGTTTGTCCACCCGGTTCCATTCACCAAATCAATGAAAAGTTAAAAATAAATTTAATATAATAAATACAAAATAATGACAAAAAAATATCAATAGGAAATCTATAATCACATTTGCATAAATAAGAAAGGAAATAACATATAATAATCTTAATAATGTTAAATAATAAATGATGATATAAAAAATCACATTGAAATTACTTAATACTCACAGTAAATGACTAGTTTATAGGGTCCGAACCGTGTTGAAGAATTCGCCCACAGAGTGTCCCTGGAGATTGACAACCGGCACACCGATTTTACTGTCACCATGAAACTGGTTGGCACGGTGCAACTCGACGAGGTGCAGAAGTACTACTCTCGGCCCCAGCGGAACATCCTGTCAGATTGGGTTGTGTCCATCTACGAGCACGTCATCCGCTTCATCATGACCAAACACTATGCAGTGTTTCAGCGCAAGTTCTTCGACATGGCCACCCTCGCCACCTCTTCCAAGGTGTCTCTCACTGACTTTGTCTCGGGCTTTACGTCCGCCGTGAGGATGACCGAGTATGGCCTGGCCCTGAACCTTCACCTCAAGACGTCCTGCGTGGTCGCACAGAACTTCACTCGTGTGCTCGATCTGGTCAAGGCACTTTTGCCCCACGCAGAGGAAGAACGACCGACTCGTGGCCAACTTGCTGAGGCTTCACGCTTTTTGCGTCATCTCAAGATGAGCACCAGCCACTCGAATCGGATCGTCACCTACACGATCGACTCACTGGTGGACAAGACTCCGTACGAGATGAAGTTCAAGGACAAGGACGGACGAGAGCTGTCGATTGGTGAATACTTCGCAAAGACCTACAAAATCGGGCTCGAGTATTGGCCACTGATCAAGACCACCGGACGACAGGCTCGCTACATTCCAATGGAATTGTGTACGCTAATCCCAAGCCAATTCCTGTCCGCCAGCAAAGTCTCCGCGAGAATTCAACGCGAACTCCTCTTCAAGGCCACGCACGCTCCCAGTGCGTACTTCCGTCGAGTCACTTCCGTGGCGGAATAAGTGGCAACTCTCAATCCTGAACTTCAGCAAGAATTTGGCATACAAATCGTTCCGAAGCCTACTGCCTTCAAGGGACGAGTCCTTCCGGCGCCTGAACAGTTGAACGCTGACAAGAGAAGTGGCATCTACAAGGTCAAGGCCCCGATCGTGAAATGGTCCGTCTTTTTGCTTTGAAACTTCGGTGACCAACGAAGAGCTCAAAGACTTTGTCCGCTTGATGAAGCGTTTCAGGTTGGCGGATATCCTGTTATGTAATGGTAGTATCCATTGCCGCTTTTAGGAAAATTACATTGCAATATGTCACAAACATTTTGAAGATCGTTGCTTTGTGTGTTCATTTGTTCAATGATTTTTTAAAACTCAGAAATAGGGTAAATTTTCTATGAAAATTTTTAACAATTCAAAAAATCCTTTTTGTTTTTATCTGCACAGATTTATTATCAGCAACAGCAAACCCGTGTGTCCGCATGTTTCCGATCCAGGGGAAATTCTCTACTTCACTCCAAATGCGGACAAACTCGACCCATCACCAGTTGAGATCCACATAAATGAGGAGTTGGAAAGTTATTTTCATAAGAATTTCAACGCTTCAACCGAGAAAATAACCCGTGTATAAATTTGGAAGTATAACGCCTTCTGGTGGTTCCCAAAATGGTTTGGCGCCTACCGTGAACTAGCAATCATTGAGTCGTCCAACTGGTACTGGTCTTTTGAGAGGGATGATTGTCGTGGGATTGTTCGTGTACACTGTACAGCTTGATTCAAATTTCGATTCACTCAAACACTACTATCGGGGCCAGAAGAGAACTGGTAGTGTGGTGCCACTTAAAAGTTCTGAGAAAGTCAATTTCGGTAATACGATGCAGGATATTTTTGTTTGGATTACGAAGAAGGACTATTTGAAGGATCATTTGAAACAATCAAATCATTTTGCTACGCTTCTGTATGAAACAATTGTCCGGTTAAATGAAAGGAAATTATAAAAATCTTGTTTTAATGAAATTTTATATTTAATTATTTAAAAATAAATTGGTTTTTGGGACGCATGTGCAGTCGTCTTTTCACAAAATTTGGTAAACCCCCAAATAAAAAAATCTCAATAGTAGATTTTACTTTTTACATGCTTATTTTTGCTTGAATGTTTAAAAATGGGTTTTTAATTATTTGATTTTTAATTTTTTGTTAAATATATAAGACAAAGACATAAGTCAATCCTGCAGACGGACAGACATCCTACAGTTGTCTTTGCACCAACGAGATGGCGCTGAGGAAAAACTCATGCGAAAACCTGATATTTCGTTTATTCACTAATCGATTTTTATTTTTTATTTTTATGCTTGAAACCTACACTTTGAATTTTTAAAATGTTTATTCTTTTTTTATTTTTTAAAGTAAACTTTTAGTTAAAACTTAATTAAAGTTTTTAATTGAAATTTTGTTTAAAATAATTTTGTATTGTTCATACTCATTACTTAAAGGTCTTATTAACTAGAATTTACTGCTAGCAGTATAGCTGAGCGATTTGAGATAAGTGTTGACAAACTTATGAAACGACCTTATTTGATCCATTTGGATCGATTACATTGCCATCAATTGCAATGGGACCTAATTGTATGTTGTTTGGGAAATAGTGTTGACAAACTTATGAAACGACCTTATTTGATCCATTTGGATCGATTACATTGCCATCAATTGCAATGGGACCTAATTGTATGTTGTTTGGGAAATAGTGTTGACAAACTTATGAAACGACCTTATTTGATCCATTTGGATCGATTACATTGCCATCAATTGCAATGGGACCTAATTGTATGTTGTTTGGGAAATAGTGTTGACAAACTTATGAAACGACCTTATTTGATCCATTTGGATCGATTACATTTCCATCAATTTTCATATATCACTTAAGGTTCAAATAACCACCAAACCTTAACAAACATGCATCCAATTAGTAGGACACATGCATTCGCTCAAATTACTCTATTTGTTTTTCTAAACTTTTAATTTATGATTTTGACTATTGAACTCACCCGAAAGGTTTTTTACAAGGAAACGTTTGCGCAGCAACAAATGGCTTTGTGACCTGTCACAAAGTCATTTGAGTTTCCTTGTAAAAAATAATAATAATAATAATAACACTCTCGTGTACTTTTTCTCAAATATTTTTGTGCACTACCGCCCCTGCCACCAAAACGACATCTGTGGACATCCCGCATAAAACTAAAAACCTGCGACGTTTAGTTTTAGTAAATGATTAATTTCTGGTAGAAATAAGAGTTATGTCTCAATATTAAATGGCGGAAATTTATCTATAAATCCCAAAGATTAATTTGGTGTCTCGCATATGTCAATGCTCACTATAATCAATTCTCTACAGCTTCTGAAAATTTAGGGTGATTTTCTCTATTTCCCATAGAGAATACATTAAAAACTGACATTACCTGGCCGGAAGTTACCTAAACAATCATGGATTTTCTAACAAAAACAAACTTCGGCCCACTTATTAGTAGCTGAATCTCCCGAGGCCTTGTTTGAAAAATTTAGTGAACTCTTTCTAGAGATACAGGCGTGACAAGAAATGTGACATATTCCCCCTCTGTTACAATGCTGCCGTTTTCTCCCATTGAAAAGTCGAAACGGTTTTCTCAAGTTGATGCAGAAGTGCTTCGCTACGTTCACTCACTCACTCAGTCGCTCGCTATCGCTCGCTCCTTCGTTCGTTCGTTCACTTCGCTCAGCTAATTATTTTATTTATTAAATTAAATTTTTTTAATAATTTGTTTAACTTGATTACTTTCCAGATAGTGTCGCAAATGTTTTAGCTTTTTGAAAACGTGGACTTTAAAGATTAAAAGCTTCTTTTTTCTGGCCACTAACCTGTTTTTAAATTTTTTTAAAATTTATTTATTATTAATCTTTTTTTCTTTGTATCCTCCCATTCTTCTCTTCTTCTCTAAACGGGTTCGTAGTATTTCAAAGTTTTTTTTTATTAAACTTTTAATATTTTTTCATAATGAGGTTTCTAGTTTTGTAAGTTTATAACTTAGACCTTTGTTAGTCTTTTTTATAACATTGAATTGGCATACGACTATCTTATTTCTTAAAAAAAATCTTCTAAAAATTCGCATATGAGACTGTTGAAAATTTCAAGTTTACAATTCTATGCATATAAGCGAGTTTCTTGTTTCTTTTAGAGTTGACAGAAAATGCTCAGTTTAATTTAGAAGTAGATTATTTAAAGAAAGTTGTTCGCTACCTTGCTTGTCTTGTCTCCTAAAAGGGTTTTTTTCTAAGTTTTAAAATTTTAAATTTATTACTTTGCGATTGGATCATAGATTATCTCTTTTAATTAATTAATGTTAGAAAATAAATTTACACTAACCTCAACATATTTATTCAGTTACAAGCTTTCGACATATTTATTTCCCCAATTTTAGGAACAATTTATAAAAGCCATATATATATTGTAGTATCCAAATTGACTACTGTTTAGCCCCTGTTCATATTGGATTTTATTTAAATTGTTCAATACTGTTGTTAATAAAATGGTAAAACTGTATAACATGAGAGCTTATTTCTTTAAAATTTTTTATTTAAACAAACTTTCTAATTTTTCTTATTGAATTGAGCTTTATCTCATTTATTAGCTAATGGTACAATGGCAAATTTACTCGTTTTGTGGCATGAAGTTTGTTCATCGAGTTTATACCAGTCTATGAAATGCAATTTCGTTTCAATTAGTCAAAGCAGAAAAAATCTAAGGGTTTTAGTGACATTTTTCCAATAAAATTATTTTAAACTGTTGAATTTATTTACAAAAATTTTACTTGTTTTTAAAGTTGTTTACTAAAATGTAATAACACAGATGTTTAATGTTCTTATTATTTGACTAATCGTTAATGTAATGAATGATTGTTAACCCTTTCCGAGCCCTAAATGACATGGCTCTAGCGGTCGCATTATTGGGCCTAGCGACTTGAAAATTTAGGACAGTACCCCTCAGGAGTTGGAAATTTGGGGAAGGATACTGATTTGTTCCAATTGGAACACTTAAGATAAAATATTTTTTGGCAATTGTAGCGCAGTGGACCCGCAAGACGCGGGTCTGCAGGTCCAGGGAGCATTCGGGGCGCGGGTCTGAGGGTCTTAAATAAAAAAGGGTCTGCGGGTCCGTTCATATGTGGTTCTAACTAACTATCCAACTAACTATCTAACTAACTAACTATCTAACTATCTAACTATCTAACTATCTAACTATCTAACTATCTAACTAACTATCTAACTAACTATCTATATAACTAACTAATCATTTTACTTAATATCTTGATTTACCCGCAGACCCACAATTTATGAGGCAATAAATAAACAGACACGCAGACCCACAAATCTGTGTACCCGCAGACCCGCAGGGGCGGTGGTACCCGTACTGCCCCTGGACCCGCAGACCCGCGTCATGCGGGTCCACTGCGCTACCAATGCCATGCATTTTAATCGTCGATCTGAGTAGCTAGATCGATTCTACTCGCTTAGCTGTAAATTTTGATATATAACATGCCTCAGAAAAAAATTGGATCTATTTGAATCCAGGTTCCAGAATCCATTGTTTTGTTGACAAAATTGTAAATGTATATATATCAGATTCGAATGTTTCATCTCTTCTGGCAAGACCTTTCTTAAAGGTAATATAACAATTTTCAATGTAATGTTTTGTTTTGTTTGTCATTTAGGTGCGTACCGTATCTCGTATTGCATTATCCAATCTATCTACCCAAAACTCCCGATTTTCAAACTATTTTTCAATTTCAAACCGTTTGTTGTGGTATTGAGTTCTGCTATTCTCACCCAAGTGCCTCAGTCTGCCCGTCCCAGTCTGCCAATCTTGTTTTGGCTGTGCAAATAGACCGCAGTCGTTACACAGCCGTTAGCCAGTCAGGTCAACTCAAAATTTGTGTCCTATTTTCAGTTCCTGGAACAGAACTAGGCGCCTACAGTTGGTTCTCCCTCACCAACACCATCCACTACTACCTCCTAGTGAACATTTTCATCTAAATTATCAGTCCATACGTTTTACAGAATTACTAAATTTAATATACGGAGTTTATTTATGGTAATATTATTCTTAAAACCAACTGTGTTTAACACCCCTAGGCTTTGTAAAAAGTTGATTCTCCAAAAACTCTAAAACTGTAATCATTTTATTAAAGAGCCATTTCAAAATTCATAAAAGTTTGACACATCTGAATCGGTTCTATATTTTTTAAATGGTTAAATCTTAAATTTATTTGGTTGTGAAGTGATTCGAAAAATGTTAAATATTGTGTTAACGATCTAAAATGAAATGGCAGTGGTATTAAGAGGTATACAATATACTACTCTACATGCCGTACTACATGGCCAGCGTCTATAACAATTGTCTAAAATTGACTAAAATTGACTTTGAAAAGTCTAAATAAGCGGCTTCATAATACTGACAATGTGAGTTACTTCTAGCTTTGATAAGTTTTTAAAACTGTTTATTATTAATTTTCACAAAATCATAGGATGTGAAACTGTTGAAAAATGTTGACCTTATCTTGTAATGTAATCACAAATACTTATAATAGCTTATTTTGCACTCGTATTTTTTTCAGCTCAAAATGGTTACTTTGATTTATCTAAGATGGAAATCACACATTTGACTGTCTATTTATTTATTACAAAGCATCCCATAACTTTGCATTGTAGATATTTTATATATTTTTTATACAAATTTAACCTATATCAATTGGTAAGTTTGTGTTGTATTTTTTCAAGAGTGATTCAATTTCAAGTTCCTTTGGTAAAACCAAGTTATTTGAATACAATATGAGTCACGTGGCCATAAACATCGTTTTTACAACAAACTAATATATTTATTACGATTTAAAAAGGTGAGTTTTTCTGTCTAGAATCATGATTTTATAATCTCTTTTACTTAGTCTCAACAAAATAACTAGTATAGAACCAGCCGCTGGTATTATAAAACTTTGTAGCTATCATAAATCAAAATAGGTAATGCCATTGGCATAAAAGTCGGAGCAAGAGTATGCAAAACATTTGTTAATCCTTTGACCAGTTGTGTTCCAAATCAGTTCATATTAAACAAAAATGGGCAATTTTTTCCTGTCTATGGTCACAAAATAATCATTTAGTTTTGAAAATAGATACCTAAAATTTTACAAATTAGAACAATTTCAAAATCTTCAATTGCCAATTGATCAGAAAATTACTGTTCATAAAACATTTTTTTGGCATTTGAGTTTTGAAAATTGCTGATGTGGTCAATTACCAATTGGTAGCTCATCCCTGATTTAGTAAATTAATACATGCAATTATCATTATTAAATAACATCCAAGATTCAATCAACAACAAATTATATGGCAATATACTCTAAATTGAGTTTAATTGAGATTGGTTTATATTAGGAGTTTGGGGAATATATTCGTGTTCTTAATTTCAATCTAATTTGTCATATTTTTAAATTTTAAACCGCCGTATTATAAACTCTGTACAATTTTAAAGATCAATTTCTAAACCCAAATGAATATCACATGTTCCAAAAGTAAAATGGAATAAGTTCAATTTCAAACAAATCACAAATATTTATCTCGGTTAACAAATACAAATCCACCATTCAACAATATTTGAGATGGTAAAACAGTAGAAAACCTTGAAAAAATAACCAAAAGAGTGCTTTCATGATTGTTTTCTGATTATTCAAAAGCTTACTAATCGCGAAAAACTTTCAGTTATTTAAAATCTTTGCAGTTTGCTTATATTCTCGATATACTGTGCCGTATAGTATCATATGATACATTTGAGTCGTTCAGAGGCAAAATAGGTCAACTCCATTTAATTTTTTAATAATTGACCTAACAATGAAAAACATTTATGTTCCTACCTTATATACTTAATTCTGACAAAATGAAGCACAATTAACATTTCTAGTTGCTAAAATATTTTTGGAGTTGACCGATTTTGCCTCTGAACGACTCATTTAGCACACCATGGCCACTAACGGATAGTGACTAACCATTGGCCAGCACCGAATATGTTGGAAGACGTAAAAAAACACTCGGACAAATCTGCATTCTATTCAAATTGTCCGCATCGAACTCACTGATTCACATTTAGGTGTATGTGCTACTGCGCATCTCTAATGCGCACAGCGAGCGCGCTCTGGAGAGTGTGTGCTTGGCTGTGCCATACAAACACACACACACTGTGTTGACACTCGGTCCCAACACATTTCAATACAAAATTTGAAAAACTACTACTCCTTTGACCTTTGACCTATATGGCCACAAAACTATACAGCACATCTAGACCACAACCAGAACACTGTGTTAAATTTTCAGACCGATCCATACAGTAGTTTCGGAGGAGCTCTGTCCACAAGAATTGCACCAATTCCTTTTTTTCTGGCAGGGAATCGTCACTCCCGAAATCACTCACACCTCGCTCGCTTCGCTCGCTCAGCGTGAGTGATTTCGGTCGCTCCTCCAATTAAAAATTTGTGATAATTTTAATAACTTTCTTACTAACATAGATTGCGACCATGTCAAATTTCCCTACAAGAATGCGAATGAATTGTATTATTGTGTAATATTGGATAGAAAAAAGTGTCCTGATTATAATCGGTCATCAAATCCTTAACCACGTCTTATCAACGCACATTGATAAGATTTCTTTTATCAGCAAAAACTTTTTTAAAACTGATCCATTCCCTGTTGTGAGTTACACACAAAATTTGTTTGTCTATTCTTTTTAATTACATTTTGGCCAAACTTTAAAACTTTTTATCTTACCATCAACGGGGCTATTGTCATAGGTAAGGCTGCTAGAGAAAATTGAAAAGTGAAATTTTAATGTGAAAGTGATTGTTCAGATAGGATGATCATCAACCATTTTAAACAGTTACTCAAACAGTTGCTAAAACGGTTACAACATTTCAATATGACCTTAACTCCACCGAACCTGGTTCAACTAAGCACAAATTTTTATATTGTTTTCACAAAAAAAGCTTACAATTAATTTCATTGCTAATATCATCAGTAAATATTTTTAAAACTCATAAACAGATTTAATCTAATTTACGTTTACAGGTATGATAAGAGAAATTTAATATTGTAAGAATTGTTATGCTCCATGTAGAATTCACATTTTATAATACCAATTTAATAATACCTGAATTAAACCAAAATTAAAGATAGAGCCGATAGGCGATAATTTAAAGGTAATATTTTATGTAAATACATTTTTATTAAAGATAAATTCATTAAAAACAATTAACTAGTCAAAGATAAACAAAGCTATTAGAATAGAATTGTTTTAAATGGTTAATGCTCAAATACTGATTTTTTAATGAAGATCATTATGTTCATAATTATTTGCGCATATTTTAATTTCTTAAAGTGTACTTTTTTCAATGAATTAAACATTTTTGTTTACTTTAAATCAACTTTTACACAACAGTCAAAAAAAAAACCTTTTGGTTTTAATAATTTAATTAACGTATGATTTTCTAACTAATACAATGTCTTTTACAAAATTAGTGTATTTTTGGATTTTGAGGGATAGATAATTCACAATATCAAGCATATGTTTTTCCGGACAGTCAATAATAGTGATATTTTAAATAGATCTGTATTAAGAAATGAGTGGAAATGTGTGTCAGTCGCACTGTGATGACTCATCGATGACTTAACTGATAAGGACGAGTGTTTCCAATACGCCCGCGCGTTATGTTTGAGTAACTTTTTGGTTCGGTTTAAATAATTCGGTTAAAAGTTTTGCATGCGCATAATAAAGGTGAACTCTGTCAATTTATTTGAATTTTTAATTATTTACTAAATATATTTATGTAAAAGTAACTTTAGAAATCCCTTTAAATCAATTGTTTTACATTTAAAATGAAGATTCTTTTCTCCATTTCTTTGCTCAAATTTTTTTTGTGATTTTTAAAAGGTTTTTATGTAAATTATATTTGTACAAAGTTGAAAGTACAGCATTTTTAAATCATTGCAAAATGTTTTGTTTCTGCGACAACAAAATCCAGTGCATGTAAAGGTAAAACACGCGTTTCACTAGTCCAAATGGAGCAAAGTAGAATATAGGAGTACATTAATTCTGAATGTTTACGAAATTCTTAATTTTATTATCTAAAAATCTTAAATGAATTTAAATAAGGATTATTTTTATTGATAAACAAATCAACGAAACACGTTATTTCAAAGGTAACGCATTAATTATTTAAATAAAATCTTTGATGCTTGAAATCTCAATGAATTTTAAAGGCGATCTTAAAAGATTTATTATTTCTGTCAACCAACCATCCATATATTTTGATAATAAATTTATTTTTGTACTATTCACATTTTAGACAAACACTCTAACTATTGGATCAGTAATTTAGAAAGTAAACTCATTTCTCATACGAGTAAAACTAGTTAAAAAGCAAATTTAGTAAAGCATTGTGGATTTATTGTTTATTGATATTTCTGTTGAATATTATACGGAAATTACTTCATCAAGAATTGTTAATGGTTTAAATTTAATCAAAACTGTCCACCAGTGCCAATCCTATATTTCCGTAACTAGTCGTCAAACTGCTTTTCAAGTATTTCATACTTCATTTGAGCTTCAATGACACATCAAAATGTTTTAATTGTTATTTAAAGTTTTTAAAAATATTCTTTTATAAATTCTTATTCTTAAAAAATGGTTTTAGCCAGTATTTTACTTTTTTAATATATTTCTTTTCTACCGACCATTTTTAAAATTTAACCAAATTAGATGCATTTCAATATAAGATCGCAACCTCTACTTGTGCAGGCATAATCTTTCATAAAGATCTAGAATATTAACAGTTTCATCAGCTCCATCATATCAACGGTAATCAATTACTTAACTGCGTCTTGTCAACGCCTTTCAATAATGAATTTTTGAACACCTACATATTTTCATTTTCAAAGTTTATAGATACTTTATTTTTTATGGCCATTGTACAAATCTATCTCAAAGAATTTTGTTATTTATGTGTCGATTTCTGAATGGCAATCCATCCGGTTCATCGGTGGAGATATGATGAGAGTACCATCCGATTAGTTTGGAACCACAGGAATGGATCCAAAACGAATGAGAATGGATTCCTTGTGATACTCAGTGAAATGATTAGCAATGTGCAGACCTGATCATCCGCAAAATAACCAAGACCATCAAACTTTGGTTAGGTAGGTGTTTTGTTTTCGCTTACACTCGATTTTCCCAATAATGCCAATTATGGGGATATTACTTTCAAAAGCTTCAAATTTAGCACACGCATGGCCCATTAGTACCTAATTTTTTAAATATCAAGTTTTTAAAGGTAATCTACTTCTAAATATTGTTTCATTTATTTACTTTGCATATTAGATTGATTGTTTGTATCATGACATTAAAAGGTATAATATGTTTTTATGAAATTTCTAAATATGAAATTAATCAATTCAAATAAATAAATTTTTTATATTATTCCCAGATTGAAAAAGCTTGAACTAAACTAAATATGTGTCCAATATAGTACTGATTGAACACTGCTTCTGAATCAAAATCAATTCAAATGCTTTTCATTTAACCGTAACCAAGCTAACTCTAAATCATTATCATGTAATGTTTGTGTCCTTTGCCACATTATCAGAAATTCATTTAAAAAAATCACCTAAATGAAATATAAAAGTCCCTTCACATACAAAGAATTGCAATTCTATGATAATGGTTATTATAAATTTTAAAGTTTTTTGTACAAGTTTTATCTATTTAATTGCTAATCATCTCTATAATCATATATATTATTATATAATAAATTTATTGCCATTGCCAGTTAAATGAAATAGAAATTATGTTTGTTTTTCTTAGCTTTTTTAATCTACTGGTTATTTTTTATTTATTTTTTATTTAGACATCTATTCTCTCCTAAATCAGACGTCTTTAATCTTTTCAGCCGTTGAATTCTAAAATTAACAAAAAATTCAATTTTATAACTAAAAAGAAATTGAATCAAATCTTTTCTTTTATGTTAAGGTAAACTAAACGATTAACAAGTGCGTTTTTATCAACGTTTGTTACAAGTTTTTAATTTAAACATATTTTTTCCTATTGGAAATGCAAACAATCTTGATCAGAGTTTAATTAATTTTAATGTCTATGCATTCTATATTTATTTGTTTCAATAGATTGGAGGTTATTATGTTTCATTTTACACTCCTCACTTCTTACGACACAAGTGAACTGAGAACTTTTTTAAAAGGTTTTCAAAAAATTTTTATGTTTTCTGGTCAGGCATTCGCACTGTCTTGAATCTAGTTCACATTCACAACAACATTTTTAGTTTTTATTCGATCTTAATTTTCTTCTTTCTTCACCCAGTTTTGGCAGTTGTTCTTAATTGACGGACCAACTTCACTTTTTAGTAAATCGCGATTCTTTTATTACCAGTCATCTTACAATCTTTATATTATCATACAAACATAGTAATTTGTTCTTTTGTTTAAATTTTTCTATAGCGTTTTTATTGGATTTTGCATAGTTGTACAGAAATAAGACAATTTTAATATTAATGGGATGGGATATTAAATTTATATTTAATCTTTACTGACATGCTTTTGATAAACTGGGTTTAATTGCGATTGTATATCAACTTGTCCAATAAATGGTAACAATTTTTTTTAAAATAATTTTAAGTGATTATTTTGATTTTTTATAAAGGTTTCAACGTATTATGTCTACTTTTGAGCATTAACCTTTTAAATCAACTCACGTTCCTGTATCGCCAGCTCTTCTTCATTCTGCATCAATTGCTCCTAGTGGCTTTACCTGAATCGTCTTGTCTAGTGCAACAGTAATCTTCGACTCAATTTTTAGTAGCCTCTTTAGCATTGAGACTCAATCCATTTTATACCTGCTGATTAATCAAACTTTGTATTTGGAAATATTATGTTTAAATCACAAACTATAATAGCATTAGTTGATTTGTTTATTCCTTCAAACTCATTATTAATGCTACAATGGCAATTTATATATTTTAAAATCAACACCTTTTCGGTGCTTTTGACAACTTTTTCCTTGGTCTCTTGCATAAAAGGTTAAAAATTAAATGTTAAAAATATATCTAATTTTTTAAAAAATATTTTGTCACTAAAAAGCAAACAATGTTCTATTAAAAAGATAGTAGTTTTACCTAGTTTTAGTAGTAACTCTACAATATTATCTACTCTTTCATTTATACTTTTTAATAATGTTTAACATTTTATTATCATATAAGACATATTTACTGTACTTTCATGATACCTAGGTGTTTTACTTCAAAAATGTTTACAAATTATCGAACTCTTAAAATTCTTTTAATTTAATATAGTAACTTTTACTTTACACACTTGCTCTGTGCTATAAGAAGTGACACCTGCATTGTCATTCGTTTAACCAGTTCTGATTCCATCGACTTTTAAAAAGGTTTAATCCTATATTTTATATTCAACATTGTGTGATTTTGTGCATCGATAAAAATTGATGAATTCAACAGTCAAACAGTTAGAAAATTATTTATTTTACCAAACACTTGAAACGGAATTTAATAAAAGGTTAAATTTTTATTAAAGTTTAAATACTTATGAATCTTATAAATTACTAATAAGTTTTAAATCCACAGTCAAATCTTTAAAATCTTTTGTTTCATTAGTCAAAAATTGACTTTTTTGCATTCTGCTCTTTTTTAAATGGTCTCACTTTATAAATCGTAAATGCCTTCACTTACAGAGAAACGTTTTTTTTCCTTGTTCTACTACTTTTTTATTTGAACATAAATATGATCAGTAATATATTGAGTACAGACATTATAGAGAAGACATTAAAATTCTAGATGTTTGTTATTCTCAGTATTGTATTGAACTTGAATTTTGCTTGAATGGTTTCTTTATCATTACTTAGCTCTCAGATTATTTATATGTCAATCCATATTTTTAGTTATGTGTCTTACGTTATATAATCCATTTAATATTTTTATTTAATAAATCAACTAACTTCTTCATTTTTTCCATTTTATAAAGCATTTAAAAAAACGCATTTAATATCATATCAAAACAGTAAATGTTTACCGGGTTTTACTAATTTTATTATAATAGGCCATACTTTAATTACGTGGTCAACTGACTGGATGGGGGTGTCCAAGGTGTGATCACGTTTTGATTACGGATATTTGAAAGGGGGGTCTAAAGTTCAGGCAAAACCAAGAATCTCTTATTATCGGATCTTTATTTATCGAAAAAATCGAAATACATGTAAATAGTTTGTTGCCATACACAACTAATCATATTATTTTTGTGCTAGTTTAAATATAACGGCTATATATATCTAATTTTTCGGCTTTTTTAGCGAGACGAAGTTCGAAAGAACGAAGTCGAAGACTAATAGTTTCACTCTGTCTGTCCGTCCGTTGCTTTCTTGCCAGAAGAAACTACACCACCCCCAGCAACCAAACTTGGCACACACACTCCACACCATGTGAAACGGTTACATTCCAAAAATCAGCATTCTAGGTTATCTGGTTGTGGAGATATTATCCAAAAAGATCTTTTTTCTGAACACGTTGGTATGCCGTAAGCAAAATATGACAACACAGGCGTAGTAACTGAGAGGCAGGGGGTAGCAGTGACCAAATTATATATCTTTTACACACATTACATTAGAGTAACGTCGTATGTGAATTATTTCAAAAGTGGGCATTTGTTTTGTTTATAAAGTTTGAAGTTAAGTTGCCTACAATCACAATTGCAAGACTCTATGCAGCCTTTAGTTCAATTATTTGACCACAAATGTAATTCATGAACACATTTTTGGAGACGAACGACCTCTAACCAATACAAAGACGGTCTTTATAACATTTTCTTGGTTATATCGATTGTTTTTGTCCCAAAGTTGCGACAATTGCCTTGTATTCAATCCGATGTATCACCTGCAGCAAGTTTCTATTTTTTCCCATTTTAAAATGACAAAGAAAACTTATTTCATGTCTTTGGATATGTCAGTTTGTAGAGAATAGAAGAAACTCAAGACATCAGGAGAGAGTTATCGTTAATTCTCCAAAACAAAGGTTATTATGAAATTCATAACTTATGATGCATTCCAGAATGAATAAATATAGATATCCTTGCACCAGATCCAAGTAGAGCCTTCCAGATCGATACAACGGTGTGTTTCGAGTGAAGATATCGATGCTCAACCGTCAGTCCATCATCTGTATTTTGAAGATCTCCCTTAATTATATCAACAGTACTGTAAGAAGACATTGTAGTGGTTGCTTGACAGTGAATAGTGCTTCTTTGGAGGAACGGTTGGTCAAATTAAATTCAATTCTTTGTAAAGTTTTCAATTCGTGGTTTGTCTTGGTGGCCAAACTGCAAGATTTATCTCTAAAGGCATGATTCTCCAGTGAGGTGATTCTTTCGTCAATAATTCTTAAAACACAACACGGTTGGTATGCTTTGCTTTGCAGAAGCATACACATGGTATTGATAGTTTTATTGTTTGTTTAAATAAAGGTTGTTACATGCAGATATTTGGCTTTGATTTTGAAACAAACATGTTGAACATTGTACAACCCAGCACACATTTTCACACTCCCACAATTGATGTACAAACAATATTCAAACGAGAAGTTGAAATATATCTTAAATTTGTGGGACTGTATAAAGTTAGTTCATTGTATAGAAATAATACTAACCAATATTTTATCATAATCAAAACTTCGTCTCGCTACTTTCCCGGCTAGCCGGAATTTTTTATTAATATTTTTCATTAGTTAAGGATGAAAGAAAAAATGGAGGAAATAAACACAATTTAGAGACATTTAAAAAACAATTATAAAAGATTCACTGAGTGGAATGGACAACAGAAATGCTAAGTATGAGGACGAGCGATAGTCTACCGGGAACGAGGTGGTTATGAAGGTGTGGGAGTCGTTTATAATCGCTTACGCTCGACTATTCCCCATAATCCCGAATTTTGGGGACATTATTGAAGCAAACAAAGTTTAATGCTTCAAATATAGCACCCGCAGGGCCCACTAGTTAAAAAATTTTATTGTTAATTGCTTTAATATATGTTAACTTTCTTCAGTGGCAAAGTGACTTGACAAAGGGATAAGTGATGAAATAAGTTTAATGATCAATTAAAAATAAACAGAAAATCAGTACACTAGAATAAACACTTCAGCTTCACAGAAAAGCTCAATCATTCCTTCTTCCTTCAGCCTTTGACCTTCTCTTTTATGGTCAATGAGCGATCAGCAAATCGAACTTCATCTTGTTAGTCGAAATAGCGGAAGTGGCTTACATATATTTTGATCCGACTTACATAACTGACCAAACTGACTCATTCATAGTTTGGTAGATATTTTATTATTGTACAAATTATTTATTTGGATGCTTTGCTTGTTTTCCAGTTTTACAAAGGTTAAAACGTAAATCTTTTCAATTGTTTTATAGGAAAGATTTTGTCAAACAACTGACGAAGTGTACTGTTCTCTCTCCCAATCTCTACTTCAACCATTTTAAATGCTTAATTTTGCCAAAATTTCTTTTTTACAAAACCAGTTTCGCCAATAAAAATTTGGGTAAACTAGTTTTGACTAAAAATTAGTTTTAACATAAGAATCACTTTTGATGGTAACATTTATATATATGTTACCGTCCAAACGCGAAATTCGTCATTCCGTGGATTGCCTAGGCAAATCAGGAGAAAAATTATAATTTTATAATTCCATCTTTTGCCTAGGCAGTCTAAGGATTGACTAGGCATTCCGCGTTTGAAAATATTCACTTTAGGCAAAAGTGGAAATATCTAATTTTTTATCTAATTTTGTTTAAGCAAACCACGGAATGACGAATTTCGCGTTTGGACGGTATATGATACCGGCAAAGTGGGAAAGTCGTCATTCCGTGCTTTGCCTAGACAAAAGACAAAATAATTTTAACTGTATGAAAAATACATCACCAATTTCTAAAAATCATTAAGTTAATTTATTATATAACTTAACAAAAATTTAAATTTGTATTAAAAGTTAGTTTTAAACATGTTTATGAGCGAAATAGTCATTTTATCGTTGTTCGTTAATTAAATTTTGACTTTTGCCTAAAATTGGAATTTTTAAAACGCGGAATGCCTAGTCATTCCTGAGACTGCCTAGGCAAAAGGCAAAAAATGAAATTTCAACAAAATTTCTTTGATTTGTCTAGGCAATCCACGGAATGACGAATTTCGCGTTTGGACGGTAACATATATATATATGCATATATATCATTTACACGGTGAATTAAACCAAGAACATTTCTGTTTTCATCCCACTCGAGTTATGTGAAACAGCTAAATTAGCTATTTTTATGTTTTCTGTCTAGTCTCATTGTTCTAAAAAGGGGGTTTTTCCAACTAAAACTAAAAAATAACTTTTTGCTTTAGTACATATATTATTATTTTCACAAAAGTCAATAAATTACTTTGAACAATATACCAATTGATTTTTTTTTATCTCAATACTTGTTTAATCACAGTTTTAATATAACGTATAATTTTAATTAAACACAAAAGTTAAAAACGCGTTTCAAGTTGAGATGTAAACCAAAAAATTTTTTATTTTCTTGGTATGCATAGCAGTCTTTCATAAAGGTAATACAATAAACTTTTACAAAATTTTAGGATTTTTTAAAAATAGATTTTTGCCTTGCAAGATGTCGATTACTTTACAAAAGGGTTTTGTCTTTTATTAAAATTTAAACCATTAAACTTAAATTCTCTGTTTAATATTATATTATACTGTTCGGCATGAAAGCTTGCTACCTTTAAAAATGGTTTTATCTCACTAATTTGGTGTAATAGAGTGCATAGGACACAAACTTTCAAGTTAAGTTATATAATAATACTCATATCCTTGTGCTGCTGGACTTTATTTTGAATTCCAATAAAATTTTGTTGTTTTTAATAAATTGCAAATACAATTTCTTCTTCTTTTAGACAAAAGATAGGGAAAAAATTGATTTGTACAAAGTGTGTAAAGTAGTAAAACCAAAGTCTACGAGCAATTGAATTTCAAACAGATATTCAAATATATACAGCAAATTTTACATTATCGATCACATTTTTCTAAGTTAAAATTTTTCTTATTCAGTTACAATTGACCTGACTTTTTTGTGTAAAATTCACTTAATCAGCTCACTTTGCATTATTCTTGTTATTTGTTCATATGGAACGAAAAATTAAATCGCAAATTACCTAGATTTTATACCGGTTAAACAACATCCTAATTTTGATCAAAGTACAAATACAGAAAAATCAATATAAGTTTTAAGGACTTTAACTTATACAATTGTATCGATAAAGCACTTAAATTTTCTAACATAAAAATTTCTAAATTTTTTATATTATATTATTGAACATAAAAATTAATTCACCAATGATTCAGCATCATAAACAGTAATCACATTTTAAAAAGCGTCCCATAAACGCTTTAAAATGTATGTTTACGTTTAAATTTTAAATTTTATATCTTTCATTAATCTTAGATGACTTGAGGATCTTTTAAACAGTTCTATTTTTGAAAATACAATTTTTGAATTGAGAAATCAATACGTTAATCTTGTGCAACCGTCTTCACTGCATCCTCTGCCATGTTGTGTTATAAAAGGTCATTTAATAACCACAAATTAACATGAAATATGATTTTAACTAATTCAAACTATTATCAGCATTATATATCTTTAAACACGTTTTTAAATCAAGCGTTCAATCATAAAATCAAATTTTCGACCAATAATAAGATCACTGATCAGGTGGTGATCAAATCTAATACTTCCCCTCAATGTGCCATGTGAACAATACGTAGAATATCATAAAATATTATGTGATTTACTAGGTTAATTTGCGGTAACTACAATTATAAAAACCCTAAATAAACTTTAAATCTGAATCAGACACACTTCCATACCCTGCATGATGTGTTTTCTGTTAATTCGTATTATTTTTTAAAAATATTAAAAGATTAAAATATTTTTATCTTATTTTAGTACAATTGTGATTGAATGTTGAAAACAATACTTTAAATTAAAATTTAGCCTGACCTAAGCTGCCAAAATTTACCTAAATTCCAAATTCAACACCTTCTAATCATCGTATTTACATTTTAAAGGTATTGCCTATATTTACCCAAACTTCTTGGCTATTTTGACGACTCAAAACATGCGTGTTGTGGCTGCCTGCCTCGTTGCCGCTCACATACACACATTAGCCTGACCTAAGCTGCCAAAATTTACCTAAATTCCAAATTCAACACCTTCTAATCATCGTATTTACATTTTAAAGGTATTGCCTATATTTACCCAAACTTCTTGGCTATTTTGACGACTCAAAACATGCGTGTTGTGGCTGCCTGCCTCGTTGCCGCTCACATACACACATTAGCCTGACCTAAGCTGCCAAAATTTACCTAAATTCCAAATTCAACACAAAGTCCTTCGGACTTTATCTTCGCTCGTAAGCACCCCACCTCACGCCCGCATGCCTTTTATCATCATCAGAAATGGCAACCAGTAAGAATTCTCCGAGGAGAAGCCTTACTTTCACACCAACACCTAAAACAAGGGCTGAACCCATCGACTGCACTTCTGCAACTGCTGCAGCCGCTCTGCTCAAGGCTGCCTTTGAAAACCTTAGCCTTAAAAGCAAAAATAGATACTTGAAAGTAGGAGAACTTGAGACACTCCTTAGCCAAATCTCGTCAGTTTCAAAGTTTCTTTCTTCACTGTCAGATAGCTCACTTATACCCTGTACAGCGAGTAGCTCAGCACAGACAGAACCAACTCTCCACACAGAGCCGCCCATCTCGAGTTCTCGACAATCTACACGTCCAAAACCTAAGAACAAAGCTTCCACCCATAAGAAACAACCTGGCCACAAAGTAAAGAAAGGAGTTGTTGTGTCAGTTGTACTATCTGAAGATTCCCATAAAACCTGGGATAAAGTGGAAAGCACTGAACTGAGGGTGAAACCAATTAACAAGTGGCCATCCCAACAAGGTCGTGTGTCTCTTCTGGTGCAGACAGTTCCCCTTGCGCTAGAACTGAAAAAGGAACTTTTGGAAAAGGGTTTCGAGGTTAAACTCCCGAAGAAGTTCTTCCCACGCCTCAAGATCAACGCCGTCCCGATTAACTTGGACATTGAAGTTGTAAAAGCTGAGATTGGTGACTGCACGTTGATTGGAGTTGAGAAGAACGGCAAGGACCACAAGAATCTGATCCTTAGCACTCACCCTTCAGTCTTTTGGAAACACAAAGACACCAAGATCAAACTTGCAGACAACACTCACTGCATTTGCCGAGAATCGTTGGATATCCCTCAGTGCGGACACTGTTGCATTCTGGGTCACACCACAACCAAGTGTCCTGACAGACTTGAATCTAAGCCTCGCCGCTGTAGCCACTGCGCTGGTACAGAACACGGCTATCGTGATTGTCCACATAAGGGTAACTCAGAGAAATTGTGTTGCACCCTCTGTTTAGAAGATCTTACCGCTAACGGTAAAGGGAACGTGAACCATAGTGCATTCTCAGCCAACTGCCCAATCCGAAAGCGATTTCTCAAGATTCGGCAGGCTAACACAATCTATGACGAGAATGGATGGTGAACTACCCTGTTCCCCATCCCCCACAACTCCCTTAGACCCCACATATCAACTCAACTTAGACACCTCCTCACTGAGTGATATCTCTCTCTGTGATCTATCATCTCCACCTCTACATCATCACCATCATCATCACAACGACCCACCTGTACAACAAGAGTATTATTTCTACAACTCAGAATCCGATTTGAGCGACATCTCACTCGATGTTACATCTGAGCATCCTGCTCAGCCCACCAATCAACAACCAAGGGACACTCAAATCTCGGAAACTTTCGACAACTTTACCGTCTACGCAGCTTGTACTCACGCATGTCCCAACATCAAAACATGCTCTCACTACGACTTCGTCACAATCGTGCCAACCTCTGTTGCCCAGGGGCGAATCCACACCCACTGGATGTGCCCCAGATGTCGCAAGAACCAAGGCTCAGCAAGCAGTCTCATTAAACACCTGAGAGAAAACTGCAGCATCGAATCCACCTTCCGCTGTCCGAAATGTCCAGTGAATTTCGTCAATCTTCAGACTACTATGCAGCACCTTCGAAGGAACTGCCCTATGAACAAATACAAATTTGATCGGCGGATTCTCAATGACAGAAAAAGACAAGCAAAAGTGCCTTTCCCTGAGATCAAACTTACCCCTGATAAGCTTAGACAGGAATGTACTCGTCTGCCTTACTCAAAATTTAGAGAAAGTGTTGTGGGTCTTGCGGACACGCTTGAGTTGGGTGACATCAACGTCACTCAGAACGATCTTCGCAACCACATCAACGAAATGTTTGAGGCATTTCAAGCTGAGATCATCCGTCTTCAAGATGACCCTGAGACTATTCAGAGACTCAACAAGGGGAAGAAAAGAAAACGGACACGTCGGGGCCGACGTAGACGAAGACGGAACGAGTGGGAAAGAAGTCGACTCTCTGACTCAACCAGAGAGGAAATGACAGAATTTGCTCAAAACCAAATGCTGTGGAATACAGACAAAAAGCGTCTGTATAAGAAGATCGTTTTCGGTGAGACAAGTGTGAGTGAGGAACTGGATCCACAGAAATTCTTCCGCTTTTGGAAACCAATCTTCGAGGATACCACCGAGCCTCACCAGTTCACTCCAATTAAGACTGTGACACACAACTCAACGGATGTGCTGTACTACATTCACCCAAAACAAGTGACCAACTTCCTCCGTAAGAAAAAGAAATCGAGCGCGGGGCTGGACAACTTCAAGGCGTCCGATCTCGTGGACTATGAGAACCACGTGTCCACTATGCTGAACTGCATCCTCATTGTGGGCATCATTCCGGACGATCTCAAGAAAAGTCGTACGACTCTGATCGCCAAAAAGGACTCCACCGACCCTGGGGACTTTCGTCCAATCACCATCAGCTCGATCATCTACCGAACACTCACCGCCATCATTGCCGAACGAATGTCAACCAAGGTACCACTCAGTAATCTCCAAAAGGGTTTTGTCAAAAATGATGGTATCTTTGAAGCCATTACTGTGACCAAATTTGTGGCCAAGAACTTCAAAAACCACCCAATGGCCGCTTTGGACATTAAGAAAGCGTTCGACAGCGTCAACCACCAAACAATCTTCAGATGTTGTGAAGCAAGCGGACTGTCAGATGGAAACGTATTATTCCTGAAGGAGCTTTATCGCGGCTGCACCACTTCAATGAAGATATCGGGCGAAGAGGAATTCTTCAACCTGAATCAGGGTGTCAAGCAGGGCGACCCTCTTAGTCCGGTGCTCTTCAACATTGTGGTTGACCAACTATTGAGACGACTCGAAAAGTCTCGTATTGGAGTTCAGATCAGAAAGCGAGGTCGACGCTTACCGGCAATTGGATATGCGGACGACATAATCTTGTTCGCTCCTAACGGACGAGACCTGCAGAAACTCATCGACATTTGTAATGAATTCTACACCTCGATCGGAATGTCCATCAATGAGTCGAAATCGGTGATACTCCAAACGGAAGGAAAAGGTTCACAAAATCTTTCCATCACAATCAACGGAAAGCCTATCCCGCAAGCAGAATCCATCAGATACCTGGGCGTGAACATCGCCAGGGATGGAATGCACAGAACCAATCGAGAAGATGTGGAGGAGTTGCTTAACAAAATCTTGAATGCGAACATCACCGCCAATCAGAAGCTCTACTTCATCAAACAACATGTGATACCAAGTAAGCTTCACTCCATCGTGAACGAATATTTTGTCCGTAACATCTTGGACGATATTGATTGCGCAATCCGCGAAGCAACTCGCAAAGTTCTCCATCTAGTGAAATACACTGCTGGGGAATATTTCCATCTTTCAACCAAAAATGGTGGTCTCGGTATCACTCAGCTAAGCTTTGAGATCCCCCGACTCTTCTGGACAAGGGCCACCATACTCAGTCAATCTCGTAATTGGTTCATCAAAGACATGTACGCTCACGATGGCTTCAGGAAGAGCCTACAGAATGTGTTCGTCTTACTACCTGAAGACAGCGACAACCAGAAGCGACTTCTTCTCAACATGTGCACGCACCCCGAGAATCGAGGTCACAAGAATTTTGTCGTTGGCGGATCAACAACAAACGGACATCTTGATAAGCCTAACCTGGTGTCACCAAATCAGCTAATCAAACTTGTCAAACTACAAAGTGCTACCGCTGGGTGGTCTTACAACAACCCAGAATCGAAGCACATATTTCGAGATGAATGTCGTTTTCTGTGCGAGGCATCGGAATGTCTCAGCCACGTACTAGGTGGCTGTTCTCACCCTACCATCCGATCAAAGCACACAAGCAGACATGACGAAGCTCTTCAATCAGTCGTGAAGCTTCTCAACAATCTCAACTACCAAACTCGAACAGGAGTTATCTTCAATGTGCCTCTCAATGAGCAATCAACCAGAGAGGGCCCCATCACCGGAGAACCGCCAGAAGACAGCGCAAGACAGCAGACAGTCTTCAAGCCGGATCTCATTGTATTCGACGAGAGAAAGTCGAAATGCTACTGTCTCGACGTCCGAGTAACCTATGAGGCCAATGACGACAGTTTCAAGGAGAGCTGTAAGGGAAAAACGAGGAAGTACTCGAAAATTCGATCTCAAATCATCGAATACATCGACAAGCAAGCGCCCGACATCAACTGCAAATGTGAGGATCTCAAGATCTATGGTCTAATCTTTGGCAGCCGTGGTTCGATCCACAACGTCACCCTCAACATCCTCCGTGATTTGGGAGTGTCCAACTACAACATCGGATCGATCTGTCGCAACGTCGCTCTCTCCTCGTCAAAAATTCTAAAGTTCTTCTCGAAACAAGTCGGTTTGCGAGCTTAAAAGTTCCTATATACTTCAGTCAGTCATTAATTATTAGTCTCTTTTTTTTACATATAAATTTATATATCTTTTATTTTTATTATCATTATCATTTTCACCTATCATTCAGCAATTTCGGTCAGTGCCTTAGAACTAACAATGTTGTGTTATTGTTATTCTTAGAATTTATTCAAATACTCTATTTTTATATTTTTATGATACTCATTCATTTACCTTTGATCTATATACTTTTGTATAAATCTATAACTTTTGTTATAACCTCTTTGATAACACTGTGCTATGCAGAATAACCAATAAACTTGGGTTTTATTACATAAAATATTATGTGATTTACTAGGTTAATTTGCGGTAACTACAATTATAAAAACCCTAAATAAACTTTAAATCTGAATCAGACACACTTCCATACCCTGCATGATGTGTTTTCTGTTAATTCGTATTATTTTTTAAAAATATTAAAAGATTAAAATATTTTTATCTTATTTTAGTACAATTGTGATTGAATGTTGAAAACAATACTTTAAATTAAAATTTACTTGTTTTATATTTTAATGGTAGATTTTTAGTAAAAAATCACTGAAAGTTGCCCAACTTTTGTCCTACAAAACAGAGCTTTCAACTGAATCCCATCAAATTCAAGTATAAAAAACCGTCAAAATTTCCACCTTGCTTTGAAAATTTTCGAAAATAATGATTAAAGATATTTCAGAAAAATATTCATGCATAAATGTAATAATTTTTATTTTATTAACTTAAACAATTGATTCACCTACAATTAATAAATTAATTCTTCCATAAGCTTTGTGATTTGTTAAAAGGTTAAAATTCTTTATTTTTTATGATATTAGAATTACTGATGCAGTTTTTCTTGATTGATTTTGAATAAATCCTACTTTTATGCGCTTACGTTGATGCAAAGTCTTCCACATAGTTTCATTTTTGTCGTTTCGTACCAATTATAAACGGTACCCCTGCCCCCTGCCATAACCCCAAACTGCACATTGCCACACCACCGCGACCCGAAAGGAAAATTAAGTTACTTGGATTAGTTTGAAGTAAAGCTATGCCACAGCTTTGCTAAAGGTAAAATGATTTTCAAATTATCATGTTTTTCAATTAATTTCGTTTTATTATTACACAAACTCAACCATTATCGGTCGTCTAATTCAAACACATTCAAAACAAATTCACTTGATGCATAAAATGCTCCATGATATTCATGAACGTTTGAACAATTATAGAAACAAAGTTCATCGCGATCAAATGCTTCATCATAGATTTCCTGCATTTTCCGATACATATTTTTATGATTAATTATAGCTTTGAAAAGGTTTCATTAAATAAGTTTGTTGATTAACAATTTTTGAATATGTTTGAATTATTTTACCTTCACTTATGGCACAATGCAATACAATTAAATGTTCCAGTGTGTACCTTAAATCAAAGGGAATTAGTTTATTCGTGGTTTTTTTATAAACGGTGAAAATAATTTAATTTTTTCAAATAATTTTTTCATATGTTTTTATCATTTTCATATATGAACATCCATCATTTTAAATCATTAAATCAATTGTGGCTAATGTTTGCCTTTCTTGATTCGAGTAATTTGATATAAAGGTTATTTCCATTTTGTTAGCTTATGTGATTTATCTGTCAAATGGTCAAATTTGATCAATTGGGTAAATGTAATGTACGATTACTTGTTTTTGTGGCTTCCTTCAATTGTGGCATTGCCGATATTAAGCCATGACATGGGATAGAGTCGTTTTGTTCAAACAATACAATGACAACAACCCGTCCTCTCTTTTGATAAAATTTCTCTGTCGATTCAACATAACGATATCCCATAAAGTCTAGTTGAGTTCATAAAATTCAAAGTACAATAAAACTCAATTTGCCAGAATTAAGTAAGTATTCAACTGTTCAATAAATGGTAACAAAATTCTTACGAGACTTTATACCGTCCGAGATGTCTGTCGTTGACACGATCGAGGCAGACAGCGACACATAACGTTCAATGTCCAGCCATCGACATGACTAAACACGAACAAACCACAGTTCAAGTCACCGGTCGAAGTAGTAACTTTCAACAAACTATAGGCTAGGTTTTAAGCAAATTATTTGATTTGATTGCATTGTATGATATGATCATCGATAGCTAAATAGAAAGTTTATTTGAAAACAATTTCCGAATGATCTCTCCAACATGTCTACTTTCATCATTTCAAGTTCACCAAATTTGAATTCTGCAAAATATTATCAAATATCCTATTTATACTATATTTTTTACAACGTTTATTTACCCCAAACATCAGTTTGTATGATTTTAAATGATTTACAAATATATAAAAAATAATAAATCTCCAAATCAGTTGCTCATTTATTAAATCGAACACTATGATTTAGTATGCTATTATTCATTTTGTTGAAACTACGGTTTTATAAAAGGTGATTATGTTAAAATTTTTCAACCGGACGACTAGTTCGTCTTGGATTTGTTCAACTAAAAGTTTACAATAAAATTTAGTGATACCTAAAATGTTCTCAATTAGAGACTAGAGTCAGGGCATAGTCATCGAGTCTGTTTGTCTGTTAAAGGTGACCTATTGTCGGAGCATGACATTAATCAAAGTTTTATAGACGCTTTCTTGTTTGGACAAACTTTTACTCGAGCGTTTTTGGTGAATATTTCGGTTAGAATCTCATATATTGTGTGGTTTGAATTGATTGCTCAAAAGGTCTGTATTATAAATATTCTCAAACTTCTTCCTAGCAATCACCTTGTCAATCAACTGGCATTGGTTTCGCACTAACTGGCTTGATCATAATTAGCTGAAAATTGCTAATCGCGGATTGAATTCCAGTAGCTTCCTTAACTTTTGAGGCCAGACCAGACTGAAATGCAGTGAAAACGGAATTTTATCCAAAATGAATTGGGTTATGTGGACTTCTATATCTATTTGTTATGTTGCTTCAATTGTGGACTCATTTTAACTCAAAATATATTTTCCGAAAAATAATCGCATAGACATATGCGCTCAACAAATTACTTAGTTTAGATATTGTTTTAATTAAATTTATGCATATTTATGCAAAAAAATGCATTTTATATTTTGTTTTAAGCATTAGTTTTAATTAGGTTTTTCATTAAAACTCTTCCTCTTTTCAAGAAGCGCTCTTTTTAATCAGTTCTATCTTATTGTTTAGCATACAAGCTTATTTATGACTACTAATTTATATTTTTCACTAGCAAGTAAGTACCTTTCATATTAATCATTAAATGATATTCATGATTCATTGTTAAGCGAACTTATAAAAGGTTTTTTCTTTCATTAAAATACAAATCACTTAATATTATTTCAAATTCAGTGAAGAATTTCCTAAAAATAAATTTTCAAATCCCAGAATACGTCATCTGCATTGTTTCAATCAAACTCTGGTAATTATAACTTATGTTATTTTCAAAGGTGCATCTGTTATTCATCTACCCAGTTCTTGGAATTATTTCTATTTTATGTTTTAACTTTTATTTGCATATTCAAATATGGCACAATTAGAACCAGATAGGTTCAGAATTTAAAGAAATAAATAAAAGAACTTGCATCGAATTTTTGAAAAAAATCGGAAAATCTTAGGATAAACTGCTCACAGATTGTCAGATTTACAAATGGTTAATGGATTTATTATTGCTAATTAAAAATTGGCATGTTCTCATTTGAATAATTATTACTTAAAACCATATATAATAGATTAAAAAATTTAACTTACACACTTTTTGTAGACTGCGCTACTCTTGTGATAAAATAGGTAAGGGGCCATACTTTAATTACGTGATCAACTGTCTGAATGGGAGGGGTCGAAGGTGTGATAACGCTTTGATCACGGAATTTTGAAGGGGGTCTAAAGTTCAGACAAAACGAAGAATCCCGAATACTCGGATCTTTTGTTATCGAAATAATCGAAATATATGTAAATTTTCGGCCGAGGACTACCACTTTTTGATAGAGATACTGATTATTAAATAAATTCTTGTTTTTGTGATCACGTTATCAAATTTTGGGGGCAGAGGTAGGGGGTCACGTCCTGATCACGGATTGATCACGCATGGTACTAGGGGGTCAAAAACCTCGATTTTTTGATCACGTAATTAAAGTATGGCCCCTAAAACTCGAATATCTTTGCATTCGGTATTTATTTGTTTCCATTGATTTGAGGCAAATATGGTTCATTTTACACTCCTCGCTTCTTATGACAAACTTGTACAGAGAACTTTTTTAAAAGGTTTTCAAAAAAATTTATGTTTTCTGGTCAGGCATTCGCTAGATTGTCTTGAATCTAGTTCACATTCACAACAAAAATTTTTATTTTTTATTCGATCTTTATTTTCTTCTTCTTGAGAATATCTCCGTACGTATCGTGTCGACATGAAATGATTATAGCTTTGCCTCAGTAAAATTAACTGCCAGGGAGGATTCAATTATTTTCACGTTATTAAAAAATAATTTCTTTAAATTTTAAAACCATTAAATTTATGACCCATTTATTTACCCAATCATATAAAGGTTGCTTAAAATGTCCAAAGCGTTGGCTCTTAGAGCACAGAAAATCAACAATGGGGTCAATAGGTTTAAATTTTGTCTCTGTGAGATTTGTTCGGCAGGTATGCCTAAAAAAGCAATCATAGAAACATATTTTTTATACATTATTTGATATTCCTCCTTATCTCAAAATGGTAATAAAACATTGAAAATTTTGCGAAACCTTAAACTTGCATTTCTTTATTTACTTTTATTTTTTCTGTTAGTCTAAATTATTGCCAAAACAATATATATTTTTTAAGTTAAACTTTTTTTTCTCGTATAATATTGAATAATAAATACCCAAATAAACACTACCTAATAAGTAGTGCTTATTACTCAATGCAAAGAAAATATCAGTATTAATGGCTTTGCTTACTAAAATGAAATAATAACGATTACACCACTTTGAGTATAGAATATATTGAGGAACTTTTGATCACTATACTGTTCATTTAATATTTATTTTTTATATTTATTTAATCTTTTTCATCATTATTATATTTTTTAAATATTTGTTTGAATTGACTTAATTCACTCATTGTTACACGTTTACCACCAAACTCTAATTAAAAGTCCCTTCAAATTACACTCTGAGTGGTTCTAGTATGTTGTACTGTCTCATTATCTCCACAGATGTTCTTAGGACTAAAACGCTTTCACACTGTTTGTCTTTTGTCTCTGCCTACCTTGTCATATCACTTCTGAAGAAACTACTCCCCTTCCTTTGTCACTTGTAATATCACATTCTTATTGGTCTACTCTACCTCATTCGTCATTTAGGTCATTCGTTATTCAGACATACATTCGATTAGTTCAATAATTAGATTGTTATTTTTTAAAAATTATCTTCGCTACGCATCTGTGGTTATTTAAAAAGGTTATATTTTTAATTTTCATTGTCTATAATAATAGTTATCTTCCAATAAGATTCGCAGCAAATAATTATGTTGCTCTAGGAATTATTCTATAAACACAAATATCTCAATAATCTCAATTATTCATTCCTTAAACATTATTTACGGAGCAATTAGGTATTCTAAGAGGTCATAAAATAATTACATTGAGTGAGAACTTCTGAGAAGCTACTGCTTACGACTAGCCACCATTTTTTCAATGAACTTTATTTATTGTTTAATCGTACCTTTAGACAAAAAACGTCATTCGACTCGATACGAAACGATACGAGTGCAACATTACATTGGTTTATCGGTATCCTTTATCCTTTGTCCTCTTCGGCTTTTCTTGCTTGTTAAACTCTGAAGTAGAGGTGAGGTAGTTTGCAAACCTTCGAACCTGATCCGACTTTTTACCCGCCGGGTGATCAAACCAATCGGTTTTTAGGATTCCCTAATATAAGAAGATAGAATTCTGCAAAAACAAAGTTTATGTTTTTCCATAAATTAGTTCAAAAAGTGGGCATTGGGTAAGAAATATAAAGATTCTATATTAACGTTTAACTATCATGAAAGTTGAATCAATTATGTCATGAAATAATCCATAATTGTATTTTATTTTGTCATTTTCATACATTTTTGGAAAAGTGCGGGTTATTCATGAGTGCGGGTTATATTTGGTAAAATACGGTAATGTTCAATGCTCAACTTGTTCAAAATGTTCAACTTCAATGCCTTCAGAGGAAGATTCGATTAGAGGAGCATTTGCAGTCTTGACTGAGGTTTGCACAGCTTGAAGCTTAGCGATCCATTCCTCTTTAGTCGTTCGGCCGATAGATCCAACTCCAACACTCTTGATAGAGTTGATGACACTTGTGGCTTAGGGCAAACAAACCAATGACCACAATAGTGGAAAATCACATATCAAATATGAATTATTTATTGTTTTACATTTAATGTAGAGGAAATTCCAAGAAATTAAATGTCAAGATGAGTTCGACTATTGGAAATTGATTTGATCTTTTAAATTGACTTATTAACGATAAACTGTGTCTTTGTGCCTTATGAGTGAACTGTTTTGACCATCCATAGTAGAGCTTTTAATAGGTTTTGAACCTCAAATAAGATTTTTAAAATGTCGATTTTAAAATATTCTATTTCTTCAACTTAAGTTTGAAAATTAATTGATTGTAAATAATAGAAAATACGAGATTTTTTAATTTTTAAGAGATTTTTATTTAATTATACAGCTATGAATTTAATACAAAAAATCTCGTTTTTATGGAGAATTAATAGGCTACATAAGTTTTGTTTTTTAAAATGGTAAAACTTCAAATGTTTCATTAATCGACTTTATTATTCCAATTTTAAATTAAATAAAGTTAATCAATTGTCGGATCATATTTTTTGACAGAGTTTTAATCTATACTTAAGTATAGTGCTGATTACAAAGTTTGAGAGCTAATTCCACATTTCTGTTCTTCGTAACAAGACTCTTGAGACTAAAAATAAAGAATCGTGTTTCTACAAGATCGAAATACATTTTCCAATCTATCGACCAAATGCTATCGAGTCGTAAATTACGTGTTTAGGGGCTTTGTCTAAATAGACACTGACCAGTCGAGACTTTAGACTTCACTTTAGATATAGAAACTGCAAACATAAGAAGATTAGAAAGAAGAGGAAATTGAAGAATTGCTTTTATTGTTGTTTGTGACTGTTGGTTATCACTCGAAACATCAATTAAGGACTTAACAAGATTACTTCCTATAACAGTTCACATTTAAACACATCACCCAACTGTCTTGTTTTCTTTTAATTTATTTGACTCAGTATTTAACTTTAATAGTCAACTTCAAACAAAGCTTTTTAGGCTCATTAATTTGTTTGGTATCTTTTTGTTGTACTTCGAAACAAGCTGGTTAATTTATTTTAAATGTTATATTTTTTAAAAAACTTGCGTAAATTGACTTTTACAATTTTTAAACTACAACACTTGAAGCCCCTTCCATTTAAAATCATATAAAAAAATAAAACAAATTTTAAGTTTTGGCTTAATGTTTTGGAAATATAAAGTGTTTAATTTGGCTTGTGCTGCCATTTTGTCAATATTCTTTACAACTATTTTTCCATAAAAATATTTTAGAACAACGTCCACTATATGTTAAAACATAAAACAATGTTCACTTATTTAATATTTGACTCCCCCTCAATGTTTTCTTGATGAATGTTCATTATTGTTTTTATTGAATATTGAATAACATTGTATAACAAGCACATATTGTTTGGATAACTTTAATAGTTCTCAAAGGTTATTGTTTTTTAATTAAAAATAAAAATTTTTACTTGGGACTTTTTTATTTAGAAAGGGATATTAGATGCACATCACAAGTAAAAGTCATAAATGGTTTGTTTGCTAAATAATATCAAAATGTATCGTTTTTTAATAGCAATGTTAATTAAATATAATCGTTAATTTTCAAATTAAAAAATTGCTGTTTGATTTGTTATATTTCAATAGTGTAGATGTATTGGCAAAGAGTTTATCATTATTCTATTTATTTTCACGCTTAATAGCAGTTCAACAGTATAAAAGAATTGTTATGAATGAATTTTACATAACATTTGCATAGTTAAACAAATAATAAGGGTATTTACCAACAAATTCTAATTAAAATTGGATAGTCCAATGGATACGTCCTTTTATAATAATAGATTTTTATGGTCAAATCAAATTCAAATGGATACAAATATTATGGTCACACAATGAAGCAATACTAAACCAAATGCAAAATACAGACTTTCACTGTATGAACTCTAAAAATTGGTGTTGGATATGGTTGAATGATGATGGAACCCAAAATGTTGTTGAGAAACTATGACCAGTTGATTGAAATTATCTTTAATGTAGATTTGTTTTTATTTTTATCACATTTATTTTACCAATGGTTTTTTGTAAATAAAATCTTTTTTAATTCTTCAATATTTCCTGTCAAATAGTTAATAAAGTTATTTTCTTAAGACTGTTTTAATTTAAATTATATGTTGATTCTAAGTTCAACTTAAAAGTTACATACTGTTTACTGTTTTCAGCAACTTGAGATGTTCTAACTGGTGTTAATATAATTCAAAAATTTTGTTTTGATTACTTTCTGTGGAGCTCATAGCGCAATCTATGAACCATTTGTTCTCATATGTAATTTTTCTTTATTATTTTAAATATATGAGTATTTACTGTTTTAGTTTTGTTTTTTTCTTTGTCAAAAGAATGGTTTCTTTTCCTCTTAAAATACCAAATTTTAGTTTCTTCATTGCTAATTTGATTTATTCGAAGCTATGAAACGGCAACTTTAAAAATAACTTGACAAAATCCAACTTTACTTACAGTCATTTATATTTTGTCTTTGTATTTTATGGTTATTAAATTAAGCACATATTTTCACTTTGATTAAAGTAACAAGTTTTTTTTACATTTATGGCAGTATATTTGGTTTCTGTTGTGAAACATTTGTTTATAACATTATTTGCATTAGAAATAACACTTCTTTCTTATTTCAACTATTAAAACTTTGTTTTTTCCAAAAATACTCCAAGTATCTCAAAAGGTTATACATCTTTTGTAGATATTATTAGTAAACCTTTAAAGCCTTTAAAAATCGTTAATTTAGATTGGGAATTTTTAAAATCTCTACAAAGAAGTCAAGTTGGTCACAACATAAATTCAGGTTGCGACTCATATTTGTTTGCCCAAATTCATGGACTTTTGGATAGATGGTTACAATGGTAGACACATTTGTAGTGTCTTTCGAATTTGATTCATCATTCTAGAAATCTAATTCTATCATAATACCAAAATGAGCTTATCATCGTGAACTTTTGCTAATAAGCGTTTTTAAGTCGGATTGTGTCAATCGTGATATTCTCAATTAATTAAAAGGTTTAATTTAAAAATATTTTTTAAAGATATACTTGTTTATTTTATATTAAATTAATAAATAAATAATTTCTGTTAGATAAACTTTTTTGAAAAGCAATGCAGTGAAGCATTTATTTTCCTTATCTTTAACTTAAACTCACTCCCAACAGATATGTTTATTTTTAATCAAGCTATTGCTCCAAGAGTTTTGCGCATCATTCTCCTTTTAAGTAAAATGGTTTATTACAATTATATTTATGAAAAAACAAGTGTCTACTTGTCCTTTAATATTGTTAATTCTTATAATTCTTCACTTTACTAACAAGTAAATTCACTTCATTTTATTATCAATTCATACAAGTCTCGCAAAACTGACGTTTTGCCTCTGGGACTTGTTCTGAAACCGTTGGCAGCAAGCTGCCAACGGCACCCACACCCCTCACCTCACTCAACTCACCATCTCATCACCTTAGGAACAAAGACAAATAACCACCAATCCAACTAACCAAACCTAAACCTAACGACGCACATCGCCCACCTAACTACCTAACCTAAACTAAACCTACACCTAACGACGCCTAACACCTACCAAACCACCTAACCACCTAACCTAACCTAACCCAAACCTACTTCTAATGACGCCTAACACCCACCTAACCACCTAACCTAACCTAAATCTACACCTAACGACGCCTAACACCTACCAAACCACCTAACCACCTAACCTAACCTAACCCAAACCTACTCCTAACGACGCCCAACACCCACCTAACCACCTAACCAACTCTATGAAGCAGGCATTTGAGACAGCCCGACTGAACTACAGATGCCTGATGGAGCTGACTGAAACTGCAAGCGCGTATCGAGTGTTCCTGAGCAAGATTCGCGAAGTCCACAGTCTTCTACATGAGGACAATAGGTAAACACTAGTAATTAGAACTCATTCGACCTAGACTTGATTTAGATTTTGTACAGATATGACAGGATAGCTTAGTATAACTTAAAAAACAAAAAAAAATGACAAAACCATAAACATTTTTTTCCTACTTTAACAATTTAAACTTTTAAAATTTAAAATTTTCTCAAAATACACAAGTATTTCAAAAGGTTATACATCTTATGTAGATATTATTAATAAACTTTACAGTAAAACGTCTTTTTCAAAATGGAAAATCCCTTTAAAAATTGCAACTATAGATTGGTTATTTTTAAAAACTCTACAGAGAAGTCAAGTGATCACAACATAAATTCAGATTTCGACTCATAAATGTTTGCCAGAATTCATGGATTTTTGGATGGATGGTTACAATGGTAGACACATTAGTATTTGTTTTCCAATTTGATTCATCATTCTAAAAATCCAATTCCATCATAATAACAAAATGTGTTTATCATCGTGAAATTTTTCTAATACTCGTTTTCAAGTCGGATTTGGATTTGTCACACTTTCAATTAAAAGGTTTAATTTAAAATATTTTAAAAAATTGATTTATTGTTTATTTTTAAATTCTTAAATAATTTCTGTTGGATAATATACTTTTTTTAAAAAGCAATGCAGTGAAGCATTTATTTTTTATTGACCCTTTCTTTTGCCAAATTAACGGTAATTATTAATTTATTCAACATTAATATGAAAACCACACTTCCATCTTTTTAATGGTTAGATAAATAACAAAACAAAAATACTTATCTTTTTCTAATCTATGATTTTTAGAACTCAATACTATTTATTTTGAATAATAAAGTTTACAAATGGTTCAATGGTTTTTAATGCTATTGTTACGATTTATTTATTTTCAATTTCAATTTGTCAGCCATGTAGCCAATATAGCAAATAATATTATAAATCAATAAATTATAGTTCAATGCTTCCAACATAACACACACAGGGTCCACTGATTGTACATTGATTCAGTTTATATTGTTATGACCTCACTATTATCATCTCATACGCGACACTTTGAAAAGGTTATCCCAAATTATATAAATGATTTTTGCTAGTAAAAAAATATATTTTTAACAACGCTTACAACATTCACAACCAACACAACTTGCAATTATTGTCAAAATTTTACTCTACCCTAATTACAAAGACTATTATAGATTGCTATCATTAGTTAGTTTCCAATTGGTAACTTTAATTAAAATTTTTTCAAATGTTTCCCATCAGTTCGCCAGAATGGCCTAATAGCCATCGGATCTTATGACCTCAAATAGTGGGCAGTGAATAATTTTAATTGTCTAATAATTTTTTATTCTTCTAAGATATGACTTTTTGTGAATCATCACATTAACATTCTTGATTAACCTGAACATTTATCTTGAAAATGGTTTCTATAAATTTATTTAGTTAATTTTGAAAATATTTAATGAACGTTTAAGTTGAAGATTTTTACTAGTATTTAACACGTAGATAAAACTAATTCTCTTTAGAATTGTCAGTTTTAGTTAACAAGATTAAATTTATTTTCAATTCAAAATTTTCGTGAAATTAAATTCAATGTCATATTATATGAAAGTGATAAATCAAAAGGTAATATCAAAGTTATGCAATGTTGTGTTATCAAATAATTTCCCCTTGTGTTTTGTCTTTGTTTCTATTTATTTTAATACTCCCTTTTTTCTTGAATTACTTCTAGTTATAACATTTCCCAACGATGTGATTACTCGTGCCAAGATTCAAGTCCCTAAAGTTTCCGCCACATCTTCTTCTACATCACAATGGTCTATAAATTAATCTCTTTCCATATTTCTGGAAATCTACTTACCATCAAAAATTAAAAAATTTTTAAATATTTTTAAAAAGATATTGTCGTAACTTATTTGTAAATAATATTTATCGCTAATCTAGAAATCATTTATCATAATAGGAGCTTAAAACACAGTTGTTTACATATTGTTTGATATCATTATTATAATGACTTTTGAGATCAAGAAATTTGAATCTGATATGTTATATAAATCATGAGAATTTGCGAGACTAATTCACTTCTCAACCAAATTGTATTCAACAAAATATCTATGATTACTCCTTTCTCCTACCATTTCGCTTAAACCTATATTTTTTATGACAGCTTTAGTGGTCGAAGCATTTGAACATTGTTTGTTTTAATAGTTTAACTTTTAAACTTTGTCAATTCACTTATTTGAAATTTTTACATTAATTAATTAATAACAAAACGGTTCTCTTTGAAATGTTATAATACAATAAGTTGAATATATTTCCATTTTAAAACATAATGTTCATGCCAACTGAAAATGTTTTTTATTACTTCAAACAACAAAAAG
Organism: Rhizoglyphus robini; assembly: GCA_023373905.1. Taxonomy (NCBI): domain Eukaryota; kingdom Metazoa; phylum Arthropoda; class Arachnida; order Sarcoptiformes; family Acaridae; genus Rhizoglyphus; species Rhizoglyphus robini. Next base: position 682,567 of record JAKIJQ010000044.1, read on the forward strand.
GCAAAAAATTTTTAATATATCATTTGTTCAATAATCTGATTCAGTAATGATGCAGTCCTCAAATATAATTTGTTATTAGCCCAACTATGAATAACATTTCAATTGATAAATTTACCAACATTCGTATTATGCGTATTTGACAAGGTTATCTGAATATATATATGTATTGCTTTTTACTTGACAAAAAAAGATAAAAACTTCTATTTTTGACAATTTTGATTCATATGTTTAAGTTTCTTAGCCTACAGTTATAGGTCCTATATTTCAGAAAATACATTGAAAATGCTACATACGAGTACAAGTTATTATCATGAGTTTGTTAATTGGTTTTTTTAAATCCTGCAAATTCAGAGGAATTAAGTTTCCATAACAATAAGTTTGGTTGGGCGAGTTTATAAATTTTGTTTATTATTAGAGAAAACTCGTTTGTGCGGTTTCATTTAAAAGGTAAATATAAAAATTGCTTTTTGTGCTGTTGTTTTTGGTTGTTTTTAGGAAATAAATAAAAAAGGTATTGAACAAACATTCCTTTGAATTAAACTGTAAAAGTGAATTTTATTTGTATTTGCCAAAAATGTTCAAATGTTCGATTTTTATATCAAAGTCACTAACTTTATGAAAGGTTATCTAAAGTGAATCAATAAAGAATTGTTGGATGAGTTAGCAGGACAAGAAATTGTAAAAAAGTGTAGTTAATTGAATTTGCTCACGCACGGCAAATAAGTCTGTGTGCAACAATTGACAGAAAACAGAAATTAATAAAGTCAGTAATGTAATATTTTAGTATTTTAATTACATTTAGTTCTATGCCCACGATTAAAAGGTTACATATCTGAATTAACACTTTCGTGTTCTAAAATTTAAATTAAATATTTCAAAATTTTCACCAAATTCCATTTTGCGAAATTCCCTTTTTCTTTTTGTCCTCGTCAAACGCGACTTTATCGAAATTCCATTCTCAAATCATTTTAAAGACGCTTCTCACTCTGACACCACACATTTCTTTTGGTAGGTCTACTTTTTGATTACGTTTTCCTTATCTAATCTACTTCTAAGTACTCTAACAAGTCATCCTTAATCTCTTGACCTTTCTCTTTATCTCTGTTACCACAAATATCATACAATAACCTTATTGTTGTTTTGTTGATATATTTTCCTTCAGAATGACTTTCTGTTTCTGATTTTTGTTTAGTTTCCCTTTAATCATTTTACCCGGTAATTTGGATTATTTTTAAGTATTTTCTACTTTTCTATACTGTTTTTTATATGATACTTCTTATTTCTCCTTTTAATTTTTTTTGTGTATTTTTTAGTTTTATTTTTTTATTTTTTCGTTGTTAACAGATTTGTTTGCGACATTTTCGGTTTACTATTTTGACCGCACGGTTTATTCCCTTCACCCAAAAGGATATCTTCCTCACCAAGGTGCTTATCACTAATGGAACAGTCCAAGAGTATGGTCAATGGATGCAGGCGTATTCTTTTTTCCGGCGTTCAGCCTCCTATATGAAAAATATACGATATCTCCAAGTAAGTGTGTTTAATGTACCTAATAGCCTAACTAACATCCAATGAATATCTCGCCAATCTAACCAATAGCATACCTTTACATTCACCTATCCTACATAATATAAACATAATCCTCTATCTAACTTACCTACACCTTAATGAGACATACGCAGAGACGTACTTTTATATTCTTAAACACTAACTTTTACATCTAACTGACATCTTACCAACCTCAAATAGATAATCCTCAACAGTTACTTAATGTACTATAGTACTAAACCCTTACTCTAATATCAAACTAATTAGCTTAATTCTTTGTCTAATATACCTTATGATGAATCGATGATAAATGAATAGATTTATTCCTTTAGTTAATATCTGTGTAGAATATATACTATAGAATACTTTCGTTTTGGTAACTCAAATCGATTGATTCGTTCATCACCCTAATTGATGAAATCATATCTCATGTAATATTTTCATTTGACCCATTTCAGGCACAAGCTCCAGATATGCAATTGATTGTCGTTAGGAGCGACATCTCTGCTATTGCTCACTGCGATGATGATGAAGATTTGAAAGATGAACAATTGAATGCATCTTTGGTCAATGCTGTTGAACTTTTCAAGAAGAAGCGAAAGTACAACTGGTGGACCATGAGTCTGATTGGCCTCTACATCGTAATCCAATCTGTGGATGCTTCTGGGCCAAATAGTAACAGTAACAGTACTGCCAACTCAACCAAGCGAAACTCTCCATTACACAAACTATCCAATACCACCATCGTTCTATTCGTCCTTCTCGGCTTGTTGATTGGCAGTTTCATCACTGCATTACTATTTATGTTCGGCTATTCTATGTGGCGGGCCTTCCGTAACTGCTGTCGGGCAAAACCAGTCCCAGCTGGTGGTGGTGCAGCTTCTGACTACGATGATGATGATGGCTTTGGTGGAGGCTCCAAGATAATGTGTCGCGCATGCGGATCTGCTCTCACCATTGAGTCGTGCGATTCAGATTGTCGTCTGTGCTCAAGCAACTCATCTGGTGGTGGTTCATCATCATCGTCTACTGGTGCTACTACTTCGTCGGGCAGCTCATCCACTGCCACTCCAAGCACCAATCCGAACATTCCGCCTGCAGGTGGAAATAGACCCAAGGATGCACCCAATCGGGCCCCATCATCATGTCACTGTCACCACTATGTGTCGAGCCATCCGCAAGTGCTGTCGGGGGAAAGCCAGTCCCAGCTGGTCCGAGCACCGCCGCTGGTGGTGGTACTGCTACTGAAGATGATGATGATGATGACCTTGGTGGTGGTTCCAAGATTGGAGTGTGTCGCTCATGCGGATCTGCACTCACCATTAATTCGTGTGACTCTGACTGTGGATGCTCAAACATCTCGTCTGGTGGTGGATCATCTTCCTCGGCTACCACCTCATCCTCTGTCACCACCGGTGCTACCTCGAATGCTCAAACGGCTGGTGGTAAAGCGAACGTCACCGACCAACGCCATCGTGCCCCACCACCAGTGCCATCACTCTCTCCCGATGGCCCCAAATCTACAGTTCGTCGTTTGAAAAACGAATTCAAGTAGTATTTGGATTCTTCAGTTGAATGCTCAATTTTACCCGGATTCCGGAAATTCCTTTTTATTTTGTACTTTATTAATTTCCAATTTTTAATACATATATTATTATTCGAATTAAAATTTTACTGTTTTTCATCATCACCAGATGTCGTGTACGATCGTCAGTTTGAAGGATTCTGTATCCAATTACACAGTCAGAATGGATGACCCCTAGTATGAATTCACTTCTAGGTACCTAATGGTTGAAGTTAGTACACAGTGGTTTTAAAACAAAATCAAGCAAATTTGGTTTTAAAGTTTGATGTTTACCACTTACTTGCTAGCTATTTTCCAAATTAAGACTTAACGTTCTCTGTGGACAGGCACTGTTTAGGCTATAGTAATGTGGATGTGTTGTTGTTGTTGTTGTTTTCGCCATCAAACGAAGAGTGTTCATGAAAACCTGAAAAGTTCGATTTCAACGAGGCGATTTGCCAAATTCCTGTTCGACGTTTGAAAGTTTTCGAGGGGTCGAACACCTACGAACACTCACGCACACTTACGCACACTATCATATATTGTTTTCGCAAAGTCATTTCTGGCCGCTTCACTCTCGCACGTACTTTTTCTTTGTAATTCGTGTATTTATTTATTTATTTATTGTATGTTTTTTATAACATTTATCTTATCTAATCTACTTTTGTGTTTGATTCGTTTATTACTATTCGATTTTAAAAGTTTAGTATAATGAAATCGGATAATAATAGATTCCATTTGGATTTAGACAATCGATTCTGATTTGTTTATATGTGATGAAAGATGCTATCTATTTATTCCTTTAGTTGGTGTCTTTGTAGAAATACTACTAAAATACATTCTTTTTTGGAACTCAAATCGATTGATTCGTTCATCACTTTAATTGATGACAGATCACATCTAATTTTTTTTATTTGACCCATTACAGGCTCAATTCGATAAGGACACCCAGAGATGAAAGGATTCTATTGGGACCCAAGACTTATTAAAGGTGAATTTATATAATTTTATCTATTACAAGTTCTCCCTCATTCGTTGTGTTTTTCTGTTTAAATTAACAATTATATGCCAATTTAATTCTCTTTTTATTAAAGTTTAAATAGACTTTTGTTTGATTTGAGAGTCTTCCGACCCTTCATATTTTATTATCTATTTGCAATTCACAACGATAATTTTTTTGGTAAAAAGTCTGAGATTCGGCCCAAATTTTAACCGGATAATTAGCATACCATATTCTAAGAATGAAATATTAACAAATGATCATGCAATATTTACATAATAATAAATAAAGTGAACTTTATTTGTATTAGCCAAAAAATGTTCAAATGTTCGATTATTTATCAAAGTCATGTACTTTATGCATGTTTTTCTAAAGTGCAAAAATTAAAAATTGTAGGATGAGTTAGCAGAACAAGCAATTGTACGTATTAAAAGTGTAGCTTAGTGTCTTTGCACTCGCAAGACAAATAAGTCTGTGTGCAACAATGGACAAAACAAATCGCAGAAAATAACTAGAATCTGCAAGCAGAAAAGCTGAGCTCGAACGAAAATGCTTGAAATGTACCAGACATAAAAACCCAAGGCACTAACCGAATGTGCAAAAATGCGTTGTATATAAATGGTACAAAGAATAGAAACAAAATGTTATTTAAAAAATTTTTAAATTGGAAATAGGTTCTCATGAGAAAGTCATACATAAAGTGAATAATTTTACATTTGTAAAAATACTGTTTATTTATTCCGAGGTTTCATCATTAAGTAACTAAAGTAGATTTTGATAGAATAACATAACTGAATTTCATTGTTGATGAAGGTAAAAAGACAAATTAGCACAGTTTTGTGAACATGTGCGAACGATAATTAGTTAGTTTAGATTAGACATCTTGATTGAGACGTAATTCACATGACACATTTGTATTTAAAAAAAACTCGTTACGGTGGCACCTAGCCGGTTAGCCTAATTAGTACAATTCAAATTAAAATAAAACATCCACCAAATTCCCGCAAAATAAATTTTAACGGTGGTTTTCGAATGGTTTCAAGTAAACATTCAGTCTGAATCGCATCGATTCAATTTTTAACTGGTAACATTAATTACTTTTATTAATCCATCAGGTTATTATTCACATACATATATGCATACATTCAACATTCACCTATTCTACCTAACTTACATAAACATTAATAGCACATACACCCGCCTAATCCACCTAAATAACTTACCTAAGCCTTAATGAGATATATCATATAATTTTTATGGTCCATAACATGACTAACATAAATCTCTAGCCAACCTACATCGGAGAAGTTACGTGCACACAAAAGTTCAAAAGTCAAGGGATAGTCTTCACTCAAGTACAGACAACATACTGAGTAGTGAGTATACTCAAATCTATTCTAAAATAATTTTTTTCTGACAAAATACAATTATGACAATTTTGTGCACGTAGAATAAGCAGAAAATTATGTATTCAAAAGTTTTTAAACATTTAAGATGAAAAAATGTAACCTTAAAATTTGTTTCAATAAATCAAATGTTCCTTGTCGTGACGTTGCCTCAGCAACTTCTTGGCCCACCAACTACTACCACATGCATACCACGATTACTAATAGGTTTATCACTATTTTTAAATTTTGTTTCATTTTTAGTCCATTTTTGAATTAGTCATAAAAGATTTAAATAAAATTATTTACAAACAATTTTTTAATAAATGCTTTGATTCCTAATTTCAATTTTCAATTTTCAAATTCAATATTTATAGAGTCGATTTTAACTTTTAAATATAACATTACATTCCACTACCAACTAACCACATCAATGACCATTGGGAAATGTACTTGAACTAAGTTGCAATTGAATGTATCAAACATGTGTGCAAACTAATGAATCAAGTACAAAACGTCCCACTGTTGCGTATGTGTTTGCTCAAACATAAATTAAAAGAAACTTTATTAAGGAATTTTATTTAAAAGTAATCTAAAAATCTCTGTTATCGCTATGTTATTGCTATATCACTCTCTTCTTTAAAGTGTCTGTTGAGTTTTAAATATATTTCGGTGCCAATTGGGAAAATAAAACATTTCAATAAATATATTTGTTTTTTTTAAATTACGTCTTAAATTTTCTCCTCTTAATTAATCAGTGATAGCAGTCGTTGATAAACTAATTAGTTTTCTTCTGTTAGAGAAACAACGGTAAGCTTATAGCTTATAGAACAGATGCAATGGATTTAAGTATCGAACCTGGTTTTATGACCACATTTTATAAATATTCATTTGATAAACAGATGATTTTGTATCGTTAGTCGATCATTTTTCTTTGTTATTCAAATGGTAACAATATTTTTTTTTAGAACTGCAAATTTCTCATAAAAACAATTGTAAATATTAATTTATGGTTTGTGGATTGAAATCGCGTTATTATCACTTTACCAAGCCAAACAACACAATATTATATATCAGCAATTAATTTTACATACTTTGTCTTGATACAATGATGATAAAAATCGCATTTGATAGTAAAAATGCGAAAATCTACTTACCCCTAAAAAAATAGGGTGTTTTCTCTGTCCGTTATACTTTCACCGGTGAAACCGTCCTTTTAATCGAATCGTTCATCACCGTCACTGTCGTAGTGCAATGACAGACAGAGTGACAGACAAACACACAAAGACTATTGGCGGCAATGACGGTAGTGAGTCGACTGATCAGCTGTAACTTTGTATTGACTTTAAGGCAAACACGATCAATCTACTTACCCCTAAAAAAATAGGGTGTTTTCTCTGTCCGTTATACTTTCACCGGTGAAACCGTCCTTTTAATCGAATCGTTCATCACCGTCACTGTCGTAGTGCAATGGACAGACAGAGTGACAGACAAACACACATAGACTATTGGCGGCATTGACGGTAGTGAGTCGACTGATCAGCTGTAACTGTGTATTGACTTTAAGGCAAACACGATCAACTATCTACTTACCCCTAAAAAAATAGGGTGTTTTCTCTGTCCGTTATACTTTCACCGGTGAAACCGTCCTTTTAATCGAATCGTTCATCACCGTCACTGTCGTAGTGCAATGGACAGACAGAGTGACAGACAAACACACATAGACTATTGGCGGCATTGACGGTAGTGAGTCGACTGATCAGCTGTAACTTTGTATTGACTTTAGGACGAACGCGATAAACTAATCTCTAAAATAATCTTATCTATAAGAAATGTATATTCTATGTATGTACTGTGTGATGTCAAAGTCAATTGGATTGCAATCACCACAAAATCTTTTTGGTTCAAAAATTGTTTACTGCAAGTGTAAGTGTTGCCATTTTGCTTTCACAAAATCTATTTGGTAAGTAGACTGAGTGTTTAGTGAGTGAACATGTGTTACATTTATAGTGCTTTTGAGTGTCAATTGGACAAATTCGGTGCGATGCAGGTTACTAAGTCATGTTAAACTTGCGGAATATTCTTTATGTTATTTATTATAAATGATTGCATAGCGTGATATGTTCATTTAATGGGCTCGGCTGAGAATTTCTCATGCTCCGATTCATTTACAGTGTTAGTTAGCGGACAAAATTTGCTTCACTGGATATTAGGTTTTATGAAATTTAGCTAAATGTGACACATGCTTGGTAACATTTGTTAATATGTTTTGAGTTTATGAAAATAAAGTCCATTTTGCTGAGATTCAATAAGAATCTTCAAATAGTGTGACTCAAAGAAGCACACCCAAGTTGACCTTGAACATCTGAAGTAGAGTTCATGAGGTCATATGACCTCTGAGGTGCAAATGTGCACTATTATTGGATATCAGTGGTTGTAGAGATTTGAATCATATGTCGAATGTTCCAAATTGTGATCATTGGGTTATTCAGTAAAATATTGTATACAAAATCCTATAGAAGAATTGGCAGAAGCAAATAGTAACAAAAGGAATTCATATATTTACTGCTCGATTCATTGGAATGACGAATCGTTTATCGGTATCGTTTCAAGTGTGAGCTCAGATTGGATAGGTAAAACTCAATGTACCGAAGAGTTTAAAGTGTGAGTACAAAATAACCAGTGAAATATCAAACGAATCGCTATAATATTGAACCAAATGACAACGAACTAAATATCACCATTTAACTGTGGTCTCAATCAAACTATTATACTTCAAATTGATTTCCTTTTCCAGTTAGAATGATTATATCTGCAAACAGCGGAAAAAATTTACTGCGCCAGCTTTAGCTGGCGCAGTTTTTTTTTTCGCGTTTGCCTGACGACTTGTAATCACTATATTAATTAATTAATTAAAACGGCTTTAATAAGTTTTCACACTATAATAAACAGTTTAAATAACCTTTTCTAACTTAAATTTACTAGTATTTACACATAATTGACCGAATGATTAACAATCCTGATTGGTGCATTTATTTTTTGTCAATGTAAAGTACATATAATGTTTACAACTTAAAAAATTTAATCACTAAATTATCGAATAAATATCTGACAGTATTTACAAGGGTTAATCAATTTAATTTCCTCAAAATGTTCAAGATCTAATATTGGTAATTGATTGACTAACTTAAATTATTTTAATTAGTGCATAGACGCATCCACAGAATTGCAAAAAAGGTCCGTAATAGTAAAGGTTTTTATTTACATTTATGAAATCATGATAATTTAGTTCTCAGGTCTCAAAATATCTTATTTTTCATATGTTCATAAGAAATATGTCAGAAAAATTGTTTAAATCTATGTGAATCTGTCCATTTGTTTATTTTTTGATAGTTTAGTTTCTTCAAGTTTTATATTAAAAAGTGAAATATAAATATTATTATCATAATAATTGTTCATATCATAATAGTCACCATAGAAGAAGACTTACCCATTTTTATCCTGTTCCCCCTTTTGCTACTTCATCTCTCTTCGTGGTTTTCATGGTTCTGTGTGGTCGGGGTCAATCTTAAAATGAACCTCTGAATTATCCCCCAACATTCGAGTCAATCGTTCATCATTGTAACAACTATCTGGAATAACAAAAGGTATTTACATCTTGAAATCATCTTTAAAAGTAATCATACAATGCTTCAAGCCTAAAGTAATGCCAGAATTATTGGTTTACAAAAGCGTTTTCGGTACCATCTACTGAGTTTTTAAGTATATTTATAAGCAACAAACAAAAGTAGCATCAAAATGTTTGCAAATCTTTAGGATTTTTTTTTGAGAATTTTGACCAAAAGTATTAAGTTTTGAAAATAACATATTTGTGTGTTTAAATTTTAACCAGCGTTTTCGTTAGAAGTGATTCGTGCACTGTGCATTTAAAAGGTTAAAATTATATATTTTGAAGTTAGTTTAAATATAAATAAAATTGATTCTTAAATTCTTTTTTGTTTAATCAATTGAGATTCCTAAAAACAAAACTATTAAGTATTGATCACTAACTAACAACTTTTTGTTTTATTTCTAATAACAATTCACTTGTTTATTTTATGTTTTGGCGTTTAGTCTTAATAAATGTTATCTCCAGTATACTATAATATATTGACCTGCACTACAAAAGTTAAAAATGAAAGTTTTAAAGTTAGTTTTTATTTAATTAAAATTGTTCCTTAAATTCATTTTCTTTAATCAATTTAAACACTTAAAAATCATTTAATTTGTAATTTAATTTAATCCTGTATATATTTATTATTACTATTAAGTTTTATTGTAATTAATGTCTAAATTGACAATCGTCTTTCTACTTGTCAATGCTACTAGTTTTTAATATGTTGTTGAACATACGTTTGAATTTTTTAACAATCGTGATAAAATATTTGAAAAAACATGAACAATTTTGACTTGACTTGCGCAGATTAAGCCCGAACATTGACTTACGATCCTCGCAAATAGACTGACTCAATTGTTATTTTAATTTTTTGTCTAATAGATTGCCTAAGCCTTGTTGTTTTGTTATTTTATTGAATAGGTTTTATTTCGTTTAAAATTTTTATTTATTCTGAGCACTATCAATTTTAATCCCCACATAACGGTATTTTGTTTATCTTTTATTATTGACTTAGGTTAGAAATACAAATAAAAGACATTAATTTATTAATTTTTAATTGTATAACTTCATGTTGAGTTGAAAGCAGATACCGTGTTCAAAAAGGTTATTGTATTTAAACTAATATATTTTTTTTTGAAAATTAATATTTACTTGAAACTTTTTAAACGAATCTTTATCTGACAATCTTTAATTACCTGTAAGCTGTTTGCAGAAAAAATAATCCATTTTTTTTATTAAGCACTTAAACAATATAATTAATATTTTAAAATCATCATCAAGGGACTCAGACTAAGAGACTTCTTAGTCCACCATTGGTTATAGCAAAAATCGACTGACGACTGAATAGTCATTTTCACTCTTTTTGGGCCACTATATGCCCTCATGTCTAATAAATTGTTTAAGGACAGACGCGGGTAACGTCGTCTATGAATTGCCCCCTTAGCTCAAATCTATACATTTGACTAGACGATATTTGAAAGGTTACTTCTCCTTTAATATTTGACCGATTGTGGCATATTATAGCTTAAATTAAAGATAAATTGATTGGCTTTAACGGCATCTGAAAACATTTATGGAAATATATTTTCTTGAGAATATAGATCAAAAAATGTAAAAAAAGTAGCATATTTTGAACACATTGAGATGAACTCACGATCAGATAAGATAAAATTTTTAAAATGTTTTCAGCTCGCCAAATAGAGAATCTTATTACCTTTAATTAAAGCCCTGGTTCAACAAAATCGGATCAGTTTTGTAGGAGAAGAAACAAAAACAAAATGCAAAGGTCTTGATTTACAGGAGAAGGGAAAAACTAAAAGGTATGCATTGGCCGGTAGAGGGCAAATGCGAAAAGTGCATCCTGGAAATGTTGATTTTTCATGATTTCTCGTCGGAATATTGATCTAATTTTTTGTAAGATGATAGATAATGAGATAACCGATAACTTAAGATCTTAAAATAATTTGAAATTTTTAACAAAAAATTGAGCCGCGACTTGCCTTAAGCCTTGCTGTTTTGTTATTTTTTGAATAGGTTTAATATTTTTTATTCTTTGATTTGCCAATCTTTTTCAATTGGCGTCAATAACCACAATAATATGTTTATTGTTTATGTTTTTTACCTTTAAAAATACATTTAAAAATACAAAGATTCTTATTTCTTATTATTTTAAAGAATTGTCTTATTTTAAATTGTAAAGATCATCATGATAGTACACAGAATAACCGAACATTTTTTATTAATAGGTATATAATAGTTCTATGCTTTCGTGGGATAATTAAGCAAAATAATAAATTGTAGATGTGTAAAGCTGTTCGCTCTTAGCTTAAAAAGATATTAATATAAATTTTTAAATTTATTGACCATTTAGGTCGATTTCCAAGATAGTGGGTCATATTCCATGGCAACCAATGTCAATGCCACTAGAATGGTAACTTATCAAACAGATTATAAATCTAAAATCAAATTCTAACTATGAGCAAAGCCAAATAGAACATGACTATTACTATATTTGAACTTTTATTTAATTTGAACAATTTCAAGATACTCTTTTGCGATTACGATGTCAATTATTTGTAATGTTATTTCTATATCTATAAAGAGCAATGCTTTGATGTTTTAACAGGTTTCATTAATAATTAAGCCTTACAATTCAGTAATCACTTCGTCCTAATGTTTTGGTCTTTAAAATAGATCAAATTAAGTTAATTTTTTAAATCATATCTCTTCCTTTACTTTCTTCTAACAAAAGGTACTAACATTGAATTACGTATTTATTCTCAAATGACTAAACATTGATGTTCTGCTAGAAATTTTAGTAAGTGATTGTAAAAGAATGTTATTTTGAATAAGTTGTTTAGATTTTTTATGAAAAATTTTTTTAAATTATATCTCATATGGTTTTGAAAAGGTTGTTAAAATTTAAAGCAATTCAATACATGAGAGTTTGGAGAAATTTAATCAGTTATAGTTTTGAAAATGAACATTACGAGTTTTTCTCAAGAATGCCACACTAAAGGTTTCATTTCCTTTTATTCATAAAAATCTCTATGAATTAACGATGTTTGTTCTTAAATTTATTGAGTGGCAATTCAATCATTAATGTTATTTCCTATTTCATTGTAGACAACATTTAAATGGTTACAATTATAAGACATTGGTTTACTTTCAAATAAAACTCAAATATGTTTATTTTCATGTATGATTACTGGTCTCAAACATTGAAATTTGGAATTTTATGCAAGGCAAAAAGCAACTAACAGGAAAACAGCGTTCAGTGTCAAGACTCATAACATGACTCATGACATAAATTGACAGAATGGCTCATAAATGTCTACATGAAATCTTAAATTTTAAATTGTCTATGTCTTTGGCCCTGTTTTAAAAAAAGGTTACTTTAGAATTTTTCTTGCTGTTTTCTCATTTCTCCTTTAAACAAAATTTCTTCCACTCGTGTACAACTATATCGTATTGTATCATCTGAACAGAGTGTGCTCAAGTAACTTAAGATTTTAGTTTTTCATTTTATATTTAGAATGGTCTCTCAGGTACTTTATTAATACTATGGTATAGATTTAAAATCTTTATGGTTCTAAGTTTATATTAATTACTTCCCTTTATAACTGAACCATAAGGTTTAATTTTTTGTCTCAGAAGTTTTTATTGAAAAATTTACTAAATAAAATAAACTTTTTCTTAAAATAAATGCAAAATTAATGAAACAATTTTTTTAAAGAAAAATATTGTTTAACAGGTTATCATCTTATAACGAGCCTAATCCAAACGGGTTTGTTGTTTCATTGTATACGCTTAATATTAAAATCTTAATTGTCTTTTATTTATTTTTAAAAAATATATAACTGTATTTCGTCGAAAACGTTTCTATACATGCATTTCCATAAGTTTGAAAAGGTTGTTTCAAATGACTGTTGTTGTACAAAACTTGCATTGCTTCAACATTCACTTACTTATTACCAAACACAACTTTCTGCTTTTTTTAAACTACTAATCCAATCTATTTACAAAAAACTATGACAAATTCTTTCTATTTATTTGACCTTTCCATTTAATTGATAATTGAAATCAGAATCTTGACAAATAAAAATTGTATTACTGTACAGCCTATTATCTGCAATCATAATTGAGGAGCGAAGGAACAAACTCACGCCCGAGCGAAGCGAGGGTGTGAGTTTGTGAGTGAACGAGTCCTCTGGCGCCGCTTGATATGAAAAAGGCTTGAGTACAGCCTAGCGGCTATACGGTTCAATGGATCCGTCTGAAAATTTTACACAATGTTCTCGTTGGGGTGAAGATGTGCCTTTTTGTGCCATAATGCCACTATAGGTCAGAGGTCACCGGAGATAAAAACAATTAGTGATATTTTACATAGATCTTTATTGAGGAATGAGCGGACGTGTGTGTCTGTAGCACTTTTATGACTCAACGATGATTGAGAATAAATGATAAGGATGAGGGTTTGCAATACTTCGGCTCCGACTTCACGCCAACGGCGTCACTTAAGACTAGTTAAAGGTTATAAAAATTTTCTAACAATTTTTATATAATTTAAATTCAAATACAGCAACTTTTTAGCGAGACAAAGCTTGTTTTTATTTTGAATATTTGTGAATTATCCCTGTGAAACATAAACTCCTTCAAGTTCGTCTGACAAGATTCCTTAAAGAGGTAAATTTCACTAGTCTTGCGAATCCAGATTACGTAGAGTATAATTACACATCATTTCCATTCGATATTATTTTGTTCAAATATCAAATATAGTTTATAGCACAGTGCCGGGCGATTTTAAAGGTATAATAATTTTTTGTTAATTAAAAACTATTTTTAATGAAATTGATTTTCTTAAAATTTGAAAACTTGAAATCTTTCATTTTTTTAATTTTTCTGTCACTTTGCCAAATTAGGCCAAAATTCTAGTCTCTTTTTCAAATGGTTCAAGTCTAAAGTTATTTGTAACGCAAATGTAATGAAAATTATTGCAAACTACTTTATTAATTTAATAAAAGTTAACAAGTTTATAATTTTTGAAATATCTTTGCTTGTACATCCTTTTATGGAGTCTTTAAATGGTTTATATTATCAATTGTTCAAGGCTTTAAAGTTAAAACTGAACTTATTCCAAAATCACAGTGAAATTTAAAATGATTATCAACCGCAAATAGCATAATCATGATCTGTTTTCTCATTAATTTCTAATATTATAATTAATCTCCTAAAAATTTGACATTTCCTGCGAATGTTCACTGTACATTGAACAGTCCTGTATGAGAACCCACGGGTAGTACTGAACCGGGATGATGATTTTAACGGTTTTCCTTCGATAATAGTCGAAAAGTTTTGAAATGGTGGTCAAACATGTTACAGTGAAATTATTTGACTGTCCATTTGTTTATTTTTTTGTATATCTTCACTTTAGTTATGTTTATGAATTCGTCTGCTAATGCTTAAAGGTTTTATACATAAAACAGTTTTGTTTTAAAACTTTTTATAGATAAAAACCTATTTGCTATCTTTAATTTGTGGTTTAATGCAGCGCTTCAAAAGGTTTTTATTGAAATTTTACACAATCAACAATTGTTTAGCATTCAATATAAATTGTTTGCAATTTCCTGGTTAATTGATTTACATGAATAATTTTTTTTGTATCACTGTCCGACACGGGTTTCTCTTCAGAGCTAAAACCAGGTCGACTTCATTAATTTGAGTCTTCTGAATCGATTGGTAAAGTCAAAAGTGCAAAAAAAAATCCGGAACAATGGGATTTCTTATCATTTATGATTAATAATTGGCGTTTTTTGCCATTTTTGAGGTTTTCAAAAACGGCAGTTTCTATAGACGCACATCAGAAAGTAATGATTCATTTTAAACGTTGATTCTTAAACTTTTAAAAACGGAATAGAGAAACAATAAGATTGTCTGGCAAGCCAGGCAAAGTGCGAGACTCTTAAAAATAAAATAGAAACTTGAACTATCATCTGAGAAACTTTTAAAACGACTTTATTTGATCCATTTGGATCACTAAAGAGGTGTATTGGGACCAATATTTTTATTTAAAATGTGCAATACATTTGTTCATCATTTTCCACGTAGTGATCACAAAAAATCATTTTTTAAAACTTGGCGCTACCAGAATTGGGCGTAATGTTCCATGGCGCCCAAGTTAATTTTGACTATTCGATTACATATTCTCACAAGTTTATCTATCTAAAATCTTTCAATTCTAGGTTGTACGGTTCTCTCAGAGTACATTTGTCACCAGAATGGGCGTCATGATCCATGGCGCCCAGTTTTGGTCTGACTGGTCGATTACATATACTCCCTAGTGTATGTATGCCAAATTTGATAATTTTAGGGTTTACGGTTCTTTCAGAATATGGACAAAGGTTTACAGACAGACAGACGGACAGACACGATGGCAAATTGCCATTGGCAATAGCATAAGCTTACGACTCTAAAAGAGTCTCGTAAAAAAGTTACTCCAATCACGAGATACAGATGAAAAGATCAGTTTGCCAATAGTGGCAAAAATAGCACCCGCGCTTCCCAAAACGATTTAACGATTGCTTTTCAAAACCAATTTTGATATTTCATCAATATATTTCTTTAACAACGGATATATTTCTTTAACAACGGTAACATCTTTTCCATTCAATTTTATAGATTTGTAAATAATTATTAGACATATAATGTTCGATTATTGATTCCCATACATGACATCTCCCATTTGCTTTTTACTGTTTATTTTTCATATTATAAAACCGAAATATTTCATAAAATTCTTATTAAGCCATAGATCGGTAAATTTGTAAAAGTTGAATAAATTAATAATAATTTTTCTTAGGAAGCGACCAACGACTGAATGGTATTATTCATTTTATTGGGGCACAATATGCCCCATTGCTAAATAAATGCTAAACATGTTTATTAATAAAGATTTAACACAAAAAATAATATTGGAACTTTAAATTAATTTCCAACTATTTTAAGATACAACTCTTTTGCGATTTCGATGTCAATTCGTTGTAGCATTATTTCTATTTAGACAGTATTTTGTTTGTTTGCAAAATGGAAAATGCGCTACACGAATGTGTCTAATGGCTGTCTATAGTTTTGTAACATTCGGACAAACTTGAACTTACCCTGTAATTAGTTTAATTATCCAAATCGTGTTCAACATATAAAGTTTAAGATTTATTTGTATACAATTTATTTTAATAGAAATCTCAAAATCTTGAATCGGTATTTCCCTTTTATATTGTTTTATTTGTATAATTACATGAGATGTTACGTTTGAAAAGTAAAATTTTATTTTAGTGAATTTCTTTAGAGTATCATAGATTGGTTTAGGCGTAACTAGGGAACTTGAAAGTTCCCACTCATCAAGAAAATTGTTAAAATCTACAAAAAAATTAGGTGAGGTAAGAAATCTTTAATGAGATTCAACCATTAAAATTATATTTTTGTGATACTAACAAAAATTTTAGACTCATTTAGTTTTTACTTTAGAAATTTTTATACTTTTCAAAATGGATATTTCTTTTTAAACATTAGAAGATAACAATTTTCTATTTACCTAATCATCATATTTTAATAGATTTAATCCATTAAGATTTTAACAGATTTCAAAGCAATGGTTTTTAACAGGTTTCATTAATAATTTAGCACTACAATTCAGTAATCACTTCGTCCCAATGTTTTGTGCTCTGCAATAATTAAATTTGAGTTATTCTTTTAATTTCTATTAGAGCACTTTCTTTATTTTCTTTTAACGAAAGGTACTTATATTGAATTCGATGTAATATTATTTCTATTTAGACAGTTCTTTGTTTGTGTGCAAAATGCAAAAATGCGCTACACGAATGTGCTTAATGGCTGTCTTGAGTTTTGTAACATTCGGACCAACTTGAACCCTACTTGAACTTACCCTAATCCAACTGTAATTAGTTTAATTATTCAAATCTTGTTCCACATTCCAAGTTTCCACTCACCAAGAGAATTGTTAAAATCTACGTAAATAGATTTAAGTCAGGTAAGCAATCTTTAATGAGACTAAATTGAAATTATACTTTTGTAATACTTACAAAAATTTTATATTCATTTAGTTTTTAGCTTTATAAATTTTTATACTTTTTAAAATGGTTTTTTTCTTTTCAAACATTAAAAGATAAGAATTATCGATTTACCTAATCATCATATTATTTATTGTTTATCTTTTAATTAATTTAGTCAATTAAAAATCTTAACAGATTTCAATGTATGGGTTTTTAACATGTTTCATTAATAATTTAGCACTGCAATTCAGTAATCACTTCTTCCCAATGTTTTGTGCTCTGCAATAATTAAATTTGAGTTTTTTTTTAAATGTCTATGACTTCTTTTCCTTTATTTACTTTTTAACAAATGGTACTTATATTGAATTACGTGTTTATTCTCAAATAACTAAACATTGACGTTTATCTAGCAATTTAAATGAGGGATTTTAAAATAATGTTTTATTTTCCTTTTCACTTAGACAACTTTATTCTCTTACCTGAACAGAGTGCACCCTTACAGCTCACGACATTAATTGTGAAAATATTTAAATCAATATTTGAACAGACAAAATTGTCCATTTTACATGAATTGTCTTGAGTACATTACACTTTTTGCTGTATAGCAAAACCTCAACTTGTTAGCACATTTGGTAGAGCTTTTTATATCTTTTATATGACAAAAGTACATTATTATTTAATTGTTCAAATAAAGTTTTTTTAATATAAAATCAAAAGTTTTTTATAAGTTTTTAATTTTAATTTAAATGGTCATACATCATCATATAACAAATCAAATCCAAATTGGGTATTTTGTTTCATTATATATGTTTATTATTAAAAGTTTAATTGAACATTAAAGAAACTTTATATTTTTTGAAACTGACCAGATAATTCACAGACAGAAGGATTGAAAAGGTTATCTCAAAATATATACATGGCTGTTGTTAGACAAAAAATTCTAGCAATGCTTTCAACATACATACACTTACTCACAACCAATCACAACTTTTTATTTTTGTAGAACTTCTAATCATATCTATTTGAAAAAGATATTTTTTAATTTTTTTGCTGTTTTTCATTTCTTCTTTAAACAATATTTCTTTCTCTCGTGTACAACTGTATCAGATTGTATCATGTGAACATAGTGTGCTCAATTAGCTTAAGATTTTTATTTTTCATTTTATATTTAACTTTATATTGCGAATTTGCCTCCTTTCCCAAGCATAAGCATAAGTCTTACTCTGTTGAGTTTGGCTGAAAGTAGCTTTTTGGAAATGATCTTTTTCTTATGTTAATAAAAGTCTATAATTTTGTGTTTTCACACATATTTCACCAATTCTTTTTACACAAGAGATTTTATCAATTTAACTTAAACTAATTGTAATTGTTTATTGGGATATTCCTAATTGGCATAATCATCTCACAAATGGTTCATTTGAATTAATGTTAACTATCCTTTCCAAAGATTTATTCGATTTTTGTAAATTTTTTGATATTCCAAAACTGTCAGAGTACATAGTAAATTTGTTTTGTGGACAGGTAAACTTTTTTGATTGATCGTTAAATGTATAGTTACTATTCAACTACAAAAGAGCAAGCGTCGTCTAAAATTCCAACAGAAACTTCAATGGGAACATATAAACCACCAGATACTTTCAAGTTATCAGCTTATTTGAATTAACTTTTTTAACTGTTGAGAAAAAATGGCGACTTTGAGACATTCCTCAATTACACTTATTTCTAACGGTTACTATCTTAAACGTTTTTTAATAACAATTTTCGATTGTTTGAGTCAACAGTTTTTGCTTTGTTGTGTTATCAACATTGATTATTTTTGTTGGTGTTCTTTATTTTGTTAGAACGTTACCATACTCCTCTTTACAGCAATGGGTCATTTAAAATATAAATATTATTTTACCGTTACTCAACAAATCTCCCTCAAAACTTATATTTTCATGTTTTTGCTTTTCATTTACAAACTACTTTAATAACACAGTCGTAGTTTTAACAAAGTGTAAACAAATAACTAAACAGGGCATATATTTCATTTTTTGCTTGTTTATTTTCTGGAATTTTTGCAAATGGTTTCTATTATTAATTATTAATAACGTTAAAGTTAATTTACACTCCTGTTATTAACACTATCTTAATATAATTAAATCTTTAATTATAGTAACGTTTAAAATGATTATCAACAGCAAATAGTATATTCATGTTCTGTTTTCTCTCAAATTTTTTAATTTTATATTTCATCTCACAAATATTTGACATGGAAAGTTTTCTTTAAAGATAAATTAATACATCATGTCTCGGTAAAAGTAGTCATTGAGCGAATGTATGCTAATGAACACTTCACTGTAAAACATTTCCTATTAAGCCAAGAGGTTGATAGTTTTCAAGCAGAATTTGAACATTAGAAATTAATACATTTCTAGTTAAATCTGATAAAATCGTCATTTTTTAATAGGTTTCATTATTTCATAAGACACATTATAGAAAAATATTTAAAATGTTTCAAATCGCTAATTTTCCAGATTGACAGCGGTGGCGATTGTCAAAAAGTTTAGCCTTCTTGGCGGGCTTCTTCTTTTTCATCGAATCTAAATAAATTACATAATTAAATAGTTTAACAGGTTTCATTAATAATTTAGCACTGCAATTCACAATATGCCTTTTTGTTCAATAGATAAAAATATATATTTTTCATTTTATTCAACAATTTTTATATTTTTTATATCATTAATTAAATATTTTTTGCTGAAGTTATTTTTTACCTCAATCATCTCAATTGTCATGCTATGTTAAATACTAAAAAATATGTTTTGATTGTTACATATGCTTAAAGAGATATTTTTCAATTTATGTGTTTGTTGTGACTCCCAGAGTCAAAAGTCAATGTGCGTCAGTGAAGCTCTCCCTCAGTGTGAGTTGACTACTCGTGTGTCTCCCTAAACAGGTCGCAGGTGGAACCTGAGTACTGGTAAATGGCCGTAAAAGGACATTGCGGCGATCGGAGAGTATTGGCAGCCGGCATCGTTGCTACTTTTTTGATCGTGAGTGCGGGTCTGTCGGTCTGTTTGTTGGTCAAATAATTGTGCTTTTTCAATTTGTTCGAATTCACTATGCAGATGAGACTCATTGGTGACCTTAATGACCTCTTCCTTTTCGATTGAATTCGTATGAATTTGGTTTATATAATTGCACTACTGTGGTGAGGATGCGTGTCTGTTCACTGTTCAATGAACAGCGTTCATGTTCGCATGTACTCGCCCGAGTGAGGCGCATCAAGTTACATCGATCGGGGTGGGAGCGCGGAGCGCAGACCGTCCCGGTACCGACTGCATTGCGAGGCAATATGTTTGCCTCGAAGGCTTTTCGCCCTAGTCGTTAATGGCAACTTGGTACTTCATCACAAACGGTAAATCTTTACTTTTGACACATTTTATTGCTTCAGGATAAAGAGCAGGCCCGGTCACACGGACAAAAGTATTTCCTTTGAGGTTCTCATCGATGACGACCAAGGGGGACAAGTTAACCCCCCTTTTTCTCTCTTCTTCTTCTTGACCTCAAGATGGTCTGCCTTCTCGGTCGGTTTTGTCTGCTTTACCGAACACGATCGTCGGTGTGCCCTCAGAATGAGGAACCAATCACTTGTTTGGTGAGGCTTGGTAACAACCCTAAGTTTGCCCCCTTTCTTGTCGCCCCAGGTCCATATTTAAGGATGCTCCCGCCCGAATGCCGACTCACTATCTCACCCCTAACCATCGACTCATAGTGCCCACTGGTTGACCGAGTTTGCTCTCGGTTCCCGTTCTATGGCCTGTTTGTGCTGACTTGTGTCGTTGGAGTCGAGTTCCCTTGTTTCCGGTTCAATCCGTAGTGCCCCCAACTGGGCATCAAGCCCGACACCAACGCTCTTGGTCCGCATCTTGGTTTCCGGTTTGAACGTTCGTCTCAAGTAAGCCGTGTTTGGTCTTCCGGTGAATCGCAATCTGAGCTGTTTTGGATCGATTGATGTCGATGGGTCATTGATTGACTTGTGTTTCGCCCGTCCCGTGGGCTCGATTGTTGTTCTAGTCTCAGGCCTAGTGTTGTATGTTTGCAAAGGTTCCACAGTTTTCCCGCTGGGTTTGTGGTTTTATCCTTGCTGTGAAAATAAACTATTTTGAGTTTGTCGACTTCTCTGCATTTCCTTTCAGAACCGTGACAACAGTCGTTGTTTTAACAATCTGTAAACAAATAACTAAACAGAGCATTTATTTCATTTTTTGCTTGATTAACTTCTTGATGTTTTCTCAAATGGTTTATATTATTAATTATTAACAAATTTAATATTAATTTACCTTCCTGTTATTAACACTATCTGAATATAATTAAATACTAAATCATAGTAACAGTTAAAATGATTATCAACCGCAAATAGCATATTCATGTTCTGTTTTCTCATCAATTTTTAATTTTATATTTCATTTCACAAATATTTGACAAAAAGTTTTCTTTAAAAATAAATGAATACATCATGTCTCGGTAAAAGTAGTCATTGAGTGAATGCATTCTAATGAACACTTCACTGCAACACATTTCCTATTTATCCAATTGTTTAATAGTTTTGCAACAGAATTTGTACTTTTAAACATTAGAAATTAATACATTTCTACTTAAATCTGATTAAGTCATCAATTTTAACTGGTTACATTATTTCATAAGACAAATTATTACAAAATGTTTGAAAATGTTTCAAATTGCTTATGTTCATGTGATATTTAATGACAAATAATATTTCATATATACTTGACTAATTATATTGAATTTCACTTTCCGTTTTCCATGCTATAATTAAATTATAACAATTTTTTTAAAAGGTTAAACCGTAACAATTATTCAATTGTTTTCATTTTTTACGTTAATATTAAAAATGCGTGGGACTTCATATTTGAAAGGCCCGGGTGGACGAAGAATTGGTTCAAGATAAGTAGTGAGTAGGGCCAGGGAGGCCAACGACCCGTTGTCATGGGCCCAGAAGATCGATTGATCGGTGCCGAATGTTTCATTATTTGTTCAATTCGAGACTGTACTTGCCTTATGTGCGAAAGGCCCTAGACGAATCAAATGCTCTAAAGGTTGCTAAATTGTTAGTTATCATAGTAAAATTCGGGCCGACAACATAGGTAGGGTTTGATGCGTAAGTGTTGATGTTCGCTGATGTTGCTTTAAAATTGTTGATTTCGATGTTCAGAAACTGCCAGTCAGGATATGGACATTTGTACACTGTGTAGTGTTGTTCTGAAATGGTGGTCAAACTTGTTACAGTGAAATTGGACAGCGGTCCATTCGTTTATATTTGTTCCTCTTAACTTTAGTTACGTCTGTGGATTCTTCTGCTAAAGCTAAAGGTTTTACAAATACAAATTGTTTTATTTTAAAAAGTTCAAGTTTAGAAGTATTTTTTTAATAATATAGAATCCTGGGGGTTTAATTTCATCTAGCGTCAAACTTTGGAAAAGGTTTCAATATTTTGAACATTAAAAATTTTTCCATTTTTAATCCATTTGACAACAATTTTTAGTTTTATCTATTCTAGTTTTGAACACAGACGACAATCCGAATTTTTTAGCTGGTTATATTAATTAATTTTATTAATACATTAGATTATTGATGAATTTATGTTGGCTAAAATAAGAAATTTGAATAAAATAGCGCCTTGAAAAGTTTTAGTTTTAAAACTAAGACACTTTTCAATACATAGCAATATTTTTCGAAATTGTCTTTGCTTGTTTATGTCCACTTTGACTTTATTTTTATACATGAATGATTACAACGAATTTACCCTAATGCTTTCAATGCCATGCGAAATTAATTAACTCAAATATCTATAACTGACTTTCTTTATAAAGTGTAAATAAGTAATACAGCACATTCGCAGGTCTAGTTCGCAAATTTGCGAAAAACCTTTCGAACCTTGCGAAAATTTACGGGAGAGTTAACAGGTTTTCAATTAATTGTTTAATTTAATTTTTCAAATGATTTTCGGGGTCAGTTTAATCTAATCAGCTTGATCGACGTACAATTCTTCAAAAATTACTTAATAATGTAAGATAAAGTGATGCAATAATCTTTGATTTAAGTGAAATAAGGAATTTATTAATATTTTTGGTATAAGACAACTTTTCAAATTGCACTCGTTCAAAACACTAAAAGATAATTAAGTGAAAATGAAAAGTGTAAACTGTAAAATGGTTAACACACAAATGGTGTTACTAACAACGTTTGAGGCAAAGAAATTTAATCTTCATTCATATCATGTATTGATCGTCAATGATTGAATTATCATTTTTATTAAAAATCTACTGAAAATACTGTACAAATACGGATCAAAATAAAATATTTTGTTTAAATTTTAATTATTATTTTTGAGTCTCCATCATTTATCAAATGGTTTTAAAAATAATGCTATCGTCTTTGTTTTTGCACTAAATTTAAATCTATTCAATCTATTATTGGTTTGACAATTCAGTCTAATTTTTAATAAAATAATGTATCTACTTACCTCTAAAATAATACAGGAGATAGTCTCTGTCCGTTATGAAACTAAATATCGATGAATTCGTTATTCATTAACCGATTGTTCGCCTCTCACACAGTAACACACACAAACACGCTCATACACGCTCAGCACAGCACACTCAAACAACAAAGCACTCACACTGCTCTGCATGCTGACGACAGAACGGCGCGCTTTGACAACGCGGCGTTGTACTGAATGTTTTGATTGTAAACATACAGCTGACTAGCCGATTACTTCAGTTTGTCATCTCAACCAACCAACCTCAAACCATCTCTAAACAAACTCCAAAATAATCACCATATTGTTTCTACTCTTGCAACATCATCTATTGCACTACATCACTTTTTTGAAGATTCTTATTCTTAAAATTCCTAATTACAATCTATTAAAGTGTAGTTTATAATCGTTTGTTTGTTTGTGCTGTCAATTGTCAATAGCCTTTGTTGATTGTTTTAAAAACAAGTTTAATTCTATTGAAACCGTCTTCATCTCCATCACATTTCACCTCATGGTGTAACAGTATTCTATTTGAAACAAACCATTTAATTATTTCCGATCAATTGAATGTCAGCATGGCTGTTGCAGCCACAACATGAATCACATTTTAAGTGATTTTACTCGGAATAGCCAACTCTTCATTGGCTTCAAATCTAAATGGGGTTCAAACCAACTTCAGAAGAATTCGTTCTGTCTAAACGGCTTATGTCAAGTACAAGTGGAAGCAGTCCAGTTGAAGCAAGTTGGCGAATTCAAATACTTGAGATGATTTTTTGTAAAGTATGCAGTAAACAATGGAAGACAGGGTAAGAAATTTGACCGACTTATCAAACATTCCAGTACGGTACAACGAAAACTTTCCCGAACGTTGACAAAGCATTATTGAGCAAAGCAAGCAAACTGGCAATGTTCAAATCTGTATACAGAAAGATACTTGATTTGAATTGTTAGGAAAATAAAAAGATTGCTTACGCATATGCATGCATGCAGAAGGCAGAAATGATATTCATATAAAGAATGGTGGGTGCAACTTGATAGGATTGAATAAGGAAGGACAATATATCCACGATATTAAAATGGAGCCGCTATAATGGACTAAAAAAACCAAACATTGGTTTGGCTACCATCTGAGATTACTGAACGAGTAAACAGTAATCAGAATACTACTGTAAACCTAATTGTACCATTGACATCATTTATTTGCGAAATAACATTGGCCATTATAATGCATTTCAATTGCATTCAAATAATGACTTCTGTTAAAGATTTAATTAACAGATTTTTATTCAATAAATTTTTTATTATATGAGATGATTTCTTGATATGATATTGATCATGTCATGAAGAGTGGGTGCGGAGGTGGGGTGGGTGTGTGGTAGGGAGTGGGGTGGTGGTGGGAGGGGTGGGGGCGTTGGCGCGCCAGCGCCTTGCGAGGGTCGCTTGCGACCCGAGCATTTTCTTGTAATGTATGTAATATAATGAATGTTTAAAAGGTAATAATAGCGTAACATTTTTGAAGTTAGATTTATTTATTTGATCAATTTTTATATGTTTGAATAATTTTAATTGAATATGCTTTTCGAATAGTTTAAAGTAAATATTCAGTCCGAGTTACAAGACTTATTTTTTTAACTAGTTACATTAATTACTTTTATTAATCCATTAGGGTTATTAATCACATACATTCAACATTCACCTAGCCTGCTTAATCTACAATCTACATATTCCACCTAAATAACTTACCTTATCCTTAATGAGATTACTAAAAAAGGTTTATAACTATTTAATTTTGTTTCCTTTTTGGTATATTTTTAAATTAGTCATAAAAGATTTAAATAAAATTATTTACAAACAATTTTTTAATAAATACTTTGATTTCTAATTTCAATTTTCAATTTTCAAATTCAATATTTATAGAGTCGATTTTGTATCGTTATTTGATTATTTTTCTTTATTATTCAAATGTTAACAATATTTTTCTGTTAGAACCGCAAATTTCTCATAAAAACAATGGTAAATATTAATTTATGGTTTGTTGATTGAAATCGCGTTATTATCATTTTACCAAGCCAAACAACACAATATTATATATCAGCAATTAATTTTACATACTTTGTCTTGATACAATGATAATAAAAATCGCTTTTCATAATGCAAATGCGAAAATTTCAACAGACCGAATTTTGAGATAATTGGAGGAGGGAACTCACTCACACTTGAACGAGCGAATCGAAAGATTTTGAAAGTTGCACATATTAACTAAACTGGCTCAAATTGATGGTATGATTTTGACTAAACAGCTCAAATTATAGAACTTAACTCCACAAACCAAATTCACCTATAGAAAACGTTTCAGTCGATCTTGAAAATTGTTTTATAAGAGGTAACAAATGTTCTTTTATTCTGTTAAATATTTTTTTAAAATGTCTAATTGGAGCCTACCTCCCGATTTCTCATTATTAATAATCACTATATTAATTAAAACGGCTTTAATAAGTTTTCACACTATAATAAACAGTTTAAATAACATTTTCTAACTTAAATTTACTAGTATTTACACATAATTGACCGAATGATTAACAATCCTGATTGGTGCATTTATTTTTTGTCAATGTAAAGTACATAAAATGTTTACAACTTAAAAAATTTAATCACTAAATTATCGAATAAATATCTGACAGTATTTACAAGGGTTAATCAATTTAATTTCCTCAAAATGTTCAAGATCTAATATTGGTAATTGATTGACTAACTTAAATGATCTTAATTAGTGCATAGACGCATCCACAGAATTGCAAAAAAGGTCCGTAATAGTAAAGGTTTTTATTTACATTTATGAAATCATGATAATTTAGTTCTCAGGTCTCAAAATATCTTATTTTTCATATGTTCATAAGAAATATGTCAGAAAAATTGTATAAATCTATGTGAATCTGTCCATTTGTTTATTTTTTGATAGTTTAGTTTCTTCAAGTTTTATATTAAAAGGTGAAATATAAATATTATTATCATAATAATTGTTCATATCATAATAGTCACCATAGAAGAAGACTCACCCATTTTTATCCTGTTCCCCCTTGTGCTACTTCATCTGTCTCCGTGGTTTTCATGGTTTTTTTTGGTCGGGGTCAATCTTAAAATGAACCTCTGAATTATCCCCCAACATTCGAGTCAATCGTTCATCATTGTAACAACTATCTGGAATAACAAAAGGTATTTACATCTTGAAATCATCTTTAAAAGTAAACGTACAATGCTTCAAGCCTAAAGTAATGCCAGAATTATTGGTTTACAAAAGCGTTTTCGGTACCATCTACTGAGTTTTTAAGTATATTTATAAGCAACAAACAAAAGTAGCATCAAAATGTTTGCAAATCTTTAGGGTTTTTTAGAATTTTGACGAAAAGTATTAAGTTTTGAAAATAACATATTTGTGTTTTTAAATTTTAACCAGCGTTTTTGTTAGACGTGATCCATCCTTTGTTCATTTAAAAGGTTAAAATTATATATTTTGAAGGTAGTTTAAATATAAATAAAATTGATTCTTAAATTCTTTTTTGTTTAATCAATTTAGATGCCTGAATACAATTTTCGATTACTCTAATAGATGTTTTGGAGTTTTGTTACAATTATTTCTAAATTGGACTCAGCGATTTCTTGGTCCACCATTGCCTTGCGGAGAAATCCACCAACATCTCTATGGTTTTTTAAACTTTTGGTGGCACAATATGCCTTCTTGTTCAATAGATAAAAATATATTCTTGTCACGCCAAGACAAGCCAAACAACACAATATTATTTATTAGTTATTAACTTTATATACTTTATATGGTTTTAAAAAAATGGTTTAATACAAATGGTAAAATTTTCTTTTCATACTCTTCTTATCAACTTGAAAACTTTAATTGAACACATTCATACAATTTGAATTATTTTAAACATAAGTTCTGGTCATAAAATTGATTTATCTTTTATCATATATTTTTCTTAAACGAATTTAACCCACAATTTAAAGTTAGGTTCTATGGATACAAACATAACATGATTACGTAGAGAGAAAGGTCACTTTCAAAGCCGAAGCATTTCCAATGGTTTTTAA
Organism: Rhizoglyphus robini; assembly: GCA_023373905.1. Classification (NCBI taxonomy): domain Eukaryota; kingdom Metazoa; phylum Arthropoda; class Arachnida; order Sarcoptiformes; family Acaridae; genus Rhizoglyphus; species Rhizoglyphus robini. The sequence goes on from JAKIJQ010000044.1 coordinate 710,430, forward strand.
ACTTTTTGAGGTACAATATGCCGTTTTGTCCAATAGATTGTCAAAGCCTTGCTGTTTTGTTATTTTATTGAATAAGTTTTATATTTTGTGATTCTTTGATTTACTGGTTAAATATTGACAGATTCACTTTATGACCTCTTCAGTTGGTCAGTTGTGTTAGCCAGAGTCTTCTTGTCTTATTCTCATTTGCTAAAAAGTTTGGAAGCCAATATATATATTTTTATAGATTTTAAAATTTTAATGATTTCGTTTATTATTGTCAATTAATTTATGTTTAATTTCAAACAAATAAAGATAATGAATATTGATCTACTCAATTCAATTGTTGTTTTCACAGTTTTAGTATTCCCATATGTAAAATACTTTAATCTTCTTGAATCTTGTTGTTCTCATTGTCCTTCAATTAGTTATTGTTTATCTTTTGATAATGTGACATTAAATGACTATTTCAGTCAAAGGTATCTTCAAACGGTTATTTTTTAAATCTAATTTGTTTGAAAACAAATTTCCCCTTTTTATGGATATTTATCTGACAATTTTAAATAATTTCTAAATCTTTTGATTGAAGGGAATGAGTCTTATTTCCACTAAACCTCTAAACGGAATAAAACATAATAATAGACTCGTTTACATCAAAGATATTAACAAAACAAATGTCACAGTGTGCAACGAATTGTCTGCTTTGAATGACTGTTCAACAACAAATGAACTCTCGTCTCAACAATAGAACGCATTTTTCTGTGAATGTTTGTACTCAGTCAACAATAAACTTTTACTAATTCCTCGGGTAGAGTTTTTTAAGTAGTTTTTCCACTAGTTATACACCTCGAAAATACAATCCAACCGCATATCCATTCGCTTTTTTTATTACTTTGCAATACATATTAAAACTTTCTTAACAGCTCAATAGAACAGGTAAAATATATGTATTTTTAATTTAAAAAATTATTTTTATTAAATAAACAATTTTGTAATTCAATATTTTCTTCGTTTGAAAAATTATCGGCAAATTCAAATTTATTCAGATTAATAGTTTTTCCAATTAGATTTTCAATCTACACTTCACATGATTGTTTAGTAAACTATTGATTGTTTTAGTGAAGTGATCTTTTGATCACTTTGATGCAAGTATAAATGGTTTATATTCAAGCAATTTCAATTTTTAAAACCTTTTGAAGAATATATATGTCACTGAAATTAGTCATTTAACTCAAATCATTAAAAAATAGACAATAACTAATTGAAGGACAATGAGAACAACATGGTTCAAGCAGATTTAAAAATTTGACATCTGGGCATACTAAAACAGTGGAATTGAGTAAAGCAATATTCAGTATATTTATTTGTTTAAAATTAACGTAGTATAACGCGTTTATTTTTTTAATTTAACCAATAATATCTATTGAATACTAAATTGGGACAGTCACACGAATTGACACACTGACTTATACGTAGTTGGACAGAAATATTGACAAATTCATTCGTACAAGTCTACAATTATTTATCTGAGAACTTGTGTAATGAATTTGTTTAGAATAATCGTTACTTTTAAGTGAAGTCTGCGTCAGTATAAAAGCAGAATAGATTGGAGAGTTACGTTGTGTCCAGGATTGTTAAAAGGTCAAATAAAATATATTTGTTAAAAATAAAATTAATAAATTCCAAGAACGTTGATACATAATTTTTAATGATATATAATATTTTTGAATATTTTTCTCGCATTTTTTCAAATGACCCATAGTTCTACAAAAATGAACTTTATTTGTATAAGCCAATTATGTTCAAATGTTCGATTTTTTAGAATCAAAATCACGTTCTTTATGAAAGGTAATCTAAACTTTAGATTTTAAAGTGAATAAATTAAAAAATTGTATGATGACAAGTTAGCAGGATTGAATTAAAAGTGTAGCTAAAGGTGTTTGCTCTCGCAGGACAAATATTTCTGTTTGTAACAATTGATAGAAATAAAAGCGCAGAATATTTAAAAAAGTCGGTAATGTAAAATTAAACTATTTTAATAAACGACCCATTACGTTGATGCCCACGACAGTGGGTCGTGCGCTTCTCTGGCCCGTCTGGCTATCATTACCGCTGCCACCGCCAAGGCCAAAGCAGTCCAATAGACATTTGCACATCGCTCGAGAGAGGGCTTGGAGAAGGAGAGGTCGCGAGATAGCAAAAGGCCACTTAAGAACAAGACTTATTCTAAACTTTTAAATCTAACTTTTCTATGACAAAATACAGGTAAATCATGACTATATATAAGGACATTTGACAAGAATTAGAACATTAGAAATTGGATTTAATTTGGAATTAGTAGTCGATTTGTTGTTGTTTATGTTTTGCCATTTATAACTGCCTTTCTCGCATAAAGCATATTTGTTTTAATTTTAAATTCTTCTCTTTTGTTTGTTTTCTTTTTATAAGTTTTATCTTTTCTAATCTACTCTTTGTTTATAGAACTCTCATATTATATCACTTATTAACTGTTCGTTCATGATTTTCAATATCAACAAGTAAGTGTGTTTAATGTGCCAAATATCATAACACACGAATATCTAATTATAAAACTGGCTTTTACAGATTTCATGATTTTGTTACAGAGGTTTAATTAATTTAAGTGCATTTTAATTTCTTATTTCTAAAACTATTTAATCATTTTTCTATGAACTCATTAATAAATTTCTCAGATTTCCATTTCCATTTCCACAGACACTGGCGAATATTTCCAATGGTTTTTAAACTTTTTGAGGCACAATATGCCCTTTTGTCCAATAAATTCACAATACCTTGCTGTTGTGTTATTTTAATGAATAAGTTTTATATTTCGTCATTCTTCGATTTACTGATTAAATATTCGCTGATTCACAGTATGACCTTTTCAGTTGATCAGTTGTGTTTGCCAGAGTCCTCTTGTCTTATTCTCATTTGCTAAAAAGATTGGAAGCCAAAATATATATTTATTTATATAATTTATACATAGATTTTAAAATTTTAATGGTTTCTTTTATTATTGTCATTTAATTGATGTTTAATTTTAAACAAATAAATATACTGAATATTGCTTTAATCAGTTCCACTGTTTTAGTATGCCCAGATGTCAAATTTTTAAATCTGCTTGAACCATGTTGTTCTCATTGTCCTTCAATTAGTTATTGTCTATTTTTTAATGATTTGAGTAAAATGACTAATTTCAGTGACATAGGTATCTTCAAAAGGTTTTAAAAATTGAAATTGCTTGAATATAAACATTCACTTTTATGGAAATTTATTTGACAATTTTAAACAATTTCAAAACTTTTTTGATTAAAGAGAATGAGTTTTTTTTCACTAAACCTCTAAACAGAATAAAACATAGTAATATACTTGTTTACATGAAAGATTTAAGCAAAACAAATATCAGTGCAACAAATTGTCTGCCTTCGATTACTGGTCAACAACAAATAAACTCACATCTCAATTTAAAAAATTAAACAATGTTTTAGATCATTAATTTCGTTTTTTATTTGAAAAATTATCGGTGAATTCGAATTTATTCAGCATATAGTTTTTTCAATTAGATTTTCCCACACAATTCACTTTCGCCATAATCTTCACTTCGTTACCTTGTGAGTTCTATAGGTTCAATTTGCTATCAATGGTCTTATAATAATTTTTATCTTATAATTAGATAAATTTTAACGAAATCTTTTTGCGACATTAATCTAGATTCGACTGGTTTTTAAAACTCTATATTAATTTTATATCATAAACTCAAAAATAGCTTTAATTACCACACTAAGATGCTTTATACAAAAGGTCTACAATTTTTTGTAACGATACTTATTTATCTAAATTTTACAGTCTTTTGGTTTACAATTTTAACAACGGCATTTGTAGCACTTGAACAGGACGTGTCCAAGTAGTTTTACTTTATAAAATCATTTTTAAAAGAATTTTTGTTGAGTCACCTATAGTTAGATTGTGTTATTGTGTTATAATAAAAATTCTTATAAATGTTTTTTTAAAAGGTTTTTTTTAACTATTAAATATTTATCACTAACCAAAAACTTTTTGTTTTATTTCTAAGAACAATTCACAATTGTTTATATTATGTTTTGGCGCTTAGTCTTAATAAATGTTATGTCCAGTAATGACCTGCACTACAAAAGGTAAAAATGAAAGTTTTAAAGTTAGTTTTTATTTAAATAAAATTGTTCCTTAAAATTGTTCTTTAAAATTTAAATAAAATTGTTCCTTATTTTTCTTAATCAATTGAAACACAAAATCATACGATTTTTATTTTATTTAATCATATATCAATTTATTACGACCATTGAGTTTTATTGTAATTATTGTCTAAATTGACAACAGTCATTCTACATGTCAACGAATGCTACGAGTTTTTAATAGGCTGTTAAAAATCTACTTACCCCTAAAAAAATAGGGTGTTTTCTCTGTCCGTTATACTTTCACCGGTGAAACCGCCCTTTTAATCGAATCGTTCATCACCGTCACTGTTGTAGTGCAATGACAGACAGAGTGACAGACAAACACACAAAGACTATTGGCGGCAATGACGGTAGTGAGTCGACTGATCAGCTGTAACTTTGTATTGACTTTAGAGCGAACGCGATCAATCTACTTACCCCTAAAAAAATAGGAGGTTTTCTCTGTCCGTTATACTTTCACCGGTGAAATCGTCCTTTTAATCGAATCGTTCATCACCGTCACTGTTGTAGTGCAATGACAGACAGAGTGACAGACAAACACACAAAGACTATTGGCGGCAATGACGGTAGTGAGTCGACTGATCAGCTGTAACTTTGTATTGACTTTAAGGCAAACACGATCAATCTACTTACCCCTAAAAAAATAGGGTGTTTTCTCTGTCCGTTATACTTTCACCGGTGAAACCGCCCTTTTAATCGAATCGTTCATCACCGTCACTGTTGTAGTGCAATGACAGACAGAGTGACAGACAAACACACAAAGACTATTGGCGGCAATGACGGTAGTGAGTCGACTGATCAGCTGTAACTTTGTATTGACTTTAAGGCAAACACGATCATCTACTTACCCCTAAAAAATAGAAGGTTTTCTCTGTCCGTTATACTTTCACCGGTGAAACCGTCCTTTTAATCGAATCGTTCATCATCGTCACTGTCGTAGTGCAATGGACAGACAGAGTGACAGACAAACACACAAAGACTATTGGCGGCAATGACGGTAGTGAGTCGACTGATCAGCTGTAACTTTGTATTGACTTTAAGGCAAACACGATCAATCTACTTACCCCTAAAAAAAATAGGGTGTTTTCTCTGTCCGTTATACTTTCACCGGTGAAACCGTCCTTTTAATCGAATCGTTCATCATCGTCACTGTCGTAGTGCAATGGACAGACAGAGTGACCGGCAGGTTGACAGACAAACACACATAGACTATTGGCGGTATTGACTGTGAGTCTACTGATCAGCTGTAACTTTGTATTGACTTTAGGGCGAACGCGATCAACTAATCTCTTAAATAATCTTATCTATAAGAAATGTATATTCTGTGTATGTACCGTGTGATGTCAAAGTCAATTGGATTGCAATCACCACAAAATCTTTTTGGTTCCACAATTGTTTACTGCAAGTGTAAGTGTTGCCATTTTGCTTTCACAAGTTCTATTTGGTAAGTAGACTGAGTGTTTAGTGAGTGAACATGTGTTACATTTATAGTGCTTTCGAGTGTCAATTGGACAAATTCCGTGCGATGCAGGTTACTAAGTCATGTTAAACTTGCGGAATATTCTTTATGTTATTTATTATAAATGATTGCATAGCGTGATATGTTCATTTAATGGGCTCGGCTGTATGTCCGCATTTGTCAAGTGAGAATTTCTCATGCTCCGATTCATTTACAGTGTTAGTTAGCGGACAAAATTTGTTTCACTGGATATTAGGTTTTATGAAATTTAACTAAATGTGACACATGTTTGGTAACATTTGTTAATATGTTTTGAGTTTATGAAAATAAAGTCCATTTTACTGAGATTCAATAAGAATTTTCCAATTGTGTGACTCAAAGAGGCACACCCAAGTTGACCTTGAACATCTGAAGTAGAGTTCATGAGGTCATATGCCCTCTGAGGTGTAAATGTGCACTATTATTGGATATCAGTGGTTGTAGAAATTTGAATCATATGTCGAATGTTCAAAATTGTGATCATTATGTTATTCAGTAAAATGTATACAAAATCCTATAGAAGAATTGGCAGAAGCAAATAGTAACAAAAGGCAATTCATATATTTACTGCTCGACTCATTGGAATCATGCCGAATCGTTTATCGGTATCGTTTTAAGTGTTAGCCCGCATTGGATAGGTAAAACTCAATGTACCGAAGAGTTTAAAGTGTGTGTACAAAATAACCAGTACAATATCCAACGAATCGCTATAATATTGAACCATATGACAATGAACTAACAGGATTCTTTGGTTAGGAGGTTAAATATCACCATTTAACGGTGGTCTCAATCAAACTACTTCAAATCGATTTACTTTTTCAGTTTGAATGATTATATCTGCAAACAGCGGGAAAAATTTACTGCGCCAGCTTTAGCTGGCGCATTTTTTTCCGCGTTTGCCTGACGACTTGTTCAAACTAATTTTTAACAATAGTGATAAAATATTTGGAAAGACTTGAACAATTTTGGCTTACCTTGGTCATAAATAGCCCGAACATTGACTCGCGAACTTCGCTTACTGACTGACTCAATGTTTTTTTAACTTTTTTGTCTAATAGATTACCTAAAGATTGCTGTTTTGTTATTTTATTGCATAGGTTTTATTTCGTTTAAAATCCGCATTTACCCTGACCACAATCAATTTTAAGTCCCCCATAAAAGACATTAATTTATCTTATACTTAAATATCGTAGTCGTTTTTGGCTCCACCTCTGCTGTAACTGTTTACATTACACACAAACTCCTCCTTCTCGCGTATATACGATTAATGGCGGATAGCACTGTGGAAGGCAGAGGCGCTCTTTTAGTTCGTTCAATAAGCCAGCACAGTCAGTTTCTGTGCTGTCCTGTCCGTGTCGTCGGTTGGGGGAGCCACCACTCACGCGCTCACACAACAAATCAGTCGTGTGTTTGTGTTTACTTTACTAACATCTCAGCTGTTGCTGTCCAAATCGATTTGTTTTGACGCAAATGCTTTAATTGGTTTGCTTAGATTTACTGAATTGATTTGATTTAATTAAGCGCGATCTCTACTCCTGTAATGTGTTTATCAACAATGTTATTTATGACCTGCATTGTGTTTTGTTCATTTGATCATCGACTTTGTATTGTTTTGATACCGAAACCAAGTATCTACGAAACAACAACGAATATGTTAACTCTAGTCTTGAAGTTCAAGAACCCTAATTGTTTCTTTAGTCATCACTATTTTAAACATAGACCATTTCCACGTTGTCATGCAATAGTGAATCTATTCCATCTATTCGGAATCGTTCAAAATATGTGATGTGAAGCAATTTCTTCACCTTTGGTCCATCTTTTTCAATACTTCACAATATTCACGGGCAAGCAAGCTGAGGTTGGTCACAACATTCAAACTCAACTCATCGATCAGCCCTCTTCGGAAATACCGAAAACCAACCCTAAGTTGCCATAATATTGCCGTCATGTGTTGTGTTTCTACATAAAATGTCTGGCACAGACTAAGAATTACTTTATTTATTGCAACAGAAAGTATCATTTGACTAATCTTCCCTGAATGTCTATAGAACTTTTATCCAGCAAAATGACCATGCAGTACTTCATTGAATAGAACTGCTTTATTTAACTGCTATCCTCAACAATTGTTCTCGGTCTTTTACTCTTTTGTCATCTACCACAAACCTTTCTCTACCTCAACTTCCACGAATTTCTGTTTGAATGAACAAGTTTAGCTTAATTCAAGAAAAATGTAGATCACGAGGATTATCTAATTGAGAAATGTATTTTATTTTTTATGATTGAACATGCCGATAGAAGCATATTGCACTGTATGTCTAAAGTATAACCAATTACGATCAAATATGCAAAGTAAAATATACTTGCAATTGGTCAATTCTTTGTCTCAGTCTCAACTTCCCTGAGAATCTCGAGGAACGTCAGTTTTGTCTATTACGAATTGAGGAAGAAACACCCAAACTTAACCTCTCAACAAAATTAGTGTACACTGTGTGACATGTCATCTTGGTATAGCTCTCAACCCAAAAGTATCCGATTGAATGTGCTTCAAACAACTAGACATTTGAATGGTAACAGTTTCTGCAGAGATCAAATAAAAACTTAAATTGTCAAATTATGTCAATTCGTAGAATAATCTAATTGAGAACAAGTTGATCAGAACAAATGAAATTGAGTTCTTGCTGAGTGCACTCAAGTATCGCGAAAGATGAGAAGTGAAGTTAATTGTTGGTAATTAAGGTAATTGTTTAATTTAATTCATTCATTATCGATGTACACAACGACCATTTTTTCGATGCGGTCTCGCATACTACTCGGGCGGGCTCAATGATTGAGTCTCAGTTGAGATATTTATTCCATTACCTCAGCCAATGCTCAAAATGCTTAAACATTTTCACAAATCTTTGTCCCAAACATTTAAAGTATTTCGAGTTCAATTTGACTAACGAAAATGTGCTAAATCTCACCAGTGGTATCGAAAGTTGACAGACATTTCGTCGATATTCTACTAATCGTACGTTCAAATTGGAGTGTGACTTCCAGAGAAATGTAACTAAAATGACGCCTAATCTTTCTTGACATTATTGGTTTTACATGTTTTTAATTATTTGTTTTAACAGTTTGCTCAATGCATTATTTATGTAGTTTGTTTTCAAATCCAAAATTATTAAAAAAAAATATTGATTGAAAATGCATATATGTGCATCCAATCAGTTCGACACTAGGGTATACAAACACTTACACTAATCAATATTTCAAAATCATTTCTAACGTTTACTGAAATAGATCTATTGAATCTATTAAACAATTGAAATTCTTTTACTTCACCCACCCGAAGGGTGTTTTTTACAAGAAAAACAAACCGCAGCGCAGCGGAGGTTTCGCAAGAGCGTGAAGCCAGGCTTTAGCCGCTTCACGCCTTGCGGTTTTTCTTGTTAATTTTTAATTGTATAACTCATGTTGCGTTGAAAGCAGATACCGTGTTCAAAAAGGTTATTGTATTTAAACTAATATATTTTTTTTGAAAATTAATATTTACTTGAAACTTTTTAACGAATCTTTATCTGACAATCTTTAATTACCTGTAAGCTGTTTGCAGAAAAAAGAATCCACTTTTTAATAAACACTTAAGCAATATAATTAATATTTTAAAATCATCATCAAGGGACTCAGACTAAGAGACTTCTTAGTCCACCATTGGTTTTGGCAAAAAATCGTCCGACGACTGAATAGTCATTTTCACTCTTTTTGGGCCACTATATGCCCTTATGTCTAATAAATTGTTTAAGCCTTGCTGTTTTGTTATTTTTTGAATAGGTTTAATATTTTTTATTCTTTGATTTGCCAATCTTTTTCAATTGGCGTCAATAACCACAATAATATGTTTATAGTTTATGTTTTTACCTTTTAAAAATACATTTAAAAATACAAAGATTCTTATTTCTTATTATTTCAAAGAATTCTCTTATTTTAAATTGTAAAGATCATCATAATAGTACATAGAATAGCCGAATATGTTTTATTAATAGGTATATAATAGTTCTATATTTTCGTGGGATAATTAAGCAAAATAATAAATTGAAGATGTGTAGCTAAAGCTGTTCGCTCTTGCCTGACAAATATATTTGTTTACAAGAATTGGTAGAAAACATAGCATAACTAACTAACTAAGAAAATAAAAAAGATACTAGATTTACTGCAAGCAGTACAGCTGAGCGATAATTCATGAAATTCTAGCCAAAATCAGTAAAATATAAAATTGAAACTTAGAGAATACGACATCTTTCTTACTTCTTCCATTTCCCTCTCCTCAGTTCTCCTCAAAGTTACACGTTTCATGATACACAGGACAGTCTAGTTGTGACCCTCTACTAACGTAATCTACAAACATTCCCTAGGTCAAACAAACGCTATTTAGAACAAAGTAATGAATAACTTTAGTCTGTGCACACATTCCCGGAGAGTAAACAAAAGTGAAGAAAATAAAAACAGATGTAAAATTCTCTGTGAAAGTAAATTGTTTGGCTTAAGATGTTTTTTTTTAAATTAATTGATTAATTGATGATTAATTTTCAATTATAGTTCTAATAATAAATAAAGCAATTCAATAGAAAGTTAGAAATAAAATTTCAAATACATTAAACAGTCAATGGTAATAAAGTTAGAAGTGCAGTCCCTCTCAGTGTCAAAGGTCAAGTCAGTCAGTTCTTTCTCAATTGCCAGTGACCACTGCACCGAGTGGCAGACCAATGTTCTTGTTGTTGGTTGTGTTCGTTCTCTCCTCTCCCCAAGCATGTTTCCATTGAAAAGGGTGTAATTCGATACCCTACCATCTGCCATATGCAGCAGCAGAGTGCGCATTGAGCAACAAATTGTATTACGTAATGATCGCACATTTGTGTTACTCGAATAATAATAATTTTTACTTTTACTCACTACAAATATTTTTAGGTTGACCTTGCACCTTACCCTTTACCCATAAGGCATCCTCACCACATAGAAACCTACAAACCGATATAATTTAGTTTTATTTAATTAATTACATTAAAGCACCTTTACCTGTATATTATTGATAGGTTATTAAATTCCTTTGATTGGCCTCTTCCCTGGCACATGTCTTGCCAACATAGCCTTAATTGACCTCAGTGGTTGGTCACGTTCTTGAGATAATTTGTTCACAAATTCTCACACATTTCTATGCTGAAGTTTCCTTCTACTTTCACTGTAGAAAGAGCATTTGAGCTTCGGCCAAAAGCTGAGACTCACTCCACTCACTCCACTCAATCGCTCGCTGGCGCTCGCTCTTTCGTTCCGTTCGTTTCGTTCGCTCAGCTAATTAATTTAAATTTTTAAATTTATTGACCATTTAGGTCGATTTCCAAGATAGTGGGTCATAGGACCCCACTTTTTACGATTGGTTTCTCTTCGAGTCATATAAATAGGTTAAATTTGAAATTTATTAAAGCTAAAACATTTTATAGAATAATTTTTTGAAATACTGACTTTTAATTTATGCCTTGTATTTTTTGGGCATTAAAAAAGTTAAAAAATGTAATTGTTAACCGGAATTTTACTTTATACTTTGAATGTTTACAAGTGATTTCAATCGTAATATTAACTTTTTCTTTTTAACTATTTTATTCAATTAAAATTCATTATAATATTGAATTAACGGTAACATCATCAAATTTTCTCATTAGAGATATTTAAATCTGTTTATTTTTATCTTGACAATAGTGTTTTTGAATTTGTAATTGGAATTTGGACATTTTTTCCTCCTTTCTTTAAATCAAATTTGATTTATTAATAGGTAAAGTATTAAATTATTTAAGGCTTATAATTAATCGTCCGATAAAAGTTGTAAAAGAGCCGATAAAAACTAATTATTTGTCCGATTGGTTACTTGTCCGATAAAGCTTGTATTTTTTCCCGATAAAGTTCGCTTTGTGGCCGATAAAATATTGTTGGTAGGAAATCCATTCCAATAGGATGTTTACTTCTCTGTTGTTGGTTAGTTAGTTCCAAATTGGTGGGTAGTTACTTCCAATTGATGGATTGTTAGTCCCAAATTAGTGGGTAGATAGAATCCAATTGGTGGGTAGTTACTTCCAATTGATGTATAGTTAGTCCCAAATTAGTGGGTAGATAGAATCCAATTGGTGGGTAGTTACTTCCAATTGGTGGGTAGTTACTTCCCATTCATAAGCTAGTCCCAACTTTAAAGTTGTTATTTATCGGAAAACATACAAAATATTGTTATCGGTAGATATACAATTAATTATAAGCCATTATTTAAACAATGCCAATGCTCACAATTTTCTGACCTTGTTCGAAATACAACAAAACACACAATTCACAATCTCAAATAGGTCCTTTCAAAAGATAATTAGACTTGGACTTGGACTGAGTGACTTCTTAGTCCACCATTGGTTTTGGCAAAAATTCGTCCGACAAACTGATAGGTTTTTCCCTTTTAGGCCATTACATATATTCCCTCATGAGAATCTTATAGAAAATGACATCGAGATATGATTTTTTTAAAAATTGAAGGAATTGTTCATGATTTTTCACAAAAAAGGTTACAGTTTATTTGAATATCGATCATTTTATTAGAATTCTCAAAATTGAATATGTGTTATGCCGTTTTATTGTTTTATTCGTATCATCCACTACTATGTAATATGTTATGTTAACTAGTGAAATAAACATTTTAGTCAATCTTTTTAAGATACTAGCGCTTTGCTAAGACAAAAAAGGTAAATTGCGAATTTGAAGTCGTTAATCACTCGATTTTTTACCTGTGACTTTTACGAGTGGTGACGCTGCTGGTAGTGCTTGAGGTGGTGCCGGAAGGTGCTTTTTCGGTGGGCTTCTTGGCCTTTTCGACTGTAAGAAAATTAGACAATTGATTGGTTTATTAAAATTATCTTAAATTCCATAGCAACCAATGGCAAAACCACTAGAATGATAACTTATCAAACAGATTATAAAACTAAAATCAAATTCTAACTATGAGCAAAGCCAAATAGAACATGACTATTACTATATTTGAATTTTTATTTAATTTGAACAATTTCATGATACGACTCTTTTGCGATTACGATGTCAATTATTTGTAATATTATTTCTATTTAGTCTGTACTTTGTGTTTGTGTGAAAAATGCAAAATGCGCTACACGAATGTTCTTATTAGCTGTCTAGTAGAGTCGTGTGTGCTAAACCATTCAAATTATATTTTTGTGATACTAAGAAAACTTTAAATTCATTGAGTTTTTTGGAACTTTACTTTTTACTTTTTTATACTTTCGAAAGTGGTTTTTCCTTTTCAAAAATTAATAGATGATAGTATTCATTTTACATAATATCGGTATTCTTATTATTTATTGTTTTTCTTACAATTGTTTATATCAATCACGATTTAAAGAGCAATGCTTTGATGTTTTAACAGGTTTCATTAATAATTAAGCCTTACAATTCAGTAATCGCTTCGTTCCAATGTTTTGTTCTTTAAAATAGATATGTTAGCGTCAAATTGTCAAAACCGTCATTTCACAAATTGACGGATCCGAGCACCGTCAAATGGTAGAATTTCATAATTTTGAATAATTCGACAATTTGCCTAGGCACATTATGGAATGACTAGTCATTTTATAAATTCCCGAATCACCCTTCGGCATATTGTAAAATCGTTTTAATTTAATTAAAAAAGTCAAAATTTACCATAAATTGACTAGTCATTTTATAAAGTAACTAAAGTATGTTCGGCAAATTGTAAAATATTAATTAATTAATGAAAACTAAAAGTCTGTATGCATAAAATATATCAAATGGATAATCTTAAATATATGATGTACCATTTGAATGAGTCATATGTCATTTGTTAATCATTCGTGACTTTCGATACAATTGAGTTAATTTTTTAAATAACTATCATATCTCTTCCTTTTACTTTTTTCTAACAAAAGGTACTAACATTGAATTACGTATTTATTCTCAAATGACTAAACATTGACGTTCTGCTAGAAATTTTAGTAAGTGATTGTAAAAAGAATATTATTTTGAATAAGTTGTTTAAATTTTTTATGAAAACTTTTTAAAATTATATCTCATTAGGTTTGGAAAAGGTTGTTAAAATTTAAAGCAATTCAATAAATGAGAGTTTGGAGAAATTTAATCAGTTATAGTTTTGAAAATGAACATTACGAGTTTTCTCAAGAATGCCATACTAAAAGTTTCATTTCTTTTTTTTCATTAAATCTCTTTGAATTAGCTATATTTGTTCTTACAAATTTATTGAGTGGTACTTCAATCATCACTGAAAAAAAATTTTAAAAATACGGATGAAAATAGAATGTTTTATTCAAAAAATTATACTTTCTTGTAGGGATCTTCTATCAAATGGTTTTAAAATTATGCTATCGTCTAATTTTTCCACTCATTTAAATCAATTCAACTAATATTAGCTTGACATACGGTCAATGACCACATACCAGTCACTTTTTTGCTTCAAACATTATTATTTATTAAAATTATTTATTCAAAACAATTTTGAAAACCTATTTGTTATCTTTATTTCTTAAATCAGCGCTTCAAAAGGTTTTTATTGAAATTTTACACAATCAACAATTGTTTAGCATTCTATATATATATATGTATGAATTGTTTACAATTTCCTGGTTAATTAATTTACACGAATAATTATATTTTATATCACTGTCCGACACGGGTTTCTTTTTCTCTTGATCTAAAACCAGGTCGACTTTATTAATTTTAACCTTCTGAATCGATTAGTAAAGTCAAAAGTGCAAAAAAATTCCGGAAAAATAGATATTTCTTATGATTTATGATCAATAATTGTCATTTTTAGCCCTTTTTGAGGTTCTCAAAACGGCAATTTCTATAGACGCACATCAGAAAGTAATTATTCATTTTAAACATTGATTTTTAAACTTTTTAAAGCGGAAACAAAAAAAAGTTACTCCAATCACGAGATACAGATTAAAAAGATCACTAAGTTTGCCAATAGTCGCATGGGTGTAAATAGCTCCCGCGCTTCCAAAAATTTAACGATTGCTTTTCAAAACCAATTTTGATATTTCATCAGATGGATATATTTTTTTAACAACGGTAACATCTTTTCCATTCAATTCTATAGATTTGTAAATAAGTATTAGACATATAATGTTCGATTATTGATTCCCATATATGTCATCTCCCATTTGTTTTTTACTTCTTATTTTTAATATTATAAAACCGAAATATTTCTTAAAATTCTTATTAAGCCAGAGATCGGTAAATTTCTAAAAGTTGAATAAATAAATAATAATTTTACGAAGGTGACCACCAACGACTGAATGGTATTATTCATTTTATTGGGGCACAATATGCCCAATTGCTAAATAAATACTTAACATGTTTATTAATAAAAGATTTAACACGAAAAATAATATAGGAACATTAAATTAATTTTCAAGATATTTTCAAGATACAACTCCTTTGAGATTTCGATGTCAATTCGATGTAATATTATTTCTATTTAGACAGTTCTTTGTTTGTGTGCAAAATGCAAAATGCGCTACACGAATGTGCTTAATGGCTGTCTTGAGTTTTGTAACATTCGGACCAACTTGAACCCTACTTGAACTTACCCTAATCCAACTGTAATTAGTTTAATTATTCAAATCTTGTTCCACATTCCAAGTTTCCACTCACCAAGAGAATTGTTAAAATCTACGTAAATAGATTTAAGTCAGGTAAGCAATCTTTAATGAGACTAAATTGAAATTATACTTTTTGTAATACTTACAAAAATTTTAGACTCATTTAGTTTTTAGCTTTAGAAATTTTTATACTTTTTAAAATGGTTTTTTCTTTTTCAAACATTAAAAGATAAGAATTATCGATTTACCTAATCATCATATTATTTATTGTTTATCTTTTAATTGATTTAATCCATTAAGATTTTAACAGATTTCAAAGCAATGGTTTTTAAAAGGTTTAATTAATAATTTAGCACTACAATTCAGTAATCCCTTTGTCCCAATGTTTTTGTGCTTTGAAATTGACAAATTTGAGTTAATTTGTTAAATTTCCATTTCGTCTTTTTCTTTATTTTCTTATTACAGAAGGTATTTAAATTGAATTAAGTGTTTATTTTCAACAACATTGACGTTTATCTAGCAATTTAAATAAGGGATTTTAAAAAAAATGTTTATTTTCCTTTTCACTTGGGCAATTTTATTCTCTTACCTGAACAGAGTGTACACTTACAGCTCACGACATTAATTGTGAGAATATTTAAATCAATATTTGAATGCACAAAATTGCCCATTTTACATGAATTGTCTTGAGTACATTACACTTTTGCTCTATGGCAAAACCTCAACTTGTAAACCCATTTGGTAGAGCGTTTATATTTTTTTATATGACAATAGTACATTATTATATAATTGTTCAAATAAAGTTTTTTTTAATATAAAATCAAAAGTTTTTTTTTTAAATTAATAATTTTAATTTAAATGGTCATACATCATCATATAACAAATCAAATCCAAATTGGGTATTTTGTTTCATTATATATGTTTATTATTAAAAGTTTAATTGAACATTAAAGAAACTTTATATTTTTTGAAACTGACCAGATAATTCACAGACAGAAGGATTGAAAAGGTTATCTCAAAATATATACATGGCTGTTGTTAGACAAAAAATTCTAGCAATGCTTTCAACATACACTTACTCACAACCAATCACAACTTTCCATTTTTGGAAAACATCTAATCATATCCATTTGAAAAAGCTATTTTTTCATTTTTGTTGTTTTTCCATTTTTTCTGTAAACAATATTTATTTCTCTGTACAACTGTATCAGATTGTATCATCTGAACATAGTGTACTCAAGTTGCTTAAAATTTTATTTTTTCATTTTATATCTAATTTTATATTGTGAATTTGCCCCCTTTTCCAAGCATAAACATAAGCTCAGTTGAGTAATATTAATATTATACTCAATGTGTATGGCTGAAAGTAACTTTTCGGAAATTATCTTTTCTTATGTTAATAAAAGGTCAATAATTTTGTGTTTTCACACTTGTTTCATCTATTCTTTAAACATAAGAGATTTTATCAGTTTAATTTAAACTAATAATTTTGCATAATCGTCTCACAAATGGTTCATTTGAATTAATGTTAACTAAAATTTCCCACGACTTGTTCGATTCTTGAAATTCTTTAATATTCCAAAACGGGTCAGACCAGTAAACTTGTTTTGTGGGCAGGTAAATTTTCTTGATTGATCGTTAATGTATAGTTACTATTCAGCCACAAGAGAGCAAGCGTCGTACAAAATTCCAATGGAAACTTCAATGGAAACATAACCACTAGTTACTTTCAAGTTATCAATCATATTTGAATTTACTTTGTAACTGTTGAGAAAAAATGGCGACTTTGAGAGAACTTCCTACAATTACACTTATTTCTAACGGTTACTATCTTAAACGTTTTTTTAATCGCATTTTTCGACTGTTTGCGTCCAACAGTTTTTACTTTGTCTAAAGGTCAAGTAATTGCTTTGTTGTGTTATCAACATTGATTATTTTGTTTATTTGCTGTTCTTCTTTTGGTTAAAACGTAACCATGATTTTCTTTACAGCAATGGTCATTTTAAAAAAATAATTATTATTTCACCGTTTCTCAACAAATTTTCCTCAAACTTATATTTTCACGTTTTTCTTTTCATTTACAAAGTACTTTAATAACACAGCCGTAGTTTTAAAAAACTGTAAACAAATAACTAAACAAAGCATTTATTTTGTCTTTTGCTTGATTACTTTTGGGTTCATTTTTGCAAATGGTTTCTATTATTAATTATTAATAACTTTAAAGTTAATTTACCTTCCTGTTATTGACACTATCTGAATATAATTAAATCCAAAATCATAGTAACATTTAAAATGAGTATCAACTGCAAATAGTATATTCATGTCACACATGTCTCATAAATATTTGACATGGAAAGTTTTCTTTAAAGATAAATTAATACATCATGTCTCGGTAAAAGTAGTCATTGAGCGAATGTATGCTAATGAACACTTCACTGTAAAACATTTCCTATTTAGCCAAGGGGTTGATAATTTTCTATTTCCAATTTGAACATTAGAAATTAATACATTTCTAGTTAAATCTGATAAAATCGTCATTTTTTAATAGGTTTCAGTATTTCATAAGACACATTATAACAAAATATTTGAAAATGTTTCAAATCGCGGGCTTTCCAGCGTGACAGCGGTGGCGATTGTCAAAAAGTTGGGCCTTCTTGGCGGGCTTCTGCTTCTTCATCGAATCTAAATAAATTACATAATTAAATAGTTTAATTAAATAAGGTATTTAAACCCATTTAAAACCTCATCTACCCCAAATCTGTACAGATCAATCGACATAATTCATATTGCTGCAATTTTAATCTACATGTCTACATTTCATTCAATCTAATTTCATCAACGGTCAACCAAGTCATGACATGAAAACAGAGACAACAACAGTAAAAATATCAAATACGAAGCAACAGTATGCCAGGCTTAAGATGACTATCAATACAAATCGAACACAGCTTTATGCTATCTCAGTGTTACGTAATCGATACAGTGGCTCTGAGCTTAGGTGCAAAGGATACAAACATAACATGCGAACATAGAGAGAGGTCACTTACTACTGCTAAAACATTCCAGAAGACACTTGCACATATCTTTCCAATGGGTTTTAAATTTTTTGTGGCACAATATGCCTTTTTTGTTCAATATATAAAAAAAATATTTTTTGTTATTTTGTTCAACAATTTTTATATTTTTTTATATCATTAATTAAATATTTTTGCTGAAGTTATTCTTATCTCAATCTTCTCAATTGCCATGCTATGTTAAATACTAAAGTCGAGCGTAAGCGAAGACTATGGTACAACTTTTTCGATTCTTGTCCAGCTAACTCCTCCTACATTTCTCAACCGATTTGCATCAGATTTGGCCAAAGTGCTTAGAATTACGTGCAGATGTGCAGTTTGACCTTGGTTTTTGCGAAAGATGTTTTTTAGGTACACTTGCCGAACAAATCTCTGATAGAAAAACCCAAAGTTTGATTTCCCATTGTTGGGTCTCATGTCCAACAATGAGTGCAACAATCAAAATTGGAAATTTGGTCACAGAGAGGATCGTGGGTGTCGGTTAGGATTGGGTTAGGTTAGGTTTAGGTGGTTAGGCAGGTGTGGGCGTCGGTTAGGATAGGGTTAGGTTAGGTTTAGGTGGTTAGGTAGGTGTGGGCGTCGGTTAGGATTGGGTTAGGTTAGGTTTAGGTGGTTAGGCAGGTGTGGGCGTCGGTTAGGATTGGGTTAGGTTAGGTTTAGGTGGTTAGGCAGGTGTTGGTGTCGGTTAGGATTGGGTTAGGTTAGGTTTAGGTGGTTAGGCAGGTGTGGGTTTCGGTTAGGATTGGGTTAGGTTAGGTTTAGGTGGTTAGGCAGGTGTGGGCGTCGGTTAGGATTGGGTTAGGTTAGGTTTAGGTGGTTAGGCAGGTGTGGGCTTCGGTTAGGATTGGGTTAGGTTAGGTTTAGGTGGTTAGGAAGGTGTGGGCTTCGGTTAGGGATTGGGTTAGGTTAGGTTTAGGTGGTTAGGAAGGTGTGGGCATTGGTTAGGATTGGGTTAGTTTAGGTTTAAGTGGTTAGGAAGGTGTGGGCGTCGTTTAGGATAGGGTTAGGGCTAGGTTTAGGTGGTTAGGTAGGTGTGGGCATCGGTTAGGATTGGGTTAGGTTAGGTTTAAGTGGTTAGGAAGGTGTGGGCATTGGTTAGGATTGGGTTAGTTTAGGGTTTAGGTGGTTAGGAAGGTGTGGGCATTGGTTAGGATTGGGTTAGGGTTAGGTTTAGGTGGTTAGGAAGGTGTGGGCATTGGTTAGGATTGGGTTAGGTTAGGTTTATGTGGTTAGGAAGGTGTGGGCATTGGTTAGGATTGGGTTAGTTTAGGTTTAAGTGGTTAGGAAGGTGTGGGCGTCGTTTAGGATAGGGTTAGGCTAGGTTTAGGTGGTTGGGGTTAGATTTTCGCTTACACTCGACTATTCCCCAGAATTTCAATTTTGGGGACATTACTTTCAAAATAATATCAATGGTTTTGAATTTAGCACCCGCAGGGCCCACTAGAAGACACTTGCACATATCTTTCCAATGGGTTTTAAATTTTTGTGGCACAATATGCCTTTTTGTTCAATATATAAAAAAATATTTTTTTTATTTTTGTTTAACAATTTTTATATTTTTTATATCATTAATTAAATATTTTTGCTGAAGTTATTCTTATCTCAATCTTCTCAATTGCCATGCTATGTTAAATACTAAAAATATTATGTTTCTATTGTTACTTATGCTTAAAGAGATATTTTCAATCGTGTGTTTGTTAGAAATATTGAATAAATGTTTTTTACATTACATCTGGTGAACAATAATAAAAACTCACATTGTTTGTGAAAAAACAAAAAAAGTATCAATATTAAAGTTTAAAATCAAAAAATTTAATTTAATGGTTAAAAATTTAAAAGTGTATTAAACAGAGACAATAATTAGAGACCATTATGGTCCATAGTTATTGATTTACCCTTTCAAAGTTCTACGCTCGAAATTTTCTGATTAAATTTTTTATTAATTCAATCTGTTCAAAAATCATTTTGTTTGTCTAAATGATTAACTAAGCTTAGCTGTTTTGTCATTTTATTAAATAAGTTTTTTATTTTATATTCTCTGATTTACTAATTCAACATTGACAGATTCGCTCTATATGGTTTTAAAATAACTTTTATCTTATAATCAGATAATTTTAAATAAAATCTTTTGCGATATTAATCTAGATTCAAGGGGTTTTTTAAATTTGATGAAGATCTATTTACATCTTATAACATAAATTTAAAATAGCTTATTTTACCTTTTAAGTTGGTTTATACAAAATGTTTACATTTTTACTGACAATGCCTATTCACCTAAATTATTAATGTCGTTTAGTTTACATATTTAACAACGGCGTTTGTAACATTTAAACAGAGCGTGTCCAAATAGTCTTACTTAATTAATTCATTTTTGAAAGAATTTTTTTGTGCGTGATCCTTCTCTATGATTTTAACAGGTTTTTTAAAATTATTGAGTGTTCACCACTAACTATAAACGTCTTATTTTATTTCTAAGACTAATTCACTTGTTTATTTTATGTTTTAGCGTTCAGACTTGATAAATAATGTTAGTTTCATTTTTCTCCATCATTTAAAAGGTTGAATATAAGTTTGAATTTTTAGCAATCGTGATATAGTATTTGAAAATACGTGAACTATTTTGGCTTGACTTGCGGAGAAAAATCCCGAACATTGACTCTTGAACTGGGCTAACCGACTGACTCAATGGTTATTTCTACTTATTTTGTATTATAAATTGCTTAAAAGACTGGTGTTTTGTTATTTTATTGATTAGGTTTTATATCGTTTAAAATCTTCTTTTAATCTGTCCAATATGAATTTTAAGTCCTCCATAACTGTATCTTGCTTATCTTTTATTAATGACTTACAAGCAAGTTGTTAGTTTAGAAATAACAAATAACATACATTGATTTATTAATTTATAATTGTATAACTCATGTTTTTCGGAATGCCAATATTGTTTTCAAAAAGGTTATTGTATTTAAATTAATATATTCTTTGAAAATTAATATTTACTTGAAATTTTTTAGCGAATCTTTTTCTGATAATCTTTAATTACCTGTAAGCTGTTTGCATAAAAAAGCTGTTGCTTCTTTCAACTATGCAATTTATTTATATTCGAAAACGAAGAAGACAACCAATGAGACGTCACTATCGACCAACAGGACTGTCGCCACTCATACGGACCTGTCAGCCAAACTTCCGGTGATAGTGAGCAGCGAAGGCGAGCGTCGTCATTTGCGAAAGGCCCTGGTAGACAAAGAGTTGGTTCAAACTAAGAAGCGAGCCAACGAAGGCAGACCAACGACCCGTGGTCATGGACCTCGACGGTGAATTGATCGGTGCCGATCAATAAATATATTAACATTATGTGTTCCATTATTTTTTCAATTGCACAGCGGTACATTTGTTTATAAATCAATAAACTTAAATTTCGTTTTTTCAAAAAACCGTCTACTAATGTTCAAATGTTTTACAAATATGAATAGTTTTATTTTACTTAAGCTTCAAACTTTGGAATAAACATTAAAAATTGATCAATTTTTAATCAATTTGAAAACAATATTTAGTTTAATCGATTATATTATTAAGCATCCACCGAATTTCTTTCAACTGGTTATAATTATTATTAACTAATTTCATTAATCATCAGATTATTGATGTGTTTATTCTGGCTAACATTATTAAAAGTAAATTTGAATAAAACAATGCCTTGCAAAGTGATGGTTTTAAATCTAAGACACTTTTCAATACTCGGACTTGCTCATGACCATCCTGAAGTTTTTAAAAATTCCAAATCAAATAATGTCATCATTTTCGTTTTAATATTAATTACCCTTTGAACGACCATATATCAAATAGTTTAGAAATATGCTATTGTGCGAGTTTTTCACTCAATTTAAATCTATTAAAATATTATTTGCTAGACCATTTAGTCTTATTTTTAATCTTAATCAAAACCAATAGTATAAAATTTAATAATAGCGTGACTTTTTTGGGACTGTGGTGCCTGTCCGAACCAGACGTAAACATCCTCTGTCGTACATTCCACACAGTGTAACTGACAACAATTCATCGTAATGATCTGTACGTGCCTTGACGACAGCTTCCCACGATCGGACTCAGTCTAGATTAAACCAGTGCATTCCGATCTCACCGGAACGCATCCAGTCACTGACTCACTAACTATCAACACACGAACATCCTATGTAATGGCCAGTTGCTCATTGCAACCTGCCAGTTGGATTTGATCAGTCGAGAGGACAACACCTCGACTTCATGTATCAATCTCACTTGACGACTCAATAAAGCTCATTCGTTCAAACACTCTTCCGATTGGAAGTCAATGCATTAGTTGTGTGTAGTATTGCATCTCATATACTCGCACACACTACACGAATTACTACACTAGAGTAACACTACAGGACCATATTTTATTTAGTTAATAAATTTTCATTTGTTGAATAATTTTGATTGACAACCAGCATTTTTTTAGGAAAAAGTCAGGGATTCGCCCCAATTTTTAACCAGATAATGAGCATCGCTAGACAAGGTGCCTGACCCATTTTGGTTTGCGTATGGCCAGAGGAACTGGTTTTGTAAGTGTCAAAGTACATATCAAATGCACAAATAGCTATACTTGGTATTAATTAACGATATCTTCATTCTACGTTGTCTCAGCTCTCATCAACGAGACGATTGAAGTAGAGACTAGTGAATTTAGAAAAAACTCCCCTAGAATATTCCAACTGATAAAAATATTCAAAAGTTTCAATTTGAACAACATCCGATGCGTTATTGTAATTATATGGTGAATCTTAAATTCTGAACAAGTTATAAGTTTTTGGTTTTGTACATGTATTATCGTTAACTTTATTATAAGACAATCCACAAATTTACTACATTCCCGATTCAATAAAAAATAAATTTATTCAACATAATTTTTACAAAGAGAAAAATGGAAATTTTCATTGTTAAAAAATGTTTCAAAACAAGAAAGTTCACTACACCAACTGCAACGAATGAAAGCAAACAAATTACAACCATCGCATTGACAAATTTGTATCCGATTACTAAACTTGAATGCAAATGTTACAGGATTAATTATGTTTGTTGGCTTATCTATATCCAAATCACAGGAAAACCACCAAAGTTTTATAAACGAATTAAAAAGAGGCGAACTAAACTGATGATGTGCATAAGATTGAAGTTTTATAATCGTCATTCTATTGTGAAACTTTGACTTGAAATGTTCGTCAAACAAGGAGTGATCACTTATACGTTTTATATATGTTTTTACTGTAAAAAAAATATCCGCGATCTAGTGGTTGCCTCTCTGGAGTAGTTTTTCCTGTGATGTTTCGAACTTCTACTAATTTATGTTTTGTTCCTTTTGGACGATTTTGCTTCTCAAAAAATTTCTCGTTCATGAATGGTTTCCAAGAATCGAGAATAAGAAAATTATTTTCACCTGCAAACGGTCAAAACCCGACTTCTAGGTACAATGCATACTCAACATTGGTCATTTTTCCAGATACAGTTGCTATGACATATACATTGCCGAGTTGTTGCATTAATTGATTCACTTGTTCTTGAAATGTTTTTGGTATCATATCATTTTTCTCTTTGAGAACAATAAAAAGAATCGGAGTCAGTGTTCCATCCAGTCGAATAGTTGGCATTGATGTGTACATGTGTGTGAGTGCGTCCAACTTGTCAGCTCTTGCAAATACGTCATGAGTTCCTTTGATCTCGAGTGTGCCTCTTCTGTGTGTTTCGAGACCAAAACCAGACTAATCTGTGTTCATTACAAATTTTGGTTCAAATTGTGGCAAAATGGAATTGACCTTTTGAACAAATTCTTGTTCTGCTATACGAATATTTGGCCAATTCTCAATCCTGAACTTCAGCAAGAATTTGGCATACAAATCGTTCCGAAGCCTACTGCCTTCAAGGGACGAGTCCTTCCGGCGCCTGAACAGTTGAACGCTGACAAGAGAAGTGGCATCTACAAGGTCAAGGCCCCGATCGTGAAATGGTCCGTCTTTTGCTTTGAAACTTCGGTGACCAACGAAGAGCTCAAAGACTTTGTCCGCTTGATGAAGCGTTTCAGGTTGGCGGCTATCTCCTCGGCTTCTATCGGACTGGGCGTCTTTTTCCTTGCGGGTAGAATGCCTCCGCCGAGTCGGTCTCCACCGGAACTCGTACTGACGCGTCTCTCCTTGACAAAGGCCAGATCGTAGTGAATGACGGCCACATTGGCGAGGATAAGTTTGAAAAAGTTGGCCAACAGATTGATGCGTGTGCCAACTTTGAAAAGTTCTCTACCAGAACTGTCGATTGGTACGTCTCGGATGCTGGCATAGGTAACTGGAGAGAGTGCTGTTCGCTGGTGTAACCGCCACCTCTACCACCACCAGAACCAGTAGACAACCCTCGCCGAAGAGCCGAAGAGATAGCCGCCAACCTGAAACGCTTCATCAAGCGGACAAAGTCTTTGAGCTCTTCGTTGGTCACCGAAGTTTCAAAGCAAAAGACGGACCATTTCACGATCGGGGCCTTGACCTTGTAGATGCAACTTCTCTTGTCAGCGTTCAGCTGTTCAGGCGCCGGAAGGACTCGTCCCTTGAAGGCAGTAGGCTTTGGAACGATTTGTATGCCAAATTCTTGCTGAAGTTCAGGATTGAGAGTTGCCACTTATTCCGCCACGGAAGTGACTCGACGGAAGTACGCACTGGGAGCGTGCGTGGCCTTGAAGAGGAGTTCGCGTTGAATTCTCGCGGAGACTTTGCTGGCGGACAGGAATTGGCTTGGGATTAGCGTACACAATTCCATTGGAATGTAGCGAGCCTGTCGTCCGGTGGTCTTGATCAGTGGCCAATACTCGAGCCCGATTTTATAGGTCTTTGCGAAGTATTCACCAATCGACAGCTCTCGTCCGTCCTTGTCCTTGAACTTCATCTCGTACGGAGTCTTGTCCACCAGTGAGTCGATCGTGTAGGTGACGATCCGATTCGAGTGGCTGGTGCTCATCTTGAGATGACGCAAAAAGCGTGAAGCCTCAGCAAGTTGGCCACGAGTCGGTCGTTCTTCCTCTGCGTGGGGCAAAAGTGCCTTGACCAGATCGAGCACACGAGTGAAGTTCTGTGCGACCACGCAGGACGTCTTGAGGTGAAGGTTCAGGGCCAGGCCATACTCGGTCATCCTCACGGCGGACGTAAAGCCCGAGACAAAGTCAGTGAGAGACACCTTGGAAGAGGTGGCGAGGGTGGCCATGTCGAAGAACTTGCGCTGAAACACTGCATAGTGTTTGGTCATGATGAAGCGGATGACGTGCTCGTAGATGGACACAACCCAATCTGACAGGATGGTCCGCTGGGGCCGAGAGTAGTACTTCTGCACCTCGTCGAGTTGCACCGTGCCAACCAGTTTCATGGTGACAGTAAAATCGGTGTGCCGGTTGTCAATCTCCAGGGACACTCTGTGGGCGAATTCTTCAACACGGTTCGGACCCTATAAACTAGTCATTTACTGTGAGTATTAAGTAATTTCAATGTGATTTTTTATATCATCATTTATTATTTAACATTATTAAGATTATTATATGTTATTTCCTTTCTTATTTATGCAAATGTGATTATAGATTTCCTATTGATATTTTTTTGTCATTATTTTGTATTTTGTATTTATTATATTAAATTTATTTTTAACTTTTCATTGATTTGGTGAATGGAACCGGGTGGACAAACACTCAAACAACGAATTTTAAAGGATTTAAATGATCATCCAGGATGGCATTTTGCTTCTTTTAAGCAGAAATAGACACATTTCAGAAAATGTCTATTACAGGTTGAAGAAGCAAGCAATTCGTGGTGAGGCAACTTACCAAAACAATCTTACAGTTTTGGATCGAATTTTAGCTTTTAAATTTACGCAACTAAGATCAGAAAAAATGATTTTTAGTGATAACATACTTCAACAAGAAGCCCTCAAAATTGCTTCACTTATTAAATTTGACAATTTTCAATGCTCACCATCATACATCTACAAATTCAAAGTACGTCACCACATTGGACTCAGAAAAATAATGCATTTTTAGAACGAAGACACTTATTAAGAATTGGCCAAATATTCGTATAGCAGAACAAGAATTTGTTCAAAAGGTCAATTCCATTTTGCCACAATTTGAACCAAAATTTGTAATGAACACAGATTAGTCTGGTTTTGGTCTCGAAACACACAGAAGAGGCACACTCGAGATCAAAGGAACTCATGACGTATTTGCAAGAGCTGACAAGTTGGACGCACTCACACACATGTACACATCAATGCCAACTATTCGACTGGATGGAACACTGACTCCGATTCTTTTTATTGTTCTCAAAGAGAAAAATGATATGATACCAAAAACATTTCAAGAACAAGTGAATCAATTAATGCAACAACTCGGCAATGTATATGTCATAGCAACTGTATCTGGAAAAATGACCAATGTTGAGTATGCATTGTACCTAGAAGTCGGGTTTTGACCGTTTGCAGGTGAAAATAATTTTCTTATTCTCGATTCTTGGAAACCATTCATGAACGAGAAATTTTTTGAGAAGCAAAATCGTCCAAAAGGAACAAAACATAAATTAGTAGAAGTTCGAAACATCACAGGAAAAACTACTCCAGAGAGGCAACCACTAGATCGCGGATATTTTTTTTACAGTAAAAACATATATAAAACGTATAAGTGATCACTCCTTGTTTGACGAACATTTCAAGTCAAAGTTTCACAATAGAATGACGATTATAAAACTTCAATCTTATGCACATCATCAGTTTAGTTCGCCTCTTTTTAATTCGTTTATAAAACTTTGGTGGTTTTCCTGTGATTTGGATATAGATAAGCCAACAAACATAATTAATCCTGTAACATTTGCATTCAAGTTTAGTAATCGGATACAAATTTGTCAATGCGATGGTTGTAATTTGTTTGCTTTCATTCGTTGCAGTTGGTGTAGTGAACTTTCTTGTTTTGAAACATTTTTTAACAATGAAAATTTCCATTTTTCTCTTTGTAAAAATTATGTTGAATAAATTTATTTTTTATTGAATCGGGAATGTAGTAAATTTGTGGATTGTCTTATAATAAAGTTAACGATAATACATGTACAAAACCAAAAAACTTATAACTTGTTCAGAATTTAAGATTTACCAGATAATTACAATAACGCATCGGATGTTGTTCAAATTGAAACTTTTGAATATTTTTATCAGTTGGAATATTCTAGGGGGAGTTTTTTTCTAAATTCACTAGTCTCTACTTCAATCGTCTCGTTGATGAGAGCTGAGACAACGTAGAATGAAGATATCGTTAATTAATACCAAGTATAGCTATTTGTGCATTTGATATGTACTTTGACACTTACAAAACCAGTTTCTCTGGCCATACGCAAACCAAAATGGGTCAGGCACCTTGTCTAGGGATGCTCATTATCTGGTTAAAAATTGGGGCGAATCCCAGACTTTTTCCTAAAAAAATGCTGGTTGTGAATTAACTTGATTGATGTAACATTCCACCATCAAAATTGATAATTATTGAACAATTAACTAGTAGAATTTAAATGTTTATCATATAAGTACAAAAAACCTTTTTTAATGATCTGATTTCAGATTTAAGATATCGTTAATGATTAACTTTAGAATTAAATTAGACACTGATGATTTTTTAAAAGTGGAATGTTAAGGAGAAACTCAATTCTAAATAATTGAAATTTTTTTATCAATATTATAATACTAGAATATGAATCCTACAGTATCCTACAACATGAAACCACTCTCGTCTTATTGGGGAATATTGAGAGAGTGGATGTATTCGAATTGGAATCAACGGTGGATGACAACAAGGGACGGGAGAAAAACAAGCCAATTCTTCCCAACAATTCTCGACATGAAAAAGTGCTCAAACATACCGGACTTTGTCATGACTCAGTTCTTGTCAGGTCACGGTAAGTTTAATCAGTACCTGACTAAGTACCACATTGAACACGATGCACGGTGTCACTGTGATGAGGCTGAACAAACACCAATTCATCTCATCAAGGACTGTCCCGCGTTCGCTAGACAAAGGCAAGTCTTTGAGAGCCGAATCAACGAGATCACCAACTCGAATCAAATCTCGTTGAATCTCTACTGCACTGACAAGTGCTACAATGAATTCCATAAATTTGTAACTAACATATTCAATCAATTACCTCTACCAAGAAGTTAACTTTTTTTTATCATTATTATTCAATTTTATTCATATTTATCATAATACTCATATCATTCATTATCTCATTTCATAGAACATTGATATACTCATAATTTCAATGTAAATACTCAATCTTGTATCTATCTATACCTTTATTGTATTCTTTAATGTTAAAGGTTAATAAAATATAATCAAAAAAAAATACCAGAATATGGCCACTGGTCATTGACCAGTAAGACACCTTCTTGCATCACATATTATTTGTTAAAATTTTTTTATTATAAACAATTTTGAAAATCTATTTGATATCTTTAGTTATGCGACCAAGAGAAAGTTTTCTTAATGTTCTTATTGAAATGTTCTTATTGAAATTTTACACAATCAACAATTGTTTAGCATTCCATATGAGTTGTTCACAATTTAATGGTTCATTCATTTACTTGAATTATTTTATTTTATTTATGCTCGATATGTGTTTTACCAAAAAGTGGAAAAGTCAAAATGATAAACACAGTTTATTGAGAGAATGGATAATACACTTGTTGAAAGTGCCATATTGATATTAGCCATGTATAGTACTTAGTAGTTCGACCAATGACAAGAAAGCGTTAACAAGCAAGAAGTGACCGTTAGATGAGTGTCACCACTGTCACCACTGCCTCGGTGGACAAAGCCAACCTCGTAGTATAAAAGCACCAAGCCTCACAATGCCTCTCTACAGTCGAACCTGGTTGAGGCTTATTTACCCCTAAGTCCTCGAGCTTGTGCCACACTTTACCGTGAGTACTAACCTTGTCTCCCCTGTCCCCATTAGGTCTATTGACGCTATTTTACTTTCCCGCGCTTTACCTTCTGTGGTTGTCTGCCGAGTGTATTACATTTATATCCTGTTCTTATACTCTTATAATAATCTCTATATGTTTTATACTTAATCTATTTAATTGTCAATAAATCTAATTACGATAATTCAACAACACTGACCAAAGAATTGAAAAGGTTATCTCAAAATATATACGAGTAAATGGCTGTTGTTGGACAAAAACATTTATAGCAATGCTTTCAACATACATACACTTACAACCAATCACAACTTTCCATTTTTGTAAAACTTCTAATCATATCTATTTGAAAAAGCTATTTTTTGATTTTTTCCAGTTTTTTTTTCATTTCTTCTTTAAACAATATTTCTTTCTCTCGTGTACAACTGTATCAGATTATATCATCTGAACATAGTGAACTCAAGTAGCTTAAGATTTTACTTTTTCATTTTATATTTAACTTTATATTTCGAATTTGCCCCCTTTCCCAGGCATAAACATAAGCTCAGTTTTTGTTTGGCTGAAAATAGCTTTTCGGAAATGATCATCTTTTGTTAAAAAAAGGTTTATAATTTTTGTTTTCACACCCATTTAATCTATTCTTTATACATAAGAGATTTTATCAGTTTAATTTAAATTAATAATTCCGCATCCTGTATAAATGGATGTCAAATAAAAGGTAAAACTACTAAATATTTGCATATTAAAAAAATTGATAACTATGTTTACAGATTGTCATTGAGTGTGTCAGCCGCTAGACTGCTGAAAGTTATTTCTGTGACAAAAATGTACTGAATTATTGAAATTACTAATTATTGTGTTAAATAACCAAAATATTCAATTGAAATTATATTCAAAATTCATTATACCGGTAATCGATGTTCCCATATTCAGTCACATCATATCAATTTCCCACTCCCGTACATGTAGAATATTTACACAATGATACTATTTAGCTGAATGAAATATGAAAACTTAAAATCTTTTAAACTCTGTTTTGCATCGATTCACATCAAAAATAAATAAAAGTAGACAAGGACAAGGGACAGAGAATCGGCAGTCACTTGAGATGAGGTTTGGGTAAAGAAAGCGGAGAGGATCTTGCCAGAAAGTGATTGGATGATTGGGTTTAGGTTTAGATCACAATTAACGGATAATTTTATTTTACAGATTACATTTGGATTAGAAGATTATTAATACGCCAGTATTTCGCTGTCTAAAAGGTAAAAATAATTTTCTTAATTTAAAAACATTTTAAATGACACTTATATATTAATTCTAGTTTTATTAATTCTAATTGTATTATGAAAAGGAATTAAGTTACGCCTTTTTGACCGTCTTTGAAATGGTAAAAATAACAATGTTTTTATTTTAAACTTTTTATAATTTTTCTATATATTTCTTTATCTATCTATCTATTGTAATGGAAGTTTTTCCCGTCAAAAAGGTGCTATTTTCTTCCATTTCATATAGGAAAGCCTGATAAAATCGTGTATCGCTGGCTACATTACTACGGGAAAATACGGTACTTCTTTTGCTGCCTCTCTATGATAATTTGTAAAATTCATTGAAAGAATAACAAATCAGCATGAACAACATTTTCCTTTAAAAATATATTTGTATTTGTTCTAAATGTTCTCTCGGGCCGAAAATTTACCAACTTCATAAAATCAAAATTCCTGTTTCTCCACTCCATCTATGTTTCGGTGTCACGGGGTTATTGCAATTAGTGGGTCTTGGCAAACTTTTAATTTCTGAGATCGAGTCTTGGTATTATTTACAATAAATATTTGACCTCAAATAAAAAAATCGACTATTATTAACTTCAATACTAAATCTATGTTATTTACTTGAACCGTTTTTTGTTTCATAAAGGTTATTTCAATTTTTAAATTATGTAAATTTAAATAATTTTTTTTATCGTTATTTTCTTCAGATCATGATCATATCATTCATTGCACTTATGAAAATTTTAGGTTCATAAGAAATTTTAAATCCACAGTCATGACACATGTCAATTCTCGAAAATTGTTTACTTTAAAACTCAAGAATTTTCATTTGCAATTAAAATTTTAACCTTTTTGTTTCACTAGCAGCATATCGTAAATGGTTTCACTTACTCAGAAACAATTGTTTTTGCTGAACCATCCCATCCCATCCCACTTCTATTAAAATTCTGTTGCTCGTACGTGTGTCACGCTGTTTGTTGCGATCAATAATGACATTATTTGATAAATTTATTATTGGTTGAACAACCATTAAAATTTCTCTTTGCGCGTTCTAAGGCTTATGTTTAGGTTAGGCTAGGTGTATGATTGGATACCAGTGTAGCTACGCCTGAATTGCCTTAACCAGTGCTTCAACAATGATATAGCCAAACTAATCTTCTCAGTTTTTTATCATACTATATTTAGCCAACTTTTTAATACTCTCAATCAACTGTTCGCCATAGCTTCTATAATCCAGATCAAATATCAAAAATTCAACTTAGATCTTAAATTGTCTTTCATAGACTATTTAAAGCAGTTTTGCTTAGAATTTTTTTAATTTAGATTTATCCACAATATTTTAAAAGAATAATCTATTTTTTGTAAGTTGGTTAAATTCCATTAACTTTATTCGTCCAGCAAGATACATTAATTTAATTATAAGATTAGATCTAATTGTAGATGTATCCTATTTTCTATTTCAGGGATAAAACCCACAAATTAAATTCAAAATTTTTCTGCGGCGCTAAATCGGCAATTTACTCTTAATGTCCCGCTTATTATAGCTTCCAATTGTGGTAGTCTAAACGTCATTAATAATAGATTATCGCTTACTACAATCACTTTACCTTTTGCTTGAAGAGCTTTCTTCGTAAACGGTAAAAAAGTTTACTTCTGTGTCAATTCTGCGTTTCTTAAAAGGTAACAACTTTTTCTAGTCGCTGAACCGTTTCTACAAAAAAATGTTTAAAACACTTATCTAATTCTTTAAAAATGATTATTTTTGATAATTTATTCCTCGTGCTCTACGGGTAACTTGTTTTTCAAAAAGTTTTTGTTAAACTTTTTAAATAGTTTTCATAAATAGGTTTCTAGTTTCGTAGTTTCTTCAGTTTGTGCACCGGTTTATTTAATAAAGTTATTTTCTCCGATTTTCAACAATCATAAACAAGTGGCTCTTTTGATTGACGTTAGATACGATTTCATTTTTAAAAGGTTTTTCCTGTTTTAAAAAAAATATAAAGTTTACTATATCTCCAGTGCCGTTCCTAGATCACTTTGCGCCTAACGCAAAACACCTTTACCGCCTATCTTTTTGTATGCCCTGGTCCCTAATTGGCGTCCATTTTACGGTCAAGCGCCTTCGGCGCCTGACGCAATTGCGTCACTTGCGTCCATTACAGGAACGGTGCTGTATATCTCCCCTTTACAAGAGATCCTGTTTGCATGTTGGAATAATTTATTTACAAATTGTCATGACGAATGTCTACAGATTGTTTTGTGTACAAGAATGGACGTGTCTTTTTACCATTTAAATTTTATCTATGAGCATTTGCTTTTCTTTTTGTGAGTTACTTCATAGCAGAT
This sequence comes from Rhizoglyphus robini, assembly GCA_023373905.1. Classification (NCBI taxonomy): domain Eukaryota; kingdom Metazoa; phylum Arthropoda; class Arachnida; order Sarcoptiformes; family Acaridae; genus Rhizoglyphus; species Rhizoglyphus robini. Next base: position 743,481 of record JAKIJQ010000044.1, read on the forward strand.
TAATCATTTAGTGTTTATTTTAGTTGCTTTCTTATTTCAAAATGTAATTCAACATTTTATGCACTCCATATCTTAAAATTTATTTACTTCAATACTAAAATAGATATTTGCTACTTATGAAGGGGTCAATTGTGACTCTATTCTGTCGTTTTAAAATAGGTTATTAAAATTTATTTGTTTATTCATTTTAATGTTTATTATCTTATTACCTTGCTATTTTGTGTACATCGTATGGAGGTTTCTAAAGGGTTTTCATTTTTTTGTTTTTTATGTAATTATAAAATACCCAACAAAAATAACATTTCAACAAGTTGGTTGATTAGTCTTGAAGTCAATTTTATAATTGTTAAATACTTTTATATACTCTAGTTTTTCTTATTACCCAGAGTTGTAGACTTTTTTCTGTTCTATTATACGGAAGTTCTGAAACTGTGTCGTCCATAATAAACAATCCCTTACACAAAATTTACTTGGAATAATGGAATTAAATCTATTTAAATATACAATCGTTTTGAATTATAAAACTGAACCGTTAATTTCCTTACAATGAGTGTCGAAATTTGTTAGTTTATAGTTTCAATTGAATCCAAATTGTACATTCCATTTGAGTTGCCTCAGTTTAATACATCATTGATGAGGAATCGTGCTAGCTCGCCATTGTTGATTCTTTCAATTTCCAAAATGAACCATTTTTTCAAAAAAATGTAATTTCAACAAACATTGTGAATGAATGCACACATAAGTGATTTGTAAGGCAACAAACTCATATTAAACAGGTTAATCACAAAAATTCTTTTTCTAGTCCTCATTTTTTTCATACTTACAAAGATTCTTTGACTGTTTCAACACCAAGCTTGTTTGAATGAAAAAATATTGAAAATTATTTAATATATTGATGTAATTTAAATTCGGCCATCAGAATAGGAGATTTTAAAAAGGTTTATTCAAAACTTTTAATTTAATCTCTATATTCGTCATCACTATCCATATATATCAACATATGCCTTAACTATTGACTTTCTTATACTTTTATATATCTCAGTGAGTGAAACTTAATGAAAAAATAATGTTAAATCGAGTTTTTTAAAGAAGACGTTTTTTGATTTTCAACCGGTAACTCCAATTTTTATTTATTACACTTTCGAGTTTTATAAATGTTCTTTGCAATATTCAAATTCAAATCTCCCAATCTGGTTTAGCCTGTTTCATTACTATTAATACAAAAAATCTGAGGAGTTTATTTTGTTGGCATTTCAAATTTTTCATTCATATATAAAGGTTACTTGCCATATTAATTATTTTCCATCTTTGATAAAAATGGCATCAATCTGTAATGTACTTTTGTTAGCGTATTTTTTATTCTATTGGCCGTCTTTAATTTTTTTACATTTTCCCCAGAGTTATGCATTTCAATAAAAGATCGCAAGACAGCAACCTGAACTTGGACAGACATAATCCTTCAATTAAATCTAAAATATTAACACCACAGAATAGCTTCATTATCAACGGTGATCCAATCCTAAAAAATTTAAGTCGGTTAGGTGTTAAGTGGTTAGGTAGGTCTGGTTATGTTTTAGGTTTAGGTTTAAGTCGGTTATGCGGTTAGATGGTTAGGTGGTTATGTGGTTATGTAGGTGTAGTTAGGGATTAAGTTTTCGCTTACTCTCGACTATTCCCCATAATCACAATTTTGGAGACATTACTTCAAAATGCAATCAAAAGATTTAAATTTAGCACCCGCAGGGCCTTCTAGTTGTAGTTTATTTTATAATCTACTGTAGCAGTAAATTTTTTAAAATGAAAGTATAATTACGTTTCAGCATTTACAAATTTATTTAATTCCTCAATATATAAAAAAGTTTAAAATATTACTCATCACAAAGTCTGTTTGAAGTTATCAAAAAAGGTAAAAAATAATAATGTGTTTTATTTTTAATTTCCTTTTTAAATATTTTTCTACGCTGAATTCAATTGTATTGTCCATTTTAACCAAACAATTTTGATAGTACCTGAAGTTCCCTTGTTAGCTAATTTAATTTATATCATTTGAATTAATATTTCGTATCTTCCATTGAGCTTGCTGAGTTGGGATTACATTAAACGAGGTTCCGTTAAGAGAATAGTATCACTGTAGAATCAACAAGGCCTTCGTTTAACCGAGAGAAAGTTAAATTAAAACTTGCTGTCGTTTTTTACAAAAATGTAAACTCTTGATTGTTAACAGAATACCGAAACTTATAAAAGGTTTTCTTCGATAAAATATACATTTATAATTTTTTTGTATTGACGTTGAATTCAAAATATTGTCAAATTTTTATAACAAATTTTATTCCTTTTGCTCCCTTGGTTAGTTACGGCATACTACTTTGTTTAAATTTCCCCAGTCAACAAAGGTCAACATAAAAAATAATAATTTTCAGTCTTTTTTCAATTAAAAAATCAATTAAGTCACCAATTCTTATAATTTAATTCGTGCAAGTTACAATACAAGATCAAATTTGACCATAATTCGTAACTCTATGTACCAATTAATCTTTGGGACCCATGTTTGAATGCACAGTGAGTGTTTGGTAGCTGATTAAAATGTTGCTTTCTAATTCTTGAAATTCTCACAGTTAAATTTTTTAAAACAGCATCGATTCTTAAATAAATATTATTGAACTATAGTTCAAATTATGTTTGAACAAAGGTTATGTTTATGTTTTGTAAAAAATGCTTTAAATACAGTGAGTTAGATGATCATTTTAACGTTCGCATTTTTAAAGATATGATAGAAAATTTCATACTCATTTATTCAATTTTATAATTTTTCAAAAGCTTGCCAAAACTAATGCAACTACAATTCTCACGAGGGTACGACTTTTCAAGCCATGCTATATGGAACGCGCCTATAACAATGGTCTAAAATTAACTGACGACCAGATGGTTTCTATGCGGACTCTCAGATTTTAATGAAAAAATTACAGGATCTTCAGGACCATATGAATAAGCTAAGGTTAAATTTTTATGACCATTTGGCCAGTGGTTCTCGAGTTATAAAATTCCAAAGTTTATTATGCGCGCCATTGTTGTTGGGCTTTTGACATTGGCAAACTCGTGTCTGTTCGACTGCGTGCGCCAGCAGAGAAAGAGAGTACACGCGAATCCTTCTGCTACTAACCCAAACTGTTGATTTTTCATTATTTTCCACGACCATTTTGGATGTGCTTTAATTTGTTCAATGTATTTTGAGATAGTTTCAGAAGCTATTGGTTCTGGTTTGCGTTTTTTAACTGAAGGAGTTGGACTATTTGATGAATCTGAAGCTTGAGTAGAAGAAGCAGACATTTGAGAGAATGATTGTGAGAGCGAATGAATTGTGTCTTCAATTATGTTTAATGAAACTTGGCCTAGAATCTCATTGTCAAACATCTCTTCATTTCAATCATCATCCTTGTCATCTTCATGTGTAGAGTCATCATCATATCATTGGTCAAGAATTTCTGTGTAATCACCGTCGAAAAAGTCATCTAGTCCCGTAACAAACATGTCCACAGTCTGCAGTTCTTCAGCATTGGCCTCTCCGGTAACACTCGTGTTGTACTCCTCGATGAGTCGCAGAATCAGTTCTCTAATCACTCGATTCTTATCCATCTTCGTTGTTTAATACAAAACTCAAAAGTGACGAATTTAACTTACAGAGCACCTTTGTTTACAAACAAACAGCTGTCTGGCAACTCTACCAAAACATGTGTATAACTAGACTGTTCATCAAAGTTGTTACCTAACAAAATACAATCAATTGCTGCAATTATTAGAAAAATAATCAAAATTTGAATATTATTTATTCTAAGTGTTTAAAACTGGCTATGTGTTCATTGCGTATCAACAGCGAGACGCCGAATGTGCATCTGGGTGTTGAGGGTGCAGAATGGACAGCAAGAGTGGAGTGTCTGCGCGCGCTTGGCGACACTAAAAGCGTGCTGAGATTTGTGAATATATTAAACTTTCGAATTTTATAACTCGAGAACCACTGGCCAAATGGTCATGAAAATTTAAATCTATACTATTCATGTGGTCCTAAAGGTCCTGTAATTTTTTCATAAATATCTCAGAGTCCGCATAGAAACCATCTGGTCGTGAATTTACAAAAAAACAATCTTGAATGAATCATGAGATGTTACGGACTCGGTCTGGGGTCCGTAGCGGAATAAGGGAGACGGGTTAAAGGCGATCAGTTTATTGGCGGCGAGCACGTGGTTGAGCAATCAGCTCCGTGTCGCGTCTGAGTACAGATATCAATAATGAACTGATGGTCGTGTGCGTACAGTGGAGTCGCTTATGTAGGCAATGCGTGTGGAGCAGGCGTTGTGTAGTGTAGTGTGGCCACTAGCTGGCGCTGTGTGAGAGCTGGCGGCGCCCCTGGTGGAGATGAGATGATTAGACTTGCCTTGCGGTACGCAACATGAGACATTAACAGGTTTACTTTAATTACTACAAGCGATCCTGCTTCTAGTTTGTTTATTTGTTCTTTTATATTGCTCAGTTATTTTGTTGACAGTAAATCATAGTTAATACATTTTATGTTTAAATTAGGCAGTAACCACCGGTTATTTAAAAAAGGTTAAAAGAAAATTCTGTCTATTTTTCACTGTTGAATAAAAAAAATAATTTATTAACACGCCTTGTTTAAAATAAAGTGCAACTAGATAAGCTGTTTTGTTGCAGTAGGTAACAGCTCAAATGTTTACCTAAGTGGAAACTGACTCTGTGAATTGAGTTAATCAATTCAACAATGTTTAACTTGGATCAAAATGTTATAAAAAAATATAACTACTTGTTTCCGCATTGAATCAATATAAAAGGTTTCTTAACTAGCTTATTGTTTAAAGGGATTCCCTTGATTACAATACAAGTTATTATGATTTATATTTTAAAAATTGATATTTTTTATTTATATAAGATTTATTGAGGTTTAATTGTAAGGTTGCGAACTTTCAATCAACATTTATTCCCATTCATCATAATTATCCACCCAAAAAAAATTGATTTGAATGTTTTTTCTATGACGTTCTTTTAGTTTAAAAGGTTTAGCTAAACTTTTTAATTTTTGCAAAAGTTTGTTAATTTAGTTATCGTTTACTCCGAGGAATTAAAAAGGTTAATCTTTCGTATCTTTTATAGTAATATATCATTTTGGAAGCATTTTAAGAATTACATTGACAAACAAGTACCTTTTCAACTAAAACGGTTACAACAATCAAACAAACAATTATATTCACTAAACCAAACTTGAATTAGCAAACTAACATTTATTTGTTATATCGGCTAACATCACATAATGCTTCAAACATGTATATTAAAATATTCAAATTCGTGACCTAATATTTCCTTTTATTGTCAAAATTTAGTAATTTTATTATCGTTTATGGTCTCGATATAATTGATCATCATATCCAAAAACAATTTTTATGAAATCCTTCATTATGGAAAGTCAATTGAATGTATGCGTAGTTTATAATCGCTTCTGCTCTAACTATTTCACATAATTTTATTTTTAGGGATATTATTGAAACTAACAGTTCCAAGTAATTATGTATTATGCACAGGGTACACTCGCGGTGGTTTTTAAAAGGTTAAAAATTTCAATTTGTTTGTTCATTATTTTCATACATTTTAATCAAATTTTCAATTCAAGTCTTTTCTTTCAATCCGTGTTCGTTTTTTATTTTATTTTTTAATGTTGATTGCGGGCCTTATTAGAGTAGGAGCAATATTAATATTTTAGAGTAATAGGTGGTTAGATTAGATAAGATATTAAAGATCATGGTTAGATATCTCAAAAACGTGCTCGAGTTTAGAAAAATTTTGCTGAATATAGACAGAGGAGTAAACTTAGAATAAATCAAATTTTTTACCAATTTTCCTAAAATTTCGCTACCTCTCATTATTATCTCAGGATCAATATTAGAAATCGTAAGTTCAAGTTGTAAGGTTGGAAATTTAAAACTTTTATGCAATTCATTTAAAAATACATAAATTTAAATATATGAAATAATATCATAAATTCAATCCTTCTTTTTTCCTTGATTATAAAGGTCATTTCAAAATTTAAATATTTAAATATCACTCTCCTTGTCAATCAACAATAACACTAGATTTTTATGAATCGGGCTTGATGGCTTACCAATGCAAAATCTTTTATTTAAATCTAGTAATTTTTTTACTCTATAGGCCAGACTCGAATGTAATGCAGCGAAAACCACGTTTTAGCCAAAATGAATCGGATTTTGTTGTCTTCAATGCTTTCGCTATGCAGCTTCGTTAATAGACCAATTTTGACTCACGATACCTTTTTTGAAAAATAATCGTATGAAGATTGTAGTAATTTCACTCAACAAAATTCTTATAAGACTATAGACTATTCTTATATAACTATAGTTTAGATATTGTTTTAATGAAATTTACCCAAATGTGTGCAGTAGGCATGCTTTTATATTTTAAGGTATTAAGCATTATAAAATTTAATTTTTTAATTAAACACTTCTACTCTTCTTTTTAAGAAAGGTTCTATTTTATTGTTTAGCATACAAGCTAATTCATGATCACTAACTAATATTTTTTGCTGAGTATATTTCATTTTTGTTGTCATTGCATTTACGATCTTATTTTTAGTCAATTTATATCTTTTTTTAACGTTTTTTTCTAGTCATATAAAAGGTTTTCTTCATTAAAAATACAAATCACTAAATGATATTTCAAATTTGGCGAAAAATAAACTGCCAAAAAAATAAATTTCAAATCCCAGAAAAATTCATCGCCATGGTTTCAATCAATTTCGATGAATCAATTGTCGTTAGCAAAATAAATGTTTTTATACTACGTTTAATTTTCTTTGTTTTTGCCAAGGTTACAATTCATTCTATTGCTTTCCAGCATTAGCCTTGTTAATCTTTACTAAAATGGCACTAACTTCACATTAAACGCTTTATCCAGTGCCTCAATAATGATTATCTCCGTTCAAATTTAAGAATTCTTATTTCATTGAGACTTTCACACTTGCACAAAAACTGCTTAAAATAGTAAAAATACAATTATCTTTATACTTAATTTTTATATATCAAGTTTTTTAAGGTAAACTATTTCTAAATATTGTTTTTCTACGCTCATTTGTTTCATTATTTTAAGTGATCAACTGTGAATGTATTTGTTAAAAGGTTTAATTTAAAATATACTTTCAAATATATTTTTTTGTTTAATTTAATTTTAATTTAAGATATACTTTCATTTTTTTATTTGTTTAATTTGCATGTCGTGTCGTTTCTATGTAAACATGAGTTTATTGTTATAAAAAGGTACATGTTTTTATGTAAATTTCAAGTATGGAATTGACTAATTCAAATAAATTAATTTATAAATTTTCCCATGTTGTAAAAAGGTTGAACTAATTTAAATGTGTGTTCAATAAAGTACTGATTGAACGCTGCTTCTGATCCAAAAATTATTTCAGATATACCATTCTTCATTTTAACTGTAACAAAGCTTTTTGGTCACCAGACTCTCTTAGAGTCTGAGTTCTAGAACAAGAAAAATTCTAAATTCTGCATACTATATTATTGTACATAAAAATTAATTCACCAATGATTCAGCGTCATAAACGGTAATCATATCTTAAATCGCGTCACATAAACGCATAAAAATTTCTCTTTACGTCTACATTTTATATTTTTATATCTTTAATTGATCGTAGATGAGTTAGAGATCTTTTAAAATGTTCTGTTTTTAACAGTAAAATATTTAAATTGAACAATCAATACGTTAATCTTGTGCACCCCTTCAACCGCCTTCGCACCATCGTCTGTCTTGGCAGGCAGCAGGATGTATTGTAGCACACTAAATAGTACCATTTCACAGATTGTTCTCAATCTTCACAATACCTTTCACAATATCAACTGAAAATTTTGAATTTATGTTGTTTGTTTAAATTTTCAGGGTCCCAAATTTGAGAAACACTTTATTAAATTCTCTGTACGTTTCTTTTATTGTAATATATCATTTCTCAAGCAATTTAAGAATTAATCTAGTCAGCATTCCTTTCGCACTAAAACGGTAACCACAATCAATTATGTTAAGCTATTCTTACAGTGGCATCACCAATCTACACATTATAAATTCAAAATTAAGACACATTCAGCTTGTTCAACTGTATATTAACTGTTGTATTTTACATTCCACATTTACTGTTTTTTATGTTTCAATAATATATGTTAATCTTTAGGTTAATTACAGCGCACTGTGAAGGTGCATCTGGTCAGAGGGAAAAGTACATAAGTCGAGGGTGGATGGTGAGACAGTACAACGATCGAGGGGTGATTACACTCTCACTACAGACAGGCAGGCAACGAGCTTAAATAGACAAATGGTGTGACAATGTGCTGCCTCCTGTGTGGGCAATGACTAGACAATGAACTCACGATGTCCAGTCATAGGTCAAACATCAACAATATATATAAATAAATTCTAAAAATTCATAATTTCTTAAATAATTATTTCGATTGGACATGCGTTCGTTCGTTCGTTCTCTAAGTGTGAGTTTAATTTGGCATCGAAAAAGTCAATAAAAATAATTTTACTTAAATAGTTTTAACTAAATTGAATATTCTCATCTAACATTTTGCAAAAAACTAAACTAGCTTCATATTTCATACTTTTATCATTAGTCAATATGAGATATATTTAATGTTTGAAATAAAGAATATCAAAAGGTTTAAAATTTGATCAGAAATGATTATTTCATGCATGTCACATAGGTCCAAACATGTCAAACTTGAATTGATTCAGTTCGAAGGCATAAAAAATTTTTAGATCAAACATAATTGTTTCATTATTAATAAGCAATGAGATGATGATGATATAATCAAAGATAAACTTTTATATTGTCTACACATTTAGGTTTCTTATATTAAAGTTTTTTACTTTAGATTTGAGTTAAATGATTTTGATGAAGCCAATCTGTTTTTTAAATGGATTATTTTTATTTGAAACTCTCAGTTGATTAGATTGCCTATTTTCCTACCATTTTAATTGAAATTTTCTCCAAGAAACTCACACACAGCAACTTTTAAGACTTTTTTCGTAAAAAATATAGTTTGGAAAAAAGTACCAACTGTTCCTTCAGAAGGTAAAAATTTAGATTCTTTTTTCTTAATTATTGTTTCAAACATTTTGCAATTAGACCGTTTACTAAACTCAATCACTCTGTCTACTTATTAGCATACAAATCAGTCAACTAGTATTTGAATTTCAATTATCATCAGTTTCAAATGGTTACTATTCTATTTCTTATTTTATTTATTCATATTTTTATTTAAATTACATCAATTTTACAAATTTGAAGATTAATTGTTTTATCTAATTTTTTTGCTCTAAAAAGAATCGAACCAAAGAGCGATAGCGAATTTGTTTGATAAGATAGAATATTTGTTACAGTTTGAGTGTTTGTTTTGGGATATGTGTCAATAAGTCCCGTCTTGAGTTGGTCTAATGTTTCCCGCTAATCGACTGTTCAATTCATTATTGAATATTTCACTAGGTTTCTTATTAGCGAGACGAAGTTCGATAGAACGAAGTCGAAGACTAATAGTTTCACTCTGTCTGTCCGTCTGTCTGTCTGTCCGTTGCTTTCTTGCCAGAAGAAACTACACCACCCCAGCAACCAAACTTGGCACACTCACTCCACACCATCTGAAACGATTACATTCCAAAAATCAGCATCCTAGGTTATCTGGTTGTGGAGATAATATCCAAAAATATCTTTTTTCTGAACACGTTGGTATGACGTAAACAAAATATGTGGGACATGTGGGTAGCAGTGACCAAATCATATATTTTTACACACATTTCATAAGAGTAACGTCATATGTGAATTATTGAAACACAACAACGACTAACAACAACAATTGAACTGAATCAATCAGAATGTGATTCACCAATCGAAATTGATCAATGTAAAGCAAGTCATTTAATTCAACAAACATTGTAAACACTAAAAATGAGACTGACTTTTCAATGAATAATCATTGTTCACTGGAGGGTGAATTCAAACGTGTTATTAAACGAGACATCAATCAGTTGTACAATGCACTTGTAAATAGCGAACCTGATGTAATGCATAAATATCATTGTTTTGCAAATGGATTAACATGTATTTTGAATGATTTAAAAAAGTTAAAAACTAAATAAAATGACCTGAGCTGGTGTTGAATTCATTTGAAAAATTCACTTCGAAAAACGAGCACTTTTCAATATTTCACCTCAGAAAACATACCCGGTCCGTTTCTTGAGGTGCCTGCGAAGGTGGAGATACCGGGCTATTTTAACATAATAAGAACTGATTGAGTTGAAATAGCGTACGGCTAATCTGATTAACTTTTACAGCACCTCAGAAAACAGACCCCTTCCGAAACGCAGCTTAAACCTATTATGGGGGGTTGACTGTAATAGTATAATAATACAGTCAAACCTCATCCCGGTACTCCCTCGACTTAGTAGTACTAAGTTAGTACACCACCCCAACTTCCCCAATAGATTTTTTTCAAAATTTTTTTTCTAAACCCAATTTGGGTTTTTTCCTCCGGTACATTGCGAAGTTACTAAAATTTATTTTGTTGCTAAATTTGCCTAGTGAGAATACAGAATGACCACAGAAGTCACTCATCAAAGTTACAAAGAGCTCTCCGGCAAGGATGCAATTTGAAAATAATTAATTTATGATTTAATCAAAAAATGTCTAACAGTGCTTATTTTTACAAACCGTGCTATTGTGACATTTACTACATTTGCACAATACATTTGCTTGCCTACAACTACATCGTTTTGAGTCACATTTTCTGAAACCACCGCTTACAGACTGTTGAGTAGCTACCGACCGAAGGGGGAATTCGTACATCAAAACATGATGTGCACAAGTTTAGGAATAAATTTAAAACTGACCGAGAAATGTTTTCATATTGCTTCAATTCATGCACCTTTAGTTTAGCAGCTTCAATTTCATTTATGATTGGCAATTTATCATTGATTGCAAAATATTCGTCTTTAGTAAACAAAGTAGAATTCTTAGCTTTGCTGTTAATCATATCTGTCTGACTTTAAGTAAGTATAAGTCTTAACAGCGAGTCAACTGTTGACTGTCAACTTTCAACACAAAAAATAACAGTGGGTTGACCAAATAGTACGATACAAGTGGTTTGATTTGAGTTACAATCAATTTTATCAATGTAAATAAATTTACTGCCGAAGAGCATTCCGCAACTTTGGAGAATGACTAGTCACTCTGCATTTTGTCGAGGCAAACTTAACAAATGATTAAACTCAAGTGGCTTCGAAGACTGCCGAATTTAACGTTCGGCGCTTCGAGAAATTACGGGTTCTTCGGTTTGAACCTGACATATATAGTTTTAATATTCCCACAGAGCCAAAGAAGGGTTAACAAATTTATTTCAAAATCAGGACAAAATCTGGTTATAGCAGAGCTAATATCTCTCAGATCAACACGATTTGTCATAAAGAATATTAAAAAGTGTTTTCAATTAAAACTAACCCACCAACGTTAGGCAGGCTAAAACGATTTAAATCTAAATTTTAATGCACCTATATCAATTACCGATTAAAGAGCAGGCAGAATTATCATTTTTAGAATTAAATTTCGATATAATAAGTTACGCTTTTCACAAAGGTTATATATATTTTTATATTGTTTTTGAGTATCAGTCTTGTGAATCAACTTGTGTTTACATTTCATCTGTCGCTATGCCTACTTTGGATTGCAGAGTACCAACTTTTGTAGAACACTCGAACGATTTTTACTTGATCACGAATCGCTTAAGAGAAATTCATGCTTTTAGAAATCAAATAGAGTTTTATGTCTTGTACGGGGGACGATCAAAGAGTTCGTGGAATTGTTTTATATTTTTTCACAGCTTTTGATCCATATAACCATTTTGGTATATGATGTAGAGTGACTAATTCTAAGAAAAATAAACGCGCATGCGCAGTTGTCGCATGTTTCCTGGAAAAGATACGATTGTTTTAGTAAACCTGTTTTTGAGAACTCCGTCGAGTTTTGGATTATCTCGAAGATGCATCTATATCTTGAGCTGAAAATTTTTGTGAGTACTCACCTCGTGGACCTTTATCGAGTTATGTGTGCGAAAGTTCCAATTGGATCAATTTAAAAAAAATTTGTTCCAAATGGAACTTCCGGTTTTCTAGGGAAATTTGCATTTTTAAATCCTAAAATTGATCAGCGTGGAATGTAAATCTTATATAAAAAATAACAGTAAAAATCTGATAAGATTTAGCTGTAAAAATAGTTTTTAAACTTAGTCAAAATAGTTGCTTTTGTTTACTGAATAGCTGTACATGCTTTTTTGGCTTCTTATCAAAGCTTTATCTCAGCTATCTCTTGGTGGATCTGAACCATCTTGGTATCAAATCGCATTGCCTTTTTCGTCTGAACAAGATAGTAATATAAATTTTAACATTTGACTAAATTTTCAAATTTTTAGTTAGGATCCCAAAGTTCCATTTGGAACAAATGTTTCCGGTTTGCCAAAAATTATTATCAAATTAGATGAACAATAATATGTAGTTAAAACTTGATTATAATTTTTTTTATCAAAATATTTGTCAAAATTTATTAACCGGAAGTTGATCCAATTGGAACATTTTGAATATACATCCTAACAAGGCTCCCCGAGATGAATACTCATAAAAATTTTCAACTTCAGATATCGATGCATTATCGAGATAATCCAAAACGCGACGGAGTTCTCAAAAACAGGTTTACTAAAACAATCGTATCTTTTCCAGGAAACATGCAACAACTGCGCATGCGCATTTATTCTTCTCAGAATTGGTCACTCTACATCATATACCAAAATAGTTATTTGGATCAAAAGCTGTGAAAAAATATAAAACAATTCCACGAACTCTTTGATCGTCCCCCGTATTTAAAATAATGTCTCCATGGTAGTTAAAACAAATTATTGTACTCGCATCAATCATACGTATTTCATTTATTTCTACATTAATAAAACTTTGGTTATTAAGTGATTTCTCCGACTGCACTTATGGTCTAAAAAGGTTACTTTTATAAAATCACCTTTATTCATTCTCTAATATTAAATTCCAGTAATTCTATTATTCAGACTAAATCTTTAACATAATTCGGTAAATCCGTGTTATTCATTAGTTATATGCTAATTATACATCTATTTTGTTGTCAATATTTATCATGGCTCCTCGTTCAAAGAGCCCTAGAAACTCAAATACTGTCTAAAAATTAAAGAATTTGCTCTTGGCCAGCAAAATCAAAAATGAAACATTGATTAGACTGAAAAAACCCTTCTTTCGACTTTCATACTGCTATCATTGTTGATGATCAAATTCATTGATCAATGGTCAATCAACTTTACTTATTGTTATTTTTTGTTGTTCATATAAAAGGTCATTTAATAAACCAAAATTAACATCAAATATGATTTTAACTAATTCAAACTATTATCAGCATTATTGTCATTGAATGTTGAAAACAGTACTTTAGATTAAAATTTACTTGTTTTATATTTTAATGGTAGATTTTTAATAAAATATTACTGAAAGTTGCCCAACTTTTGTCCTACAAAACAAAGCTCTCAACTGAATCCCATCAAATTCAAGTATCTAAAACCGTCACAATTTCCACCTTGCTTGGATACTTTTCGAAAATAATGATTAATGATATTTCATAAAAATATTCATACATAAATGTAGATAATTGTCTGAGCGGGGGCGAGGCGAAGCCTCGTCTAAGCGAGGACTTATAGCATGACTTTTTGTGTTTGTTGTTAAAATTATCCTGCCAAAACGACTCAATCAAATGACACCAAATTTTCAGGTTATGCTCTTGATACAGTGCCGGTGTGCATTAAATAGGTGGCTTTGCTGATAACACAAAGATTAAATGATTTAAATGATTAATTTAAATCTGACCTTTTACGCCACCTGGCGGAAAAAATATGTACTAACGTAAATTTTTGTTTACGCATTTAATAAATGACAAAATAATTATTTTGTAGTTATTTTGGTTATTATTAAGTGAGATGAACTTGAAATTGATCAAATGACATCAAAATCATAAAATTTTCAGTTGTCGTACCAAATGAATATCGAAATCTCAATGAGCGGTGAAGTCAAATTTTCTCATGATAATTTTCACCAACAACCACAGTTTGATCTATTTCTATTTGGAGAGGTGTGCCGAACCTCATGTGATCATGAATCGTCAAGGCAAAAACGGATGACATTTGCCGTTAAGTGTACTGTTTCTAGCGAATCGCATCATCGTGATTGAGTCGTCATGTAAAATGAAGATGCCATTAAAATGGAATTGAGAATCCCATGCAAAAGATTTAGCCAACTACAATGACAACAACAAGTGATAGTTCAGCCCTAACAAGCGACACATAAGAATTGAAGGAATGAGGATTGTACTGGAACTGAAGTATTGAGGATTGCAATGTTGCTTGCACGGTCATACAGTAGCTTGCCAAATTCGGTTAGGCCAGACGCGAAGCGTTTGTGGCAGCAACCGCCGTGTCGGGTGTCAAGCATTTTCTTGTTTAAATTTAAATATTTCATCCATGAGATGAGGAATGTTTTTGATAAAAAATCACCGGTTAGGTGTCAACATGTGTTGAGGAAAGAATTTGTTTTAGTCAACAAACAAACCACTTGTGTCTAACTTTGAGCAAATTGTTTTAATGAGACTTTGCCTCTGCACATCGATCCAACACAATTTGTCACATTCGTGTAATGCATTTTGATCAAAATCCACACCAGAGTAATAGAACTCATTTCGCTACTCCAACAGACATTATAGAGATATATTTTTATTTATATACCATGTGTTCAAAAAGGAAGTATACACTTGGCCGTCAAAAATGTTGGAAAACCGAATGTTGCCAATTTAATTTTTGGTTTTAGTTTTGAGATGCTTGACCCTCAAGCCCTCAAGCACTGCTGGTAGGATAGGGCAGAAAAGGTGAGTGCATATAAATTGGGATTGTACTGAAACTGAAGAATTGAGGATTGCAATGTTGCTTGATTAAACGAGAATTCAAGTTTTGACGAAATAGCTAGACAGATTCCATGATTCCTTGAATTGGGAAACAAATATCCTTGAACGAATTCAAAAAGGACACAAATTGCCATCGGCCAAAGCACGATGCGCGATCGCAATATGCAAAATTTGTTAGTATCGGTGGTTTATGAAGGTTTGAGAGAGAATTATTTATGAAGTCAATTGACATAGTTAATGTTATTCAATCGGGTTCAATCACAACATAAACGAAACAGACTGAACAAGAAAAAGCAGAACACAACTTCCCCAACCAATAATACTGTGTTCAATGAAAATTGTTCTTAAAAACCCTGAATTCAATGTACCATTTGCATCATCAAATACATCAGTAAACAAGTTTTTATTGTATTATAAACTTTTGTAGTATGATAGCAATACTTGGGTAGTCGGGGTGAGTTCCCGCTCAGACTTCTGCCCCTTCGGGGCCAATGATGTTTTTTATTTTACCAGCTTAAACATTTGATTCACCTACAATTAATTAATTCCTTCTTGTGCTTTGTGCTTTGTTAAAAGGTTACTAGTGGGCCATGCAGAAGCTATATTTGAAGCATTAAACTCTATTAGCTTTAATAATGTCCCCAAAATTTGAGAATTATGGGGAATAGTCGAGCGTTTGCGATTACAAACGAGACCCACACCTGCCTAACCACCTAAACCTAACCTAACCCTATCCTAACCGACGCCCACACCTGCCTAACCACCTAAACCTAACCTAACCCTATCCTAACCGACGCCCACACCTGCCTAACCACCTAAACCTAACCTAACCCTATCCTAACCGACGCCCACACCTGCCTAACCACCTAAACATAACCTAACCCTAATCCTAACCGACGCCCACACCTGCCTAACCACCTAAACCTAACCTAACCCGATCCTAACTGACGCCCACACCTGCCTAACCACCTAAACCTAACCTAACCCGATCCTAACCGACGCCCACACCTGCCTAACCACCTAAACCTAACCTAACCCGATCCTAACCGACGCCCACACCTGCCTAACCACCTAAACCAAACCTAACCCGATCCTAACCGACGCCCACACCTGCCTAACCACCTAAACCTAACCTAACCCGATCCTAACCGACGCCCACACCTGCCTAACCACCTAAACCTAACCTAACCCGATCCTAACCGACGCCCACACCTGCCTAACCACCTAAACCTAACCTAACCCAATCCTAACCGACGCCTACATTTGCCTTACCTTAAATTGTAGTCTCTATGTAACCAAAGTTCCCATTGCCATTGTTGCATACATTATTGGACATCAGACGCAACAATGGGCTCTCAAACTGAGATTTAGCCTTAGTGAGATTTGTTCGGCAGCTACAACTAAAAAACATTTTTCGCAAAAACCAAGTATTTTTAGCACTGTCGCATAGTATTTTAAGCACTTTGGCCAAGTTTGATGCAAATCGGTCAAGAAATGTAGAAGTAGTTAACTGGAAACCCAAATCGAAATTCTTGTCACTAAAAGTCTTCGCTCACGCTCGACAAAAATTCTATATTTTTTAATGATTTTAGAATTACTGATGCAGTTTTTCTTGATTGATTTTGAAAAAAACTTACTTTTATACACTTACGTTGATGCAAAGTCCTCCACATCGTTCACTCATTCACTCACTCGTTTGTTTCAGTATGTTCCCCTCTCTCAATTGGCTCAGACTCAATTCGTTTTTTTATGAGATTGTGGTGTCGCTCATCGTATCAGGGATGTAAATGATTTTGCGAATGGACTTGTCTTTATGCCATTTTATTTTTGTTTTATTATTTTTAATTATTCTTTTCTTTTCGTTAGTTACTTCATTGCATATTAATCTTGTAATATTTGCTTTTACTTGCTTTCATGTATCAAAGGTAATTCAAAACAATGTTCACTTATACTCTAAAATAACTGAAAAGAAATTATGACATTTCAATTTCAGTCCAAAGCATAAAGAACTTGAAATGGAATTGAAACTACGACCATGTTTATATCAATATTTCTCTTTCGTTTAGTTTTATAAAGTTATGTATCGAGTTACATGATTGGCTTTATTTTAATGAGAAATGAGATTATTTTAATGAGATTATTTAATGAGAAAATTCTTTTTGTTTTTACATAACTTGGACAGTTGTTATGCTTTTGACACCACAAATTTTCTCTCGTTTTTAAAACAATTTTTCTTTTTTTAAATGTTCTATCGTATATGATTTCAATTAGGGAACAAAATGGGATTTGAAGCAAAATATCCACTAGTCACATAATTATGTGTCCCTATAGCATGATAGCATCATAAATTCAGTTTTTATTACTTTTACTGGAAATGATTTATTTGTGACCAAACTCCTATTACTCAAAAATTGAAATTTTCTTTGAAATCAATTTTTTTAACTATAACTGTTTTCCTGATAATATACACGAGTTATGTCTTGGTCTGAGTCATTCTTAAAATAGGTAACTATTTTTAATAAAATTTATCTGATTAAATTCTGATAAAATAATTTTATTTCTTAGTATTTAATAAGATTCTCCAATATTATGTCTAATGTTTAGAACTAATAATCAATAAAAAGAAATGTTGAACTAAATACCTGACCAATTGTCCAAACTAAATAATAGCAGAAGTTTTTCTTTTTTAGCAAATGTGAGGAACACTTTATTGAATTCTCTGTACGTATCTTTTATAGTAATATATCATTTTGAAAGCATTTTAAGAATTACATTGACAAACAAGCACATTTTCAACTTACACGGTTACAACAATCAATCAAACAAAAATGTTAATTAAACCGAACTTGAATTAGTCAAACTTACATTTATTCGTTTTACGGCTAACTTCACATAATGCTTCAAACATGTATATTAAAGAATTGAAATTGCGTACCTAATATTTCTTTATTGTCAAAATTTTTGTAATTTCCTCAATTTTGATAGTATCGATATAATCGGTCATCATCGATATAATCGGTGATCCAAAAACAATTTGTATGAAATCCTTCAATATGGAAAGTCAATTGAATGTATGCGTAGTTTATAATCGCTTCTGCTCTAACTATTTAACATAATTTTATTTTTAGGGATATTATTGAAACTAACAGTTCCAAGTAATTATGTATTATGCACAGGGTACACTCGGTGATTTTAAAAGGTTAAAAGATTTAATTTATTTGTTCATTATTTTCACACATTTTAATCAAATTTTTAATTCAAGTCTTTTCTTTCAATCCGTGTGCGCTCTTTTTATATTTTTAATGTTGTTTGCGGGGCTTTATAGAGTAGGAACAATTTTTAATATTTTAGAGTAATACAGTGTGATCAATAAGTAACCTACCTCTTGGTCAATATTAGAAATTGTAAGTTCAAGTTGTAAGGTTGGAAATTTAAAACTTTTATGCAATTCATATAAAAATACATAAATTTAAATATATGAAATAATATCATAAATTCAATTCTACTTTTTGCCATGATTATAAAGGTCATTTCAAAAATTTAAATATTTGTCTGAGCGTGAGCGTAAGCGAAGCGAAGACTATACCTTGACTTTTTGACAATTTTGTCGACGTAACTACATTTTTATGCTTGCACCGATTGGCTCCAAATTTTGTGGACATTCTTAGGTCATCATAGGGGTGTGCCAATAATAGTTGGTTTCCCGGTAAAGTGCTCTAAAAAATATATTCGCCTTTTTGGAGACCATTTTTCAAACGACTGTAACTTGAAAACTATTGATCGTAGAATATTGATTACTTTGGCAATTTTGTAGTAGAAAGTACGATCTTTCCAACGGTATATAGATCGTCTTGGTGTGTCTACTTTAAGTTGTTTAAAATTGAATTTGAAAAAATAAAATGTGTCTGGTGAAATTAAGCTTACACTTGAATTGATTGTTGTGTGATAGTTAGGTGCCTTGTAAGATTGGGTTTCGGTTAGGTTAGGTGCCGTGTAAGGATGGGTTTTGGGTTAGGTTAGGTGCCGTGTAAGGATGGGTTTTGGGTTAGGTTGAAAAGGGTTTTATTGTGTTTTAAATATTAATACAAGATTAATAAATGTTTTACAAAAAATGGTTTCATGAATTTGTGACAGTTTGATCGTGCAAGGCAATTGAAGGCATGTGTCCCTGAATACACAGCTGAGTTTATGTTTTTAAAAAAGTTTGATTTGTGAAATTGTTTTAAACAAAATGTGTGGGAGAGGTTGTTGATTCATAGTGTTTTACTAAGTGAGATTGACCAAGTGAGTGTGAGTTTTGGGTTAGGTTAGGAGCCGTGTAAGGATGGGTTTTGGGGTTAGGTTAGGTTTTTTTTTGAGACGTAAAGTTTGATTTTATTGAGCATTAAGCAAGGCATAATACAATTGACTTTAGAGAAGGATGGGTTTTGGGTTAGGTTAGGAGCCGTGTAAGGATGGGTTTTGGGTAAGTTTAGGTGCCGTTTAAGGATGGGTTTTGGTTAGGTGTTAGGTAGATTAGGTGTCTTTGCTTACGCTCAGACTACACACCATGGGCATCAGTTTCTATGCCCAAGGTGTTACTTATTTGTGAAAATAAGCCTGATTCAAATATAGCACCCGCAGGGCCCACTAGTTAAATATCACTCTCCCTTGTCAATCAACAATAACACTAGATTTTTTATGAATCGGGCTTGATGGCTTACCAATGCAAAATCTTTTATTTAAATCTAGTAATTTTTTTTTACTCTATAGGCCAGACTCGAATGTAATGCAGCGAAAACCACGTTTTAGCCAAAATGAATCGGATTTTGTTGTCTTCAATGCTTTCGCTATGCAGCTTCGTTAATAGACCAATTTTGACTCACGATACCTTTTTTGAAAAATAATCGTATGAAGATTGTAGTAATTTCACTCAACAAAATACTTAGTTTTAGATATTGTTTTAATGAAATTTACCCAAATGCGTGCAGTAGGCATGCTTTTTATATTTTAAGGTATTAAGCATTCTTTAATTTATTTTTCAATTAAACACTTCCGCTCTTATTTTTATAATAGGTTCTATCTTATTGTTTAGCATTCAAGCTAATTCCTGATCATTAAGTAATATTTTTTGTTTAGTATATTTCATTTTTTGTTGTAATTACATTTACAATCTTATTTTTTTTGAATCAAATTCTAACAGTTTTAATTTTTCTTTTCTAATCCAGTCACATAAAAGGTTTTCTTCATTAAAATACAAATCCCAAATATTATTTCCAATTCGTCGAAAAATTTGTTTCCAAAAAATAAATTTCAAAACCACAGAAAAATTCATCACCATGGTTTCAAACAATTAATCAATTCGTGAATTCGAATAAAGCAAATATTTTGACATTTTTCATTCTTTAACAACGAATCATCGCGTTTAATTTTGGAAAAACATTCATGTTAAATCGGTATGTACATAAACAAAAATATGTTTTGAATATTGTCTCAACTAGAATTATTCAAACTGATTACGTAATACACTAATATACATGAATCAAACTTTCTGATTTACTTTCGTAATACTTTCGGCATGTTTTGTTATGCTAATCCATAAATTAAGAAGTTTTTTACATCTTTTTTTACAAGTTTTAAGCCCTATAGGGCCCTATTCTTACTGTTTCCATTTCCTTGCAATCGCCAAAATAACGTTTTCCCAGTATAGAACAAGAAAGTTGCAAATAAATCATGATTTTTTAATTAATTTCATCGTGTGTACGAGTTTTTATAAAGGTTATAATTTATCATTTCTTTCATTTCTACTTCTGAGCATTAGCCTTTTCAATCAACATATAATCTTGTATCTTCAGAACTTCTTCATTTTGGCATCAATTTCTCCTAGTGGCTATGCCTGGGTCAGCTTGGATAGTGCATTAAAAATGATAATCCCAGACTAAATATTAACCATCTCTTTAGCATTGAGATTTTTAACAAATTTTATTTTCTTCAATTATCCTGAAATTTTAATGAGTTTTGTTCCGTTTCTATAAAGGTAAAAAGAGGCAATTTAAAACTTTTATTGTAAGACTCTCGGTTTAAAATCTTACGAGTACCAAGGGTTTTTATTTTTTCTTAGAATTAATTAAATTATTGCGGTGTTTGATCCTACTAACCTACTAATGATTCGCTTCAACACAAGATATTTTCTGAGTATGTATGATTCTTTGTTTGATGTTTTTGGTGTACTTATAGTGTCGGATCGGACCTTTGACCTTCCTACAGCCAGAGAGATTGCAATGGTGACGATTGAAAAAATCTAAATCATTTTTCAACTACGATAGCAATAAATTTTTAAATCCCGAATTTGTCTGTTATTTGAATTAATTGACACTTTTATTGTTCAAATCTCTGAAAAGAGGGTTTTTACAAGAAAACGTTCGCGCAGCGACAATTACCTTCGTGACCTGTCACGAGGGGAATTGAGATTTCTTGTAAAAATATGTTTTTAAAATATTTTTTCATAACAATTCTTAACTCATTCGAAACATTTCCTTCAAACGGTAACAGTCAACTTGAATTCACGATTCACAGTATTGTAATTTTTTATGATAAATTGCGTTTTCATAAGACATGCTTTTAAAAAAAGGTAATTACATGATCCAAAAGGTAAAATATATTTTTAAAACACTTGATGGGGGTTTTAACAACACTGCAATTACTTTATTAACTATCTTGTGTCTGTGTGTTTCTTAGAAATTTTTTGTACAAATGCACAGCAATTTATGTATTCATATTTAACGACCGTGACAATATTCCCTTTTGTGGTTTATGGAGCAACATTAGATAATCTGAAAAGCTATTAGGTCTATTAAAGATTACGGGGGTAAATTTTTTAACATTTGGGGTCTGTTGAGGCGTGCTATGCGTTTATTTAAATTAAATTTATTTTATATCTAATAAGAGAAAGGAACTCACTTACAACCAAACTTTCATCGCCTATGTCATTCTTATAAACGGTTCTGTTTCAGTTAAAAATGCAGAATATTCAAATTTGAATTATCGGTTTCATTATTATTCATACAAAATTAACCATTAAATTCGAACAATTTTGGGTGACACTGTTATTTCATGATGTCCGTCAGAGTGTCAGAAAATTGTTACATTCTATAAAAAAAATCATTGACTGTCTACTATCCTTTTATATATTTTAGGTGTCTCCACTAACAACCAGCATTTTTTTAGGAAAAAAGTCAGGGATTCGCCCCAATTTTTAACCAGATAATGAGCATCCCTAGACAAGGTGCCTGACCCATTTTGGTTTGCGTATGGCCAGAGAAACTGGTTTTGTAAGTGTCAAAGTACATATCAAATGCACAAATAGCTATACTTGGTATTAATTAACGATATCTTCATTCTACGTTGTCTCAGCTCTCATCAACGAGACGATTGAAGTAGAGACTAGTGAATTTAGAAAAAAACTCCCCTAGAATATCCCAACTGATAAAAATATTCAAAAGTCACTAAAAATCATTTTTTCTGATCTTAGTTGCGTAAATTTAAAAGCTAAAATTCGATCCAAAACTGTAAGATTGTTTTGGTAAGTTGCCTCACCACGAATTGCTTGCTTCTTCAACCTGTAATAGACATTTTCTGAAATGTGTCTATTTCTGCTTAAAAGAAGCAAAAATGCCATCCTGGATGATCATTTAAATCCTTTAAAATTCGTTGTTTGAGTGTTTGTCCACCCGGTTCCATTCACCAAATCAATGAAAAGTTAAAAAATAAATTTAATATAATAAATACAAAATACAAAATAATGACAAAAAAATATCAATAGGAAATCTATAATCACATTTACATAAATAAGAAAGGAAATAACATATAATAATCTTAATAATGTTAAATAATAAATGATGATATAAAAAATCACATTGAAATTACTTAATACTCACAGTAAATGACTAGTTTATAGGGTCCGAACCGTGTTGAAGAATTCGCCCACAGAGTGTCCCTGGAGATTGACAACCGGCACACCGATTTTACTGTCACCATGAAACTGGTTGGCACGGTGCAACTCGACGAGGTGCAGAAGTACTACTCTCGGCCCCAGCGGACCATCCTGTCAGATTGGGTTGTGTCCATCTACGAGCACGTCATCCGCTTCATCATGACCAAACACTATGCAGTGTTTCAGCGCTAGTTCTTCGACATGGCCACCCTCGCCACCTCTTCCAAGGTGTCTCTCACTGACTTTGTCTCGGGCTTTACGTCCGCCGTGAGGATGACCGAGTATGACTTGGCCCTGAACCTTCACCTCAAGACGTCCTGCGTGGTCGCACAGAACTTCACTCGTGTGCTCGATCTGGTCAAGGCACTTTTGCCCCACGCAGAGGAAGAACGACCGACTCGTGGCCAACTTGCTGAGGCTTCACGCTTTTTGCGTCATCTCAAGATGAGCACCAGCCACTCGAATCGGATCGTCACCTACACGATCGACTCACTGGTGG
The DNA here is from genome assembly GCA_023373905.1 of Rhizoglyphus robini. Taxonomy (NCBI): domain Eukaryota; kingdom Metazoa; phylum Arthropoda; class Arachnida; order Sarcoptiformes; family Acaridae; genus Rhizoglyphus; species Rhizoglyphus robini. The sequence goes on from JAKIJQ010000044.1 coordinate 767,049, forward strand.
ACAAGACTCCGTACGAGATGAAGTTCAAGGACAAGGACGGACGAGAGCTGTCGATTGGTGAATACTTCGCAAAGACCTACAAAATCGGGCTCGAGTATTGGCCACTGATCAAGACCACCGGACGACAGGCTCGCTACATTCCAATGGAATTGTGTACGCTAATCCCAAGCCAATTCCTGTCCGCCAGCAAAGTCTCCGCGAGAATTCAACGCGAACTCCTCTTCAAGGCCACGCACGCTCCCAGTGCGTACTTCCGTCGAGTCACTTCCGTGGCGGAATAAGTGGCAACTCTCAATCCTGAACTTCAGCAAGAATTTGGCATACAAATCGTTCCGAAGCCTACTGCCTTCAAGGGACGAGTCCTTCCGGCGCCTGAACAGTTGAACGCTGACAAGAGAAGTGGCATCTACAAGGTCAAGGCCCCGATCGTGAAATGGTCCGTCTTTTGCTTTGAAACTTCGGTGACCAACGAAGAGCTCAAAAGACTTTGTCCGCTTGATGAAGCGTTTCAGGTTGGCGGCTATCTCTTCGGCTCTTCGGCGAGGGTTGTCTACTGGTTCTGGTGGTGGTAGAGGTGGCGGTTACACCAGCGAACAGCACTCTCTCCAGTTACCTATGCCAGCATCCGAGACGTACCAATCGACAGTTCTGGTAGAGAACTTTTCAAAGTTGGCACACGCATCAATCTGTTGGCCAACTTTTTCAAACTTATCCTCGCCAATGTGGCCGTCATTCACTACGATCTGGCCTTTGTCAAGGAGAGACGCGTCAGTACGAGTTCCGGTGGAGACCGACTCGGCGGAGGCATTCTACCCGCAAGGAAAAAAACGCCCAGTCCGATAGAAGCCGAGGAGATAGCCGCCAACCTGAAACGCTTCATCAAGCGGACAAAGTCTTTGAGCTCTTCGTTGGTCACCGAAGTTTCAAAGCAAAAGACGGACCATTTCACGATCGGGGCCTTGACCTTGTAGATGCAACTTCTCTTGTCAGCGTTCAGCTGTTCAGGCGCCGGAAGGACTCGTCCCTTGAAGGCAGTAGGCTTTGGAACGATTTGTATGCCAAATTCTTGCTGAAGTTCAGGATTGAGAGTTGCCACTTATTCCGCCACGGAAGTGACTCGACGGAAGTACGCACTGGGAGCGTGCGTGGCCTTGAAGAGGAGTTCGCGTTGAATTCTCGCGGAGACTTTGCTGGCGGACAGGAATTGGCTTGGGATTAGCGTACACAATTCCATTGGAATGTAGCGAGCCTGTCGTCCGGTGGTCTTGATCAGTGGCCAATACTCGAGCCCGATTTTGTAGGTCTTTGCGAAGTATTCACCAATCGACAGCTCTCGTCCGTCCTTGTCCTTGAACTTCATCTCGTACGGAGTCTTGTCCACCAGTGAGTCGATCGTGTAGGTGACGATCCGATTCGAGTGGCTGGTGCTCATCTTGAGATGACGCAAAAAGCGTGAAGCCTCAGCAAGTTGGCCACGAGTCGGTCGTTCTTCCTCTGCGTGGGGCAAAAGTGCCTTGACCAGATCGAGCACACGAGTGAAGTTCTGTGCGACCACGCAGGACGTCTTGAGGTGAAGGTTCAGGGCCAGGCCATACTCGGTCATCCTCACGGCGGACGTAAAGCCCGAGACAAAGTCAGTGAGAGACACCTTGGAAGAGGTGGCGAGGGTGGCCATGTCGAAGAACTTGCGCTGAAACACTGCATAGTGTTTGGTCATGATGAAGCGGATGACGTGCTCGTAGATGGACACAACCCAATCTGACAGGATGGTCCGCTGGGGCCGAGAGTAGTACTTCTGCACCTCGTCGAGTTGCACCGTGCCAACCAGTTTCATGGTGACAGTAAAATCGGTGTGCCGGTTGTCAATCTCCAGGGACACTCTGTGGGCGAATTCTTCAACACGGTTCGGACCCTATAAACTAGTCATTTACTGTGAGTATTAAGTAATTTCAATGTGATTTTTTATATCATCATTTATTATTTAACATTATTAAGATTATTATATGTTATTTCCTTTCTTATTTATGCAAATGTGATTATAGATTTCCTATTGATATTTTTTTGTCATTATTTTGTATTTTGTATTTATTATATTAAATTTATTTTTAACTTTTCATTGATTTGGTGAATGGAACCGGGTGGACAAACACTCAAACAACGAATTTTAAAGGATTTAAATGATCATCCAGGATGGCATTTTGCTTCTTTTAAGCAGAAATAGACACATTTCAGAAAATGTCTATTACAGGTTGAAGAAGCAAGCAATTCGTGGTGAGGCAACTTACCAAAACAATCTTACAGTTTTGGATCGAATTTTAGCTTTTAAATTTACGCAACTAAGATCAGAAAAAATGATTTTTAGTGATAACATACTTCAACAAGAAGCCCTCAAAATTGCTTCACTTATTAAATTTGACAATTTTCAATGCTCACCATCATACATCTACAAATTCAAAGTACGTCACCACATTGGACTCAGAAAAATAATGCATTTTAGAACGAAGACACTTATTAAGAATTGGCCAAATATTCGTATAGCAGAACAAGAATTTGTTCAAAAGGTCAATTCCATTTTGCCTTAATTTGAACCAAAATTTGTAATGAACACAGATTAGTCTGGTTTTGGTCTCGAAACACACAGAAGAGGCACACTCGAGATCAAAGGAACTCATGACGTATTTGCAAGAGCTGACAAGTTGGACGCACTCACACACATGTACACATCAATGCCAACTATTCGACTGGATGGAACACTGACTCCGATTCTTTTTATTGTTCTCAAAGAGAAAAATGATATGATACCAAAAACATTTCAAGAACAAGTGAATCAATTAATGCAACAACTCGGCAATGTATATGTCATAGCAACTGTATCTGGAAAAATGACCAATGTTGAGTATGCATTGTACCAAAAGTCGGGTTTTGACCGTTTGCAGGTGAAAATAATTTTCTTATTCTCGATTCTTGGAAACCATTCATGAACGAGAAATTTTTTGAGAAGCAAAATCGTCCAAAAGAAACAAAACATAAATTAATAGAAGTTCGAAACATCACAGGAAAAACTACTCCAGAGAGGCAACCACTAGATCGCGGATATTTTTTTTACAGTAAAAACATATATAAAAACGCATAAGTGATCACTCCTTGTTTGACGAACATTTCAAGTCAAAGTTTCACAATAGAATGACTATTATAAAACTTCAATCTTATGCACATCATCAGTTTAGTTCGCCTCTTTTTAATTCGTTTATAAAACTTTGGTGGTTTTCGTGTGATTTTGATATAGATAAGCCAACAAACATAATTAATCCTGTAACATTTGCATTCAAGTTTAGTAATCGGATACAAATTTGTCAATGCGATGGTTGTAATTTGTTTGCTTTCATTCGTTGCAGTTGGTGTAGTGAACTTTCTTGTTTTGAAACATTTTTTTAACAATGAAAATTTCCATTTTTCTTTTTGTAAAAATTATGTTGAATAAATTTATTTTTATTGAATCGGGAATGTAGTAAATTTGTGGATTGTTTTATAATAAAGTTAACGATAATACATGTACAAAACCAAAAACTTATAACTTGTTCAGAATTTAAGATTTACCAGATAATTACAATAACGCATCGGATGTTGTTCAAATTGAAACTTTTGAATATTTTTATCAGTTGGGATATTCTAGGGGGAGTTTTTTCTAAATTCACTAGTCTCTACTTCAATCGTCTCGTTGATGAGAGCTGAGACAACGTAGAATGAAGATATCGTTAATTAATACCAAGTATAGCTATTTGTGCATTTGATATGTACTTTGACACTTACAAAACCAGTTCCTCTGGCCATACGCAACCCAAAATGGGTCAGGCACCTTGTCTAGGGATGCTCATTATCTGGTTAAAATTGGGGCGAATCCCAGACTTTTTCCTAAAAATGCTGGTTGTAAGTTTCAACGTTACTTTACTTAACTGTCTCATGTTATATGTCCATGATAATAATGAACCATTAAAACTGAGTTTTACAAAAAATCTTATCTTATCATGGATCAACCACATGTAAATTTATGTTTATTTTTTATAAACATGTGTTTTTCTAACTTCAAAATTAAGGTTGTTTTATAAAAGGCTTCGTAATTAAATAATTTAACAAATCAAATTTTCATTTTAAATCGCTCAGTCAAGACAGTAAGGTATTCTGTCACATTAAATTCTTAAGCAATATGCATTCAACTCTGTAACTAAAAATATTTATTATTAAATGTTTGTGTCACTTGTCACATTATCAGAAATTGATCAAAAAATATCTAATTGAAATATAAAAGTTTCTTTACATTTAGTAATCAGCTATGTTTTGAGATTCACAATTACATGAAAATGGTTATTATACGTTTTTTGGAAATGATTTCTCTATTTAATTACTCTAATCTATAATCCCTACTTATTGCTATATAATAAATCTCCAATTACCTTTCCATTTTCTAGTTATTTTTCCTCACATTACACCTTGACTCTCTTGGCATTCAAATGGTTTCAGTATAATTTTTTAGAAAATTACTTTTCTGATATGTTGTTTTTCTTATTTCTCTTCAGACTATTTAAAAATTGCTTTTACAAGTTTTCAATGATTTGAAGAAATTACTACAATTGTATATCCCCCTATAATAAAGGTTGCCTTTAAATTTATCATTCATTTCATTTATTCTAAAAAAAAAACCGCATCATTTTTTCTCGGGTCGCGGTGGCAGGCAAGTCATCAGTTTTAGCTCATTCCTCACGATCCTCAGGCTACGGACTCTGCTTCAGATGGTTCGATGTAGATTTATCATTGATGTCCAATTAAAAGGTTGTTTTCTAAATTTGTCTCCAGTAATGCGTCGATTGCATACTACATTTCAACTAACTAAGTATCTTTCATTTTTGAAGTCAATTCATTACATTACTACGTTTTATTAAAACCTCTGACTTTTATTTTGTTTTACATTTTCAACTTAAATAATGTTTGTTTACATTTGAATCATCTCATTATTAAATGGTAAAAATATTCAAATTCTCAAATATAAATTACTAGTGGGACTGCGGGGAGCTAAATTTGAAGCCTTTGAATGTATTTTGAAAGTAATGTCCCCAAAATTGGTATTATGGGGGAATAGTCGAGTGTAAGCGAAAACAAAATATCTACCTAACTACCTAACCACACCTACCTAACCTCCTATCCGACCTAAACCTAAACCCTAGCCACACCAACCTAACCATCTAACCGACCTAAACCTAACCTAACCTAACCCAATCCTAAACGACACCAACACCCTCCTAACCCCCAAATCCTAACCTAACCTAATCCTAAACGACACCAACACCCTCTTAACCCTCAAACCTAACCTAACCTAATCCTAAACGAAACCAACACCCTCCTAACCCCCCAAACCTAACCCTAACCCAATCCTAAACGACTCCCACACCTGTCTAACCACCTAAATCTAACCTAACCCGTTCCTAACAGACGCCCACACCTGCCTAACCACCTAAACCTAACCTAACCCTATCCTAACCGACTCCCACACCCACCTAACCACCTAAACCTAACCCTAACTCTATCCTAACCGACTCCCACACCCACCTAACCACCTAACCCCATTTCCTAACCACACCTACTTAAACACCTAATCACACTTTGTACGACCCAAAACACACTTCTCATATTGCATGTGACTAAATTTCCTATTGCCATTAGTTGCAGTCATTGTTGGACATGTGACCCAACAATGTGAACTCAATCTTTGTCATTTTCTATCAGAGATTTATTCGGCAGGTATACCTAAAAACATTTTTAGCCAAAACCAAGGTTGAACAGCACATCTGCAAGGTATTCTAAGCAATTTGGCAAAATTTGACGCAAATCGGTTGAAAAATGTAGGAGGAGTTACATTTACAAGAATCGAAAATGTTAGTAACTTAGTCTTCGCTTACGCTCGACAATTACAATTCTATAATCTTGGTGTAATTCTTTCCTTAACAAAATGGTGTAAAGACAAATGCTAGTTATTTTCAATACCTGCTTTCTTAAATCGTATCGTTTTTATCGGTTACAAATAATACTTCATAATACTTAGCAAACAGCAAATTCCTGATTTATTTATTATCAAGATGAATCTTTATGAACTGAACTTTAATTTTAAGCTATTGTGGATAAATTTCAGTGAAATTTTTTTATATGGCGTTTTGATCATTTGGGTTACATTGCACAATCTTATCTTACTTGTTTGTAAAACTTGGTCATGCGTTTAAATTCGGTATAAACCACCTGAATAGATTCTTTAAAATATAAAAAATTGCAATTAAACATTTTTAATTGAAGCTTATTTAAGTTGATAATGTAAAACACAAGCTTCTATAATGTCCACAAGCTTACATGTAGTAATGTTGAACAAAGTACAAAAACAGTACAGTCAATATAAGTAACTACTTTGACTCAAACAATCTTCTGGATAAAACATTTAAATTTTTTAACATGTAAAATAATCAAAATTAGCATATTATATTATCATGTTTTAACTAGAATATACAAACTTTCTTCTTCCCTGTTTAGCAGAATCATAAACGGTCATCACTTAAATATTTTGTCATATAAGTCAGAAAAATCAATTAGAGAATTAGAAAATTAGAGAAACTAAAGATAACAGCAAAAAGTCATGAAAATCTATATAAAGTTGTACAGGGAAAAAGCTATAGATATATAGATTTTTCCCTTCAAACAATTAACTAATTTGAAACAAAGTTTTTCAATCTTTTTCTTTCTGCAAAGCATGACACTGAAAAAGATTCGTTCAGAAAAACATTTAGATATAATTTTGTTATCAAGCGCCGATTCTTTTGGCTGAAAGAATGTAAATTGACATGTCGAGGTGCGTATAAATGGTTTATTTTTAAATTATTACTCTCACTTTCTTTTTATATTATATTTTTGAATTAAATAATTCACAATAAAGTATTCACGACAAGTCTTAAGTGACGCCGTTGGCGTGAAGTCTGGTTTTAACGCCAATTAATTCAAGTCAATGTTTCATGTCTAGAAACCATAATAAAAAAGATATGTTGAAATAAATACTCGATCTATTGTCATGATCAAATACTCAGTCAATTGTCTGAACCAAGCACTAGTTTGCAGTTTTTAATTTAAATGTTAATAAACAAAAATGGCTGAATCACTTATTTATTTATTCATTTTGTCGAAACTTCCGTTATATTAACGGTGATTATGTTAAAAATGTTCAACCAGACGACTAGTTTGTCTTGGATTTGTTCAACTAAAAGTTTACAATAAAATTTAGTGATATCTAAAATGTTTTCAATTAGAGACTTTAGAGTCAGGGCTATAGTCATTGAGTCTGTCCGTCTGTTTGTCTGTTAAAGGTGACTTATTGTCGGAGCGTGACATTAATGTTTTATGTAGCAATGTTTTATAGACGCTTTCTTGTTTGGAAAAAGCTTTAACTTAAGCTTACAATTGTTTCAGAGCTCACAACACATTCTTCGACAGGAAAAAATATTTTGATTTGTTCGTGAGTCATTAAAAAAGGTTTCAAACTAAAATTTTCAAATTTTAGACTTTCATTGAAATTCAAACGTTTATTCAAACTTTTTAGTTTATTTCAATCAATATATTTAGACAATATGACTGGCAGTATTGATATGTTATGAACAGTCTGAATCAAAAAATCAATATTTGCATTATATTAATATGGACGTTCTTACAATGGCTTTAAAAGGTAAACTATTTAAGTTTTAGATAAAGCTTATAGAACTTACTGATCAATTAGAACATTAAAGTTATTTTAAGATTTTTTAAATTATTTGAGCATCTCTGTATTTTAAAATGGTTTTTAATTCTAAAAGTAATTTCTAAATCATTTGCGCAAATACTAAATCTATATATAATTAAACACTTTTAAAAAAATTCTTTAAGCACTACAAATTGGGAACTTCTACAAATTTCCGATTCAAGTTTTCTATTAAAATGTCTAAACTTTTGAATTGATTTTAAATAATTGTTTAATTGTTAATATAAAATCGTTTTAAATTGTGCTAACATTGGCTTTTAGACTATATTGTCAGAGTTGCTTTAAAAGGTATAATTTACGAATCTCATTTTTCCGTTTTTATTTAAAATGTTTCAAACAATTTAATAAATTTGATTATTTTTTACAAAGCCCAGGATATCGTATACTTGGAAAGTTTTTTATTTATATTTTATAACATGAAGAAGAGCATTTGTTGGTTTTCAACCTTCCTCTAACGAAATAGGCAAAACTATTTTAGTCTGAAAAGATATCAAACATTATTTTATTTCCAATTTCTTTTGGAGTTTAATAAGAAATGTTTAGCATAATTTATGATTGTCTGAACGTGAGTGAAGACTACCCCCAGCTTTTTGGCACTTTTTTGCGCAGCTAAAGCTCCGAGGTTTCTTGACCGATTTGAATGAAATTTGGTACAGATACTTAAAAATATGTAAACCAGTGCATGACGTGCTCGGAAACGCAAAAAGTTGTTTTTAGATATAGCTGCCATTCAAATTTCACCTAAGTCATTATTCTGTTTGAGAATAAAACCATTTTCCTGTGTGCCCAACAATGTGAGTATGAGTACAACAATTCAATGGTTGTTCTCAGGTGGTTAGGCAGGTGTGGGCGTCGTTTAGGATTGGGTTAGGTTAGGTTTAGGTGGTTAGGCATGTGTAGGCGTCGTTTAGGATTGGGTTAGGTTTAGGAGGTTAGGCAGGTGTGGGCGTCGTTTAGGATTAGGTTAGGTTTAGGTGGTTAGGCAGGTGTGGGTGTCGTTTAGGATTAGGTTAGGTTTATGTAGTTAGGCAGGTGTGGGTGTCGTTTAGGATTAGGTTAGGTTTATGTAGTTGGGCAGGTGTGGGTGTCGTTTAGGATTAGGTTAGGTTTATGTAGTTAGGCAGGTGTGGGTGTCGTTAAGGATTAGGTTAGGTTTATGTAGTTAGGCAGGTGTGGGTGTCGTTTAGGATTAGGTTAGGTTTATGTAGTTAGGCAGGTGTGGGTGTCGTTTAGGATTAGGTTAGGTTTATGTAGTTAGGCAGGTGTGGGTGTCGTTAAGGATTAGGTTAGGTTTATGTAGTTAGGCAGGTGTGGGTGTCGTTTAGGATTAGGTTAGGTTTATGTAGTTAGGCAGGTGTGGGTGTCGTTTAGGATTAGGTTAGGTTTATGTAGTTAGGCAGGTGTGGGTGTCGTTTAGGATTAGGTTAGGTTTATGTAGTTAGGCAGGTGTGGGGTGTCGTTTAGGATTAGGTTAGGTTTATGTAGTTAGGCAGGTGTGGGTGTCGTTTAGGATTAGGTTAGGTTTATGTAGTTAGGCAGGTGTGGGTGTCGTTTAGGATTAGGTTAGGTTTATGTAGTTAGGCAGGTGTGGGTGTCGTTTAGGATTAGGTTAGGTTTATGTAGTTAGGCAGGTGTGGGTGTCGTTTAGGATTAGGTTAGGTTTATGTAGTTAGGCAGGTGTGGGTGTCGTTTAGGATTAGGTTAGGTTTATGTAGTTAGGCAGGTGTGGGTGTCGTTTAGGATTAGGTTAGGTTTATGTAGTTAGGCAGGTGTGGGTGTCGTTTAGGATTAGGTTAGGTTTATGTAGTTAGGCAGGTGTGGGTGTCGTTTAGGATTAGGTTAGGTTTATGTAGTTAGGCAGGTGTGGGCGTCATGGTTCAAGGGGTTTCACGTTCAGACTAAAGACCACGGATATAATCCTTGGTCTTACTTATTATACTTTATAAGTTCAAATGTCAAATTTAGCACCCTCAGGGCCCACTAGTTTGGTTATTTTTAAAACAAAACTTCGTTGACCCTTGTCAAGTTTTTTAAAGGTTGAATCATTAAAAAATGCTTTTATTGATTGAAATTTATTACCTCGTGATTAAATCTTGGATTGAGGCCCTGTTGGTTTTAAAAGTCGTGTGTATTTTTTTGGTTGTCTTACTTTTTAAGCTTATTCAGCTTACTAGATTGCCAACGGCTGAGTTTTCTTTGATATATTTTATTGTGTTTTCCAAATATAAGACTTAATGTTGTCTTACTGTTAATTGTCTCAATTAAGACGAATCTTTCCTCTAATAAATCGTACAGATATCCCACTTATAAAAAGTCAAAGGTTTCTCGAACACAGTACAATGAAGAGTCTTTTTAGTGTAATCAAACAATTGAGTATTCGCTACGCTTCAACTAAATGGTCAAAACAAATTATGTATTTACAATTACATTGGTTAGTTTTATTCCGGAGGGATTTTGATTTATTATGAGCATCAACTTCAGTTAATTATGTAATGCTTGTGTCGCTGGTAGCGAAAATATTGTGTTGTCACTGCTTTTTCTTAAATTAACGTTTAACAATCTTTGGATCAAACATTTAACATTTGATTAGTATTGTTAAGCCATAGGACCCTTTTCTTGCATTTTCCATTTCCTTGCAAATGCCAAAATAACATTTTCCCAGTATAGAACTAGCAAGTTTCTCGTAAATCATGTTTTTTAATTATTTTTATTGAACGTGTGAGTTTTTATAAAGGTTACAATATATCATTTCTACTTCTGAAAATTAGCTTTTTCAATCAACTTATATTTTTGTATCTCCAGCTCTCCTTCATTTTGGAATTAATTGTTTCTAGTGGTTATGCCTTGATCGGCTTGGATAGTGCATCAAAAATGACATTTTCCGACTAAATATTAAAAATCTCTTTAGCCTTAAGATATTTGACCAATTTTATTTTCGTGCCCTCGTGGTGGCCCTGCGGGTACTAAATTTGAAATTTGAACTTATGAAGTGTAATAAGTAAGACCAAGGATTATATCCGTGGTCTATAGTCTGAACGTGAGAACATTTGAACCATGATGCCTAAAACCCAACCCTACACAGCACCTACCCAAAATTACCTACCTAACAAAAACCCAACCCTACACGGCACTTACCCAACCTAACCTAACTATTCTACCTTACCAAAACCCAACCCTAGACGGCACCTAACCTGCCCACAAATGAGGAACCAATGAATTGTTTCACTTTCACATTGTTGCACTCATTGTTGGACATGAGGAAAAACACTGGACCTCCAATCAGAAGTTTGGTCGTGGTGAAATTTGAATGGCAGCTACACATAAAAAACAATTTTTTGAGTTTTTGAGCACGTCACGCACAAATTCATGTATTTTTAAGCATCTCTGTAAAATTTCATCCAAATCGGCCCAGAAACCTCGGAGCCTTATCGTCGACAAAAACGGCCAAAAGTCAAGGGATAGTCTTCACTCACGTTCAGACAATGAGTTTGAGGGAAAAGATAACAACCAAATTGGAGGATAAAACAAAACAAAATATTTGGGAAATTCTCCCGATCCACCAATTGGGGAAAAGACAAATCTGCCAAATTAACGATTCGTTCCGAAATTACAACTAGACGATATATTCGCCCAACTCAATTTGGGAATTATACCTTCCCACTATTTGTTGAATATATCTCAATAAATCTCATCATTATTAAGCCTAAAAAGGAATTCCTCATGACCAATCAATGGTAGAATAGGATATGTGGGGCTATGATTCACTTTAAAATACATAATGTTCACTTGTTTCACTAATCTATTTAAAATAAATTTTTACGATTACTTTGCAAAGAGTATGTAAAGTTGTCCGTTATCATGAGCATTTCAATCACTTTATCACTTTATGCACTAACTAAAATGATATTGGTTCAGTATCTTGGTTGAGCATTACATTGAATAGAGCATTATTTCTAGTTTATGACATTTTCCTACCAGTCACCAACCACAAATCATACATATAAAAAAAAGTCTGCGTCTTTGCATCGCATCAAGTCGATCAGCCAATTCAACATTATCGCTAAAAATAAAAACTTTGTAAAAAATATTTAGCTGAATTCATTCTTTTTGTCAAATTGTTTTTATGTTTCCATTTTTAAATTCGAAAAAATGCAACGAATGATAATTTTAAAAAATTTATTGAAATTCTACAAGAAATCTAATTAAAACCAAATATTTTTTATTTCAATGTACAATTTTTCGTCAAATTAAAATCAAATGTTTGTTGGAGTAATGCATCGCACACAACTTTTCCACGATTAAACATAAGTATTTAAATTCCGCTAATATAATATTATGGAATTAAGAAAATGAACGATCCTACATTATGTGTGGCCAGATTAAACTCGAAAGAGCAAAGGTTAGTAAATCAAAAGAACGTTAATGGGTTAACTTAACGTAGATGTAAAGTCACGAACACCTCATCACTTACAGACGCAAATAAAAACACGATAAAAACAATCAATGCTATGATTCATTGATTGTAAAACTGATAATATTTTCTAGCTACATGACTCTTTGAATTTATATGCTTACGATCTATTTGAGCAGCCCGTTTGCTGGAGAACAGTTCGAAGGACTAATCAATCAAAAGCAAACTGCTCGCCCAATGAAATAGTAAAACATAGCAGTGCATAGTAAATTCACAGTAAAGTTAACTTTAGTAAAATTTCACTATCTTGAACACAATTGTGAATTTTTTCCCCACACATTTAAACTCAAATTGTTTATAGTTTTATTGTTTATTATAGTTTATTGTTTTAGCAGATTATAATAAAAGGTTTAATATTATTTTCACTAGAGAATATTCTCATATGTTTTCATAATATCTTCATAGTCAATATCCCACGGATCGTTTCACTTTGACCCCAATCACATTTCTCACATTTCTTAGGTTAATTTATTTTCACTTTCAATGGTCTATTTTATTGCCCTATATGATCCATATTTATTATCCTATCTGATTTGCCTTGTTTTCTTTTAAATTCTTCTGCCGTTCAATGATGACGTATAATAACACGTATTTATGACAATTTTATATGGTTTATATGATATCTGTTAATCTGATGGAACCCTTCAGAAATTATGTTACAATAATTCACAAATGACATGTCTGGTATATGTAAATTTTATTCAATCGGTAAATCTATCATTTTTAGAGTGTAAAATCTTCTTAATACATCTTTTTGGTAGTTGTTTCTGACCAATTTTTGCATCGTCACATTTTATTGTCTTACAAAAGGTTAAAAGTATAAGAATTTTATTTATTTACAGATTAGTCAAAGATTATGGGGATAGTTGCATTTTAAACAAATTGTATTAAAATGGTTAAAATATATTTATTTTTGCATGTGATTTGTGGTTAATGAACATGAAGATCTGTGAGCTGATTGGGGTCAGTGGGAAACGATCAGAGGGCAATTGACTACTTCTAGGACTGGGGTATGCGATGGGGGTGGGATTCTGGGGATGGGTACCAGGGAGAAGGAGTTCGGAAATGGTTATTTGGATCTTTTGGGGTTACGGTCTGGGATACTGAGTAGTTCGAGGTGGGTAAATTTATTGATAGTTTCGGCGTTTGGATTGGGACACGAGGTGACGCTTCAATATCTAGATATTTGTTGTCCCCAGTATATTCCAATTGATTGGTCAATTCTGGCTATTTTTAAATTTTTTTAAAAAGACATCTTTATATCGTTCGATAATTGATTTCAATTAAAAAGGTAAAATAAAAATATTTATTCATTTTCTATTCTGCTTGGTTTAAAATGGTTTAAATTGCAATATATATATATATCTGTTAAATGTTTTCCATGTACTCCCTATTACGAACATAAACTGGGTCCTTAACCACGTTCGGTATAATATAAAAGGTTTAATATTACTTATCATTAGAGAATATTCTCATATTCTCTATTGTTCAATTCACTGATCCGTCAATACATCTGTGATTATTTCAGTAATTTTATATAAATTCAAAATGATTTTAATCTCATTTGACCATGACTTCCCGCAATGTTTTATCATAAAGTTAGTTTTCGCCGTTTCATAAGATTATTCATTTATTTTATTTATTATCAAAAAATATATTATCATCTATTTTTGATTCACTTCTTTCTCATGTGGCTTATCAAAAAGGTTTAAAAATATTTATTTTTCTATGTAATTTTGGGATCAATGAACATGAAGATGTGTGAGCTAATTGGGGTCAGTGGGAAACGATCCATGGGCAATTGACTTCTTCTCGGAATGGGGTATGCGATGGTGGTGGGATTCTGGTGCTGGGTACCAGGGAGCAGCTTGAAGGCGCTCGGAAATGGTTATTTAGATCTTTTGGGGGATTCTTCTTATTAACTTTGTAATCATATATTTTAATTTGTGGGTTAATTCTGGTTATAAAAAAAAATAAAACGACCGCTTTTCTTTTCTTGCTCATCGAATTCAATTTAAAGGTAAATAAATAAAAATATAATTTCATTAAATACAGTATTTAAAAAACTGGTTTGGTTTGGTTGATTAAAGTCTAATAATTCTTTACTAAGAAGCATAACTTTGTTGTGTAATAAAAGGTTTAACATAATTTTGCATTAAAGAATATTCACCTATTCTCTATTGTTAATGCATCACTGATCTATCAATACATAAATAATCGGTTTTTATATTTTATTTATTTGAAAATGATTTATTTAATTGAATTCAATTCAAATTTGCAGTTACTTTAGATGTGGTTGATCTACATGATATTTTTTCAGGTTTATCTTTCACATCTAACACATCGGGGAAGATTCTTCAATTTCATTTTATTGCGGGTAATAGAATTGTCTAAATTTTGAAGCTCTACCTTGTGTCCCAATACATAAACCCAACACTTCTCTTGAAAATGAATTTCCTTACCTCGAACTACTCAGTACCACCAACCGTCAACATAAAAATCCAAATCTAAATCCAAACCAAAATATCCATTTTCGAGCGCCTTCTGTTTTCAATATTATACCCATCCCCAGAATCCCACCACCATCGCATATCCCAGTCCTAGTAGTAGTCAATTGCCCACGGATCGTTTCCCACTTACATCAATCAGCTCACACATATTCATTTATATTAACCACAAATCACATGTACAAAAAAGAATATATTTTAACCTTTTGTTTAAACTTTGTTTCTGACAATATTTTTTTCTGATTGTTTGATTCGTGAACTGTTTTATGAATTGGTATAATGTAATTAATTTAAATAGTAAAAAATATAATATTCTATTGAAAGTAAATATTTTCTTTTGATCATAAAATTCTCAGTGAATTTACTTGAATACATGTTTTGATTAAATGCTGGTGATCTTAGAACAAAACGTTCAAAATTCAAGCAAAAGATTTCATTTAGTTTTTTATTAAAAAATATTTTTTTATATTCTCTATTGTTCAAATAATACTGACAATTGTGAGACGTTTCTGTGTCTCTAATAAACGACCTTTAACCATTTATTCGTGTGCTGAGCTTTGTCGACTACTCTACCAAACCGTAACTCTATGGATTTTAATAAAAGGTTTCAGATTGTTTTTCCACAGCGAATATACTTCATTTCTCTATTCTACTCGATATTGTTTTGAAGCTTCCTTGTATGAGATGTTATCTGGTGGAGTCATTCACAAGTAAGGTTATTATCAAGTAATTCACATATTATGACGTGTATCTTATTTAGACAATGTCTAAATCCATGTGACATTAAATGGTAATGATTTATTTTTTAATCGTCATTTATGAATGACATTTTGAAAATTAACTTAAATTCTAATCAAAGTCTTGTTCATTTCAGTTTTCACTACTTATCAGTTCTGCACTTTAAAATGGTTTCACTACTTTTTAAATGAGCAAACGTGATCAGGTATCGGGTATCATGATTAAAATGTGATCATTTGTTTTTCATCAGAGAGTATCCCATTCTTTATTGTTTATTAAGCAATGTTAAGTTTCACAATACGACACAAAAAGTTGGATTAGTATTTCGGTTGACATTAGAAATTGGTTACTTACCTAATTGTTTGTTCATCCATAGTCACGTTATCTGTGGATGGATGTTACCTCATCTGTTAATAGCTCTCAATTTATTGTTACAGATTTTTCATGCATATGCCATTTTACATTTCATGTATAAGGTTCTAATTTTTTTCGTTGATAGCATGATTATTCATATATTTCTTGAATTATACTCATCTCGTAGCTATAGCTGTTAAAAGGTTTCTTCAAATATTGAAAACTATCAACAATTTCATTCTATTCTGTAAGCTGTTTAAATTCTGTTTGTTCTCACTTAAATTCACTTGATTATTAAATTCTGTTTATTCTTTATTGGCATAAACTAAATGTTTGTTCTATGTATTCACTTATAAAGGTTTCAATTGTTTTTCATCAATAAATTCTTATATTCTCAATTGTTTAACAATGTTTATGAATACTGATTCGAGTGTGAATCTATATTAGCTTCTGATATATAGTTTGAGATAGATTGTTTTATTGACCATGGTGAATGAAATTAGTCCTATGTCTAACAGTAAGCACCCGTAATCTATTGTTCATGTTGAGCTATGAGTCTGAGCATGCGCAATTGGCAATTCTCATTTGTCACATTGCTCACATTTGTCTGAACAAATAACACGATTCGTTTTTTTTCAATTGCAATGCGACTTTTATAAAAGGGTTTTTCTTTCGTTAGTTTTTTGTAATTGAGAATTAATTGTCTCAATCTAATCTAAATATTATATTTTTTTTATTGCGCTTGCGCAATTTAAACTCACAATACACATCTAACCAAATACAGGTAGTATTATAAGTATAGTTTATCCTTCTTTGAATGATGCTGGTGGATTTTAAATTGGTTTCACATATTCTCTGGTTATATTGATCATGTGATCATTTATCAGCCATATCTTATCCTAAAAACGTCATGTATAAATAAGACTATTCAAAAATAAATTTCGGAAAACTCCTCATTTTCTTTATCTCATAATAAAGGTTAGCTCATTCATGAGATTTATGTGATTGTCGTAATCGAGCATATTTAATGTTAAAAAAAATTTCATTTATTTTATCTGTACAATTTTTAATGCAATTAAGTTGTTTATTGAAAAGCTCAATTGGTACTTCATTTAAAATCTTTTATTTTATATTAAGACTTTTTGCTTGCTGTTTACTTTCAACAAAGGTTTCTTTTATTATCTGAGAGTTCAATCAGCTATCTCAATATATACTGTCTCATAATCTGCTGTTTAGTTAACTTTAGAAAAAAAACTTTAAGAATAGTTACTTCCCACAAATTTTATTCTGTGAAGGTCCATTATTTGGGTTAAAAAGGTTTAAGTAAGTAAACGAACCAAATGTCGCGCAGAATTTCTTCAAATTTCTAATCTCAAATCATATGCATATGTTTAATTTAATTTATTTATTTAAAAATGGTTTACTTGCTTGAATTCAATCCAAAAATGCAGTCACTTTATCTAGATGAACTATAAAATCTATGTAAGAAGAGTGCGTTTGACCCCAGGGTCCTAGTTTCCATTAGAACCAAGTCTTAGGGCCAGTACCAAATTGAGATACGAAGTAAAAAACGGCCAACTCGACAACTGATGATTTATTCGATTTTTGTGACTAAGTTCAAAACAAGTGAGCGAGCCGAGGCACAGGTCCGTTCAGGACCGTGGCACAGACCCAACTCTCGAGAAGAGAGAAAGAGAAAGAAAAAGAAGACAAAACAGGTTCGAGGGGGTTTGCACAGACAGAAGTGGGGGTTACAGTTCAAAGGTTAAGCGCATCTGCGCAAGTGTTTTAGCTTTCAGTAAGTTTGGGAATAAATTACAAGTTCAAAAAGTGTCTATACAAATTTAGAAGAATTTACATCTATTTCAGGTTTATCTTTAATTTATTTGAAATACTCTTGGACACAACACTTTTTGTCTCTAGCATTTTGAGATTTCAATTGAGCAATAGGAATATATGATTCTGATGCAATTTTATCTTTTTTAAAAACTTTTACACTGAGTCTTTACTCATGTTCAGACAATATATCCTTTTCTATCTGTTTAGTTCTCAATTCCGTTTATTTAAACAATAAAAGAAAGAGTTGACACAACGCCACACTAGGTGGCCACAAAAAGATTAGGGTCTTCGGTACGAAACACCCTATACAGAGTCATAGACTCTTTACTGACTAGATCGAGGATACTTCCTATTCTTGATTTGCTCATTCCAAGGTTGGTTAGGAGATTCAGTGTAGTGTTGTGAATGGCTCCTCGGGCGCCAAAAATCAAACCAAACACCTCCATCGAATTCGGACGAAACCCAAGTTGACTTATCTTGGAGTAGATGGCAGCGATTATAGAAGCTTCGGAATATTTCCTCCGCTTGTCCATGTCTCGTTCCAACAGGACGGACTTGTAGCTCTCGAACGAGACTTGTACATCAAGGACTAACGAGTCATTTCCATCAGGACTAATCACCACCAAATCAGGAACGAACTTGGTCCCATGTCTGTCTCTGATAACAAAGTTTGTAAATACTTTCCACCCTTTCGATTCCAGGTGGTCCACCACTATTTTCTGGGCTTTGTTGTGCCTGCTGTGGTACATGTTGTCCATCATCTTGCACTCACTAAGGATGTGCTTCAACGTTTCAATCTCCGGACAACCTTTGCGGCACCAAACTGGTTCTGCTTCGTGGCCAGATGCTCCGATCGAGCAAGTTCGCATCCTGAGATAAGTAACAAATTGGTTACCGGACCACCAGGTATTCCCTCGTAAATGTCGGTTGACTAAGCCACCAGCGACTGCGAAGCACGATAGGCCTTTAAAATTCTTGATCTTTTCGAGATCTCTCAGCAATCTAGTGTTGTTGTCCTGGAAATGTGGCAGAAGTCGTTCGATTCGATTAAGCATTTTGTCAAACCAACTTGACGAGGTAATGTCTTTTAGGATCCACGAGTTAGAGGATCTCAGTCGTACTAAACGCTTAAATGCCATGATTGGAATTTCGAATCTAAGTTCCTTAAGTCCAAGACCACCGTGACTTAATGATAAGTGGAACCACGAGCTTGCGACTGAATCCGGCAGGTGTAAGAATCCTTTGGCACAGTTCCTAATAGCTTGATCAAGGTCCTTGAGAATCGTAGCCGTAAAGTCCTCGTGTTGAAGTCGATGTAGGAATTTAGGTATTATATGCACTCGAAGTAAATAAAGTTTCTGGTTTGGCCTCAAGTAGGAACTTTTCAGTTTGTCGAGTAGTGGACCAATGTCGGATCGTTTCAGTCGATTTTCGTTAGATTTGTCGAGTGTTACTCCAAGGTAGTGCAGTTTGTCGTCACTGTTGATCACCGAATCACCAATTTGAAGTTGATCAACATTTCCAATTGTTACCGATTTGCTCGACTTCACTGCACGAGATAATTCACTCATGTTCAGACAATATATCCTTTTCTATCTGTTATGTCATATCGGTTACCTCATCGGTAGATGGTTATTCTCACACATATTAGTAATTTTAGTGATTTATACTTTTAGATGTTTAAAAAGGTTAGAATATTTCCAAATTGCTCATTCGTCGAGCACAAAATTTTATTACTTTTTACATTTTTATTGATAACCCTCTATTAATCTGTAAACTCCACATATAAAAGGTTGCATATCATCTTTATTGATCTCATGATCAATTATCATTTTATCACTGATCAGTTTTATTTAAATTAATCTTTATAGTTCCGAAAATTTTGAATGTCTTTTTAATTAAATTCTTCAATTCTTTAATATATAGCTAATACGGTAGTACACAAAACATTTCTTCGAGAATAAGTCGAATCAGAAAAGCACATTATTTGTAGTTAAATGTAACGTCATTCAGTGATGGTTCCAAGATTTATCTTATTCGGGATATTCTTTGCAGAGATAAATTAATCTTTGTGTTGTAACTTTGTTCCCTATAATAAAAGGTATCTATTATTTTATTAAAAAATTGTTTAATTCTCTTGTAATTCTACTGCTTTCTCAAATATATCTTGAGATAGAATATTATACTATTTATTATATTTTTACTTATTGTATTTTTAATCAATTATATTTTCTATACGTTATCAATGTTATCCGGGGGAGCATTTCACAAACTATACAAGTTACAAGCAGCCAATTCACACAGGACCCCAGGATGTTTTATCTACACAATTATAAAGTTAAATTTAATTTTCACTCAATATGACTATTGAAAGGTCAAATTAGGTTTAATTTTTAAATGACGAAATGATTTTAGATCATTTGCAGAGTTTGAAGAAAATTAGAGGTTTAAAATAGTTTTCACTTTCTTTTGTTCAAGTATTACTAATCAAACAACAGCAATTCTCAATTCTTTAGATTTCAATGTCATTTTTGGATAAAATAATAGAATTTACAAACCGAATTTATATAGTTTTGGGGATTCTAAGAGCACATCAGACGCATCGATGACAGTTTGACATTTTTTTTTCGCACAAATTGAAAATATTTTATGACAATTTATATATATTTTTTTGCAAACAATTAGAATATGACAAATGCTCAGTCGATGATTCAATATTTGAATAAATTGGGAGTGCATCTTTATGGTAGTTCAAAAAATGGTAAATCTGTTAAATAGATATTTTAGGCTGATAAAAAAAATTGTCAATTCAGTTGAAAAATAAATGTCAAAGCTCTTGTTATTTATAAATAGAATATAGAATATTCTTGATCACCTTCTTGACTTCAGTGTTTGTGAGATTTCCATTGAGCAGTTAGAATTGATGTTAGATTTCGATTGTTTTTAATCATATTTTGTTTATTTTATTCTTACGCTGCCTCATTCTTTCAAACGGTAAACAACTTTTTTCGACAATTGAATTCTCACTAATCTCACTAACAATTTTGGTTTGAATATATTTTAATGAACGAATCAATTTTACGTCTTTCAACCACCTCTACACCAATTTATTTATTGAACAAATCTAATTTTCATAACACAAGCGATACAAAACTCGTTGCGACCGAGTATTCTCCCGAGTTATTGATGGACTTGTTGGCTAAAATGGACACAATAACTAATGCTATAAGTGATTACTTTGCAAGTCCACAAATAATCATGCAGGTGGCTCAACCAGTGCTCAAGGAGATTTACAATTTGGATCAAACATAACATAGGTCAATATTGTAAATGGCGCATTTGTTTTTTTAATTTTTATATGGCTAAGCAATTGGAATAAGTCTACTTATATAATAAGAAATTTATCACCATTTCGTCGTTCAAGCTATATAAAAGGTTTTATTTTTTCAATATTGCTCCATCGTCGAGCAGCGTTAAATTACTTAATGTTACCGTCATTTATCAATGGCGCCAGAATTATCCGATTAACACAATAATTTTTTATATAATTTTTTTATATTATATATTTTGCTCTTACCTATAAGACAAAAGCATAAATTAATCACACAAACGGACAGACATCCTACAGTTGCCTTTATAAAAATGAGATGGCGCTGCGGAAAAACTTATGCGAATACCTGATATCTATTATACTACCTTGCTTTTTTCGGAGATAATAAAAAGTTTTATACTCTTTTCCAGGTGAGAATATTATCGTATTCTCTATTGTCCAAATCACTGATCTCTGTTGGAATTTATTGATGACTAGATAGTTGAACAAGAGAACAAGTACATGGACACAAGGCAATATGCCGCGAACTAGTCGCTAGTGATCTGATCAACAGACTAATTACTTCAGATGGTTGGTACATGGATTGAACGTGCTTATAAGTGCAATACTACACTTGAGCAGTAGAGCAGTACTACTCAATACTGCTTTCTGTGTTACCGCTCTGTGGTCTTCACATACGTGATACTACAAGATTCTCGACAATCTCGAAACATGCAATGGGTTTTAATTTTTATTATTTTATATGAAAATGATTTTTTTAAACCAATCGTTCAATTCTGATTATTTAGGTCTTTACACGAATACACTTTCTTAGTAAATTCTTGTCATTCTTTACTAAAGAGAATCATATTGATATTATACAAAAAGGTTTTTATATTTCCACCTGGAGAAAATTCTCATATTCTCCATTGTAATAGATTATTGTTTATTTAATTATTTCAAAATGATAAATATTATTGTTCAATCCAAAAATGCAGTTATGTTATCTGTGACCTTTTCATTTTTAAGAATAGCTATTTTATGATATTATAGAAATATTTTTGGATGCCAAACCAGAGAAATCACTTTATCAAAGGGACGAGTACAATTTTGGATACTTTTTACGACGGCTTGTTTAAAGGTAATCAGTAACGCCTTCTATTGCGCTTGCGCAATTAAATTCGGACCAACTATTGTTTAGAATTAATCCTGAATATCTATTGCTTGTATATTTAACATTTATAAATTTAAAAAAATTGATTTAACGTCATTAACATCATCGAGACTTACAGTCAAATATTTAAAAAAATCAACATTTTAATTGTTGCACATTATCCTGTTGTCTAAAATATTAAAACAATTTTTAATTTTTGATTGTGTTCAATTAAATTCCATTGATTTAATAGTAAATTTTGACCAAATTGTAAATTTAAACTTCATTGGGACGAATCGTGTAAAAGGTATGTATAGTTTTTTATTTTTAGAGAATTGTCATACTCTCATATTATTCGAGTAACTAATATCACAATTTGTGCAAATGAATTATCTTTTATTGTAAATCTATTGTGTACGTTTTATATGGATAGCCGTTTTAACTGTTACGTCATTTATCGATAGCTCTCAATTGAGTTATATGTCCCTTCCGTTGTCATATAAGGTTCTCTACTCTTTCTATTGGTCGTCTGATCATTCTCCTAATCAGCTTTGATTGTATTATCGGAAAAGTCATCTGTTTTTAGTGTGTCTATACGTCATTTAAGGAAATATCATATTTTTAAAATGTTACACTATTTATTTAATTATTTGTAAGTTTTATGAATTTTTACGTCAGCAACTGTGTTGGTTAAAAGGTTATCTTTTATTTGTTTCGCCATTTATGAATGACTTTTCTAAATTCACTTAATCACTGTAGATAAGGTTTCAAAGAGATGATAAAAGGAGTTGTTCCGATGTACGTGCAGCTACACTGTGCACGGCAGTGATGCACGTACGTCGATTTGTAGGACCATTTTCACTTTGAAACCAACTGTAAATTTTATTCAATGCATTTTTACATAATCTAAATAACAAAAGTGAGGGTTTATTTCAATTTTCAATAATAAATTTAATTTCTTTATTCTTATCGGATGAGAAATGAGCTAAAATGCCAGCGTATTGGCACACACTCAGACAATATTATTTTCTATCAGCTATATCTTATCGGTTACTTAATCTGTGAATGATATTTTATCGTGTAACTTCATTTACGGATGGTCTTTTGGTTTAACAGATTATCTTTTGTTGTTCAGTTCACTCGCAAATATATGTACGTATCCTAGGTCTCTGGGACATGCGCAATAACTCAAACAATGTTTTTGGGGATGAACTGGATGAGTTTTATTTCGTTAATCATTTCAAAAGTCTAAACATGAGTTTTTATATAAAAAGTCACACACTGAATACACAAATAGTGTTAATTCAAACATATGATTATTCACAAGAATCGGTTAAACTTGTCTAGATATAAAGATGCAGACATGAACTAGACAAGAATTTGGTGACTAATGATTTGGTGGTTGAGAATAGTCTATGTCCAAATTTGAGGTTTGATGATGACAGACAAAGACGTTGCACTACACATTTGACATTGACAAACGTATGAACAGTAGCGCGGGAATGATCAAATTCGAATACATTACGGACTCTGGTTCTTATATAACTGATCGGACAAGAGATCATGGAGGATAGCAATTATGTGCGAATATTTTGTGTGAGTAGATGTTTATTTGTATGATGTGTAGTTGAAAGTGTGGTGTTGAATAGAATGTAACTCTTTTCATGATGAACCTTATTTGTTCATCAGTTGTCAATAAAAATAATAAAAGAATTCATGCAAAGTCACATTTAAACATTGTTGCTAGATTACTGTTCAATTAGTACATTCATGACCGGTTTGTGCCGGATCATGCCTCTCAAATGTGTTTTACTTCGCACTCGGTTACAAGAACCAGCCAATGAAGGCTCCCGGCAACAGGCAGCGATGACTGACACGAATCAACAGTCTCGGCTTATGACACATGCAGAATGACAAAACACTTTTCTTCTGTTCACTTACTTTGAGCTATTTCTGACTGCACTGAAGAATTTTGGCAAGGGAAAGAGTGAGAGAGAGCGCGGGCACACGCAATGAGATTCGTTTTGTACTAATTTACTTTGCAACATCATTCCATTACTTAGATAATTCATAATTTTGCGCATGAAGATTCAATTAGTTAATCTTTGTTGATATTTAACCAATTATTATTATTCCAAAATGACATATACTATAAGATTATTTAACCAGTCTCCATTTCTGAATACTATCAAACTGGTAATCTTTCCTATCTTTAGTTCAATTCAATATTTGAACTATTTCCATCCTTTTTGTATATACACTTTTTAACCCTTTCAAACCCGCTACATGAATCCTTTGAAATATTTTGCCATCAGACTTTAAATAAAAGGTTCCATATCTTCTTAATTTATCTCGTAATCATTTCAACTTCCTTGTCAGCTGTAATCAGCTATAGCTCGTATATACAATTCAATCTTATTAGAAATGTCATTTATGAACATATCCTTAATTTCTTCTCATTTCGTTCATAGCAAGTTTAGCTATTACATTACATACATATTTAACAGCTTTAGGATTCTGCAATATCATTTTATTAATCCTCCAAATCCTTTACAAGAATTAGAAATGTGATTTATGATTAGAACAATTGTGCAATGCTTCTTTACACTCTAAGTCAGGGATGCGCAAAGGGTGGACATCAGTCCACTCGTGGACATTTGAAATTTTTTAATATCCACTAATGTCCACCGAGAAAACATGTATTCCAAAAATAACCTTTCATTTAAAATTTCATACAAACAAACAAATCATTTTCTCAATGTGATTTTCTAGCTAATCAGAATTGTCTTCAAAATCATTTGTTCAACTGACTAGTGAGTATATCGAGTCGTTCTAGCTAAAATGTTTGATAAGTTGAAGAAAAACTAATCACAGAAATGTCCTTTAAACCAGAAGACAACTTTTTAGCCAATCTCAAATTGTGGATTTTTTTCATCATTAACCATCTGAGGAATCACAAAATTCTCACACATGTTCATCGTGTTCTTAACAAGCTATTGACCTCGAGTTTAATGATCAATTGTTTCTGGAACATTAAGCTTACGTTGAGCAAATAAACTAAATCTTTTTTTGTGAAATATTGTAGTGATAATACCAAAATGGAAAATGAGGAAGATATGATTAAGATGACTGCTCGCTGGAATCTCTCTATCGGACAGAATTTGAACCTCATCGAAATTTGATTTAAAATAAAATAGATGATTCACAAATTATTTCGATGAATTACTAGCAAAATTTTATTGGCCCAAGCTGTTGATATTCTTGAATTTTGGTAACAAACCGGAAAGCAGTTTTCCAACAATTCTCATCGTAATAGCAAAATAGATCAACCTTTTCTAATTCCTGGCAGTTTCAGAACTCTATTGATTGATCATTGATGCGACTCTCGAGGAACCAAAAATAGAATGTTCTTTGACTCCTTTTAATCCAGACTTTCAAAGGATCTCAACTTTTAACAATTTCACATATCTCATTGTTTTCGAAACTTTTAATACAGTGTTTTTAAATTTTTTTATTGTTCAAAACAAGTGGACTTTTAATGCTCTGAATGTCCACCCTGTTGGACTTTGTTTCGAAAAGTTTGCGCACCCATGCTCTAAATTCTATATTCTAAAGGTGATTACAATTTGAGAAATTTGCCTGTACGCCAACTTCTTTCAATAAATCGGTTACTCACAATTGTTAGTTTTTCCAAAGATACAGTTACGTTATCTGTGGATGAACTTTTGTAATGCCACTTCATTGACGGTTGGCTTCAGATTCTTTCTTTTTTTCTTGAACACTTGTTGCCATTAATATTCTTGTCAATTTCATTACAAACTTAAACTTTCTCGTTAGGTATAAGTCCCTTCTCATCTTGTTGTACAATAATGCCCAAAACCAAAAAAACATGCTAGTACGTCATCTATGAAAGGGTTGGAATGAATATTTTTTTGTATATTTAGACTATCCCTCGAAATGGTTTTCTCTACCCTTTTTTAGCGCTTTTTTAAACGGTTATCAACAAGGCTTTCTATTGCACATGCGCATTTAAATTGTATACACACTATTGTATTATTTAGAAAGCTAAACATTTTGTTTTTGAACCTTATTTATTTGTATTTATGTTCAATTTTTGTATGATGGGGAACTAATCGGTTACACATGTTAGTTCGTCAAAAGGCACTTTACATTATCTGTGGATGATCTTTTGTAATTTCATTTTCGGATGGTCTTAAAAGGTTTTTTTAAATTCTATTCTTTATTCATTAATTCACTCTTCGATAGCTTATGTTTTGAGTTTTTTAATTGGTAATTTCACATTGTCAAACCGGTAATCCTCCATTTATTGTTCAATAATATTGAACAAGTTCTTTCAGTTGTGTATAATTTATTCCCTAATTTATAATATCTAAAGTTTGTCTAATGTTGTTTATTATTATCAATTGAGACTGACTCGTTTTTATCAAAGGTTTTTTTTATTTTTTAGATGGCTAACTCAAATTTAATCGTATAATTCATAAATTCTGTTACAATACTTTCACAAATAACGTATGTTTACTCTATACATTTATATTATTCAATCGATTTCAAACAATTATGGAAATGACAAAACTGTTGAAATTGAAAAGTTGTTTTATTTGTTATACGCCATTTATGAATGGCTTTTCTAAATTCCTTTTAATTGATCTTAACTAATACAAATTATATAGTAAAAATAACTAAAGTGTGGTTTATTCTTATGTTTCAGTGGACCAGTTTAGTTTTAGAAAGGTTATCTTAAATTTATTGATAAATCGTGATAAATTCATATCCTTCTTAATAGCCATACATCTTATCAACTAGTGTGCCCTGCGGGTGCTAAATTTAAATCCTATGATATTATTTTGAAAGTAATGTCCCCAAAATTGAAATTTTGGGGGAATAGTCGAGTGTAAGCGAAATTCATACACACCTAACCACATAAACCTAACCTAACCATACCTAAACCGACGCCCACACACACCTAACTACCTAAACCTAACCTAACCCTACCTTAACCGAAGCCCACACACCCCTAACTACCTAAACCCTAACCTAACCCTACCCTAACCGACGCCCACACCCCTAACCACCTAAACCTAACCTAACCCTACCCTAACCGACGCCCACACCCCTAACCACCTAAACCTAACCTAACCCTACTCTAACCGACGCCCACACACACCTAACCACCTAAACCTAACCTAACCCTATCCTAACCAAAGCCCACACACCCCTAACTACCTAAACCTAACCTAACCCTACCCTAACAGAAGCCCACACCCCTAACCACCTAAACCTAACTTAACCCTACCCTAACCGACGCCCACACACACCTAACCACCTAAACCTAACCTAACCTTATCCTAACCGACGCCCACACACACCTAACCACCTAAACCTAACCTAACCCTATCCTAACCAAAGCCCACACACCCCTAACTACCTAAACCTAACCTAACCCTACCCTAACAGAAGCCCACACCCTAACCACCTAAACCTAACTTAACCCTACCCTAACCGACGCCCACACACACCTAACCACCTAAACCTAACCTAACCTTATCCTAACCGACGCCCACACACACCTAACCACCTACATATGCCCAAATTTCATGTTTTCATTGTTGCACTCGTTGGGGGCTCATTGTTGGACATGTGACCCAACAAAGGGGTCTCAAGCTGAGACATTTTCAATCAGAGATTTGTTCGGCAGCTATACCTAAAAAACATTTTTCGCAAAAACCAAGGTTGAACAGCACATCTAGATGGTATTCTAAGCACTTTGGCCAAATTTGATGCAAATCGGCTAAGAAATGTAAAAGGAGTTAGCTGGACAAGAATCGAAAAAAGTTGTACCATAGTCTTCGCTTACGCTCGACAATAACGTT
Source organism: Rhizoglyphus robini (assembly GCA_023373905.1). Lineage (NCBI taxonomy): Eukaryota > Metazoa > Arthropoda > Arachnida > Sarcoptiformes > Acaridae > Rhizoglyphus > Rhizoglyphus robini. The sequence goes on from JAKIJQ010000044.1 coordinate 795,134, forward strand.
ATTTATGGATGATTGTTAAAAAAGTAATTTGAATACATATTTTATACATTTTTGATTTTATTTTTGAAATACTAGTTTTTTTCTAAAAGGTTTGAACAATATCAAAATTGCTCAACCATTGAGCGCCGTTAAATTAACTCTATCCTGAATAAACCCAACAACTATCTAACATCTTAAAGCTGGTTCACATTTTTAAAGTATCAATGCAATATTTCATCAAAATCGGTTAAAACACATCCGGATTCTAGTGACATGTGAATCCCCCTTTTTTACAAGTCTCATTTCTCCACTATGAAGTACTGAGTGACTGCACTTTCCCACATGTCCATTTCTTTAATGTTACCATTTCTGTCATCTTACATGGCAAGCACTGACGGACAAAAGCCAAGGGATAGTCTTCACTCACGTTCAAACAAATAGTCTTCACTCACGTTCAAACAACTAATTTTTTTAAAATTTTTCATTGGTTTAGTTACTTGCTTGAATAAAGTTAACTATGCAAATTTGAGTGTCATTATAATCGGTAACTTACTCTGCGCATTTAAACATACGTAACGTTGTCTGTGGATTATCCTTTTTAAATAGTTACGTCATTTGATGATAGTTGTAAATTAATTCGACTGATTTCATAGTCTGTTCATATATAAGGTTACCTATCAACTTTATTGATCTCACAATTATTTAAATCTTCCAATATAAGATCAATTCAAACCAATTTTATCTGTTTCGTTATCGATAAATGGTATATCTTGAGTTCGAATATAATATTTTTAAACATTACATTGTTACCTTGAACTCAAAATTTTTGTCGAGCGTGAGCGAAGACTCTTAGTGACAGCATTTTCAATTTCTTGTGCAGCTAACTCCTCCTCCATTTCTCAACCGATTTACATCAAACTTGGCCAAAGTGCTTAAAGTACTATGCGAATGTGCACTGCACACATTGTGCAGTTCAACCTTGGTTTTTGCGAAAAATGTTTTTTAGGTATAGCTGCCAGTCAAATCTCTGTTTGAGTGTTCATTGTTGGGTCTGATGGCCAACAATGAGTGCAACAATGGCGATGGGAATTTGGGCTACATTGTGACTTCAAACTTAGGTTCGGCAGGTGTGGGCGTCGGTTAGGGTTAGGTTAGGTTAGGTTAGGTTTAGGTGGTTAGGTGGGTGTGGGCGTCGGTTAGGGTTAGGTTAGGTTAGGTTAGGTTTAGGTGGTTAGGGTGGGTGTGGGCGTCGGTTAGGGTTAGATTATGTTAGGTTATGTTTAGGTGGTTAGGTGGGTGTGGGCGTCGGTTAGGGTTAGGGTTATGTTAGGTTATGTTTAGGTGGTTAGGTGGGTGTGTGAGTCGGTTAGGGTTAGGTTATGTTAGGTTATGTTTAGGTGGTTAGGTGGGTGTGGACGTCGGTTAGGGTTAGATTATGTTAGGTTATGTTTAGATGGTTAGGTGGGTGTGGCCGTCGGTTAGGTTAGGTTAGGGTTTAGGTGGTTAGGTGGGTGTGGGCGTCGGTTAGGGTTAGGTTAGGTTAGGTTAGGTTTAGGTGGTTAGGTGGGTGTGGGCGTCGGTTAGGGTTAGGTTATGTTAGGTTATGTTTAGGTGGTTATGTGGGTGTGGGAGACGCTTATAATCGCTTTCGCTCGATTGAGATTATGGGGAATAGTCGAGCGTTAGCTATTTTTAACCTGTTTAACCACCTAAACCTAACCCGAGCCTAAACGACTCCACCCCTGCCTAACCACCCAACCTTTACAACTTTACAACCTCATTTATACAACATCAACTCAGCTGTGTACACAAGACACATGCTTCTCAGTGCTTGCACTAACAAACTGTAACACATTTATAAATCTCATTTGTAAACTTGATTTTTAAAACGCAATAAAACATTTTCAACCGACGCCCACACCTGCCTAACCACCTAAACCTAACATAACCTAACCCTAACCGACGCCCACACCTGCCTAACCACCTAAACCTAACCTAATCATATCCTAACCGACACCCACACCTGCCCAACCACCTAAACCTAACCTAATCCTATCCTAACCGACCCCAACACCTGCCTAACCACCTAAACCTAACCCTAACCCTATCCTAACCCACACCCACACCTGCCTAACCACCTAAACCTAACCTAACCCTATTCTAACCGACACCAATACCTGCCTAACCACCTAAACCTAACCTAACCCTATTCTAACCGACACCAATACCTGCCTAACCACCTAAACCTAACCTAACCCTATCCTAACCAACACCCACACCTGCCCAACCACCTAAACCTAACCTAACCCTATCCTAACCTACACCCACACCTGCCCAACCTCCTAAACCTAACCTAACCTTATCCTAACCGACGCCCACACCTGCCTAACCACCTAAACCTAACATAACCTAACCCTAACCGACGCCCACACCTGCCTAACCACCTAAACCTAACCTAACCCTATTCTAACCGACACCAATACCTGCCTAACCACCTAAACCTAACCTAACCCTATCCTAACCTACACCCACATCTGCCTAACCACCTAAACCTAACCTAACCCTATCCTAACCGACACCCACACCTGCCCAACCACCTAAACCTAACTTAACCCTATTCTAACCGACACCAATACCTGCCTAACCACCTAAACCTAACCTAACCCTATCCTAACCTACACCCACACCTGCCTAACCACCTAAACCTAACCCTAACCCTATCCTAACCTACACCCACACCTGCCTAACCACCTAAACCTAACCTAACCCTATCCTAACCCACACCCACACCTGCCTAACCACCTAAACCTAACTTAACCTTATCCTAACCGACACCCACACCTGCCTAACCAAATAAACCTAACCTAACCCTATCCTAACCAACACCCACACCTGCCCAACCACCTAAACCTAACCTAACCCTATCTTAACCAACACCCACACCTGCCCAACCACCTAAACCTAACCTAACCCTATCCTAACCGACACCAATACCTGCCTAACCACCTAAACCTAACCTAACCCTATCCTAACCTACACCCACACCCTGCCTAACCACCTAAACCTAACCTAACCCTATCCTAACCCACACCCACACCTGCCTAACCACCTAAACCTAACCTAACCCTATTCTAACCGACACCAATACCTGCCTAACCACCTAAACCTAACCTAACCCTATCCTAACCTACACCCACATCTGCCTAACCACCTAAACCTAACCCTAACCCTTATCCTAACCGACACCCACACCTGCCCAACCACCTAAACCTAACTTAACCCTATTCTAACCGACACCAATACCTGCCTAACCACCTAAACCTAACCTAACCCTATCCTAACCTACACCCACACCTGCCTAACCACCTAAACCTAACCTAACCCTATCCCTAACCTACACCCACACCTGCCTAACCACCTAAACCTAACCTAACCCCTATCCTAACCCACACCCACACCTGCCTAACCACCTAAACCTAACTTAACCTTATCCTAACCGACACCCACACCTGCCTAACCAAATAAACCTAACCTAACCCTATCCTAACCAACACCCACACCTGCCCAACCACCTAAACCTAACCTAACCCTATCTTAACCAACACCCACACCTGCCCAACCACCTAAACCTAACCTAACCCTATCCTAACCGACACCAATACCTGCCTAACCACCTAAACCTAACTCTAACCCTATCCTAACCTACACCCACACCTGCCCAACCACCTAAACCTAAATTAACCCTATTCTAACCGACACCAATACCTGCCTAACCACCTAAACCTAACCTAACCCTATCGTAACCGACACCCACACCTGCCTAACCACCTAAACCTAACTTAACCTTATCCTAACCGACACCCACACCTGCCTAACCACCTAAACCTAACTCTAACCCTATCCTAACCACACCCACACCTGCCTGACCACCTAAACCTAACCTAACCCTATCCTAACCGACACCCACACCTGCCCAACCACCTAAACCTAACCTAACCCTATCCTAACCTACACCCACACCTGCCTAACCACCTAAACCTAACCTAACCCTATCCTAACCCACACCCACACCTGCCTAACCACCTAAACCTAACTTAACCTTATCCTAACCGACACCCACACCTGCCTAACCAAATAAACCTAACCTAACCCTATCCTAACCAACACCCACACCTGCCCAACCACCTAAACCTAACCTAACCCTATCTTAACCAACACCCACACCTGCCCAACCACCTAAACCTAACCCTAACCCTATCCTAACCGACACCAATACCTGCCTAACCACCTAAACCTAACCTAACCCTATCCTAACCTACACCCACACCTGCCTAACCACCTAAACCTAACCTAACCCTATCCTAACCCACACCCACACCTGCCTAACCACCTAAACCTAACTTAACCTTATCCTAACCGACACCCACACCTGCCTAACCACCTAAACCTAACCTAACCCTATCCTAACCCACACCCACACCTGCCTAACCACCTAAACCTAACCTAACCCTATTCTAACCGACACCAATACCTGCCTAACCACCTAAACCTAACCTAACCCTATCCTAACCTACACCCACATCTGCCTAACCACCTAAACCTAACCTAACCCTATCCTAACCGACACCCACACCTGCCCAACCACCTAAACCTAACTTAACCCTATTCTAACCGACACCAATACCTGCCTAACCACCTAAACCTAACCTAACCCTATCCTAACCTACACCCACACCTGCCTAACCACCTAAACCTAACCTAACCCTATCCTAACCTACACCCACACCTGCCTAACCACCTAAACCTAACCTAACCCTATCCTAACCCACACCCACACCCTGCCTAACCACCTAAACCTAACTTAACCTTATCCTAACCGACACCCACACCTGCCTAACCAAATAAACCTAACCTAACCCTATCCTAACCAACACCCACACCTGCCCAACCACCTAAACCTAACCTAACCCTATCCTAACCGACACCCACACCTGCCTAACCACCTAAACCCTAACCTAACCCTATCCTAACCCACACCCACACCTGCCTAACCACCTAAACCTAACCTAACCCTATTCTAACCGACACCAATACCTGCCTAACCACCTAAACCTAACCTAACCCTATCCTAACCTACACCCACATCTGCCTAACCACCTAAACCTAACCTAACCCTATCCTAACCGACACCCACACCTGCCCAACCACCTAAACCTAACTTAACCCTATTCTAACCGGACACCAATACCTGCCTAACCACCTAAACCTAACCTAACCCTATCCTAACCTACACCCACACCTGCCTAACCACCTAAACCTAACCCTAACCCTATCCTAACCTACACCCACACCTGCCTAACCACCTAAACCTAACCTAACCCTATCCTAACCCACACCCACACCTGCCTAACCACCTAAACCTAACTTAACCTTATCCTAACCGACACCCACACCTGCCTAACCAAATAAAACCTAACCTAACCCTATCCTAACCAACACCCACACCTGCCCAACCACCTAAACCTAACCTAACCCTATCTTAACCAACACCCACACCTGCCCAACCACCTAAACCTAACCTAACCCTATCCTAACCGACACCAATACCTGCCTAACCACCTAAACCTAACCTAACCCTATCCTAACCTACACCCACACCTGCCCAACCACCTAAACCTAAATTAACCCTATTCTAACCGACACCAATACCTGCCTAACCACCTAAACCTAACCTAACCCTATCCTAACCGACACCCACACCTGCCTAACCACCTAAACCTAACCTAACCCTATCCTAACCGACACCCACACCTGCCTAACCACCTAAACCTAACCTAACCCTATCCTAACCGACACCCACACCTGCCTAACCACCTAAACCTAACTTAACCTTATCCTAACCGACACCCACACCTGCCTAACCACCTAAACCTAACCTAACCCTATCCTAACCACACCCACACCTGCCTAACCACCTAAACCTAACCTAACCCTATCCTAACCGACACCCACACCAGCCTAACCACCTAAACCTAACCTAACCCTATCCTAACCGACACCCACACCTGCCTAACCACCTAAACCTAACCTAACCCTATTCTAACCGACACCCACACCTGCCTAACCAAATAAACCTAACCTAACCCTATCCTAACCAACACCCACACCTGCCTAACCAGTAAACTTGAATTTTTAAAACGCAATAAAACATTTTCAACCTGCCTAACCACCTAAACCTAACCTAACCCTATCCTAACCGACACCCACACCTGCCTAACCACCTAAACCTAACCTAACCCTATCCTAACCGACACCCACACCTGCCTAACCACCTAAACCTAACCTAACCCTATCCTAACCAACACCCACACCTGCCCAACCACCCAAACCTAACCTAACCCTATCCTAACAAACACCCACACCTGCCTAACCACCTAAACCTAACCTAACCCTATCCTAACCGACACCAATACCTGCCTAACCACCTAAACCTAACCTAACCCTAATCTAACCGACACCAATACCTGCCCAACCACCTAAACCAAACCTAACCCTATCCTAACCGACACCCACACCTGCCTAACCACCTAAACCTAACCTAACCCTATCCTAACCGACACCCACACCTGCCTAACCACCTAAACCTAACCTAACCCTATCCTAACCGACACCCACACCTGCCTAACCACCTAAACCTAACCTAACCCTATCCTAACCGACACCCACACCTGCCTAACCACCTAAACCTAACCTAACCCTATCCTAACCGACACCCACACTTGCCTAACCACCTAAACCTAACCTAACCCTATCCTAACCGACACCCACACCTGCCTAACCAAATAAACCTAACCTAACCCTATCCTAACCAACACCCACACCTGCCCAACCACCTAAACCTAACCTAACCCTATCTTAACCAACACCCACACCTGCCCAACCACCTAAACCTAACCTAACCCTATCCTAACCGACACCAATACCTGCCTAACCACCTAAACCTAACTTAACCTTATCCTAACCGACACCCACACCTGCCTAACCACCTAAACCTAACCTAACCCTATCCTAACCACACCCACACCTGCCTAACCACCTAAACCTAACCTAACCCTATCCTAACCGACACCCACACCTGCCCAACCACCTAAACCTAACCCTAACCCTATTCTAACCGACACCCACACTTGCCTAACCACCTAAACCTAACCTAACCCTATCCTAACCAACACCCACACCTGCCTAACCAAATAAACCTAACCTAACCCTATCCTAACCAACGCCCACACCTGCCCAACCACCTAAACCTAACCTAACCCTATCTTAACCAACACCCACACCTGCCCAACCACCTAAACCCTAACCTAACCCTATCCTAACCAACACCCACATCTGCCCAACCACCTAAACCTAACCTAACCCTATCCTAACCAACACCCACACCTGCCTAACCACCTAAACCTAACCTAACCCTATCCTAACCGACACCCACACCTGCCTAACCACCTAAACCTAACCTAACCCTATCCTAAACAACACCCACACCTGCCTAACCACCTAAACCTAACCTAACCCTATCCTAAACAACACCCACACCTGCCCAACCACCTAAACCTAACCTAACCCTATCCTAAACAACACCCACACCTGCCTAACCACCTAAACCTAACCTAACCCTATCCTAAACGACACCCACACCTGCCTAACCACCTAAACCTAACCTAACCCTATCCTAAACAACACCCACACCTGCCCAACCACCTAAACCTAACCTAACCCTATCCTAACCAACACCCACACCTGCCCAACCACCTAAACCTAACCTAACCCTAACCTAACCCTAAGGAAAGACTCTTGATCGTATGTGCTCTACACAACACCAATGCCTTCGAAACGCGGTGAAAGGTTACTGGACAATTCCTGCAATTGTGTGTGAATGCCTTTCGAAAACACCATATCTCGGATTTCATCTATTGGAAACGAAAAACGTATATGAACTTATGCGTAAGCAACCACGAAAAGAATCAACTCTCGACGTGAACGGTCTTAGCGGTGCAAGACCAGAACAGAAAAACATCTTCTACAGAATCCCGTTTGAAAGAATCACCATTCCTCTTCCAACAAGGCGAGCTTGCCCTCATGAAGACTCAGACTTCTCTGACGATGAAAACTTTGACGAAGACGATCCTCATGAGACAGAAGAAGATCTCCAATCGGAAGAACCGTACAGAATAACCACAATCGAAGAAAACATCGTTACTGAAGAATATGAGCCATCTGAACATCTTGACTCCCAAGAAACATCAACAACCACCCGGGTGAATCACCATCAACCACAAACACCTGATGACGAAACAACGCGCCCCATCTCAACCGATGAGCATATTCTATCTATTGCTGAAATTCAATTTCCTGAAACCCACGACGAACTGCAAATCTACGTTTCTGGATTTCACAACGGAAAGAACTCAGGAGCTGCCTATCTCATCAGAAACCACCAGGAAAAACAATTTTATTTGCCCGTATTCGTTCCAAGATACCAATGCGAGCAATATGCAATCATGAGTGCATTGAAGTATATCTCACAGAACCAGAATATACAATTCATCGACATCAGCAAGATCAGCCTCATCACCACCCAGCGGACTGTGCTCAGCAATCTCACCAAAATTTGCACATTGAACAGTCTTGAAAATACAATCGCCAAGTTCCTAAACCGACTTGGCCTCCCAGTGTCCATCACCATCCCAAGCAGAATCAACGCACTTATGATCAAAACTGAAAAGGCGGCCAAGGAGATCTCAACCAAAACCCATCTCGAGCCAGTCTACAACAGGTACCCGAAGAACATCGCCAAGAAAGTCGCAAAGTCAGTCACCAATCAACTCATGAACGAACGATTTAGGAAACTTGCTAATCCGACCCTTAGAGGGTTTTTCAAAGACTGGATTACCATCCCGAAGTTCATTAAGACAGATTACTTTCTAACACAAGTCTTCAGTGGACACGGGCCATTCGGCCAGTACTTGAATCGTTTCGAAGTGAAGGATGAAACGGGCAGTGTATACAGACCGTACTGTTGGTGTGATGGAACGACAATCCAAACGGTGGAACATGTCCTACTCAAGTGCCCTCTTTTCAAGGACATGCATGGAAGTGGATATGCAGGTCATGGTGGAGAATTTCGATTGGGAAACATCGGAAAACTGACCAACTGGATCTTTTCGGAAGGACAGTTCAAAGAGAGATTTGTTCCTCAAATGAAGATCATTCTCGACCGACTGAGAGCTTTTCGACTCAATCCGCCTCAACCCGTCTATCAAGCCCAACAACCCAGAACAGAAGACAGCCCAGCCATTGAAGAAGTCGAAATCAACACATTGTAATTACTTTCTAGTCTATTTGTCTGTACTATATTTATTATTTATTGTTAATTATTGAACTATTTATCAAATCTAAAACAAAAAAAACAAAAAAAATACTCATTTCACCTAAAACATCAACACACTAAAACGTACCAACCATTTTGTAAGCATGCAAATGCATTTTGTAACTTATTTTTGTCAAAGGATATGTTTACTTAATTTCTAACGACCAATAAAGGATTAAACAACCTAAAAAAAATTTAAAAAAAACCTAACCCTAACCTAACCCTAAGTTTGATGCAAATCGGTCAAGAAATGTAGAAGAAGTTAACTGGAAACCAAATCGAAATTCTTGTCACTAAGAGTCTTCGCTTACGCTCGACAATAAAAGAAAATCGAGTTTGTTTATATTTGAAATTTTGTTACAAGGAAATAACAGTCTTAGAGTTTTAAAATGGTTTTAAATATCATTTTTATTAATATCACTTGATATCATTTATATATCTTTCATACCATTAATCCATCATAACAGTAACGGTATCTATGAAGAGATAAAATATATTTTCATTATGTCTGCTATTAATCGTGCATTTTAAAAATGGTTTCAAATACAAAAATTTTGAGAGTTGTCAAATTGTTCAAATCATTGGTCTATCAATACATTTAAAAGTAAATTCTTTTTTGTTTGTAAAATGTTTTAATACTTTCAAAAAATTGCATTCAATCGTCGGTGCACCGTTAAATTCATTAATGCTTCGTATGATTTATGATCAAAATTTTTAGGTTTATCTGATTAACATACAATCTATTGTCTAATTTTTTTAAATATATAATTTTTAATATACAAAATATTAAACAAAACAAACCTCAAAGAAAGCCAACATTCAGAGGCAACGTTCAGTTACATTGTACTGAATGTTAGCTTCACTGCACATATTTAAGGTGCACTTTTACACAGTCTTTTTGACTATGCTCACAATACAGAAATGTTCGCATTTATACGTTATCTAGATTATCTGTGGAATTTGTCCACAAGTTTAGTTACAAGCATTTAATTTACACACAACGGGTTTGTCTTATCAACACTTTAGTGTACCAAATTGATCGGGATATTGAACGGTAATGCTTTATTAGTTACGTCATTTATGAATGACTTTGTAAAAAATTCACTTAAACCCAATAGATCATATTTAATAAAAAGTTATAACTAACAAATGTTTGGTTTATTTTAATTTGAATTACTAAATGTAAGGGAAGTATTGAGGTTTATTTTTAAAATTGGGTTTTATTAACTTTATTGATATATCACTTGATATATCTTTCTCATCTGCTATTCATTTATTATATGTAACATCATCTATGAATAGTTGTTTTAGAAAAATTCGAATATTCAGTTACGTTATCTGTAGATGGATTTTTTTGTAACATCAATTCATTTACTGACAAACTCAAGGTTAATTCGATTATCTTATGTTCTTATACATTTATTTATTTATTATATTTATAGTCGTTATATTTTGTGTAACGTAATTTATGGACGGCTCATAGTGGCATTTACACTTGTTATCACATACGTAGATCTTATATACAGGTCACATCAAATATTTTTGAAGTCCTCTGATTGGGTATTCATAAAATAAGTTAAAACCTCAAAATCCACAGGTAACGCGTGCCTTATCTATGAAACCTTTTCCATAGTGAACCAATCTGTACAAAGCAAATTTGAAACTGTGTTTGTAAGTTATGTCATTTATTGATGGCTCATCGTGTCATTTACAGTTTTTCCACATAGATATTATACAGGTCACAACAAATATAGTTTTTGCTCTTCTGATTGCCCCTCGTAACATTTTTTACTATTACGTCTTTTACTGATGGCTTTTAATTTGATTCTATTCCTTTTTTGGCCTCCTCATACAAGGTTTCATATCTTCTTTAACAATCTCATGATCATTCACATCAGTGGCGTATCCAGGATGCTGCCTAATGGGGGGCACTTCCCATAGACCCAGGTCCAAGCCAAAGGTTGTCTGGGGGGTTCCAAAGGGCATTTTGGCCCGCCAGTGAGGGGCAATTGCCCCCCTGAGCCCCCTGCTAAATACGCCACTGATTCACATCTTCCATATCAGATGTGATCAATTCAATCTTATGAGTTACGCCATATACAAATAATTTTTTACTGTCATGGTTACGAGAATCTTAGCTTTTTTGTAGTAATTTTCCTGCTTTTTTATTGTCCACCTAGACTAATGTTCTTGTTGTGGCACCATCCTGACCTGCATAATTCGTAGAAATATTTTCTCTTTTAGGTTCCTTTTTATGCATAAATAACCGGACACATTATTTTAACAATATTTATTTATATCTATTTAATTATCTATCAATTCTGGAGGAGCTGTTCACAAATTTTATTTCAAATTTGTATTATAGTTAATTAGACAGTAATACAGACATTTACAGACTTTAAATTGGGCATTCACTGATTATTCATCACGTGATCATTTAAAACAGCAATACCTCAGTGACTTCATCTATGGAAAGTTTAAATTTCCTTCTTATTCTAAGTATTTCCTGTCTTACCATTTGCGATCAACTTTTTAAAAGGTTTCTCAGTATTGCCAAATTGTTTAATCGTAATCCAACAAGTTTCTGACAATCTAGTAGTTGTACGAGTCGTACGTTCTTTATGAAAACACTTGCTCCGATTAGTTATTACGTTAATTTAATAAACAAGTTTCACATTTTTAAATCTTTGGTAAATTGATCCCACGATTCACATAAAAAGTAAAAAATTGGAGTTTATTTATCAATTCTGGATTGTGATATTCTTTTTGATTAAAATTTTTTGAAATAATTAGTATTTGAGATTATTTTAATTCAATGAAATTCCTTAAAACTCTCTTAAAGAGAAACTCAACTTATCACAATTTCTATCTAAAGGTAAATAATGCTCTATTTTTTAAAATGGTTCCCAATTATTATCGTTATTGACACACCACGTGACATAATTTACATCTTTTTTTATTAACCTATCAGTAGCGTCATCTACGACTGGGGGTATTAGAAAATTAATAAATCTAGTGATTAAATATCTTCAAATCAATTTTCGGAAATGTTCTTTTTTGTGTTAGCTAGTTAGCATTCTGGTTCTATTCTATATGAGCAAAAACTGATTTGTGATGATAATCTTGTCAAGATAATTAAAGGTTTTTATTGCTGTTTTTTTTATTAAAGGAGATTTTAATATATTCTAACGTTTGATTGAACTGATCTCATAATGCATTAAAAAGCAAATTCGTTTATTATTTATTGAAATAAATTGAATTTGAAGAATCTATTGTTTTCGAAGATATCTTTAGAGGGATAGAATGTTGTTTTATTCATTGGTTCTGCAAAGTTTGCGAAGGTAGAAAGTTTAAAAGGTTTTTTTATAGTTTCAAAATATGTTGCTCAATGATCGGGCACTAAATACTAAGTATAAGTATTTGTTTAATTACTCAAGTTTTTGCAAGTAAATTGATAAGATTAAATTTTTAAAAAATCAGTAATGATGTACTATATGAACTTGGACGGCATTATAGCTGACACTGCGATTATGTTATCTGTCTCTCTAGTGGGAATTTTCATAAAGTTTGTTACAATAAGATTGTTCACAAAGTAACGTGTCATATTTCTAGGCAATTTTATTCAACACTGTCCAACTCAATTCAATTATAAATGGTTTCGTGTTTGTGTTACGTGATTTCTAAATTATTCTTTTAAAAAAGGTATAATATAACTAGGACATTTTCTCATATTCGCTATTTATCTCGTCAAATCATTTAAATGAACAGATCTTATCTTGTCTTGTTTTTTTACAACAGTTTACTATCAATAATATTCCGTACATCGATTTGGTTAGCATTTGTTCCTACTAGAGACTTTGTAATCAGATGGTTATGTATAAGTACCGTACGATACCAAATGAGCGGTTAGAAATGTCTGAAGATAAAATACGAAAGAATATTTTCCTAAATGTAGGTATTTTCGGTTAATTATGAGATACTTTCTGGCTCTAATACTTGTTTTTAAATTCCGGAATTTTTCACAAACATGAACTGGATCGTGATGAGAATTTTTTTTATTAATCAAAGGTTTTATATTTTTCATTAGAGAGTATGTTCATATTCTCTATTATTCATCTCACAGTACAGTTTACAGATACGTTATCTATAGATACTTTTAACATTTTAAGACTAATCTAAGATTAAATAGTCGCAGAAACTTTGTTTTGTTTAACGGTAATTTTCTCTACTCTTATGCACACTTTTCAAAATATATTTCTATAATCTAAGAATGACATTTGTTTGTATGCCATTATTTATTTTTATTAAATTGGTTAGAACACAGTGGTTTTTCGGTTTTATCAAAGGTTTCATTCACTATTGTTTTTGATAATAAAAGAAATATTTTTGCAATAATATCTTACGCAATTTAATACATGGACATTCATTGAATAAATTTTCATTTGTTTCATCTTTATCAGCTTAAATACACTTTCGTCATCTGAGAATGATTGTTTCTGGTGTGTACGTAAATACATGAAAATCTTGTAATTATTTAAGTTTACACTTTACTGTGTATTACTTTACGCATTACAGCGTTATATCTTGAAATATAGAAGGATTATTAAGTTGAAAACTAAATTTTCATCTGTCTAACGGTAATCTCTCCAATTAAATTTTCTTGCTCAATTAAAAATTCCCACACTCTTTGAAATACTACTTCTTGCGTGACAGACATGACTTTAAAACGGTTTTCTATTCTGTTTATTTATCAACCCTGATCATTCATAACTTTCTTAGCCATATTTAGTTTAAAACCTGATGTTTCAATAAAAGGTTTTTTTCCGTTATCTTATCTCTAATCTGAGCTAAACTCAATTCAATTATAAATACCGTAAAATCTCAAACTAGCGCCGCGGCGCTTATTAATTTCAACAGGCTCTGACTGCGGCGATTATTTGAATGCGGCGCTTAATTGAATGCGGCGCTTATAAATTTCGATATCTTTTTTCGTAGTATTTACTCAAATTTTGATGATTTTCTAATGAAATTACGTTACAAAACACTAAAATTTAGTATAACTTCACAAAGTGCGGCGCTTGTTTGAATGCGGCGCTTATTAATTTAAACAGGCTCTGGCTGCGGCGATTATTTGAATGCGGCGCTTATTAGAGATTTTACGGTAGTTTCTTGTTTGTATTACGTAATTTACAAATGATTCTTTGAAATTGATTTGTGGTTAATGAATTTTCAATAATAATAATAATAATAATAATAAGAATATTCTATAATTTTTTGTTTTTTATTTAAGCACACTTGTTGTTTATTAAATTCAAGCCATTCTTTACGAATAAAACTGGAGAGTATATGTGAGCAGGTATGTTAATTAAAGGTATAAAATTGTTTTTAAATAGAGAATATTCTCATATTCTCTATTTTTCATGTAGCACTGATCTCACCATTTTTAACTTTAAGTCTATCCTTAAATTAAATTGCTTCCCAAATTTGCCCTATTTAACGGTAATTTTCTCTACTGATACTCTTTTGGTTAATTGTCTAACAGATAATCATTCTATTGCAATCACTCTAAAATTCCAAAATTTGTGTTCATAATCTCAAAATATATATTGTTTATTTATTGTTGTTCATTTTATTATTAACTAGGTTAATACACATATCGTTACACACATATCAAAGTTTCATTCACTTTGGATTGAGATAGTTAACTCTTAATTTATCTCTTTATTGTTTGTAATAATTGAAAAAACTTTTTTACGATAAAAATCTTACCTAATTTTATACATTAATTTGTTCGTTGAGTAATTTTTTGCAAATTAAAATGATTTTGTTCTCAACTCTGAGGGGGAGCGTAATCTGTGATGTGAATGTTTTTTGTTTCACTGTTATGTGATTAATTGATAGCTTCTAATTAAATTGTATCTGAACTTCTAAATTCTATCATCGTAAAAGATCTCCAACCCATATTATTGATATTATTATCAACAGTTTTTATTGTCTCCTATTGTTGCATAAACATTATTGGCTCTTCATCTTCTTTTAGTCTCGCATTTTTTAGAGCTGTTCAATGATGACGTTCGGTTTGGAAGGCGATGGTTTTGTTTTTAGGTATGAATCCTAGATAATCAAACATCATTTATTTATGGTTATAAAATAATTTGTACATATATTTTCTACATTCGTTGTTTCATTGACAGTATTTTATAAAAGGTTTGAATATTATCAAAATTGCTCGATTGTTGAGCACCGTTAAGTTAACTCTATACTAAATGAACTCAACACCTACCTCACATCTTAAATCTAACATACTGGTTTAAAAAAATGTTAAAATCTGTGCACAATTTCATTGAAACTTTTCCACACGTCTCGGAACTTAATCGTTTGAGAAAAATGCTAAAACCCAAAGAATAGTTTTCGTTCAAGCTCAGACAAAATATTTTTTCTATTAACTGTGTATTATCGGTTACTTCATCTGTGGGTGGTTATTTTGGATCCAAATCGCTACAAAGTGATTATGCTTTTAGATACAAGTACAAGTTGATACAAAACTCAATAGGAAACCGGTTTTTTTAAAATTTGGGGGGTTTCTTAAATTTTAATATTTTGGTCATACTTAAATACAAAGAACAATGTTGTGAAAATAAAAGGTTTAAAATAGATTTTGATTAGAAAATATTCTAAAATTCTCTATTATTTAACAATTGACTCATTCATTGAGAATATTCTTCAATTTTCTTTTGTATCTAAAGCATACTTTAGTCGAATTTATAAATCGGACACTTGCTTACTTAATTTTATTTGTCCAATTGAAGGCAGTCACGACATATGTGGATGACGTCTTATTACTGTTGCGTCATTTGTTGATAGCTTCCAATTGATTTGAATTGGATTGTGCACCACCTCATATGTAAGGGTTCTTATTTTTTTTATTGATCATCTGATCATTTATTTCTTATATATTCTTGTAAAATCGAAGATTTCGACTATAGATTTTTTATTTTCTAGATATTTAAAGTTGCGCGTGTAAATTAATAAAACATATTAACAAATCTAACGCTTCTAAATTGATAAAACAAGAAAATTGAACGTGTAATTCATTTTCCAATAAATAATAAAAAATCGTGCCCCAGGTGTAACTGCAAGAATTGTTGCATATGTGTTGCATATAATGAGTATGTATTGGTACTTAGGTAGATAAGTGAACCAATCGATTGACAGTTCTTTCCAAATTTGCAGTTGTAAGCATTGGACCGGTTTGTTTATTATACGTGCTCAAACAATTTTTAAAAAATCCAATATAAGCATATAATCCAAGGTGCAATTATTTAGAATCAACGATTCTTGTTATATCTTTTTTGGTTCATTTCTGAAATGTAATGAATGATATTCTGTCATGGGGGACGTCACAAAAAACATTATATTTGTCAATTAAAGCTATTGATAATGGTACTGACTTGACTACAAATCATTGACTAAACGATAACTGAAGAATCAATCAAAATGAATGAATAATACTTTTTTCTTCTGGTTTGAGTGCAAATCTGTTCCTTGAAACTTACAGTTTGGGTTATTCAAGGAATCAAATTCATAAATTCTTATCTTACTTTGACTGGATTTACACCTGGGGCACGATTTTTTATTATTTATTGGAAAATGAATTACACGTTCAATTTTCTTGTTTTATCAATTTAGAAGCGTTAGATTTGTTAATATGTTTTATTAATTTACACGCGCAACTTTAAATATCTAGAAAATAAAAAATCTATAGTCGAAATCTTCGATTTTACAAGAATATATTGCATCGATTTTCAATACGTGTTATGAATATGTTACCAAAGCAAGTCCAAAATACACTGAAAAGCTACAAGGCTAGATTCCTTTTAGCAATTTCTCACCGGACACAATACGGCTCAATTCCAATGCAGAATTCCAACCCAAGGCAGGATTCCATTCGCTATTTGCTCACAAGACACAATATAGCTACATGATGATGATCATAACTATTACCAAATCGTTGTAGACAAAATCTAGCATACAGGAAAACAATATTTGTTATATTAGCAAATAGATTTTCCGAGATATAGAAAACTTAACGAAATAGCATCCACGGATATATAACAATGTAGCACCGTTAGCACCTTGTTCGTCTTTGAATTACCGATTAACCGCCATGTAAATCCTTTTAGGGAAAAAGACCATCACTTCAGTTTGTTAATCTTCTCCTTTTCTTGATTACAGGTAAGGGTCCTTCCGAAATTGGATTCTTATTAACCTGTTGAATGTTGGCGGTAGCAATTATAGAAGGTTTAGCAAGTTTGTTTCTTGATAGTGTGCACAACTCGTGGTCAATTTTGGTCAACTTGTTTAGCTTCAATCACTTCTGGATTATCATTGAATTTAACACGAGCGCTCTTATCCACGTTCACATCTGGCAATGGTGGTTGACGATTGTCTAATGCCACGAGGTGGTTCAGGTTCAAAAGTTGAAGGTTTTGATTCTACAGGTTCCTCTAGTAGGACAATCTGATTAGGAGGGGATGCAGTCAACTCCATGTTGCCACTTTAGTATCTTCCAACTGATAATAAAGAATTGACTGGTGGAGAGATCAATTTATTAAAAACAATATTCCCATTTGTTCACAAAAGAAAACCTAACCTAATTTGAGCACGTTGTTGACAAAACAATGTGTTTATGCAGCATCGAGCAGTAAACAAGACCGTCCACAAATGACGTTTGTTTTCACTCAAATTACGCATTTAACAACAAATTAGACAAACGCACACGAGCACAGCAACGTATTCAGAAGTTTAACACACAAACATGCGCGAAATTGATTTCACGTGTGATTTTTGGTTTTCTGCGCATTTGGTCAAAAAACATGGGCATTTCACATAGTACATGTGATTGCGTCACTAACTTCTACAATTCAAGTGCTCCTCCTTGCTGGTGGGCAAAAGACACACCTCCTCCACTTCCACAATGACGTCCCCGAAAGGCTTAAAATGTACCAAATTTTTAGGTGTCGTAGCGCCCAATGGGAAAAATACATTAAAAAGCGTTAGTTCCCGAGCGAAAATAACTAAAAAATCTATAATGTATAAAATGTATTTTATTTGATCATCACTTTAGTCATTTATGAATGGATTTTTTTTGCAAACATAACTACACACATGAAAATATAATATTATTGAAAAATATTCACATTCTTCACCTTGAAAAACTAAATGGGTTATAGTCGTCATAATAAAAGGTTTTATTTTGTTTCAATTAAATTTCGGAATGTCCATTAACTCCATTACGATCCATAGATTATGTTATAACAAATAAAGGAATTTATAAATCAGTTACTTATTTAATTGCTTCCTCATTCAAAGACAGTCACGACATCTTTGAATGACTTATTTTTCCTGTTACGTCATTTATTGATAGCTCCCAATTTATTTGAACCGAATCATGTTTCACCTCATACACAAGGGTTCTTATCTTTTTATTTATTGATCATCTGATCAATTATTTTATTCAATCATCAGTTTACATCTATGAATGGAATTTTTTCATATGAAGCTATTTTAACATGAAAACATGAATATTATTTAAAAATATTCAAATTCTTTACCTTGAAAAACTAAAAAGAATGGTGCATAATCGTCATAATAAAAAGTTTTATTTTGTTTTAATTAAATTTCGGAATGTTCATGCACTCAATTACGATCTATAGATTATGTTATAAAAAATAGAAGAATTTACAAATTGGTTACTTATATATTTAATTGATTCCTCATTCAAAGATAGTCACAACATCTGTTGATGACATTTCATTTAAAATTATTGCTGTCACGTCATTTGTTGACTGGACACATTTTTTTTTAAATTTAGTTGATTTTCCATGAAGGTTTCAACGAAGGTTTATTGTACCATTTGAGAACGAATTGGCTTAATCTTAAATCCCACTTCTATTAAAATTCTGGTGTCGGTGTGTGTGTAACGCTGTTTGTTGCGACCAACAATGTCACTATAAAATTGCAACAATGGAAAATGGATAAATTTGAACAACAATTGAAATTTCGAATTTTGGAGTTTCTCTGCTTTGTGGTGGGTTATGTGGAGTGTGGTTATGTGTTAGATTATGTGATAGGTGCCGTGTTAGGATGGGTTTTGGGTTAGATTAGGTGCCGTGTTAGGATGGGTTTTGGGTTAGGGTTAGGTGCCGTGTTAGGATGGGTTTGGGTTAGGTTAGGTGCCGTGTTATGATGGGTTTTGAGGTTAGGTTAGGAGCCGTGTTAGGTTGCGTTTTGGGTTAGGTTAGGAGCCGTGTTAGAATGGGTTTTGAGGTTAGGGTTAGGAGCCGTGTTAGGATGGGTTTTGGGTTAGGGTTAGGAGCCGTGTTAGGATGGGTGTGGGTTAGGTTAGGAGCCGTGTTAGGGTGCGTTTTGGGTTAGGTTAGGAGCCGTGTTAGGATGGGTTTTGAGGTTAGGTTAGGTGCCGTGTTAGGATGGGTTTTGAGGTTAGATTAGGTTAGGTTAGGTGCCATGTTAGGATGGGTTTGGGTTAGGTTAGGTGCCGTGTTAGGATGGGTTTTGAGGTTAGGTTAGGAGCCGTGTTAGGATGGGTGTGGGGTTAGGGTTAGGAGCCGTGTTAGGGTGCGTTTTGGGTTAGGGTTAGGAGCCGTGTTAGGATGGGTTTTGAGGTTAGGTTAGGGTGCCGTGTTAGGATGGGTTTTGAGGTTAGATTAGGTTAGGTAAGGTGCCATGTTAGGATGGGTTTGGGTTAGGGTTAGGTGCCGTGTTAGGATGGGTTTTGAGGTTAGGTTAGGAGCCGTGTTAGGATGGGTTTTGGGTTAGGTTAGGAGCCGTGTTAGGATGGGTTTTGAGGTTAGGTTAGGAGCCGTGTTAGGATGGGTTTTGAGGTTAGGTTAGGTTAGGTTAGGTACCATGTTAGGATGGGTTTGGGTTAGGTTAGGTGCCGTGTTAGGATGGGTTTTGAGGTTAGGTTAGGAGCCGTGTTAGGATGGGTTTTGGGTTAGGTTAGGAGCCGTGTTAGGATGGGTTTTGAGGTTAGGTTAGGAGCCGTGTTAGGATGGGTTTTGAGGTTAGGTTAGGTTAGGTTAAGTGCCATGTTAGGATGGGTTTTGAAGTTAATTAAGATTTGGTGCCATGTTAGGATAGGTTTTGGTTGGGTTAGGTGGATTGGTGGTTGGTTGTCGTTGTTCCTAATGTGATGAGATGGTGAGTTGAGTGAGGTGAAGGGGTGGGGTGCCGTTGGCAGCTTGCTGCCAACGGTTTCGTACTAATTCCCAGAGGCAAAACGTCAGTTTTGCGGGACTTGTACGAATAACTGTTTATATTGATGGTACCAAATATCCAAATTTTAATTCAATCATATCTGTTACGTCAGCTATATATTATTTTTCAAAAATTATTAATTTCTTTTACAGATGGTTACTTGTTTACTTTACATACATTTATTCTAGTTTTTTAAAGTATGACAGTTACGAATGTTTCTATGAAAGGGTTCCTATTATCGTTTCTCTGGTTGGATTTTATCTTTGTGGAGACCACAAATCAGTAATTGCATCTATGAATGACAGTTTTGGTAAAATAATTTTTTACAAATTTTCTACATTTATATTAGGCTACTAATCTGGAAAAAGATAGTAACATTTTTTAAAAAATTGCTCAATCGTCGAGCCTCGTTTAAATTTATTTTATTTTTATTTCATTTAATATTACTTTATATTATAATATTCATAAATATCTATTCGTTAAATACAACATTTTAAATTTTGATGTTTTTATTCATGTCATTGACATTCATAAAAAAGGTCTACGTATTGTTCATAAAATAATCTAAATCTTATCATTTTTTACAAAGTACAATCTCTTATCATGATACATTCTAGTTTTTTTGGCTATTTTTAAACTCGTCTATAAATCGGTTGATCTTTCGCCATGCTACTTCATTTAGAGATGGTTCAAGGATTTTTCTGACTATCTATTGTTTATGTTACCAAAGTGCTTGGTAACAGGGAAATGGTCGCGAGATGGCGCGACGCTTGGGTTGTGAGATAATGAGATAAAACACAAGATAATAGGTATTATAGATGATTTATTGATGCAATCTGCCCATGAACGCTGGACTCGATTGATTGAGATTATGAACACCCGAGTGGGGCCGAGAACATAACTCAGGTTGAGAGTATGAACACACAAATTGTGCCGAGAACATACCTCAGTGACAGTGTCCGCTCTGAACGCGAGCTTAGGCACAAGTGAAGTACAAATAAGAAGAAGAGTAAGTAAGACAATGAGAGAGGGGATGGGGGACCTAAGGGGACAGAGGGGCAAACGGGTTTGCTTCAGTGCGTGATGGTCGCCATCTTAGGCCCAAAAGAGAAGAGGAGAGAAGGCAACGCCTATTTGGCATTGCGCGGCAAAATGGGTGGACGAGAGTCACTCGTCGATCCCATGTTATCAAACCAGTTTGGTAACTGTTTATTAATTTATTAAATTACTTGTAATTTTATTGTTTTAAGAAATTTTTTGGTAGTCTAGTCAATTACTAGACAATAGGACCCCCCTCACTTTTTTTGTGATCAATGTGTGATCATTTGCCAAACCCCCCTTCCCTCCAACTCTTGATCACGTGATTAATGTACGCGCCTCATACGCATGCATTGATAAATTGATAAGAGTCTTGATAGGATAGAACTACCTTTTGTCAAGGTTAATTTTCCAAATAACTCTATAATTAAGCAAATGATAGGGATTTTTTGCTTAATTTTCTCAAATTATATCTTATTGTTAATGTTTTGACAATATGAGCAATGTTGATAAGCCATCTAATTCAATTTTATCAGCAGAATGCCAGTTAGCAAAATGTTCAACCTGAATGTGCGCTTTCCTGCTTGCCGAAGTTTGTACAGTCAAAGGTAGAGCAGTGGCGTTTTCAGAATAGTCCGCAAACTTTGCGCTCTTATCTCGATAACATATCCTGATATTATCATGGTCATATGAAATTTAATGATAGATAACATCATTAAGAAAAGATTCGCTCAATAAAATAGTATATTTTTCATTGGCATTATTGAATTATGTTGCATCAAAGTTTTGTGCAGTGACACGTTTTTCTCCGTCATCTGATAAGATCATAACGGACTAGACATGCAGAAATGTGTATTTTGCAAAAAGAATCAACAAGACAAAAATCCGGTGTGATTTGATAAAAGGATAACGAAATGGAGCCAAAAAACGCACCTTTGAGTCAAAAATGACCCAACGCCGGTGCGCGACTGTTAACAAATTCTGGCTATTCTTTACAGATATATATTAATTCTAATGTTTTATTTGGGAATAAAAGGTTTCAAATGTTTTTCATCTGAGAATATTTTCCCTTTTCTCTATTGTTCAAGTAACATTGCTCTTAATTAAAGAAAGTGCTATTCTATTTCAAGATAGAGAAATTAATTTCTTTGGTTTTTTACATTTTTGACACGAATATACCTACAGCATTATTAACAGGCAATCCTCCTATTTTATCGTGCAATATTGAACTATTGCGCATATATGAACACGATAGTTTCATCTTTTCAGATTGTACGTTATTTATGATTATGTTTCTATTTAATTCGATGTCAGCTATCTAATCTGGTGAGCCATTCACAAATTAGATTACAAATAGTTGTAATTCGTAGCAAACGCATGTAGCCAACAATATTTTCAATTTTTAATAATTCAAAATTTGCACCTTTTCCACTAGTCGCTATTTTAAAGGTTATATTTTTTTAAACTTTTGAACTTTTTATATCGGAATATCTGGAATATGCGAAATTCGCATTATTAAACGATTAAATGTAACGTCTTTTACAATGTTTGTGTGCTGAAATATACAATTTTTTTAATATTTAAAATCAAATCGTCTGATTTATCTTCTCGTTTTGATTATGACAATTTAATCCTCACTCCCTATTTTTGTTTAACTAACTCAAAATTTAACAATTTTGATACTCTCGAATTATTGATAAAGGTCACAATTATTTATTATACAGAATGTCTTTTTGGACTTCTTTATTTTTATATTCGTTTATTGTTATCTTTTTTTTCGTTTTTTTTTTGTATTTAAAAAAAATTAAGACTATTCTTTATAGACATAAACTGGTTGAAATATGACGTATTTGCAATAAAAAGGTGTTCTATTATTTTTAATTAGAGAATTGTCCTATTCTCCATTGTTTGAGTCTCACAATACACAAAAAGTTGGATTCGTATTTTGGTAGACATTACTTGCCAAATAGTTTTTCAACCATAGTTACTTTATCTGTGGATGAAGTTTTTTTATCACAACTCGTACGTCTTCTATTGACAGCACTCAATTTTTTTCCTTGCATCTTCGAGAATATAAAAAGGTTTTCTATTCTTTTTGTTGATCTCATGATAATTCAAACATTTCTTCTATTAGCTAATACACCACTCAAAGCTGTTAAAAGGTTTCTTTAAATATTGAGAACTATCAAAAATCTCAATCTATTCTGTAAGATCTTTAAATTTTTTCGGGTCCTCACTTGAATTCACTTGATTAGTAAATCTTGTTTATTTTTGCAAGACATAAATTGGATCGATGTTCTCTCTCTTTCTTTAATAAAAGTTTGTATTGATTTTCATTAGAAGACTCGCTTGCTCTCAATTATTCAAGTTTTACAATTCAAGAAAGATTGGCTTCAATTTTTAAAAAAAATAATATTTTGTTACTAATTTTTTTCAAAGATAGTCCCAACATCTGTGGATGGCATCTAACGACATATTTTGAATTCGCATAGTTAAGTTAATTTTTATTTAAATAAAACGTCATTTATGAACGTCTCATCGAATAATTTACCACGCTCCTGAAATTCCTCACAATAACAGGTTTCCACTTTTATTTATTGATCATGTGATAATTTTTATTTTACTTCTCAGATGTATTTTATTGTGTTGTCGCAGGACCACGACAGTGTCTTGTATATGCAACCTTTTTTCTATTTAATTATTAAATTAATCTGTACAGAGCATTGTTTGGTGTTAAACAATTGTGCATTTTCTTATATGATCTTATTGATAATTTTCATTTCTGTTGAAGCTTTCAGTGATCAAGTATTGCACAAGCTGGTTAACTTTGATAAAGGTTAGAATATTTTCGAAATGGCTCAATCATTGAGCACCGTTAAATCTACAATTTTTTACCTACAATTTATTTTAGTGCTTCATTGGACACAATTTGCTTATCAAATACAGTTTATCAATATGAACGTTCAAAAGTATTGATTTAAATTTTTAGGGGGCGTTCAGTGTTGACGTATAAGTGATTTACAAATTCATTTCATTCATAAATATGGTTTAGCTTTCTCTTGATAGCTGAATTGTTATTTCAGATAGGAATTTTCTATTCAATTAATCATAAAAATGGTTTATTTTGCTAAAAAATTTGGCTATGTTTCATTCTTTTTGTAGTACACGTTGGACTTAATAAATCGGTTACTTACTTAATTGTTTGTTCATTCAAAGATTGTCACTACATCTGTGGATGACATCTAACAACGTATGATGAAGGATCAAAATTTGGTTAAATATAACGTCATTTATGTACGCCTTAAAGAATAATTTACCTCAATCGACTACTCTCCTCAGATTAAATGGTCTTCAATCCTCTTTATTGATCGTCTGGTCATATTGGTCAAAATTTTTTTCAAATGCTACGTCATTAGCTGAGCGAAGTGAACGAACGAACGAACGCACGAGCGATAGCGAGTGCGTGAGTGAGTGAGTGAACGTAGCGAAGCACTTCTGCATCAACTTGAGAAAACCGTTTCGACTTTTCAATGGGAGAAAACGGAAGCATTGTAACAGAGGGGGGAATATGTCACATTTTTTGTAACGCAGTTTTTTTCTAGAAAGAGTTCACTAAATTTTACAAACAAGGTCTCGGGAGATTCAGCTACTAATAAATGGGCCTAAGTTCGTTTTGTGAGAAAATCCATGATTGTTTAGGTAACTTCCGGTCAGGTAATGTCAGTTTTTAATGTATTCTCTATGGGAAATAGCTATTTTCACCTCGAATTTGCAGAGGCTGTAGAGAATTGATTTTATTGAGCATTGACATAAGCGACACACCAAATTAATCGTTGAACTATGTAGATTATTTCCCGCCATTAAAAATTTGAGAATAACCCTTATCTAACTGGCAATCTACAATTAAACACAAACATTCCAAGTGTGACCTAATGTCGGTAATGCAATGTATTTCCTATGGAGACTGTGTCCATAGCAAAAGTACATGCACACACAAACATTGCATTAAGAATATATTATATTTTCTGTAGGAAATCAATTGAACAGTGTCCAATGAATTGATGTTATTGATGATGTAATCGATCCAAATGGATCAAATAAGGTCGTTTCATAAGTTTCTCAACATTATTTTTCAAACAACATACAATTAGGTCCTATTGCTATTGATGGCAATGTAATCGATCCAAATGGATCAAATAAGGTCGTTTCATAAGTTTCTCAACATTATTTTTCAAACAACATACAATTAGGTCCTATTGCTATTGATGGCAATGTAGATGATCCAAATGGATCAAATAAGGTCGTTTCATAAGTTTCTCAACATTATTTTTCAAACAACATACAATTAGGTCCTATTGCTATTGATGGCAATGTAGATGATCCAAATGGATCAAATAAGGTCGTTTCATAAGTTTCTCAACACTATTTCCCAAACAACATACAATTAGGTCCTATTGCTATTGATGGCAATGTAAGTGATCCAAATGGATCAAATAAGGTCGTTTCATAAGTTTGTCAACACTATTTCCCAAACAACATACAATTAGGTCCTATTGCTATTGATGGCAATGTAATCGATCCAAATGGATCAAATAAGGTCGTTTCATAAGTTTCTCAACACTATTTCCCAAACAACATACAATTAGGTCCTATTGCTATTGATGGCAATGTAATCGATCCAAATGGATCAAATAAGGTCGTTTCATAAGTTTGTCAACACTATTTCCCAAACAACATACAATTAGGTCCTATTGCTATTGATGGCAATGTAATCGATCCAAATGGATCAAATAAGGTCGTTTCATAAGTTTGTCAACACTATTTCCCAAACAACATACAATTAGGTCCTATTGCTATTGATGGCAATGTAAGTGATCCAATTGGATCAAATAAGGTCGTTTCATAAGTTTGTCAACACTATTTCCCAAACAACATACAATTAGGTCCTATTGCTATTGATGGCAATGTAAGTGATCCAAATGGATCAAATAAGGTCGTTTCATAAGTTTGTAAACACTATTTCCCAAACAACATACAATTAGGTCCTATTGCTATTGATGGCAATGTAAGTGATCCAAATGGATCAAATAAGGTCGTTTCATAAGTTTCTCAACACTATTTTTTCAAACAACATACAATTAGGTCCTATTGCTATTGATGGCAATGTAATCGATCCAAATGGATCAAATAAGGTCGTTTCATAAGTTTGTCAACACTATTTCCCAAACAACATACAATTAGGTCCTATTGCTATTGATGGCAATGTAATCGATCCAAATGGATCAAATAAGGTCGTTTCATAAGTTTGTCAACACTATTTCCCAAACAACATACAATTAGGTCCTATTGCTATTGATGGCAATGTAATCGATCCAAATGGATCAAATAAGGTCGTTTCATAAGTTTGTCAACACTATTTCCCAAACAACATACAATTAGGGTCCTATTGCTATTGATGGCAATGTAAGTGATCCAAATGGATCAAATAAGGTCGTTTCATAAGTTTCTCAACACTATTTCCCAAACAACATACAATTAGGTCCTATTGCTATTGATGGTAATGTAAGTGATCCAAATGGATCAAATAAGGTCGTTTCATAAGTTTGTCAACACTATTTCCCAAACAACATACAATTAGGTCCTATTGCTATTGATGGCAATGTAAGTGATCCAAATGGATCAAATAAGGTCGTTTCATAAGTTTGTCAACACTATTTCCCAAACAACATACAATTAGGTCCCATTGCAATTGATGGCAATGTAATCGATCCAAATGGATCAAATAAGGTCGTTTCATAAGTTTGTCAACACTATTTCCCAAACAACATACAATTAGGTCCCATTGCAATTGATGGCAATGTAATCGATCCAAATGGATCAAATAAGGTCGTTTCATAAGTTTGTCAACACTATTTCCCAAACAACATACAATTAGGTCCCATTGCAATTGATGGCAATGTAATCGATCCAAATGGATCAAATAAGGTCGTTTCATAAGTTTGTCAACACTATTTCCCAAACAACATACAATTAGGTCCCTATTGCTATTGATGGCAATGTAATCGATCCAAATGGATCAAATAAGGTCGTTTCATAAGTTTGTCAACACTATTTCCCAAACAACATACAATTAGGTCCCATTGCAATTGATGGCAATGTAATCGATCCAAATGGATCAAATAAGGTCGTTTCATAAGTTTGTCAACACTATTTCCCAAACAACATACAATTAGGTCCCATTGCAATTGATGGCAATGTAATCGATCCAAATGGATCAAATAAGGTCGTTTCATAAGTTTGTCAACACTATTTCCCAAACAACATACAATTAGGTCCTATTGCTATTGATGGCAATGTAATCGATCCAAATGGATCAAATAAGGTCGTTTTATAAGTTTCTCAACACTATTTCCCAAACAACATACAATTAGGTCCCATTGCAATTGATGGCAATGTAATCGATCCAAATGGATCAAATAAGGTCGTTTCATAAGTTTGTCAACACTATTTCCCAAACAACATACAATTAGGTCCCATTGCAATTGATGGCAATGTAATCGATCCAAATGGATCAAATAAGGTCGTTTCATAAGTTTGTCAACACTATTTCCCAAACAACATACAATTAGGTCCCATTGCAATTGATGGCAATGTAATCGATCCAAATGGATCAAATAAGGTCGTTTCATAAGTTTGTCAACACTATTTCCCAAACAACATACATTTAGGTCCCATTGCAATTGATGGCAATGTAATCGATCCAAATGGATCAAATAAGGTCGTTTCATAAGTTTGTCAACACTATTTCCCAAACAACATACAATTAGGTCCCATTGCAATTGATTGTTTTTGAGAACGATATGCACAAATTCACATATTTTTATGCATCTTTGCCAAATTTCATCCAAATCGGCCAAGAAACCTCAAAGCAGTTGCGTGCACAAAAACGGCCAAAAGACAAGGGATAGTCTTCACTCACGTTCAGACAATAAAACGAACAATTTAACAGTATTTTTTTAATTAAAAAATTATAGAAAAAGATTACAAAGTTTTATTGATTGTAAGGAAATAACAACCGCTCAACGGCACGCCACAACAAAGCATACAGCTGTATGTTGCGTTGTCATACAGCCCGTTCAGCTGCATCTGATGCTCATCGTAAGCCCGGTGGACTCCGATGTGGGCCCAGAAGGCCCTAGCATTTGTGAACGTACGCCCAGCGAGCGTACGAGCACTGCAGTTGGTGTAGCGACAAACAAATTGTCCATACCCATGTTGAGTAACCATGTGAGCCCACAGACGCTCACGCACTTGTTGATTCGAGTTTGGCTGGGCCTTTCTGAAATGAGTCTGGCAAGCAGTGGGCATATGGTCAACGAAAGGGCATTTAAGTAGTTGAACACGAACCAGAGTGTTTCTGTTTCGGTTGAAAAGATTAACACTAAAAATGATATACTAAAAGATACACATAAAAAAGATTCAAACGAGTAAGAAGATATGATACAAGTATGACGAGACATATAAAAAGACGAGATACAATTGAGACGAGATACAATTGAGACAGGACATACAAAAGAGAGTGTATGTGTACAGGGACAAATTGGGACATGTAAAGACACAGAGACAGCCAAACAAGCTCAATGGCGTCGGTGGTTGTGGTTCCGGTTGTGCTGCGCCACGGTGTACTGCTCCCGGGCTTCATACCCGCAGTTAGCCCGAGTGCACCGAAACACTCCCGGGTAATGGC
Source organism: Rhizoglyphus robini (assembly GCA_023373905.1). Taxonomy (NCBI): domain Eukaryota; kingdom Metazoa; phylum Arthropoda; class Arachnida; order Sarcoptiformes; family Acaridae; genus Rhizoglyphus; species Rhizoglyphus robini. The sequence goes on from JAKIJQ010000044.1 coordinate 824,608, forward strand.
GCTGATACACATGCAGGTGTATAGCGGTCTGTGACGTTGCCCTGAAAGGGACGCCACAGCAAAACATACAGCTGTATGTTGCGTTGTCGTACAGTCCATTCAACTGCATTTGATGCTCATCGTGAGCCCGTTGGACTCCGATGTGGGCCCAGAAAGCCCTAACATTTGTGTAAGTACAGCCCGCGAGCGTACGAGCACTGCAGTTGGTGTAGCGACAAACAAATTGTCCATACCCATGTTGAGTAACCATGTGCGCCCACAGTTGGCCCCGGACCTGTTGATTCGAGTTTGGCTGGCCATTTCTAAATTCGGTTCGACACTGAGTGGGCATGTAGTCGATGAATGGACATTTGAGTATTTGGACACGAACCAGTTTGTTTCTGTTTCGGTTGTGCTGCGCCACGGTGTACGGTGCTCCCGGGCTTCATACCCGCAGTTAGCCCGAGTGCACCGAAACACTCCCGGGTGATGGCGCTGATACACATGCAGGTGTATGGCGGCTTGTGACGTTGCCCTGAAAGGAACGCCACAACAAAACATACAGGAGTATGTTGCGTTGTCATACAGCCCGTTCAGCTGCATCTGATGCTCATCGTGAGCCCGGTGGACTCCGATGTGGGCCCAGAAAGCCCTAGCATTTGTGTAAGTACGGCCCGCGAGCGTACGAGCTATGCACTCCGTGTATCTGCACACGAATTGCCCGAATCCATACGTAGCCAGAGTCTCAGTGTAGTTTAGGCAGGAAAAAAGTTGTTTTCGAACTTGTCGGTTGTCTTGAGCATGATTGGTGAACGATCTGGCACCGGGGGTTAGGACTTCTGACATCTATGAATGGGCATCGAAGCAGGACTACTCGAACCAGGTCTTCTTTGAAACCAGACGAGAGCAGAGGGGCCGAAACTTGAGTTCGCCACTTGTCGGTACGGGTTCGGGTTCTTGAAGTATCAGTCAGACAGGGATTGTCAGCCACAAGAACTTTGAACAAAGCAGATCAGGGGAAACTTGGAAAAACAGACTCGAAAACTTGAGAACTTGAAGAAGCTTTGTCTAGTGACACAGCGGACATATCCACCAATTCTGATCGCTAAAGAAAAAACTTGGTAAACTTGGTTCATTTTAGAATGGGCTTTTGTTTCGAAATACCTCTGTGACGAACTGTAAAGCGAGATAGAGGTCGAACACACGTCAGTAACGGTTATGTGGCAAGCGCGTTTGTACACAAGAAAAGAAATCTCCAACACTTGAGAACCACTTGAAAGAGCTTTGACTATGAACAGATCCAGAACTTTTCGACCAACTCTGATAGCGACAGAAGGAACTTGGCAGGCTTGGGTCTCTTGAGAATGGGCATTCGTTTTGCAGCTCTGCAACTTGTGACCGGCTAGAGATCGAGCAGACGTCATTACGCCTATGCACCAACCGCGCTAGTGCACAAAGGAAGAAAGTCTTGATAGAAAGCTTAAAGCACTAAGAGTGAGGTCTCTCGGGACTGAAACTTCCGATCTAAAAGTCTGCTCGGAATGACTAGGAAAGGCAAAAGGACAGTCCTTTAAATAGCTGCCCGAAAACTTGAAAGTTCGATTGCATGTTCGATTCAAATTTCTGTTCAACTCGTGACCTAAGAAATTATCAACACACGTCTTGTTTTTGTAAAATTAACTTTTTTTTATTCAAAATCACATTCACTATAGAACTATAATAGAATTGTTTTGCTACACATCATCTAATGCATCCAATAATATTCTATACTTCACATTGTGTATTGTTCAAATTGTTCAAACAAACAAAAGAAAAATAATGTAAACCAAAATACTTATACAATAGACAAGTCTGTTAAGCAAAATGATTAGTAATTGAATTGAACTCTAATTGAAGTTAGCTAGTTGTTTCACATTTGAGTAATAAAATCCAAACAATTGTGCGATTAATAAATTGATTCAAAAATATTTTCCAAAAAAAATTGTTTGTTGTGTGCCATGTCTCCCCAACAGGAATTTTCCAAACGTTTCACACTTTCGTCCATTCAAATTCCATTGCCATTTTGGGGATGATTCATTAAGTCTGTTCCACGGTGTAAATCCTTGGATTCGTTGATTGATGGATGGTTGGTTGTATATAACTTGAATGCAGTTGGCAGTGGTGTAGTTGATTTGATGATTTCCAAGGATTTGGGTTTGCAATTGAGGTGAAATTGGATGGTATTTCACATATATGGTTTATTGTCGAGCGTGAGCGAAGACTTTCAGTGACAAGAAATCCGATTTGGTTTCCAGTGAACTCCTCCTCCATTTCTTAACCGATTTACATCAAACTTGGCCAAAGTGCTTAGAATACTATGCGATTGTGCAGTTCAACCTTGGTTTTTGCAAAAAATGTTTTTTAGGTATAGCTGCCAGTTAAATCTCACCAAGGTCAAATCTCTGTTTGAGTGTTCATTGTTGGGTCTGATGTCCAACAATGAGTGCAACAATGGCGATGGGAAATTTGGCTGAATAGTGACTTCAAGCTAAGGTTAGGCCAGTATTTTGGTCGTTTAGGTTAGGTTTAGGTGGTTAGGCAGGTGTGGGCGTCGGTTAGGATAGGGTTAGGTTAGGTTTAGGTGGTTAGGCAGGTGTGGGCGTCGGTTAGGATAGGGTTAGGTTAGGTTTAGGTGGTTAGGCAGGTGTGGGCGTCGGTTAGGATAGGGTTAGGTTAGGTTTAGGTGGTTAGGCGGGTGTGGGTGTCGGTTAGGATTGGGTTAGGTTAGGTTTAGGTGGTTAGGCGGGTGTGGGCGTCGGTTAGGATTGGGTTAGGTTAGGTTTAGGTGGTTAGGCAAGTGTGGGCGTCGGTTAGGATTGGGTTAGGTTAGGTTTAGGTGGTTAGGAAGGTGTGGGCGTCGGTTAGGATTGGGTTAGGTTAGGTTTAGGTGGTTAGGCAGGTGTGGGCGTCGGTTAGGATAGGGTTAGGTTAGGTTTAGGTGGTTAGGGAGGTGTGGGCGTCGTTTAGGATAGTGTTAGGTTAGGTTTAGGTGGTTAGGTAGGTGTGGGCGTCGGTTAGGATTGGGTTAGGTTAGGTTTAGGTGGTTAGGTAGGTGTGGGCGTCGGTTAGGATTGGGTTAGGTTAGGTTTAGGTGGTTAGGCAGGTGTGGGCGTCGGTTAGGATTGGGTTAGGTTAGGTTTAGGTGGTTAGGCAGGTGTGGGCGTCGTTTAGGATAGGGTTAGGTTAGGTTTAGGTGGTTAGGCAGGTGTGGGCGTCGGTTAGGATTGGGTTAGGTTAGGTTTAGGTGGTTAGGAAGGTGTGGGCGTCGGTTAGGATTGGGTTAGGTTAGGTTTAGGTGGTTAGGAAGGTGTGGGCGTCGGTTAGGATTGGGTTAGGTTAGGTTTAGGTGGTTAGGTGTGTATGAATTTCGCTTACTCTCGACTATTCCCCATAATTTCAATTTTGGGGACATTACTTCAAAATAATATCAAATAATTTAAATATAGCACCCGCAGGGCCCACTAGTTATTTGTTTTCTCCACCAACTACAACCAGACGTCGTGGATCGGTTTCTTTTGGCTGTACGGTTGGCATGTACAGATCTGCTGGCTTGTCGCCAACTCCCTATGGTAAAAAAATTGAGGATTAGAATTTTGTGGGGGAAAGAATTGGGGTTTTAGAATTTGAGTACTAGAATTGGGGTGGTAGAATTGGGGTACTTGAATTGGGGTACTTGAATTGGGATGGTAGAATTAGGGTACTTAAAATCTGAATACTAAAATAGTTTCTGTTGATTTTTTTCATTATTAGTGGATTGTCTAAAGAATGTTTTCTAAAATAACTCATTTCAGATTGTTAGTAATTCTGAATTTTATTTGGATAATCTCGATAATTAATAAATTTAATAAACCACAAGCAAAAGTTTGACATTTTGGTGAATTCGTTGATGTTTGTTGAAGTTACTCTTATGGGTAAATGACTTTCCGCAAGCAGTCCAACCACAACGAAAAGGTCTGTCGCCACTGTGAATTCGTTGATGGCTATCGAAATTAAACTTGTGGTTGAACGATTTGCCACAGTGAACATTATTGGCTTGGAATGGACTGAATACTGATGACTCTTTATTTCGGATCGAAATGTGGCCACTCGATCATAGTGACAACCACCATAGCCACACTTGAATTGACCTTCAAAGTGATACAAATGTAGATGATGATACTGTTGAAAGGTATATCATACTCTTGACACACACACTGGCTTTCGTACGAAATAGTTTATTGATTATTAGGTATAAAAGCACGGGTTATACAGTGGAGAGCATTGATACAAATGTGAGTGCACGAATCGCGTGAGTACGTGTGTGTTCTCTACGGAGTCATAGTGTGAACTAAAGACAAAGAAGAAGAGGAGAGTGATTATATAAGTGAGGGTAAGTGTGTGATATTGGGAGTAGCCCAAGATGGCCGAGTGTGAGAGGGTAGCTGCATTGTGAGTTGCAGGAGAGGGAACCGCAGAGGGTCATTCGCCAATGATTCTCAACAGATACAAACGATGATGAGACTTGAATGTCTTGGTGCAGTGAGGGCATGGCCAGGTGGAGATGTTCGAATGATTGTCATAAACACGTGGACCTAGTTCACCCCTATAAAGCAAATCAATTATCAATTATTATGATAAACCAACTCAACACCACCACACCACACTCACCATTGCTCAAATCGTTCTTTGCATCCTTCAGCCAAACATCGAAAAGGAGATATGTGATGTTTAGCTCGCAAGTGATCGTGTAACTCTTCTCTGTCAGCAACCTCATCTGCGTTTGCGAGTTTTGGACTGTTTCGTAGTTGGCCATTGGTTGTGGCCGTGATTGGCTGGCTCGTACGGCTCGTGATCAGCTTTGTCCACTTGTTGGTCAACACTTTGTTCAATCTGTGAGCTGTTGGTCAGTTGCATTTGGCAGTTGGCTGATGGAGACAGCTCAAAGTTGGTTGCGGTGTTGAGTTGATCACGTGAGTGATTCAAATTGGGCTGCACCACTTCATCAACATTGACTGGATCATCGATTTGCATCGAGTTGTCATCATCATCACTCACCTCTTCCTTCTTCACCAAACGTAGGTCAAATCCACAATCGTCTTTGTGATCTTCTTCATCATCTTCCTCCTTTATCTCTTCTTTGATTTCTACCTTCACATCACTCGATTCGGTTTTGATGAATTCAGGCACATATTCCTGTTTGATGAAAATGCCATGATCCTCTTCGTCATCTTCCTCTTTTATTTCCATCTTGATTTCTGGCTTCACATCATCATCCGATTCAGTTTTGACCGTCACCTGATTGTTTGATGTGCCTGTGCAAATATCACCAAATGTAAATAAGTCAAATACAACCAACCAACAAGTCATACCTTGCTTGTCCAGTCCGTCATCTTCATATTCTCGTTTCATGTTATACTGCACCATCAAATCATCATATTTCTTGTGAGCCTCTTCCTTCATCTCCACCAGTTGTGCCCGTAATTGGTCATTTGGTCACTAACCAGAACTCGTTCACGTTCCTTCAGTTGAGTGATTTCTTCTACTAACTCGTGATGTGATCGAGAAGTTGCCTCGTCGTGGCCACCAGCTGCGTTACGATTCATTTTGAGAAATGACGAATGTAGATGATGAGAGATAAGCAACAGAGAAAATAGCGAAAAAGTGAATATGACAACACAACAACGAGGTGGCAAAAGGTGCTGTCTAAAGCAAAATGCGAGAGTGCGACTGTTTGTTGTTATGTTGCCGTGTGAGAGCGAGAGGTAATGCAGCATGTCACACCATCGATAGTTGACAGTGAGAGGTAATGCAGCATGTCACACTATCGATAGTTGTAAGTGAGAGGTAAGGCAGCATGTCACACCATCGATAGTTGAGAGTGAGAGGTAAGGCAGCATGTCACACCATCGATAGTTGAGAGCGAGAGGTAATGCAGCATGTCACACCATCGATAGTTGACAGTGAGAGGTAATGCAGCATGTCACACTATCGATAGTTGTGAGTGAGAGCACAGTTCTCACGTGTTTACATGAACGCACTCTCTCTCCTCTCTGTGTGTTGTGTTTGTGTTTGCTTTCTCCGCTCTCGTGAATCAACCATTTGTTCTACTTTCTCCTTCAAGAATATTCTTCTTCTTCGAATCCAGCTGATTATCATCATGTCGTCCTCATCCACTACACCACAATCCCACACGAGTGTATCCATGTTGTCAGATGTGTTTGCAGGCGAGAACGAGGACACAAAGCGGAGCCTCTGTGCTGAAGTAGGCCGACTGGCGGACACTGAGCTAGACTCGCTCATTCTGAAGCTTACTCACAAATTAATCACCAACCAAGGCTTGATCATCAACTCGCAGTCTTCATCATCATCATCATCGTTGTCGGCTGCTGCTGCTGCACCAAAGTGTCATCTCAATGTTGATGAGTTACGACGATTGCTCGAAGAGGAGAAAGAGGCGACTAAAAAGGCATTTCGAGCCGATCTGCAGCGATGTGTCGAACCAGTGGTAGGTTCGCTCTTCAAAAGACTGACCAACAAGTCGATGCATTTTGAACTCGCACAACTCGATTCTGTGAATGGTGATGAGTGTGCACCAGTGGTGAATCAAACCGAATCATCGTGCAATGTTGCCTCTCTCGCCAAGCAACCACCAACTACCACTTCATCATGTTCTGGTGGATCAGCTCGTTTCGAATCGGTGCCACTGCCGCCAGTCTGCAACTGTCCTCATCCTCATCCTCATGTCAAGCCTATATGCCTATTGCATCGAGTGGTGAAGAAGGGTGAGTGCGCATATGCCCAAAGTGCTAATAATAATATTAATAATTGACTTTGTGTGATTACGTGTAGAGGTGAAAGAGGAAAATGAAGACGACGCTAAGAACTTGATGAGTGGCATCAGTGGCACGGACATGAACAATCAACTGGTGGAAGCCAAGCAAATGAAGGAGGAGCAAGATGGGCAAGACATAGTGAGCACAGGTATGCTTCAATCTTTACACCATTTGTTCAACTTTACTGAATTTGTGTGCGTGTGTTTGTTGCCAACAGGCCGACCCTCACGTCCCTCGTCTCACGTGAGCATCGAAACTGTCCTGTACGAAGACTACACTCAACAAATGAATAATGGTGGTGATGAGGAAATGTACAATAAAGGAGGAATGAGTCAGATGGAAGAAGACGAGGTGGAGGATTCTGCTCGGCAGATTGAGAATGGAGAAATGGTGATGGACATTGATGAAGAAGAGGAGGAGAAGGAGGAGGATGGAAATGGGACGGCTAATGGAACGGTGGATGGAAATCAAGGCGGTGAAGAAGATGAAGACACCGAAATTGACGATAACAATGGTGAAGGTTATGGTGATGACAAGCAAAGTGATGCAGAGGAGGACAACGATGAGGATGAACCTGTCCGACAGTCTGCGAGAAATGTGCAACCTGGCCCATCTCTCCCTGCCACTTCAAATGTCGAAGCAAAGGTCAAAGTGCTCCACATGAATTGCACCCAATCAAACTGTAATGTCAAGTTGAATTCAATGGATCACTTGCACGTTCACTTGCGCACTGTGCATGGACTTGCTCCTCTTCGATGCTTTGCACACAATTGCAATGCACGATTCGATCATCCGTAAGTGAAATATTATAATGTCACATTAAATTGACCTAGTTTGATTTTTTCAGACGACAGATTCGTGATCACATCAAACTGAGCCATCCTCGAAGTACTCGATTCGATTGTTCAGTTTGTCCCACAGAATGTGATTCACAAATGAGAGCTAACACTCACTGGTACCAGAGTCATCTGACTGGTCAGTTCCAGTGCAATTTCGTGAGCGACTGTGGCGAAGTGACCGACACACGTCGCAAGATGAGAACTCATCAAAAAGCCAAACATCGCTCCCAATCGAAGCATTCCCATTGAAAGCACTGAAGGAAAAGAACATTGTGGTCAAACGGGATACGAACGAATATGTTCGAGTGGTGGCAGACGAGTGATGGGACAGTTGATTCGAGCTTTATTTACTTGTTTAGTCTGTCGAAACATTAATTTCTATTAAACTTATCACTTTACACTTATCTTTTCTCTTGTTCATATTTCCCAATTTGTTGTCTCACAATTGACTGTTAGTATCAATTTGATTGTTCATTGTCACCAATCACTGATTGATCTAATCTTCAAATGTATCTGTCTGAGTATTATCACAATAAACTGTCACGCGCCGAAGAGCGGTAAGGCACGTGATCTAGTATGTACTTCTTGGGTCCACGCCAAAGGACCTAAATGAGACTCCGATAGACATTCAAACGGTCTAACACACTATTTGAATGGACCACGGTATCCAATTGCCATTGGATACCAACACACACAGTACAATTCACAGTAACACACAACACGTAAATAATAAATGTTTATTTTGCTGCAATATCGATTCACAAGGTAAAATAGGTAAAAGACATAAAGTCAATGATGTTAGTAAACTGTTGTCCAAGCCGCTCTTAGAGGAGAAATTGGGCCATCCATCCTTCTTATATATGATTCCATTCCAATCGATCCGCAACCATTAAGTCTAGAAAGAGAAAGTCTTTCTGGTCTGGTCAATTAAGATTTTCTAATGAGCCTTTTGGGTGCACAATCCATCAATCATAATGATCAGTAAATAAGCCGGGAGAAATGTAATTACGATACCAATTACCAGCCATAATAATAATCAAGGAAATAAATCAGGGAAGTCCAATTAAGCCACCAATCATCAGTCGGTCACAGGTCAGTTCACTCATCGTTGTTGACTCAGCAATAATCACCTTTGGTTGATTTTAATTAATGGTCTCATTATAGTTCAATTACGATAATTTTGATAATTGCGAAGTAGTGCAAAACAGTCAATATGCGGAAGTAAGTGGAACACTTACAAAACACAAATGCCCCTTTTACATCACTCAAGTCACAGTCAAACCATCTAAACAGTATCATCCACACAAGCACTCATTCAATTTGTAAATCTCACTTCTCTATTAAATATTCCTAATTTTACTACAATAAATTATGACTCTCAATAGTTGGGCACTGATTTCGAGGAATTAAAGTCATTTGACCAGTGGTACACGTGCATTCTTTCGAATCCATAGGTTTTGTACTAAAAGTGTTGAGTAGTCGTCTATTTGTTTGTCAATTCGTGATTTCAAGCCCAAAGATTACGACACATAAATTTCTATTTGGCCCAAAATATTATGGAGAAACAGTTTCAACAACATGGAACAATTTGTTTTGATTAATGTGTTTTTACTTCAGTTATTGCAGCAATGCAAACGAAATGTGTAAGTTGTTGGATAAATTGGCGGATAAGTTGGAAACACTTTTGGGGGGAAAGATGCAAATGTAATTAATGACTAGTGGGCCCTGCGGGTTAACACCTAACCTACCTAACACTTAACCTAACTAACACCTAACTAAAAAACCCAATCATACACGACACCTAACCTACAGTGTTACTGTTGAATGAGCATGCATAGCACATTTTGATTGTTGAAAATTCCATCACACAACAATCAATTCACTTTCAAGCTAAATTTCACCAGACACATTTTGTTTTTTTCAACATCAATTTTAAGCAACTTAAAGTAGAAGCACCAAGACGATCTATATACCGTTGGAAAGATCGTACTTTCTACTACAAAATTGCTAAGGAGATCAGAAATCTACGATCAATAGTTTTCAAGTTACAGTCGTTTGAAAAGAGGTACCAAAAATGGCGAATCTCCATTATATTAAAGTAAAGATGAAAAAAGTGGTCGTCGTCGTGATGGTATTCGAGTGATCTGATTGGTTGATGAGCAGCGCCACATTGATAGTGCTTTGATTGGTTATACAGTTTTAAGTATATCTAGGGCCATGGCTTATGACCCTTGACCCTTGGGCTAGGGAAAGTTTCCGGAAATATTTTTCAAAACTTACGGAAACTTTCCCAAATACGTTTTTAAATAATCGAAATTTTTGGGAAATTTCTCAACTTTGCCGGAAACTTTTCCAATTCAAATTTATTTTAAGTGATGATGAATAGATGAGATATGAATAACAACAAAAATAAATAAATAAACAATAAAACTTAACATATATCAATGTAATGATACCTAATCAACATCGTCAATTCTATTTGATAACAAACTATAATATAAATTGCGAACTACCTGCAATCCTACACTTGCAATTTCGATATTACATAGACAAGTAAATGTAATGTTTGTTTCGAAACAACTTTGACCCCGCAAATCTCAAAACAAACAAAAATTTATATTTCTGTATTTTTTCTCCAGTTTTGTATTTTATTTCTCTGAGAATCAAACGAGAACCCAGTCGAGCTTCTGCGCCAAATCCCCCTTTTTGATTGTCATTACCACAATCTCACATCGTCTATATAACTCATCACAAGAAAACTTTTCTTCTGACTTTATGTGATAATTTTATTGAATTAGATTTTGCACACTGAGTAATACATAAATCAACTGTGTCGGCAGCATGCCAGCAGTTCAGATGAGTTTCGAGTTCAGTTGAAGGATCTGATTATCGAATAGTATTTTGTCACCACGCAGGTCAGCAGTATGGTCAACCTGCTGAAATCGCTGTACTCAACAGAAATAACGACACTGACTACACTGAACGTGGTATCATTTGCTATGTCAAAGCTTCATCAGTCTAACTAATGTTTACCACAATCATTTTTCCATCATCAGAAGAAAGTATACTTTAGTCAAGTTCACTCGCAGACAGATAATTTGAATCAAGGCACAACAAGGTTCAACTGTAAACCTTTTTTAACTATTTACATCACGTAACGATCAATCTATCTCAGTCCCAAATGCTTAAACACAACCACCAATACTTCACACATTCCACTTAATTCCAATGCAATGACAAACACCTACACCGATGTTCAAGGTAATTCCATATTTCAAACCAAATACTTTGACGGTGACCATTCTCTATGCGACCACCTGTCTTATCTGTTACTGCGTCCTTACGGGGATGCCGGTTGGTACATCTATCACACCAATTAATTAATTTGCCCTGTGCTTGAGCATAGAGAGGGAGAATGTGTTCAATGCCCTGCACTTTGCCGGAAAGCTTACCTTCCAATGGATAGTTGATTGTTGGGCTAATTCTGAAACAAATAAACTCAAGGTTATGCTATACAATCAGTCTTTATTGCGTGTTTCACGATGGAGTACATCAACAGCCTAACTCCAAATGTATATCTTCGCAACATCTTTTGATTCGAAAAAATGCATAGTGATTCTTCTGTGCAATTTAGATGCCTTTAGATCACCCTTCTAATTCTAATATTTTACCAATAAACAATACGTTTGCTTAACTTTTTGTGACATTTTTTGCCGATAGAGATGGAGTGGTGGAGGGGGGGGGGGTGGGAGTAAACCCGCCAAGGGCGGGTTTTTTTAACAAGTCAACTGCAAACCCGGAGCAGTGAGCGGAGTGCAACGAAGCGAGCGCGGAGGGTTTGGGTTGACTTGTTAAAAATTAATATTAATTAATATCGTCAATTAGGAGGTTTCTCTCTTGTTGAATAAAGCAATACAGATCTACAAGCATAAATAGATTGTTAATAGCAGACCAATCAGATTAACATACAGAAAAGTCATAACTTTTTCAATTAATGAAGATACCTTTTACTAGATACTTAAACAATACACAAAGGAAATTTTAAATGTCAGAAAAAATAGAAATTGCATTTAGTTCCTATGTAAAATATGAAAAACATAACAAAATTAAATTTAAGTATTTATTTGTAGTTTAATTAAAAATGCCCTACATTAATAGAATAATTCTTTACTCTCTCCATCAACTCATCATCATTATCATCAACTTCCCCCATTCGCTTTAATAGAGACTATTAACAATCGATTACACGCAAAATTCAGTCAGTATTTAATAATACCCAATTCGGTTCACACACTTTTTCCATACTTAGTTTTATTACATCATCCGTCCAATCTTTCTCCTTCATAATCATTATCATAAACGATCGTTAATAAATTGTTTTAAAGTTTCTTTCTTTCTATTGCTGCAAAGAGAAAAGAAACAGATTTTTTCATTTAAGCCTCTTTTTTGTCTCCTTAATGTCTTCTTAAAATGTATTATTAATGGATTTACAAAAAATATTAAATTGAAAATTTGACACTAAGCAAAAGTAAAAAGTTCGAGATTCATAAGAAATGTAATCGGGATTTGTTCTTGTTTTGAGTCAGTGTTTTAATTATATAATGTTTGAACAGATATCAAGTGTAATTTGTAATAAACAAAATTAAAGACAAATCAATTCATTAAATTGAAATTACCTTTTAGAAACGTTTGCTTGTGTTTCTGTATTCAAAATTATATAGAAGTGTCGTTGAGCTTTATTTCACATTCTCAATACTCAATTCAAATAATTGCCAGTTTGGTCTTTTGCTCTTTCTTAAGGAACAATTTCTGACAAAATAAATTCACTTGCAGGACTTGAACCGAGAGAGATTACAGCAAATCTTGCTGAACAATTGAATAAGTTTTGCATTATTGTATTTTAGGTCAAACTGGGTTTGGATTTCCTTCAATTGTTGGTTGAAGAAGAAGACAATAAAATTTCATTTACCAGAAGACATGAATGAGTCTGGAGGAAGGAGATGAGAAGGAAACCAATGACAAACAGACAAACGAATAACCCTTTTCAATTGATTTGATATGAATAGATTACAATAGAAGTATAGTGAAAAGATTCTTTTAAATTAATTTATAGAGCATTGAATTGTAAATATTGACAACTTTGGAGATTAGGAAAATACAATAAAAAATTGATCCGAGATAAAATAAATTAATAAATAAAAGCAATACCAGTGAATAAAACAGATTTGAAAAAAATTAAATTTAGACAAACAACATTTTTGCTACAACACTTGAAAAATAAATGGATTCATTTTAAATTGCAAAATTTACTTTTAAATGGACAAGCACACAAAATTGTACAAATTGTTTCGACTTTGTAATTTTACACTTTAGTGTTTGAAATTGTGTCAAATGTTTCTTTTACCTTTTATAAAGAGTATCACTTATTCTGGATAAATTATTCAGAAACACAGAAACACTTTATGTTTAAACTTTATAAATGTTTTAGTGTTCTTAACTTAGCAAACATTTCGCTTAAAAATAAAACCATTGCATGCATTCAGATCACTGTTTGCCTGTTTATAAGCATTCCGAAGCTTTCCATTTAAAATGTTTAAACGAAACACTGTCTTAATTTTTGCATTGACAAATGTTGCGTCAAAATAAAATCATTTGATGATACACCAAAAAATACGAACTGACCGGAATAATTGTTTGCCATTGTTGCTCAATGTTAAAGTGTTGAGCATTTGTAGTTACCATTTTATTCGTAGCTTAAAATTTTAATATATTATAAAAATAAAATAATTTTTAAAATACCTTGGTTCACTTTATGACACAAATCGACTAAGTTATTCGGTATTTTATGAATTTACTGTAATAACCTTTTGTAAACCACGATAAACAGAAGTATAAAACCATCATTTTCCGTCAAAATTCCTCAATTCTGCTTATAATTCAGCACACAATAACTTCGAAGTGATCACCATCGAATCATTTATTAATAATTGACATTAATCAAATCGTAATTATATTTTTTCTATTTATTTTTTTATTTGGTTTATTATTGTTTGTTTATTGCTGCAATCCAATTCTAATAACAACAAGATCCTATTGAACCACAAAGATAATGAATGAGACAAACAAACAAAAGAAAAAGAAATCCTAAGCTTCTACCAAAAAAGAAGTCAAAAGCCTAACAAAAATTCCATTAGGAACAATAAATAAATGATAAATTAGAAGCAGTCATATGTTAAATGGTGTGTTAGGAATGGAAACGTAACCATTTGCTTCTCAGTATATAAGATTAATGAAGTCGATAATTAATAAGATCCATTAAGTCGGGTTGAAGTTAGTTCTGCTTATTGTGCAACTTCTTAGCCCTAATCCATTCATTTTCTATAAGAATCCAATTGTTTGAGTTTGCGTATTGAAAAATTAATTTTTACATGTATGGCAAAAGCAGTAAGAAAATGAATACTTGAGTACTAAGGATTTATCCAATTGAGCAGGAACTTGCGCAGCGATGTTGCAAACGTTCCAATAGTGGCCAATTCAGTACTTTAACTTTGAGAATAAAATGAAAATAATTAGTTTACCTTTAAAAAATCTGTAACCACCACTTCTTAATAAGAGTATTATAATACAAACCCCATTTGATTTGTAATATTTATTGCAACAAAAAAAACCTAAAAAAGACGATTATAAAGGTGAATTTGTTCCAAAGAAAACTATTTTTGAAACAACTGCGCACATTTGTTAATAAATCAAATATTTGTCATTAATAATTGCTCAAAATCGTAAACAATTGAGAATTGAGTAAAGTATTATTCCTTCAGATAATTCAGTACATATGAGAATTGGCTCAAAAAATAGCGCTCATAAATTATTGTGAATTGTTTTTAAACCCCAAAAATACAATAAATAACATTAATTGAGTGCATTTTGTAATAAATTATTGAATAACCCTCAGATAATTAAGGAGTGAAATTTAAAAATAATTAAAATCTCAATTGTTTAGTAAAAAATAAAGTTGAACGCAGATTTGTTGAGTTTTGCACATTTGGGACAAACCAGAGTAATAGAAAACTGTCAATTAATTCCCATTTATATTCATTTTTAGTTAATTGGGTTATTAAACTAACTGTAAATTAAACCTCATCAAAAACCTGTAAACCAAACGGCATTAATTCGGTTGGAAGAAGAAACTTTATGAACCTAAAGTGTTCTTTTAGTTGAATGTGTGTATTACCTTTTAATCAAAGTTGATTTCGATAAAAAACTTTACTTTAAAATAAACGGCCCCGCATGATTCAATGAATCGTGCAATAAATAAATAAAGTTGATTTTGTTCACGATTAACAATTAATCGCAAATTCCATTTATAATTCTTCCCGTCCTTCAACTGCAAGCAAAAAACATTATAAAATTTGAAGCGTTATCTATGACTAAAAGAGATTTTTTTAAATCTATGCCTTGATACATTGAAACATTTTTTCCAACAACCATGTAAGCCAAATAATTTAACAAGAATATAGCATTTTCGGATTTGTTTTGTCCATTTCCAAAAAATATTCGCCGATTTCAAAAGTCGGTTTGTCTTTTTTCAATAAATTTCGTTCTTTCAAATTTAAAAAATTTTCAAAATTTAAACATTTGTCTATTTTCAAAAAACATTCGTCTATTTCCAAAAATCATTTCGTTTTTTTTCAAAAATTAAATGTCCTATTTAAAAAAATTTTAAAATGAAGTTTAAAATTTCGTCCTTTTTCAATAATCCAATTGTCTATTTTCAAAAAATTGAATGTCTTTTTTCAAAAAGTTTGTCCTTTAGATTTTTATGATTCAACAAAAATTAATGTTTCGTCCTTTTTCAAAAAACATTTCGTCTTTTTTCATAAAATGTTTGTCTTTGCTGATTTTCAAAAAATTATTTCGTCCATTTTCAAATAGAAATGTCTTTTTCCCAAAAAATGGTTCGTCCTCAATAAAAAGAAAAAAGTGTGAAAGAAAAAAATTCGAAATAGAGCTGCTAGTGTTTACGTTAAAGGGCAAAAAAAGTTTTGATTTTTTAACCTTTTTAATGACGCATTTTTGCCTTTTTAAGATTTTTGTACTACCAAAGTTGCTCCCGAAGACACAATTAGGAGAATGTTAACATCACTAAACGTTATTTTATTAAGAGTTAAATGTGAACTTTGGTGATTGTGACCGAACTGGACTATCGATTTGAAAAAAATAGTGTAAAGAAATTGTTAATTTGATAAATTAGATCAATTTTCAATCAGTATAACATAACTCAAATCAGAAAAATTATTACTTTGTTGGAGTGACATAGCCTGACTTACTTAATTGTTTATTTTTCAAACTGTTTTTCATCCCACATCAGCTTCCGTCTGACCGTGAGTAACTCTTTTGTCATATTCTAAGGAAACCTAAGACACCGAAATTATCAAAATTATTAGAGCAAACAGGCTAGGGATTATATGTAATCTAAAAACTATATCAAAAACATCGTTTCACGTATAGCACATGTGCCCATTCTGGTGTAGCCATATTGAAAACACTTGTTCGGGAGATATTTGTTTTAAGAGCACGAATATTTGTGGAAAACTACAAAAGGTATTTTGAAATTATGTTTACAAAAGTATTTTATGACGCCTATCTTAGGTGAGAAAATTAATAAAGAGGAGTAATTTCAATTTTTTTACAACACTTTTATTTATCAAAAGACTCGCTACTTGAATGGTTTCCAGTCAGGCATAGTTTTATTTCAAAAAGACACTACAATTTTCTCAAGATTCCATTATATGAAAAAAGACGAAATTTGTTTTTGAAAAAAGACATTTCTATTTGAAAAAAGACGAAATTCTGCTGAATTTTTTGAAAAAGGACGAATTAATATTTGAAAATCGAACAAGACAAACATTTTTTGAAAATAGACATTCAATTTTTGAAAAAAGACAATTGGATTATTGAAAATGGACGAAATTTTAAACTTTATTTTAAGATTTTTGAAATAGGACAATTATTTTTTGAAAAAAGACGAAATGATTTTTGAAAATAGACGAATCTTTTTTGAAAAAAGACGAAGAATAAATTTTCAAATCTTTAATTTTTTTGTAGGACGAAACTTTTTGAAAAAAGACGAAATGACTTTTTGAAAAGACGAATATTTTTTGAAAATGGACGAAACAAATCCGAAAATGCTATATTAAGTTTGACTGTTTTTAGAACATTTTTTTTATTTAAACAAGCAAACAGCTATTTAATAAACCGGTTTTACCTTTAAACACACCATTATTACTACAGTCACTAATTTGTAGATAAGAAATGAAAAAATAAGAAACCAACCAAATCAATCTTTTAGTACCAACCCTGAAGCTCCAATATTGTTTAATTAAAATAATTTATTTTGTTCTTGTTTTCTCACTTGAATCGAATCTTTCTATTCAATCTTCAACTGTAAACGTTCATAATATAAATTCATAGTATTCAAATGCAGTTCGCGTATAGTTGTATTTTTCAATCATTTGCAGGTCTTGTGATATCATGATGTAGAAAGTGGAACCGTGAAGATTAATGTATTAATAATACTATTATTTAGTGTAAAGAAGCAGAAATATGAAGTTTACCGTTTGATGCAATGCTATGAATTCTTATAACATGATTGGACAACTGTTTCGAAAGGATCCTTGTATAAAGAAATTGAATTAACTTTGAATAAGTAAACACTAAATACAAAATTCCGCCAAAAATCTTTTCTCAACTATCTCCACTTTGCAATTGTCACTTGCAATTAGACAAATTGTGACAATTACCACCAAGTCTGTAAGTAATGTATGTATATGTTTAATGAAATTGTCATCGTCCACTTTACAACAATAGCTTCCCACAAATAACTTTCGTGTCATATGCTCACAACAGACACATTAGAGTAGTCACTTTGCAATTGTATGAATAAAAAAAACAAAATGACAAGGCGAAGATTTTATTGTCATCTTGAATTACCGTTTGGAAGTAAACAATGAAAGAACTAATTTGTTGTTTTGCCTCGTGAATCGTAAAGATTTTACTATAAATACTTGCCTCAGAATAATGAAAGTGTTCAAATGATAATTAGAAAATTAATTATTCTATTTTATTAATTTATAAATCACAAAAAATTGAATGAAAACCTTTTAAAATCAACAAAATATACCATTAATATATTGGATAATGAAAGATTTAATTGCTTTGTGTTCTAAAGTGCAGCTAATATCATGTTCACCATCAACGTAGTAGTTTTGTATCCAAATGGTTTTTCAAATATTATATGTTGCTTCTGCTTTAGTGAGGTGAAATGTAAGATTGGGCACAGAGAAAATGATATAATAAATTAATGAAATAAATCATAATTCTGTTCATCAAGTACTTGCAGGTAGTTTGTCGAGCTGTATACGTTACGGACTATTAATCACAATTTATTTTGACAATATTATGATTCATCGTTAGACTAGAAGATAGCTTGTCGATTATTCAGATGCTTAGTTATTCTTGTATGATTCTTGATAGACATATGAATATGTAAACCTTTTAAAAATTAACCTAGAGATAGTCGAATTAAAATTGGCAAATGGGAGTGTTGAAGAATACTTTACATAACATTTAGTAATTGTACAATATAATGCACATTGAAAATTTGTTGGCCAAGAAGTGATTGAGTTTTTTAGTTTAAAACAATAGTATTATAATTTTTCCATACTTTGTTCAATGTTGAATTGCATTTTTGAACGCTATTAAAAGAAGGTATAGTAAGTAAGAAACAAGACTTTAAATAGTTTTAGGTGATTTTGATAAATTATAATTATTAGACCTTTTGAACAATTAAGAACCAACTAAGAAATAGTGTAAATACCACTTTACTAGCACAATTATAAACACAATCACACAACGAAATTAGTGACTTTTACTTGTTGAATGATATCAAATATCGAAACGGTCAAACGCCCTCGTGATTTTCACTTTGGTAAACCTGATCTGTCTTGGTAAAAGCAAAAGAGTGTGCTTTTATACGTATTGAAATATACAAATTCTCTCTTTCTCTTCTCTTTTGGTTATTGTGTGGATCTATATAGTAGATTGGCTCAAACAATCCAGACCACTACTACGGCTCTGATCGTAGCTAGGGGTCCAATGAAGACACACCAATTTTTAACTTATCTCACTCGATCAAATGCAATCTCACGAGCCAGCTACATGTGGCAAGTGAAGCAATGAATTTCGGTACAACAATGTCGAAAAGCAAACCAATGGGAAAACTTATTAAACAAAATAACGAATATTACGGCATAGAGAGTAACCTTTTTTGAACATAATTATAATTATCTTTTATTATATAAAAAATAACTACCAAAAAAATCATGTAAGTAATTAAAACAATGGTAATTAAACAAAAGTTAAATTAATTTGTTTTTAAGCTAAAAATAAAAATAAAAACCCAAAGCTTTGAAAGTAAATTTTAAAGATTATATTTTGACCTTTTATAAACTACCCTAAACGAATTCGAATTTCCCCTAGTTCAAATATGGGATCGTTATAAACTACCTCGTGGAATAAAACTTGAAATATCATACATTTACGTTTTTACACCTGAGTGACACAAATATTTAATAATAAATCATTCTTCCATGAACAATGCCGGCATTGTTTTATAATTATTAGAACATTTCATAAATAAATATTTGAGAATAAAAATTCTTGTTGGTTATTTGACCAGAAAAAGAGAAAAAGAAATACAAACACACAAAAGTGAAGAACGGAATGTGAAACGAAGAATGTATAATAAAGTTGAATATACGAATAGAATTGTTCAAAAACTTTTATATTACTCAATATACAATAAAAAGAATTTATTATTAATAGTGCTGCTTGTGAAAGTTACGTATTATTAAAGTAAAGAACGTACAAAAAGTAAATGATTCAATGAGATAAAGAAAAAAATAAAGGTCAAACAGCAATAATCAGTTGTTGTAAACAGTTGTAATAAAATCTGTTTGGTACATGGTGATAATTTCATCTACAAAATAAATGAACAAATTAATTAAAGTAACCCAAAAAAAGAGAATGTTAAGATATTAAATGTTGAATTGAACTAATCAAACACACGTGATTTCACAGATAATTGTTTACCACTAATACATTAGAAGAGTAAAACTAAACTGAAACATAAGTAAAAATCTACAAAGTCATGTAGTTATCGAGATTTTGCACTACATTGAGCGAAACTTCAAAATCCTTCACCAAATGGGAAGTGAGACCGGCCACCTCTTGCAACGATTTGAGCAAATAACGAAGCAAAAAATAGAAATAGAGACGATGATCGTGAGTGAGAAGACCGTCTGCTTTGGCTGGTTCGAGTAAAATGTCGTTGACTGCCTGTAGCCAGGAGGCAGAGCTCTTGATGCCGTGTGTGGCGAACAGCTTCGATAACTCTAAACGGACATGACATTTAGTATTTACTCAAATGTCGAATGGAGACTTACCCTCACGTTCGTAAGCTCTGGTGATTTGTTTCAACTCATGAAGAAATCGAGTCTTTTTGTCGCCCTGCTCGAGATCGTTCAGCCAGTACTGAAATATCATTTGCACCTGCTTCACATAAGCAACAGCTCCCTTCGATTTGGACACCATCTCGAGTGGCTCCCATGTTGGATACTTGTAACCCAGCCATTTCACCTGTAAACAGTAGAATAAGGTTATTGTAAATATAAGACGACTCACTAACCAGGAACTTATCCCCACAAACAAACACAATCGACTGCACACGATAGTCTGGTTGTTCAATGTGAGCGGACATGGCCGAGCTGGATGGATTCGGTTTAGGTATGCTCAAGTTGGTGTTTGCTGGCTCGGGCAATTGCTCGGTACCCTGTGCAGACTGATAGCCACTAAAAGACGAGGACTCCATATTCGTAGAATTCATAAATGATCAGTAAACAGAAATAATAAACAGTAAAATAGAAACAAAGTACGAAACACTTCCAGAATTGCCTAACAATCGTCGCTTGCACGTGTAAACACGTGGTTTCCTCTGTCTGTTCACAACCACAACAAATGCTAGCAGTCAATACGAAAGTTGCACAATGTATCCAACCACAGTGCACTTTCTCTTTGCCTCTCCTCCAAGTTTTAGTAAGCTCGAAGCTTGATGATTTTCATCGACAATTTCTCACATTACAATTGTTACAATATTAAATCAGAATTTTAAAATAACGAATTTTCTTTTTTATTTTACACAATTTTCACAGTTTGAACAAAATAAACAGTTTTATGTTTTTACCATTCAAAAAGTAATTATAAAAAATAAAATTAATAATAAAGAAATAAATGAGACATCTATTGGATTACAATTGTAAATTAGAAAGAAGAAGAAACTTTATTAAAATTAAATTGTTATGAATTTGACAAAAAAGATAATTAAGTGAAGTACGGCGTGATACTTGTCCTAGTGGAATTATGATTTCAGTGAGCATTATAAAAGAGAGAAAAGTAGTTTAACAGCAAATGTTTTTGTGTGTGAATCACATTTGGGTTAATTTTACCTTTTAAAAAACAGTTATGGAAAGAAGATAAATTGAATGAAACAACATATTTAAATTCCAATAACATATCTAATTTAATAAGAATAATAAACAAATCAATAAGTCTCATAGAATTCAGCATTTAACAGAAACATTACTTATTTTGCCGAATAAAACTAATCATACATTATCATTTTCATTTCACTTCATATTTCTGTTATTATTTGCTATTTGTGGAATATCACTGAAAAATTTCTGGTGGCACATGCAAAACTGACGATGATCGTCCTCATTAACTGTTCCAAAGAAAAACATTAGACAGACAAAAGTTTCTGAATTTAAATCAATTCAAATAAATAATCATCGTAAAAGAAATTTTTGTTGTAGTCAAACAGAGAATATAGTTTATTAATATGAATAATATAATAATATAATACTATACATTAATACTGTATAATATTATACAAATATAATAATGAAACAAAAGAATTAATGATTCATGAAAGAGAAACAATGATTGTATTATATATGAGAATCGTTTAGAGGAAAATTTTGTTTATTGAGGATGTGTACGGAAGTGTTTGAGAATGGGTGGGAAATGTGATAAACTGGGTCATTAGGTTCTATTTTATTGGGAAGTTAAAGATTTGTTTAATTTTTGCTTAATTATTTAAAAAGAAGGAATGTTTAAAACCAATACACTAACACATTTTATAATTTCAAAATATTCATTTTGTTATTTTAATTGCTTATTAAAAAATCGAATTTTGATTTAACTGTTTTTAACCTTTAAGATAAGACAAACGAGTAGTTTCAAACGAATATTGATTTGAAAAATAATTGCTATTTTTAAATACTCTCAATGGTTAAGCATATGGAAATTGGCTGTCTCAATCATTAGTTTGCTGACAGTAAAACGCGTTTATAACCGCGGTAATAAAGGGAAATAAAAGTAGTCCAAAGTTGTTTGATTAGAATAATTGATTTCACCTTCAATGTATGATTTCTCATTTGGATCGAATCTATCCAACCAATCGAATCCACACACCACATCTAATATATTCAATTGCGGAGCGAGTCTCGATTTTATCGATTCTACACATTTCACTACATTTTCCAATTACAAATGTTCAATTCAAATTATTTTCCAGTCTGAGGATGTTTCTTCTCTGAAATTTAGTGGACAATATAAATTTACTCAATACCTTAAAACAAAACAAAAATATTGATTGAGTCTTTCGTTAATGTTAACATTTTGTTTCCGGTGTTTTCCATTATCGTTGTACAAAACAACATGTCTAAAAATACAAATAGATTTAAGTGTACCTTTGTAAAAAAAACTAAGCAATACAAAAATAGATTGCCAAAACAAACATAAATCAAGCAGATTGACCAGTAAAGTTTAACATTTTTTGTATCTTCAACCATCAACTCATAGTTATTATCATTAACTTAAATAATTCTCTTCCATCGAGGCTATGAACAATCGATTGCACGCCCAATTCAATTTTCATTTAATTTCCAATTCGTTTCATACAATGTACAATCCACACTTTTATCGTGCTTAGTTTGCTTATAGTCTAATTGGAGGAGCGACCGAAATCACTCACGCTGAGCGAGCGAAGCGAGCGAGGTGTGAGTGATTTCGGGAGTGACGATTCCCTGCCAGAAAAAAAGGGAATTGGGGCAAATCTTGTGGGCAAGCAAACGCCGAAACTACTGAATGGATCTGTCTGAAAATTTAACACAATGTTCGGGTGGTGGTGTAGATGTGCACTATTGATTTGGGGTCATATAGGTCAAAGGTCAAAGAAGTAGTAATTTTTCAAAAAATTCAAAATTTTGTATTGAAATGTGTAGAGTGTCAACACAGTGTGTATGTCCTCCTAGGATCTTATGACACAGCCAAGCACACACTTTTCCCGATGCGCCCGCTGTGCGCAATGGAGATGCGCAGTAGCAAGCACACCCAAATGTGAATCAGGGAATTGGATGCGGACAATTTGAATAGAATGCACGTTTGTCCGAGTGTTTGTTTACGTTTTCCAACATATTCTGCTCACCGATGATTTGAAACTAAACGTCAGTGACCATTTAATGGTATTAACAAATGATTAAACCGTTAATAAATACGACACTGAACAACGAATAATTAAGTGCAACCTCAAGGATTTTAAATGATTGAAAGTTTATTGCGTATGTTAAGATGTGAATTAATCCGAAAGCAATCATGAAAACACACATTTGTTTATTTCAAAGTTTTTTTTATATTTTTTATTTAGCGCTGTGTTGTAAAGTTATTTATAAAATTTGGAACAAGTTTTTTCATGATGTAGCCCAAATGGTGAAATCCATAAAATTTTCAATATAATTTATGATTTGCAATTATAACAAGATTTACTTTAAATTTCTGTTTCACGAGATTTGATTCAAAAAGGTTTTTATTAAATTTATGCAATTTTTTAATAATCTATCTTTGATTAGTATTCATGTGCTCTTACTTTGATTAACTACAAAAATAACAAAAATCCACTTCACATTTTACCATTCCATCAAAAAAATGTTCTGCCCTTCTTTACAAATTTGGCGGATTCTACACTATGGATTTGTGTGATGAGAATAAGGAAAATTTGATTACAGACATTTATCCGATCAATCAGATCTTGAAGTGCTATCTCGAAGATTGTTGTCAATAATTTGTTGAATGGTGGATTTGTATTTGTGACCCGAACAAATATTTAGTATTTGTTTGAGTTTGAATTTAGTTCATTTTGCTATTTGCATCATGTGATAGGATTTATTTGGGTTTAGAAAATGAATCGAAAAATGTACAAGGAGTTTATATCTAAAAATTTTAAAATGTAAAAATATTACAAATTAGATTAAAATTTAAAACATTAATTTATTCCCAAAACTCCCAATATAACCCAACCCCGATTAAACTAAATTTGGAGTACATTGCCCATAGTGAATTTAGAGAGAATCAGTTGTTGATCGATTCTTCGATGTTATTTAATAATGAAAATTTTAAGCACTAAATTTACTTTCAAATGGACTTCATAAATCACTTTCATTCAGGATTATATAAATTGTTTAAACTTTCATATATTTGAAATTGCATCTTTTCCCTTTTGTCAATAATAATGCTTGCACTTAAACACTTCAAGCTTTACAAATGCTTTAGTGTTTTAAATGTACAAAACATTTTGTAACATAAAAAATAAAACAGTTTGATCATCTTTTGACCGAGTTTAAGTTTATTCATAGGCTTTTCACTTGTAGAACATTTTTATAAATGGTCAAATGTTTTTGTCGCTTTAGATTTACCGTTGAAATAATACTTTTCCATGTCACAAAACGTAAACTATACGCATAAGTAAAATACTTAATAAAACTTCTCCGCTTATGTGATACTTGTGCCAAGAGATTACGCTTTTGGTGGTTAGATATTTGTAGTGTTGTTCTTGACACCAACAAGAGCAGGGATGAGCTGTAAAAAAGGCATGACCAAAGCTGTCAATTCAATAAATCAATTCAAATTAAAAAATAAAAAAGTAGTTAACTAGTTCATTCAATTTGACCTTTTTGAAATCACAATGATTGAGCGATTCACAGTACAGGTACAGTTCTAAAATAAGAATATTTACTCTGTAATCTTGACGGAAAAACGATTTTCTTAGTGCAAACTCATTTACGCTTTTGGTAGTTGGAGAAAGTTGTTTTGAATGTGTTCAAAATCAATAACTACTATTTTACCTTTATTTCAATTCTAATAAAGAGATTTACAAATGAATGTCATAAATTTTTAATTTACGTCATATTTTTGTCTAAGAAACACTTGCAGGTCTAGTTGATTGATCAAAATTAAAAATTGTAATAACATTTTATGATCTTTATAAGAGAAAAATGTGTTACGAGTAATTCCATGAAAAATTATTGACAATTTAATTTTGAATTATTGTAAATTCAAATTGGCAGAATTATTTAATTTTTGATTATCATTGAAAAATAAACTTGATCAGCTGGAAAGTAGTGATGTTATATACGAATATTATTCGCCGAATATTCGAATAATTCGATATTCGTATTCGAATATCAGATTTTTTTCCTAATCAGAGCATATTCGAATTTTCAAATTTGAATTCAGTACTTTCGAATAATATTCGAATATTCGCCGAATATCAAGAATAATTTATTTAGTTTACATGGTCAAGAAGTCAATCAGTCAATATTAATTACTAGTATTAGAACCAGCAACAGGCGTTATAAAACATTTTTGACGTATTAAGAATAAGTAACACCATTGGTGTTAAATCGGAGCGAACGATGTACTCACAAGAATTCACTATTTACCAGATCGTATATTAAAAATACTCATTAAATTATTAAATAAACATAAAAATAAAATACATTAAAATTATTGAATTATTAAGTTTATAAAAAAGAATATACTAAAATGAATAGCTATAAATTCACATTTAAAATTGTTTATTATTGCCCTTTAACCAAATTAAAGCCTGACGCAACTTATCAGCCCTGGCTTGGAAGTAAGCGACTCCTGATGGAGTGTCTTTCGAGAATAGAATCACGGACGAAAGTTCAGATGGATGATGGGGCAAAACACTCGAATAACTATTAATATCCTGACGAAAATTAATAACGTTGCCCTTATAACCTAACTGAGCGTTACGAATTTTAAACAGAGTTACAACAGGATGAACAAGAGCAATGAGCAGCTGCTCCATGTAAGTCAAATCAGAAAGTTGAGATGGCACCTCACCAGGATCCATGTTATTTTCAGCACTGAATTTACCAATAGGTTGATCAATTTCTTTTTCACAATGAACACAAGTTTGATTAGAATTTAATTTTAAACCAGGGAATGAGCGAGGACATTTCGTGCAAGAATTCCATTTAATTTGTGAAACCAATTGATCAAATTTTAAAGCAGCATTTACCATTTCATCAGTGTACTCACTCGGTCGAGTAGTAATAGGATTAGGAGGTTCATAAACAATTTGCGGTACTTGATTAACCTTTTGAGCACGTTTGTGCTGTTTATTCTGCAATTGTCTATAACGATAGGACATTCCCTTTCCTCTAGGCATTTTTAATTAAACAGAAATAAAAATATAAAAATAGAATAGACGAAACCAGAGAATAAGAGAATTTTTAAAAAGTTTTGTTTCAAATAATGGATAAACTTTTAAAACCCGAAAAAATACAATCAGGCGATGAGATTTTTTATAAAATTTTAATAGAATTAATTTGACGATGGGAAAATGAAACTCGAAAATTGCCAAAAAAAGAAACCCTTTCTGGAAACGATAAACAACAAGAGGTAAATCAACTCTTGGGTAATAAGAAACTTCTAAAAATCTTAATCGAAAACGACGAAAAGTAATAACTTTTAGGCAAAAACAGTGAGACTAAGTGGAGGTAAGTGGAGGTCATTCGCTAGTGAAGCGCAAAACACAAAAGGAAATGAGCTCCCTTCGCCACGTGGTAGGAAAGAGGGAGAGTGAGAGAGAAAAAAGAGAGCAACAACTTATCACATTGAGATTATCAGAGGTGCGCTCAGTGGTTTGAGAGAACACACAACACTGCCTTAAAATGAGTGAGATAAGAAAAAACGTGCTACTGCGCACTTCCATTGCGCACAGTGAGCGCGCTCTTCTACGCACGTGTAGCTCATGGTGTGCACACACCTACACAGTGTTGAACGTCCCAACTCGGAGCCCACACATCTCTATACAAAATGTGTACTTTTTGATAAATCGCTATTCCGTTGAACTTTGACCTATATGGCCTCAAAACTATACAGCACATCTACACCACCACCAGAACATTAGGTTAAATTTTTAGACCAATCCATACGGTGGTTTCGGAGGAGATGTGCTGAAAAGAATCCCGTTTTTTCCCAATTTGTCTGGGGTAGAATCGTCGCTCACTCAAAAACTCACACCTCGCTCGCTTCGCTCGCTCAGCGTGAGTTTTTTCGTTCGCTCCTCTAATTATTAGTAATTCGTCGCCAATTCTACTTCTTCGGTCACCCGAAATGTATCCAGCAGATGAAAACTCTCTCTCAGACGGTGCAGATGTAGCTGGAATAAAAAAATATTTATTTTGGAGATCGATAAAGGCTTCAGTGTAAATTCCAATATTAAAACGGCCGATTTGATCGAGACCATTCGAATCCACTTTGAGTCTTGAGCTATGAATAAATTTATTTATCCTCATATCAACATCACTTTCGGGTTCTTCAGTACTTTTATATTCATCCATAAGTTCGAAAAAATTTGAAATATCTTTATTTTCTTTCTCAAAATTTTGTTCAATGCCAGGAGCATTGCCAAGTGAGTCAATAATTTTATATTTTGCAAGAAGAGTTGTAGTGCTCGAGTCAAAATAAGTCGCTTTAAATCTTGCATCCAGTAGGGTAGCTTCACGCATCAATTCATCGTTTTCCATGTTGAACTGAATTGGCCTTAGTTTCGGTTCTTCAGTTTTGAAACGTCGTTTCAGTATCCCGACCAACTTTACACTAATAATATCTCTATCATTTCATAATATCAATTTGAATCTGTCTTAATTGATGATTTGAAGTAGACAAATCTCTGAATTCTGCAACAACTTTGCAACACTTTTCCACCACAGAAATAGGTTGAAAGTCAACGCAAATCAAATGAACTATTGAATCTTCAATGCTGTCCAATTCGGCTCGGTTAGTGTTCACAAACGCAAGACATCACGCAACGTCCTCTTTCCTCTAACGTCCGCAATTATTTCATGAGAGAATATTTCGGGATGTTCAGTTGAATACCAATCTTGATAGTGATTTCGAAGGTTTGAAGTTGTTTTGCCTTCGTGGTTATACTTCAGTAAAGTTTTAGATCTGTTAAAATTCCAAGATTTACACTTGGCCCAAGCCTGTCCCGATTCACCTTGTGTACAAGTATACAAGTAGTGATGGTTCATGGCGAGAGAGGCACTTCTCAACATATGGTTCAAAGACTCAGTTCTTTGCTTCCATTTTTAATCTCTGCCAATAAATAAAGTTCAAAACCAGTGCAAATGAATTATTACTGTTAGTAATACTGACAAACAAACAAAAAATTTCGGAAAGTTTTCTACATTTAGTAGATATTACTAGGAAAATTCTTTGATGGATATTCGCCGAATATTCGAATATTCGAAGATTCGTTCGAATAAAAAAATCACAAATTTGGTAATTTTTCGAATACCAACAATTCGAATTAATAGTGTGATTTTTTGGCGAATATTCGAATATTCGTATATAACATCACTACTGGAAAGCTTTAAAAAATACCTTTTACCTTTTTATAACCTCTAAAAAGTCGTGGGTAATTTCATAATTTCAATAATTTCAATGTCAATACAAGGAAAAATGTTATATTATTGTCATTATTATTAGGAACCAATAGAAATCACATCTATTCAATAAAAAAAATTAAACATCAAGCTCTTTTTAAAATTTCCAACAGGGATTTCAAAAATAAAATTAAGATTCGAAACCAAACTTTTAAACAAAATCACAATTGCTCTTTTTCCATTTCTTTGGATTGCGTTTGTCGATCATTAAAGTTTTCGGTTGATGGTCATTTATCCTTTCACTCTAAATATTCATTATGTATTTTCATTAATATATTTCAATTTCAATCTCAGTAGCAGCACAATTTTGGTTATAATTTTCATCATTATGCAGTGTTACGGCATGCGGCAGTAAATCAAGACCATTATTTGGATATTAGATTTGTTATTGGTAGTAAAAATGTAAAGAAATAGTAAAATAATTTTCGAAGAAACATATTATATTTGTAAATTTTACAACTTACTCAGCTTACTACGTAGATTCAAAAAGTTGTGTAAACAACATTCCAAACATTGCATCGCCATCCGTCATTGCCGGTAGGTCGTTTGCACAGGCAGTGTCACAGACACAACAAACCCAAATAAAACCAAAACATGTAGTCATCATTCAGCCAAAGGATGTTTTATCTGTGTCAAACAGTGAACAAACCTTGAAACTTTTCAAATTGACAGTTAACCCCAAAATATTAAAAGATCACAAAATCGGAATCAACAGTAAAAAACTTACATCTAAGAACAGAGTTGTCATTTCCTGTGGTTCTAGGAATGAATGTGAGGCTCTCTGTAAGGCCGTGGAGGGAAATGCTTCTGTTTCTGCTACGGTTCAAAAGAAGAGAAGTCCTCGTATTCAAATTCTTGGTATTGACGAGACTGTTGCAAAGGACGACATCTTTAGCTTCATTCTTGATCAAAACCCAGGCATGGAAGAATATTCTGACTGTCAATTCAATGTTAAATATGAAAAAATTGATCGACTTGGTTCAAAATTTGTCGTGGTGGATGTTGACAATAAACTTAATACTAAACTGCTCGAATTGAATAAGATTTGCATTGGTTTCTCATCTTGTCCCGTAAAGAAACATATTCGTGTATTTCGGTGTTTCAAGTGCCAGCGCTTTGGACACTTTAAGCAAACTTGTCGTAATGCTGTGACTTGTGCGGTTTGTGCAGGTCCACACGAAACAAAAGATTGTTCGGAACAAATGGAGAAGTGCTCCAATTGTGCTTGGGTGGATGGTAAGAGAAAACAAAGAGGACAGCCGCTATTTGGCTGTGATCATCGTGCTGACAGTAGGTCATGTCGTGCCTACTTAAAAATGTACAACATTGTTGAGAATCAGTTCGATTGTGGCTGAGAATTAGCTACATCATATTATTATTATTGATCATGTGAACTCATCAGAATCTATTTTTGTTTGACTTTGATTTTTGCAACACTTGATTTTTAGCGAGACTCTTTTAGAGTCGCAAGCTTATGCTATAGTCATCGTGTCTGTCTGACCGTCCGTCCGTCTGTCTGTAAACCTTTGTCCATATTCTGAGAGAACCGTACACCCTAAAAATTATCAAATTTGGCATATATACACTAAGGAGTATATGTAATCGAATAGTCAAATCAAAACTGGGCGCCATGGATCATGACGCCCATTTTGGTGACAAATGTATTCTGAGAAAACCGTAGACCTTAAAATTATCAAATTTGGCATACATACACTAGGGAGTATATGTAATCGAATAGTCAAACCAAAACTGGGCGCCATGGATCATGACGCCCAATTTTGGTAGCGCCAAGTTTCTAAAAAAGATTTTTTTGTGGTTATTACGATGAAAATGATGAGTAAATGTGTTGCACATTTTAATAAAAAATATTGGTCCCAATACACCTCTTTAGTGATCCAAATGGATTAAATAAAGTCGTTTTAAAAGTTTCTCAGTTGATAGTTCAAGTTTCGATTTTTTAAGAGTCTCGCACTTTGCCTGGCTTGCCAGACAATCTTATTTTTATAACTACACCTTTGTATATCTTCATTGGATAAAGGTTACGAAATAAACTAATTAAAAAAAACTACGTAGATTCACATTGAAAATATTTAGCCACAACTGACCGAAATCAATAACAACTTTAACAACTTTTTTTTTCAAGACAAGCATGTACAAAGTAGTTCTGCAGTTGTGAGCAACACTGTGGTACCGATTTGAATCATTATTTTTTTTAATTCACATGATTAAAATAAAAAACCTTTTTAAAAAGTAAAAGCAAACTGTCCTAATGTATTAGTTTAGGTAAAAAATTTGATTAAAAATAAGAATACAGGATATTTGAATTAAAAGATTCAAGGGAAAAGTATTTCAAGACAATTATTTGATAATGTTTTTATAAATGACAATAATTAGCTTTAAAAGAACAATTTAAAACAAATTTAAAACTCAAATCATACAAAGGGACTCATAATAAAGGTTATTGAAATTATCAATCAAATTTTGTCGGAAAATATTGCTTCGTTTAAGAATATAAAAATATAATTTCACAAAAGTGAGCTCACGAAGTTTGAAGTTTGAATTGAACCAGTCTATTTTATTTGAGTTTACCATTTATAATTTATGAAAATATACATTGCAAAAATTTTGTCGTTCATTATCAAATTATGATGAAGCTTTATTTGATACAAGACATTTGATACGTGCATTTAGTTTACATTTTTTTCGATTTGCATAATTTTCCGATTGTGTAACTATATATAATTTTAATTTCAAATTAAATTGATTGCAACTAGACCTAATTGTGATGAATTAGAAAATAATTTGCATTAGTTAGTGAATTTGCTCAATAAATTTAAAAAATTAAAGCAATGCACAGAAGCCTACATTGAAGATTTTGTATGTAGGAAATATAAAGCAAGAAAGAATAAATATATGAAGTGAAATTGTCGCATTTTATTCAAGTCAATTATTTTAGTCCACAACAGTGACTTTATTTTGGGTATTTGTTATCAAGGGAAGGAAAACAGATAAAGCTAATTTTTGTAAAATGACCCTTTGCAAGCTACGAGGACAAAAAGGCAAACAATGATAAGATTTTACTTATAGGATTTTATTGACTTAGATATAATATGAATAACAAATATGGGAATAACTAATATAAGGATAGTAAAAAGAATAAGTCTCGGTAGCATCAACACAGAGGTAATAGCGCGAGGTAGGTGAGCAAAGGTAAAGTACAATAGAACCTACAAGGAGAACAGAGGTAACAGCATACAACTTCCTGAGAACTTACAAGGACACAGTAAGTCTCCTACTGAACTAAGGAGACATTGGAAGACATCGTCTTTATATACACGAGGAGAGACGAGGTGACAACGGTCACTCGATGACAGTGGCATGACAGTGGTGATCACTGACTAACGGTCAGTTCATACTAGTTGGACGAACCAGTCATACCGATGACTTTCATCAAACAATAAAATTTATTAAAAATTGATTGATCACTGGTCTAATCAACTCATGAAGGCAGCCTTGAAATTCAAAATATATTTGTTGATATCCCACATTCAAATGAACATGACTCACATTCTCTTTTTTAAATACAGAAGATATGTTTATGTCATGTTGTAATTTTTACAACACTGTTTTAGACCATTTAATTATATTTTGTTAAATTTTATAATTAAATGGTGATGATTGCTTATCAATCGAGAAATCAGGTTGGCCTCTTTCGAAGCCATAAAATGGCAAGAAAAGCGATGATTTCACTCTGTGTTGGGTCATTCTCAGTACGAATAGAAAGCTGATATCTTCTGATCAGCGCATCATTCGAGCTGAAGCGCCATAAACCGATTCGTTATCATAAACGTAAATCGAACGTTTCGTTGTTTACTGCAACAAGCTCACGTACTGTCCTCGTGCTAATCACGTTCAACAGTCGTCAAGCGCAGTTCGCACTCTTTCCTTTCCTCTATCTCTCTCCTCTCAATTGTCCATTGAACAAAGTAGTATAAAACCATGCTGCTGTGCCTGTATTTGGCATTCTGATTTGACCTCGTCAGAGTCGTTGTGGTCCTGGCAAGATGGCAACTAAAATCAACATCCCGAGTGTCCTCGACTACCCGACTTGAGACGATTCCTGCACTTGGTTCATGGAGATGGCTCCTATTCACACCACTCTGTGACCTTGTCTGTTCTGACTTGTACAGTATGATCAAATAAAACCATTCGTAACTTAAGGACACGTCTGCACACCTAAAATCCTTTGGTGGTTCCTTATCTTCACCGCACAAATAGACTTGCGACCGACAAGACGGTCTTGAAAAGCAAGCTACGCGGCCCAGACCCCGATCTTCTGTCCAACGTTGGCTTCCTCATCTCACCCAACGTTCTCTCTTAGCGTGGGGGAGGCGTGTTGGCTGGAATCGCCAATCACGTGTCGAGAATGAACTCAAAAACATCCAGATGGTCATGGCGAAGCGAAAAACTGTCTTCCCAAATCATTCTTTCTACATTGAAAGAAGAGAAAGTGGTAAAGTCCAACCAATGTTAATTATCTCATCAAACAGCATGTTCCTGCGTGGCCCAGTATGGGACTGGAAGTAATCTGCCTGTGGTTCTGCAGAGATGAAGTCAAAGACACCTCTCTCTCGATGACCCGTAACCTCTCAAGAGATCAATGCATCCGGAGCAAACGGATTGGGGATCCTGACCACAAAGCTGACAAGGACAACCTCATCTGAACAATCATCACAGCTGATCTTCCTAATATGGCTCGTTTGGATTGGTCTTCGTCTATGGCCGCTGAATCCATCCGAATCCCGCAATCGGACGTGACACACCTGATGGCATTACCTGATAAAAAAGGTTTTTACTTTGGTTCAATCGGACAATCCCTACCCTTTCCAACCCCTTCCCATTCTATTGAATTGGAATTCATTTAATCAGGATAGGAATTAGAATTCATTTAATCAGGATAGGAATCGTATATTTATCTTGTTAGATCTTGAATTTATTTACTTAATTTTCTTCTGCCACTATCAGTTCTGACCTATTAGTCTTTATACTAGTCATAGTGTAAATGTCAAGGAGGTGTGTGGTAAACCTAACTTTCGACTCGATGTTTTCAGCATTCAACTGTCTATCATCCGAGCTCGTTTTTAGCGTCAGAACGCCTGTGATAGTACTTAAAATTTTGATCCTAATGGTCTTTAATCTGTGCTTGCAGAATAGAGTCAAGATGGTAATGGCAAACCAACTTTCGGCCCAGTTTTTCTCAGCCCTAACTTTCATTGTTATATTACTGAAGCCGTTCTTAGTGTCAAAATAATCTTTTAACGTAGATCATTATTTGATGAGCATTCTATTTACTCTAAAATTACAGTCTCTTAATCCTTGTCAGTCTTAATATTTGCTTAATCCTAGTCAGGCTTAATTTTGGTTCGAATAGATCTCGTTTTATCTCTATTCTTGAACCTTAGGTTCTGTTTTTGGGAAAGGCATGTCATGTTGTAATTTTTACAACACTGTTTTAAACCATTTAATTATATTTTGTTAAATTTTATAATTAAATGGTGACGATTGCTTATCAATCGAGAAATCAGGTTGGCCTCTTTCGAAGCTATAAAATGGTAAGAAAAGCGATGATTTCACTCTGTGTTAGGTCATTCTCAGTACGAATTCCAAGCTAACTCGTTAGTCGCTTCGTTCGTCACTAAAGTGATATCTCCTGATCAGCGCATCATTCGAGCTGAAGCGCCATAAACCGATTCGTTATCATAAACGTAAATCGAACGTTTCGTTGTTTACTGCAACAAGCTCACGTACTGTCCTCGTGCTAATCACGTTCAACAGTCGTCAAGCGCAGTTCGCACTCTTTCCTTTCCTCTATCTCTCTCCTCTCAATTGTCCATTGAACAAAGTAGTATAAAACCATGCTGCTGTGCCTGTATTTGGCATTCTGATTTGACCTCGTCAGAGTCGTTGTGGTCCTGGCAAGATGGCAACTAAAATCAACATCCCGAGTGTCCTCGACTACCCGACTTGAGACGATTCCATCACTTGGTTCATGGAGATGGCTCCTATTCACACCACTCTGTGGCCTTGTCTGTTCTGACTTGTACAGTATGATCAAATAAAACCATTCGTAACTTAAGGACACGTCTGCACACCTAAAATCCTTTGGTGGTTCCTTCCATCTACCGCACAAATAGACTTGCCGACATATACATTGCATACAGTACACATTTCTCTACAATTACAAGAATGTTTACTTTCAAATTACAAACAACTAAAGCCTCTTCCCACAAAAACCAAACTAAAGTAAAATGTTTCCATTTTTAATTTACTTTGTAATTTCCTCAATTTGTTTGGACAACAACATCAGCATGTGGTTTGGTGATTGTATGATCTAAAAATAACTAGACTGCTTTTCTCTCAATTTCTGAAATGTGAGATCACTAATAAGAAAATGCATTTGTACCAATTGGAAAATATTTAGCAGTTCACAAAAAAACAAAGCAACGTTTAGAGTGTACATTTTCATGAGTCTGTTTGAGGCATGTTTTTTAAACATAGTAGAAAGCGAAAATCCACAGCTTAAAATACGAGATTATCCAAATGAAAGTAATTTCCTTCTTGTATCCATTTTCATGATGTGGAAACTAAAAACTTTCTCATTTTTACGCTTCTACTTTAATCTTTGAATTAAAATTTAAATTAATTGAAACTTGTTTCCCACACTGGCAATCTTCGCTTCATTTCCTTAGAACAAAGTTTTCTTCCTGTGTGGTTTGAGTTTTGTGGTTTTGTATCTAACGAACAAAATCTTAGACTAACAGACAAAAGATTTGCAATTGAAAGAAGAAACTTTTCCATTTTAATCAAACATTTTATTATTAGAAGTTAAATATAAATTTTTTAACAATTCGTATTTGGTTAGGATGTTAAAAATATTAATGCAATTTTTGATAATTTCATAAGAGAATCATTTCTGTAGGTAATTAGAAAAGTATAATGTTACTAATCTGACGAAATTGTAAGATTAAATTTAAATGTCAATTGTATTACGATTCATAACCTTTTATGAAGACAAATGTAAAAACGCACAAACCAAATCAATCATCAGTACTGATTCAAAGAATTCAACAATGTTTGATTATAAAAATTGATTTCAATATCGATTTAGTATTTTTTAGTAATATTTGATCGAATATCTCGGTTCAATCTCCATCTGTAAACACATTAAGTTGCATATTAAATTGCATAAAACACATACAATTGCAGTTCGAGTATTGTTCGACTATTTCTATCATTTGTTACTCGAGAAACAATATTCTCTTCCATCCCCAAATTAGCTGACAAAATAAAATTTTAAACATTCGCTAAAAGATCAAGAAAAAGCTAAAACTATTGATTTAGTTGCTGTATTTGGTTATTATGTCGAGTGAGTTAGGTCTGTTTAGTTCTATTGTCTGTGAAAGTACGACAATAAGTTCAAACTACAAACCAACCTAAATGTGAATGCTGAGAGAAAGAAAAATTAACCCAGCAACATAAGAATAGAATGTCAAGACCAGATCGAAACCACTAAGCAGACACAAACCTTTTCAATTGCGAATACAAAAGAAATGCATAGAGGAGAGATTCATTTATTTAAATTAATTCAAAGAGCAACATAGAAAAGATGAAATTGCAAATATTGATTTATCTGCGGAGCTGGTTGAACTAAAAGTGGGACTTGGTTCAAAAATAAAAACCGTTTTTTAGTCAGTGGATTCAGTTTATGAGATACAACAAAAATATGGCAAAAATATTTACAAACTATTGTTAAAAAATATTTTAGGTATTTGAAACAAAGACTTTTTTAAATAAAAATATATTTCTGTAAAATCGAAGATTTCGACTATAGATTTTTTATTTTTCATACATTTAGAATAGCGCTTGTAAATTAATAAAACATGCAAACACATCTAACGCTTCTAAATTGATAAAACAAGAAAATTGAACGGGTACTTCATTTTCAAGTAAATAATAAAAAATCGTGCCCCAGGTGTAAATCCCGTCAAAGTGATATAACAATTTATGAACGTGATTCCTTGAATAAGCCAAACTGTCAGTTTCAAAGAACAAATTTGCACTTAAACCAGACGTAAAAAAGTATTATTCATTCATTTTGTGTGATTCTTCAGTTATCGTTTAGTCAATGATTTGTTGTCAAGTCAATAACATTATCAATAGCATTAATTGTCAAATATAATGTTTTTGGTGACGTCTCCCATTGATTCTAAATAGTAGCATCTTGGATTATATGCATATATTGGATTTGTTTTCTAATTGTTCGAGCACGTATAAACAAACCGGCCCAATGCTTACAACTGCAAATTTGGAAAGAACTGTCAATCGATTTGTTCACTAATTTACCTAAGTACCAATACATACTCATTATATGCAACACATATGCCACAATTCTTGCAGTTACACCTGGGGCACGATTTTTTATTATTTACTTGAAAATGAAGTACCCGTTCAATTTTCTTGTTTTATCAATTTAGAAGCGTTAGATGTGTTTGCATGTTTTATTAATTTACAAGCGCTATTATAAATGTATGAAAAATAAAAAATCTATTGTCGAAATCTTCGATTTTACAGAAATATATTGCATCGATTTTCAATACGTGTTATGAACAAGTACAGGGGGGCGCAAAAAGATCGTTACACTTTTTATTTCAAGCCTATCTTGAAGATATTATTTTTTTTAAATTTGAAACCTAGGCTATAATATCGGCTTAGTCGATATCTTTAAAATGCCATAAACAACTTGTCCCAATTCACTTCCGTTCCAGACTAATTGGGCCGGAAGTGAATATTTTGGTTTGGGATTTTTAGTTGTTTTTAAAGTTAAATTAATTTGTTTAATGTGTTGGACTTTTAGAGTATTTAATTATCTTTCAAAAACGCTTTCATTCTTGAAAATCGACTTATCCGTTCAAAAGTTATGATCCAAAATGTAAAAAATGATCACGATTTTTGAAAATTCAAACTTTAAAATATTAGTTTTTTGCATTATTTCAACCTTAAGTTTTGTAAATAAGTTCATTTTTGCTTAAATTGATAAGATACGTTTGCCTATGCATAAATTTTCACTTTCTTTTCAAAATATTGGACCGGAAGTAAAAATATTTTTTTGGGATTTTTGTGTTTCCGGTCTATAAATTTTATTTTTTCAACTAAATTTTTAAATTATGTTTTGTTGTAATTCCAAAAACGCAATCGTGCACTAAAATGAGTGCTTCTAATCAAAATTTACAAAACTTGGCGCCAGCACTTTCGGCAACGTCAACAATGAAGAAGGTCAAGGACCTTAGAATCCAAATTTGGATAAAGTGGGAGTGGCCTGAAAACTCTCCTGGTGAATGTAATTGAACATATTTGGTTCGAATTACAAAATTTCATGCTGCAACAACCTCTGCCTACAAACAAAGAAAAATTGTTTGCCAGAGTCATCGAAACATGGAATTCGATTCCACCTGAACGACTTATGAAGTTAGTAGAATCATTCCCTGAAAGAATTTTCGAATGCCAAGAATCTGGAGGAGGTCACACATCATTTTAATACACTGTATTTATCATCTGATAATAATTAAATAATTAAATATTCATTTATATAAGAACTACATTGCTTTGATTTGTCTTTGTCGGTTATTTTAACTTCGTAGAGTTGGTCAACTTGTGTCAGAATTTTGATCATATCTTTTGAATTAGTTCATCGATTATGGAGTATGACACCGTTTTGGAAAGGTAATTAATCATTCTAAAAGACTATTTACTCAGAGAAAACATTTTCTCTCAAAATGGAACAAAAATCCACATTCTTAAATATTACTTCCGTTCCATTTTCTCTGAAACGGAAGTGAGTTGAGACAAGTTGAGCAGTGCTATTTAAAGGTAGTAATGAGGCCGAAATGATAGGGTAGGTTTCAAATCTTAAGAAAATAATATCTTAAAGATATGCTTGAAATAAAAAGTGTAACGATCTTTTTGCGCCCCCCCTGTACCAAAGCAAGTCCAAAACACACTGGAACGCTACAAGGCACGATTCCTTTTGGCAATTGCTCACAGGACACAATACGGCTCCATTCGAGTTGAAATCCAAACCAAATCACGATTCCATTCACCATTTGCTCACAAGACACAATATAGCTACATGATCATGATGATCATAACTATTACCAGTTCGTTGTAGACAAAATCTAGCATACAGGAAAACTATATTTGTTATATTAGCAAATAGATTTTCCAGAAAACTTACAAAATAGCATCCACAGATATATAAAAGTGTGCACTTTGTTCGTTTTTGCATAACCGATTTACCACAGGGTAAAAACTTTATGAAGTAGACCATCACTTCAGTTTGACAATCTTCTCCTTTGCTTGTTTACGTCTTAAACTTCTTTCGATATGTGATTCTTATTAACTTTTTAAGTGTTAGCGGTATAAATTATAGAAGTTTGAGCCAGAGTTTGGTTCATGCTAGTGTTCACCACTCGTGGTCAACTTGTTTAGCTTCAATCATTTGTGGTTTATCATTGAATCGAAAACGAGCGGTCGTATCTACGTTCACATCTGGCAATGATGGTTGACGATTGTCTAATGCCACGGGAAAGTTCAGGTTCGAAGGTTTTGATTCTTCCGATTCCTCTAGTAGGACAATCTGATTATGAAGGGATACTGATAACTCCATGTTGCCACTTTTCGGTTTAGTATCTTCTAACTGATAATAAGGAGTTGACTGGTGGAGAGATCAATTGATTCGGTTAGTAATTGAGGTTAAAGGTAGAATTTCAGTGTTCAAACTTACAACGCGACGTTACAGTTCATAATTCAAAAAGTACAGTAGCGGCCAAAGTACGGTGAAGACGGTTCTTCACCGTGCCCTCCCGATGTTGATCTAGTCATTTACAGAGATCAGGAACAGAATGCGGCATTAGTTCTGCTTTTGTCGTCTATCAAAATGGCATAGAATTACACAATGAAATGATCAAGCTTCCGTCATTGCAGGTTGAAAGGATGGCGATTCTTCCCGAATATTTGTCCGGTACGAGTGGTGGCAAGCGGTTTATATATTGCTAATGGTGGTGCAATTCCCTCGGCAAAACAAACCTTTAATATCAATTTTATTCCGTTTCCAATTCCATTCGTATAAATTTTCCATTCCATTGCAGAAATCCAAAATATCATAAAGATTGATTCCATTCGCCAAATGATCACAAAGAACTATTAGGCAATACAATATGTTTATGCAGTAATTAATGTAAAGTAATTAAAGTACCAAACCAAGAGTTGACTACATCCGATAATTGCTCACATGTGTAATTGCTCCAACCCTACCGCTTCGTTTCCAGTACACAAATCCAAACCAAAGCACGATTCCATTCGCCAATTTGAACACAAAAGAAAGCCTAACCTAATTTGAGCACTTTGTTGACAAAACAATGTGTTTATGCAGCATCGAGCAGTAAACAAGACCGTCCACAAATGACGTTTGTTTTCACTCAAATTACGCATTTGACAACAAATAAGATAAACACACACGAGCACAGCAACGTATTCAGAAGTTTAACACACAAACATGCGCGAAATTGATTTCACGTGTGATTTTTGGTTTTCTGCGCATTTGGTCAAAAAATGGGCATTTCACATAGTACATGTGATTGCGTCACTAACTTCTACAATTCAAGTGCTCCTCCTTGCTGGTGGGCAAAAGACACACCTCCTCCACTTCCACAATGACGTCCCCGAAAGGCTTAAAATGTACCAAATTTTTAGGTGTCGTAGCGCCCAATGGGAAAAATACATTAAAAAGCGTTAGTTCCCGAGCGAAAATAACTAAAAAATCTATAATTAATACAAGAAAATTACTTTGTACTTGTTCTTGATCGTTTTAAAGTAAACCTTAAACCGTAAAACATTTGAAATGTTAAATAAAAAACTATGACATGTGAAAAGTGTTTTTAAATTTTGTTTGTTTTAAATTGAAAAATGCTTTTAAGAAAACCTTTATGTCTGGTAAATGTCATTTTGTAAAATCTTCGAAAATGCATTTAACAACAATGTTGATACAATCAACTTGATGGATTTAAAAATGTTATAAGAGAAAAATAAATTTTCTTAAAAACCTTTTTTAAACCAAAAGATTATACAAAAGAACATTAATATGGATTAAACGGAACAAAATTCTTGATTCCATTGTGTTGTTCCATTCTTTTGTAAAAAAACTGTAGGTACAACGATAATGAGAAGAATACATCAATATTCGTGTGGAGACAATATTAAAAATCACATTTTCTTGTGAATCTATTTGCAATTCTACGCACACCATGACTTGATCACAAAATCATATATAAATATAATTGACATTTATCAAAACCAAATTATATTTATCGTTTAGACTATTCTTTATTGTCGTTTGCTTACATGTCATCTATTCTTATTCTTTTTGAAACAATCGGAAAACTTAAAAACTTATTGAGACACAAAGATAATGAATGAATCCATAAAAAGTCGAATAAGCTTCTGCAAATGGAACAAAAGACAAAAGCTTCAAATCATCCATTAAGAATAAACAAATAAATAAATTTGTATTATCAAATGTTAAATTATGTTGGTTTGTGAATTGAGAAAAATAAATGGGGAGACTACCAATTCGAGGTCAATTGACATTTGATAATTAGTAATGTCTTTTCAAATATATTGGGAACAATTCTGCTGATAGTGCAACTCGATTATTCTAATCTGTTAATTCCCGTAAAAAAATAAAATTCCTTAGTATAATTTGTCGGTCATTATTGTTTTCTAAACACGAGTTGATTCTGACTAACAGTTAATCTTTTGAATTTTATAGATAACATGATGTTTAGAAATTTAATATGAATTTTATTTAGTGAACTAAATTAGAAAATAAAACCATTTTTACGTATGAATGCAATTTTTGGTGATAACGAGATGCACAATGTGAAGATAATAAAAATAAATGAGAATCGCTCAAATGGAGATGTACTGTAGACTTGTCTGAAATGAATTTTGTTTGAAACACATTTACACTTTGTGTGTTGAGGTATTATGGATAATGTACGTGCTCGAGACGGACAAACTTACGTGTGTGCATTGCTTTGGACACAACCGAAATGTAAAATATACTCAGTCTAACAAAGCTAGCATTGTCTTTTCAGTTGTTCAGTCAACAAAAACAGTTCAGCAATGTCCGCTCACTGTCCATTAGACCATTTGTCCATGGCATTAATGCACACCACCATCCGAGTCATACGAGGACAGAGAGTCCCACAAATGTGTTCAATAAATTCGACTATTTCTCGATGTAATTCTAGTTTGAAACACACACTGTACGGGGAGTCAGTTGACAAAACGATACAAATTTATTATTACAATGTGCTATTATTATTTTAATTGGAGGCACATTAAAAACAAAAGTATTTTAATTAAATTTAAATTTTATTTATTGTAATCGTAAGATATATCTATTATCGGGCAATCAAATATTTTAATAAAATTGTGAAATATATTTGAATAAGAAAAATTGAAAATTGAAAATTTAATCTAAATAAAATTGGCTTGTTGAAATAATGCATGGGATGAGAAGATAAATTGAATTCCAAATGCAATGGATTTTTTATTCACCGTTTGAAAATACAAATTAAGGGCGAAGTTAAAACATATTCTCTAATATTTTAATCAATTTTTATATTTCGTTGCTCCCGTCTGTTTTCTTAATTTTGCCTCATTGTTTTTCATTTCATAAAATTCCTAACAACTGCTCATGAATCGTAAGAAAAAGCATGTCAAGTCAAGTCATTTGAAACATTATTGAACAATTTCAATTTCAAATTAAAGCGGTGTATCAATGATCACATCAAGAAAATACCAATACAAATATATACAAATATATTGTTTTGCGCCGAAGCCAACATTGAAGGATTTTCCCAATGATATTGTTTATTAACAACCAGCATTTTTTAGGAAAAAGTCAGGGATTCGCCCCAATTTTTTAACCAGATAATGAGCATCCCTAGACAAGGTGCCTGACCCATTTTGGTTTGCGTATGGCCAGAGAAACTGGTTTTGTAAGTGTCAAAGTACATATCAAATGCACAAATAGCTATACTTGGTATTAATTAACGATATCTTCATTCTACGTTGTCTCAGCTCTCATCAACGAGACGATTGAAGTAGAGACTAGTGAATTTAGAAAAAAACTCCCCTAGAATATCCCAACTGATAAAAATATTCAAAAGTTTCAATTTGAACAACATCCGATGCGTTATTGTAATTATCTGGTGAATCTTAAATTCTGAACAAGTTATAAGTTTTTGGTTTTGTACATGTATTATCGTTAACTTTATTATAAGACAATCCACAAATTTACTACATTCCCGATTCAATAAAAAATAAATTTATTCAACATAATTTTTACAAAGAGAAAAATGGAAATTTTCATTGTTAAAAAAATGTTTCAAAACAAGAAAGTTCACTACACCAACTGCAACGAATGAAAGCAAACAAATTACAACCATCGCATTGACAAATTTGTATCCGATTACTAAACTTGAATGCAAATGTTACAGGATTAATTATGTTTGTTGGCTCATCTATATCAAAATCACACGAAAACCACCAAAGTTTTATAAACGAATTAAAAAAGAGGCGAACTAAACTGATGATGTGCATAAGATTGAAGTTTTATAATAGTCATTCTATTGTGAAACTTTGACTTGAAATGTTCGTCAAACAAGGAGTGATCACTTATGCGTTTTTATATATGTTTTTTACTGTAAAAAAAATATCCGCGATCTAGTGGTTGCCTCTCTGGAGTAGTTTTTCCTGTGATGTTTCGAACTTGAAGGACAAGTGTATCCGATGGATCCTCTGGGATTTAGCAAAAATGCATATGATCGATTGCAACCAAAATTTAGGAGCATACTCAGGGGCTATAGAGGATTTTAGAATTAATTTATCAGCCCGATCCATTTGGATCGAAAATGAATCTCGACTTCCGGTTTGACCGAATCCAAAAACAGACTACACCATCGTGTTGCCGCGAAAAAGGCGATGCGATTTGCTACCGAGATCATCAAAATCCGTTCAGAAATAACCGAGATATTGCAAGAAACTCTTTGATTACGTCATAAGCCAAAAATATTGACTTCAAATCAACTAGTGGGCGTATTGGGCCCGAATAACGACTTTGGCTGAAAAATCAATTTAGTCATTGATAATCGGCTAATTACGATATCAAATACACTCTACAAGACATTCTGAGCAATTTGATACCAAATTCGACTATTTTTGGTCAATTTTTAGTTGGACCCTATTGGGGGCGTGGCGCCAAAATCCTGTTTTGGGACATTTGACAAAAGTTTATCAAATCTGGCCGTGTTTGGTATCAAAGTGCTTGGATTTTGATGTAGATTGCATCTAAACTAAAAAATAATCAAATACCTGATAATTGTTGGTTCTATACATTTGACGCCATGACGCCCAGTCTTAAAGCTATTTTGAAGTCAAACGTTTATTCACTATATCTCGGTTATTTCTCAACCGATTTTGATGATCTCGGTACCAAATCGCATCGCCTTTTTCGCGGCAACACGATGGTGTAGTCTGTTTTTGGAATCGGCCAAACCGGATGTCAAGATTCATTTTCGATCCAAT
This sequence comes from Rhizoglyphus robini, assembly GCA_023373905.1. Classification (NCBI taxonomy): domain Eukaryota; kingdom Metazoa; phylum Arthropoda; class Arachnida; order Sarcoptiformes; family Acaridae; genus Rhizoglyphus; species Rhizoglyphus robini. The sequence goes on from JAKIJQ010000044.1 coordinate 868,918, forward strand.
TGGATCGGGCTCATAAATTAATTCTGAAATCTTCTGTTGCCCCTGAGTATGCTCCTAAATTTTGGTTGCAATCGGTCATATGCATTTTTGCTAAATCCTAGAGGATCCATCGGATACACCTGTCCTTCCGGTCAAATGACCTTTGGCCGATAAAATTACGTTTGGCAATCTCAAATTCTCGAATCTTTAACCCCACCCCCAGAAGAATCCACTTTGAAGCACTTCTGGAACACCGAACCATATCCGGCTACTGTTAGGTATATGTGTTCCAAATTTCAAGTCATAAGACGGAGTACAACTCTCAAAACCCCGTAGGTACACATAGTACCTACGCGGCACTCAAAGGGTTAAGTAAAATGTTTTTCTAAAATATTTAAAGATAAAGTTATCAATATAATGTTCATTTACCTATTAAAGTCACTTTACCCAGTGCTTGTTAATTTCTTTCAAAAAGCTTTATGAACTAAATTAAAAATACGAATCGTATAATTTCCTTTCACCTTTTTCATCATTGAACCAAAAAGTGAAACATTTATTGCCCTTACGCTTTAATTTGACTTTTAAGATAATTTTGTTAAATAAAATAAACTAAGCTTTAAACCGGAAAAAAAAGCTTTACAAATATTACATTATTTCATACGCAAGTAAATTAAACAGCAAAATTTAAACTGCGATATTCAAAAGTATGAATGAACTTACAAATATCTTTAAAAGTAAATCTTAAAATTTGTCAAAGATACTTTCAAAAACGTTCTTTTATTTGGGTATCTAAATATCATATTCTTATGACATGAATCGCGCTCGAACCAAGTAGAACCTACAACAACATCATTAAACATCGTGAACGCTCAGGCATCACCTAGTGCGAAATTAAATGGGAGTGCAACTATGCCATCAGTTAGGGAAACCGAATCTTAAACACATTCAAAAAATCTTATCATTAATTACATAATCACATAATTCCTAATCAAAAAACTAGATAAACAAATTTGGTTCTTCATATTAAAAACAGAAAAATACAAATTACCATTTGAAGTCATTTAAAGAAGAACTGAATTACCAAATATGAAAATAAATGTCAATCAAACAATCTCTCATTCAGATTTAATCTGCGATTCTCATTAGCATAAATACATTTAAAAAATTAAAAATCCTTAGAACCAACTAAAGGAAAAGCAAAAATATTTTTAAAAAAAATATTTTTTTACTTTTATCATAAATGGTCAATCAACACCTTAAAATTCATAATTGATTATCCAATAAAATAAAATTTAAATTTATGAATGGTACTGGATTCTTCATTGTTTAATATAAACAAAGTAGCCGTAAATTAATAAGCACTCCTGAGATATAAATAATACTATAGTATAGGAGAGCAACTATCTCACCTTATGGCAGCCAAAAATCTCAATAAATTTATATGACATAATCATAATTTACCAATAGACACATAGGAAAATCAAATACTGAGTGATAAGTCTCTAACAATTAAGTAAAATGTTCCTGTGAAAGTGATATAAAAAACATTTTTGTTAAAGTTTAACAATGGCATCTGGACGGCTGAATAAATGATGTTATACTTATATTTTTTAAATCCAAAGTATTTTTAAAAGTTGTACGATATCTGTTAGAATTAGTCCAGGTGAAAACTAGAGAATCTTTTAAAATTGATTACCAATGCTTTTGATATTTTATGAATGTCTTTCAAATTATATTTAAAGTGTTCAAAAAAAATGTTAGCTATAAATAAAAATAATCACTCAGAATTGTGATGTACTACAATCTACCCACCGTGCCAACCAACAATCACAAAGAATTCTAAGAAACAGCTCACAGTTAAACTCAACAACATTACCCCCTCAACGATTTTCAACCAACACCGATCCAATCCCTCCTCTGAGTTATAAAGAATTAGAAAACATCATTTTTAACCTTAGCAGTGACACCACCCCAGGACTCGATGGCATTAGCAACAACATGATTAAAGCATCCTTCCACTTATTGGGAAAAGGTCTCCTAAAAATATTACAAAGCTGTCTAGCGCTTAAATATTTTCCAAAACACTGGAAGCCTGCGGCAGCTATCTTCATTCAAAAACCTTTCAAAAGCTCTTATGAACATGCAGACTCATACCGCCCCATATGTCTGCTATCAAACGTAGGGAAAATATATGAACGAATCATAAAAGATCGTCTGGAATGATTCGCGGCAAAAAACAACATAAACAGTTCAAGTCAATTTGGTTTCCGTCGAGGAGGATCCACAATCAAAGCCCTTTCCAAAATCATTACGAAAGCACTGACCTTAAAAAATCCAAATACTAAAATAGCTCTACTCTCACTGGATATTAAATCGGCGTTTGACTACTGCTGGTGGACAAATATAATCAAAATCTTGCACGAACGAAACTACCCAATTGCGTTGATAGAACTCATACAAAACTATCTCTCCAAACGCACAGTAGAATGCACATTTGGAAAAGAAAGGGAATCCATGAAACTAACTCGAGGATGTCCACAAGGTTCAGTACTATCTCCTATCCTCTGGAACCTGAGCTTTGACCCCCTCCTAAAGGCTCTCGAAAACAATGGCTCCAACTGGCGAATTGTGTCATCCTATGCAGACGATACATCCATTCTGATTTGGGCTCAAAATATACTCGACCTTATACGACACATACATGACACTCTTGACTTCATTTTCAACTGGTGCCAAGACATTGGATTGCAAATTAACTTCGATAAAAGCAGCATTCTACCAATATTCAACACAAATCTCGATTCAGGACATTGCTTCCCCTTTAAATCTAACATCATTCCCATCGTAAATGAGGTCCGAATCCTCGGCCTTCTGATTGACAAACAACTCAAATTTTACCGACATGTTCAAAGCAACATCACCCGACTTACTCTATTGAAAAACGTTTTTAACAAGATTTGCCCAAACACAAATGGCATGGACTCAAAGAAACGCTCATTGGTATATAAGCAAATTTTTCGACCTTGCCTAACCTATGGCTGTGAAATCTTTGAACCAGTTATTGAAAATGACACAAGAAACATTCTGAACAGTTTTCAATTACACTTTGCACGTACATCAATAAGCGCATATAAAACAACATCATATGTCTCCTCTGAAACACTAGCTCGAATAGAACCGATTGACATATTCATGAAAAGGATACATCTTGAGCACAAAGCTTTAGACAGCACACCATCTGAACACAACCCACTAGCCAAGAATTTTGTTCCAAATGCAACTTCTGCTTACAGACCAAAACCTGAAAAATTATTCTTTGCATCCCCATTTGAAATGGCCGAACTCAGCTCAATGTCCACAATAATTAGACCAGGATATGAACAAGTGGACAGCACAAACACGGAATTCATCACACCAGAAGACTTTCCTTCAGGAATTCCCTCAAGTGGGGACAACAACACCGACCTCGATGAAGCGCGTGAGATCAACCAAGACGATTTCCCAATTGAAATATCTGAAAACCAACACTATCATCTCTACGTATCTGCAAAAATGAAACAAATCTGCTCTCGTAGACACATCTTTCGCCTTGGAGTCTCCTCTAGACTCTATCTGAACGCAAACAGCCACTACCAAGAAAACTTTCGCTTTCAACACTACGTCGATAGAACACAAGGCACTCAGATAGCCATCGGTAAAGCTATGAAACGTATTCTGGACGAGGATCTCGGCCCACCAAGAAAGATCACCATTATAACAGATGATCTAGAATCAAGCAGATTCATTGAAGAAAGCAAACACACAATCTCCACCCTTGAACGAGACATCTTCCTTCACCATAAACAACTTCGATGCAAGCTCATCTTCAAAAGACCAAAAAACAAAGACAACATTCACGGACATGTTATGCGTAATGCAATCGCTGAAAGCAAAGGCAATCGAAACTATGGCTACTTTAAATACAACAAAAAGTACATCAGACGCGTTTCAAAAGCATGGTCTATCTCCTCTGTGAACCAACGTTTCCAGCAAGATGGAAACCAAACTATTAAAGAATTTTTCTACCTTGCATCATGGCTTCCATCTTACATCTCAACAGACTTTATTTTAACTCAATTCTTTTCTGGTCATGGCTGTTTCAGATCTTTCCTCCACCGCATTGGCAAACGACCAAGTGGGGCCTGCGTTTGTCCCGAAACACCGATGCAAACTGTCAAACACGTCCTTCTTGACTGCCCTAAATACTCTACCGTAACAAAAAACACATACGGTGCCGCAGGTATCCGCTATTCCTGCCTCTCCGAATTAGTGGATCGACCACAAGCCTTCGCAGCATTCCAAATAGTCACTGCCGAGATTCACAAGATGATACTGGAAGACAACGCTACACAAATCAGCGACAATGTTGAAGAATCTTCGGACATTGAAATGATGGATGCGGAGGATATAGCACAACAAAGCCCACTCTCCAATGCAATCGAAAACACTACTGCAAACTAGCCGGAGATAATTAACTCAAGAATAACTTTCCTCTCTTGCAGACACACAGATTCCCTTCGATTCCAGTTGTACCCAGGAGCCCGGTTGCTTAATTTTAACATAATAATTTCTTTCCGACAGATACTCAACCGATTTGGTATATATCCTACTCTTTCTCCCAAATCCTCCCTCCCCAAAACCTATTCATCACAATTCTGACGCAATTGTGATTTGCAAGCACTTCTGTATGAGCAAACACACTCTCGCACTAGAGGTGTGTCTCTACATGTTGTACTCTGCATCTCCACTCTAATTCTAAATATTTCTTAATTCTAAGCTTGAAGAGCTTGCATCTCCAAGTCAAATTATTCTCCTACACTTCTCACCATTAATTCTCAATTAATATTCTCAAATTTACTATATTCTCTAAGGTATTGATAACAATTTGCCTACGCTTAATTCTCACCTTATAATTCTCACTCTGAAATTCTCAATGTAATACTGGCTGTTTGTGATTTGTGATTTTCTTGTAAACTTGCAAATGCACAATAAATAAATAATAATCACTCAGAATAAAATGTAATTTTACCTTTTTAAAAACCTACGGTTTCAGTAATTAATTATTCGCTAATCGTATTTTAATACTAAGCAAAACTCAAACAAATTCTATTTAATAAACTAGATCATTTTAGTAAAAAATTATTCTAAGGAACCATAAACTGTCCGGTACAACGTTCGATATTATAGAGCCATTCCAATATTAAGCCATACACAATGTACATGACAATATTTGTAGAAGACTATTAGCGAGAAGAAGAATATTAAACAAAGACTATTATACTTTTTCTATTCTTGTCCTGCTAGTTCCTCCTACAAATTAAGTGATGCAAGTCTCCATCAGACGATTCACCAATACTTAATATGAGCAAAAAAAAATCGATGTATGACACTCAATTCCGTTGAAAAGATACGAAATTTGATAAACAAAAGTTAGCGTATTGAAATTAAACACACTCCATTTGACATAAGAGCGTTAGTTTTTAATAAAAAAAATTAATATCAAACTCATAATCTTATCATAGAACTTGTTGCCTAGAAAACCAAAATGTCAGGTCAATTAAAGAAATGCCTATTGTTGCACTTGATTGTACTTGAATTTCAGAAATTCTTGAATTGTTGAATGTCTGTCAATTGATCTCATGCATTAGAATTAAGAATAAAATTTGATAGATTTAAGTCACTACAGATTTGTATTAACTTGTTTTCTTCGGATTGAAATAATTAAACTCAAACTTCTTTTGATAAGTTAATTTTTAATTAAAAATTACCTTTTAAGCAGCACAAATATATCAACTAATTCTAATTGCACTTAAGGCGCACTTCAAGGGAAACTTCCAAACTAACTGGCTAGACATTTTCATCAAAAAACAAACGCAGATTTTGTGGCTATTTCTTTGGCTAGAAAATGGCCACAAAAATTAAACTCACTTTTTTAGACTTATCGAAATGCTTTTAATTAATAATTAAGAAATTAATCGTGATTTATTAATTCTGATAATTGAAATTTAAAGTCAAATTTCAATTAAAAACAGAAACCGTTTAACAAACGAGACTCGAAAATGTTAAATTTGATAATAGATCGAATTGGTCTTGAACTGGCTGAACTTGCAATAAATTCGGTCATCCAAATCACAATTAATTAATATTTAAATATTTTCAAACATAATACCAGTCGGAGTAGTGAATAAAGTAAAGAAATATTAAAGATTTAAATTTTACCTTTATACTAGAGGGACTGCTAGCAGTTAAGCTGAGCGATTATTACACTAAGTTCTAAAGATGAAACAGAAATGTGAATTTGATTTCAATAGATTGAAAGTGTTGATCCCGCAGAAATTTAAAAAAATCTGTTACTTCTTTTTAGCGAGACTCTTTTAGAGTCGTAAGCTTATGCTATTGCCATCGTGTCTGTCTGTCTGACCGTCTGTCTGTAAACCTTTGTCCATATTCTGAGAGAACCGTAAACCCTAGAACTACTAAACTTGGCATATTTACCCTTTGGAGTGTTCCTAATTAAAATGTTGCAACAAATTGGTGCAATGGATCATGACGCCCATTCTGGTGACAAATATATTCTGAGAGAACCGTAGACCCTAAAATTACCAAATTTGGCATACATACACTTGGGAGTATATGTAATCGAATAGTCAAACCAAAACTGGGCGCCATGGATCATGACGCCCAATTCTGGTGACAAATGATATTTCTTAGAAAACCGTACAGCCTAGAATTGAAAGATTTTGGATAGATAAACTTGTGAGCATATGTAATCGAATAGTCAAAATTAACTTGGGCGCCATGGAACATTACGCCCAATTCTGGTAGCGCCAAGTTTAAAAAAAATTTTGTGGTCACTACGTGGAAAATGATGAACAAATGTGTTGCACATTTTAAATAAAAATATTGGTCCCAATACACCTCTTTAGTGATCCAAATGGATCAAATAAAGTCGTTTTAAAAGTTTCTCAGTTGATAGTTCAAGTTTCTATTTTATTTTTAAGAGTCTCGCACTTTGCCTGGCTTGCCAGACAATCTTATTTCTCTTCTCTTCTGAGATTGTCAATTTGTTGCATGTACATGCACATGGACATGTCACAGTGACCCTCCACTCGCGTAATTTATGATTTTCCCCTCTTCTCGTCGCCTCACGATAAAGTGCGAGTGAATGGGAAAGCCATATCTCTCTGCTCTGTGCACACACACTCGTGGAGAGTAGTGCTGGAAGAGCGCGACGGCCATGCAAACATGTGCGCACATGTTACGAGGGGGCTCTTGAGGGTAATTAAAAATATCACATTACAAACTACATCCACTCTTCGTATACGACAAAACAAAAGAATTTAGTCAAATTTGATCTTTTGATAAATTATTTATATTTTTGAATGTATATTTGTGTTGTGTGTGTATTGTGACATGTATTGGCTTAATATTGTGAAATGAAAATGTGTTTTGTTTGTGTAATTTGCAGCAATCGGGGTCACACTGTGCTTCGATACAGATAAGAAGGAATGTTTGATCAAAACATTGTCATATTGAATGCATTGGGAAACAATGAAAATAATTTTGGATAAATAGATGATCTACTTGACAAGAAAATACACATTCTTAGAATTATTTAGATATGTCACACATAGCTATACTCAAACAATACAACCAATGATAGCTATTTACAGAAATGCTCTCTAATTCTGCGAACTTTATGAACATCTACTATAAACTCGAGAAAATTAAGTTGTTCAACTCAAATTTAAATTTTACAATTTTAAATTTCAACTCTGAATGTTTGTGTTTGATTGTAGATTGTCAGTTAGATAAGGGTTATTCTCTAATTTTTAATGGCGGAAAATAATCTATATAGTTCAACGATTAATTTGATGTGTCGCTCATGTCAATGCTCAATAAAATCAATTTTCTACAGCTTCTACAAATTCGAGGTGAAAATAGCTATTTCCCATAGAGAATACATTAAAAACTGACATTACCTGGCCGGAAGTTACCTAAACAATCATGGATTTTTCACAAAACGAACTTAAGCCCATTTATTAGTAGCTGAATCTTCCGAGGCCTTGTTTGTGAAATTTAGTGAACTCTTTCTAGAAAAAAACTGCGCAACAAAAAATGTGACATATTCCCCCTCTGTTACAATGCTTCCGTTTTCTCCCATTGAAAAGTCGAAACGGTTTTCTTAAGTTGATGCAGAAGTGCTTCGCTACGTTCACTCACTCACTCACGCACTCGCTATCGCTCGTGCGTTCGTTCGTTCGATCACTTCGCTCAGCTAATAAGCTCAAAAAGCACAGGTGTGAATTATTCTCATTTTGTAAAGAATTTAAGAAACTTAAAAATGTAATTTTACTTTTTAGGCACGGACGAAAAAAAGACACATGAATTGTTCGCAGATATATATAAGAATTATTGAGATATAAATTTGAAACGATTCCCCTGAGTGGATAGGGTTCGTAACTGTAAAGAGATTCCATAGGGTTCCATACACACAAGCACATAAGAAATAGTATGTCTGTTCACTACTAGATGGCGTTTTCAGTTGAACACTTTTAGATCTCATGACCAAATTGTTTATATGACCATATAGAATTTCTTGAGATAATTCATAGATCAAATGCACGAACTCATAAATATAAATATATAGATTTATTCATAAATTTGCTGAATCAATTCAAAAACGCACAATACAGATTTATCAGGATGATCACAGACAATTTCAATACTTTTGATGATAACCAAGTCCCTTTGGGACTTGGTATGTTTAGTTGGTTACATTGTAGCATCAATCAGAGTTGATCTTCTTCTTGATAAGATGATAAGATTGCTACAGACAAGAAAAGCCCATCCACTCAACAATATCGATAGTTCGTCACTTTACATTTTCAATCACAATGTCACCGATCACGTGGTGTACAATTCACCAATCATAAATCTCACAGATTACGTGGTGCGCCAAATCACACGGAATTAAGGTCATTCAATTCTTTATATATCATTCGGCATCTCTCCATAACACGAGTACGTTGGAACGTCCCATCGGGCGTAAATCTTCAATCGACATAATAGCAAGATTTCTCTTTCATTCACCATTGCACGTGTACAACGAAGTCTACTCTTTAGACTGAAAGTTGGCTTTCTCTTTAGTCCATTGGATTGTTTCATTGTTCGTTCACTCTATTCACACATTGATCATTAGGCTCAAATCCACAATATCGAACGGCCTTTGTATAGTCCAATTGCATCATCATGTCCATCCATCTTTACGGGAACATTTACTAGTGAAGGTTTACAGGAACATTCCCATGTTGTTTGATCATGGCGTATTCAGAATATTTGGTCTGTCACCTGAAAGGTGACATTACCCCTCTTGTTCACTTGATTTTTGATTAATTGAATTGATTCTAATAGAATATAAAAATAATTAGTAAAATTTTGAATTAACAAAACGGAAGTGTCAACATCGAGTGTTGTGTCCGTTGTACTGTATTTACAATATAAGGTTACATATATGTAAAGTTATGTTATAGTCTTAAATAGTTTTGTTCTTACCTAGACCTGAAAGAAATGACAAAGCAAGTCATTTTGGAAAAATTAATTAATTGGGAATAGGAAATAATCATTTTAATAATATATCTTCTGTAATATTCTTGAAAGGATAGAAATAGTTAAATAGAAATAGTAAGGAAATAATAAAACTTATAAAACTAAAGTATCCAATGTAGTGTTATAATATACACCATCAGGTGGCGCTGTACAATCAGAAATAAGTAAATAATAAAGAAATATAGACAAGATAGTCCTTGTATTAATAGTATTTTTTCCAAAGTTAAAAACATCAAGGATGTCTTCAACATTCACTTATCGCTTTTCCATCCATCTGGTCATCCTACGATTGTTTTTCGTTAGATGAAGACAATGACATTACGATGTCAATAAAATAAATTTTCTAATTAAACATTCAATCATCAGTCGATTCATGACGTCGTTTGATGATCACAATGACTTATCGAAGTCAGATACAGTCCATCCAAATAACAGGAATCCACACAGGAGATTTCATTTTAATTGATAAAGAAGATATTAGTTACGCAAAATTCAATGTCATACAAACTTGACATTCAGCATCAATTATATGCAACGACCAATTCCATTAGGCATTAAATTCGGTATTTTGTTCAATTTGATTTTAGAACACACAAATCCATTAATGGTTATAGTTGACAGCTCATCATCCAATGTTGGGAATTATTCAGGTCATGCAATAAACGGATATTAGTTTAGGTCAATAAATCGCGAAATAGCAAAAACAGCAAACAGCGTTAACAGCAAAACGCAGACAACATCCATACACAAACCGGTACTTATCCATTTATCAAATCCCTCGGTTGTACACTAATTTAATCAGTTGAATTGAATTTTTCAAATTATTTTTCAAGTTGATCAGACAAGAAGATACTTTTAGACACAATTCCATTTTAAAGAAGTTTGCATATGCGTTTTTGATTACTTGGAACTAATCTCAATAGCCATTTTCTGTATTTGTTAGTTGGATAATAGTTCCACTCATAATTGACCATAATTGTACGTAGAAAACTTTGCGTTATCAAATGATTGTTGTTCATCAATTATTCATGGTTATTTGGAAACACATATATTTTGATATACAAATTCATATAAGTTTGTATTGAACTCTTTTTTTTTTAATAACTGAGAAGCATTTTTTTACTATTGAGGAATGTTTCATGTTGCTCATTCATTATTTGTACTAATGTACATTTTCACAATTGCATTACAGAACATATGTACTAAATTAACATTAAATTAATAGTTGGTAACATTTAATTCAATTTGTAACACTAAACATTGAGTCTTACTCAATTTACGCCTCTCCAAAAATTTTTTTTTAAATATTTTCGTGTATGTGCACACACACACATAATGTAAAACATCGCGCACGCATAACGTTATATTTTCATTAAATTTCTACTTCACGCAATTCATTATTCGCGTGGAACAAATCCATAATAAGTAATATCTTAATTAACTCTTAACACTGCCAATCCATTGACAATCATAATTCATTAATTGCAAATTTCATTTTTATATTAAAGTTTCAAATAAGTTTTGCATTTCATTATTAACAATACACTTTCTGCGTTAATATTTTCATTTTGTAGACTGTTGGTACTACTTTTTTATCAATCTAGCTTTGCTTGCGACAATTATGCTTTTGAATTTAATTAATATATTTTCAGTACACGAGATCGACATATATTTTCATCTACACTGACTGACTGCTTAATGTTTCATTTCACAATATAGTTCATAGTTAATATTCATAGTTAATTTACGATTTTCATTTCGAGACACATAATATTATTTGATATAAGCAATATCCAAATTCATTCATTATTATTTTCAGAGAACTAATTAACATTTCATTTCTTGTTTATAGAATTCAAATTTTTCTTATGCACCAGTAGCTTTGTACAAACAAACTTGTTTAGGCCAATCAAAATAAATTCATTTTATTTTATTCTATTCTGTTGATTTTTAATTAATTACTCAAGCCTATCCAATAATTTATTAATTAAAATGATAAACTGTGGCACTGTGGCAAATATTATAAATAAGCACAACTACAACTACATCAACAAATAAACAAAAACTCATTACAACAATTATAACCTAAAATAACATTAATACTAGGCATTAAATTAAATAACTGATTTTTAAAACATCACTTCTATAGATAACTCAAATCTATCAAATTCAAAATTAAACATACAACTTAACACTTATTAGGTAAACTAAACTTTTAATTAAATGAACAAATTTATCAGTAATTATTATTCAGTAGTCTACTCAGTAGTCAAACATTCACGCGCACACACACACACGCATACATACTCACACACATATTCTAAATTTTAATAATCTAAACTAGGAAATTCAGTAAACTAAACTCAAACTACAGCTCAAACTAAATTAAAATTAAATCAATCACTATTACAATTTACTAACCCAAATTATTAGATATTAAATTAGTCAATAGACATTACACATTACATATTACTTATTTATTTTCAACCTAATTGGAAAATAGGAAATAATTCATTAGACATTACGCAGTTTGAAAAATTGCAATTTATGCTCATTAACACTAATTCAAATAAATAATTATTACTATCATACTCATATGAAAAGATTATAATAAGCACGAATAATAAAACTCAACCACATAAGTCATAAAAACTAACTAACCTATTTACTCACTAAATACAAACTAATACAATACATAATAGAAATAATTACGAAATACGGAATAAACTCTAACAGCCTAATAAACACATTTTTACTAACTTAACATTAACGAACACATTTCACTATATCATTTGAACTAACACTATTTTCGATTGAAACACACTTGCACGAAAACTTTAGATGAATCTGGAGAACAATAAAAAAATAAAACACTTGACCTTACTAGGGAGATATTAGAAATACTTCATTTCGCAATAGAGACAATTGTTATGTGACCTTACGATGTACACACAGGACGTTTCAACTTGGATTTTTCTTTTCATTAACATCAATGATCAAATATAACCACTCAAACACACAAACAAAACACAGCACATTTGTTCGCATTGGTCCAACACACATAGACAGTCCTTGACCACAGAAACCAGCGAGACAAAGGTGAGATAGCATCATCAGTCATTAGCAGAAGTCGTGACAGGTCATATCAACAGGATAATCACCTCTAATTATATCTCAGCTGGACGGGGCTCGTAATAATGACTTCAACCTATTGTTATGAACATTTGACCTTTTGCGAAATCTCATAGAATACTAAACAATAAAATGGGCAATCAAAAGAAATCAAAAGGAATAATATGAACAATGAGTTATTTATAAATACTAATAATAGTGAAATAACGAAATATAACAATAAATGAGATGTGAACCAAGGCAACTGTAGTATGTCCACGAGCAAATTCTAACAAATAATATAACTAATTTCATATACGATAATTACTTTCATCTATTCCTATTTTTAACAATAATAATATGCTATAGACTAAAAAGAGAGGATAAAGAGAATTATCTTTTTGATTAAATTAAAACTATTTAACTTTCAAGTGAGCAAATTCGCATTGTTAAACAATTTTTTTTAATGCACAATTTTACCTTGACACACAACCTTTTACATTAGTTGATAAATCATCACTCATGCAAAACAAGGTAATGTTATTTCCATGCGAGACATAATTACACAAAGCTATAGTTAACATTTGCCCACAAATAGAATGCAAAGCGTCAGATCTTTACTGAGAGATATTAGGTATATTTTCACAATAGACACAACTCGTTTGTTCTGCTACCTCATTAGTAATACATTCAATAACAACATAACTCGCAACTCACATCGCTATCATCATTATTCTTCAAATACCATCACTACGAGGCTAAAAAAATACAATAAGCTTTCAAATGCAACTTTTTCAAAGAACAAAACCCATTGTCATGGTTCATCCATTGTACAGTTAGCGTGCAGGCAAAATATAATACTCGAAATACGCAATTATGTGCAGGTTGTGCTGACCTTTCAACCAGATAATAATCATTCACTATTTTCACTACTCTAACTACCATTACTAGAAACTAGAAATATTTAGCAACACTGGAAAATAACAGAAAAGTCGAAAATCAGAAAGTATACAATAAAAATAATACACAGAGACGTCATTCACTACATTTCGATTTTGAGTAATTTTACCATTATTAAAAATTTAATAAGAGGCCAAAATTATTAAGTAAAGTACTGCCTAATATCATATCACGACCTATATTTCGACCTACCAAAAATGTATGTAATTGCGGAATTCCTCTAACATTAACTCGTAAAATAATTTCACCAACTAAAATAAAGTCGGGCAAATTTGCTTGAAATGACACTTGATCAATGGGTAACTCTTCACTAAAATAGCTAGAATCAATAATTGAAAAAGGATTTTGATTATCCAACATTACGACAGTGCGATAATCCGCTATAGTTATCGGGCACATTACACAATCATTATCTAAATAGGACTCGTCAATTTTAAAACAAATTGTAGTTCGATCGTTAATAAAGACTCTATCACCATTAGGGTATAATGGATAAAAATGGAGCGTATCTGAATCATTATCGGAAGAATTGTTTGCATTTATCGACGGTACATCAAATTCAACTCTATTTGGATCAGGATTTCTATCATAATAGATTTGTCTAAATACAATGCGATTTCGACGCATACTTCTGTTGTTTCTACGGTACAATTCAATTTCAATGTCTTGACCATAAGACATTAGTTCGTCGATATTTGTGAAAGATTGCAAATCGTAAGTATGGAACGGACTACGGAGACCAGCTTTCAAACAGTTCAATCTCACTCTCAATACCCTCAGCCTCATAAATCAGTCTATTCAGATATTCAATTACTGATTCATTTTTGAGTTGGTATATTTTAGACGCATACAATCTAGTTAAATGCATTCGTTGTTCATTCAAATATTTAAGCTCAAATTCAGTTACAACTCTATTCCAATACACAGATGCATTGTGAAAATTATCTAAGGTAAGAGGACACTCATTTGGAAAAGTAGTATAAAACCACCGTTTGGCATTGCCATACAAACTCAATGAGAAACGATTGAATTTGTCAAAGTCATTCCATTTTGTGAAGATTGACACAATAGTCCATTCTTTCCAAAACAATTTAGCATTTTGATTTATGTTACCGTCAAATGATGGTATAACTATCGGTTTACAACAATTACTATTCTCATATGGTGATACAGACACACCCATTGATTGGTTAACATTTTTGTTAATTGTACGGTTACTTACTGGCACAAGAAACAGCATCCAATTGATTATTTTCCACAGTAGAATCGTTGGTATTTTCCAAATTTCAATCAATATTGTGGTTGGATTCATTTTTCAATTTCAATTGACGAATTAGATCGATGCAAAAGTTGATTTGTTGATAAGGCTGGTTTAGATGATTTTTGTTGAATTTTTAGTTGTATCGGGAAATAGATGCAGTCAGTGTACTGTCGCGATCACTCGTGAAAAATAAAGCAAAACAAAAGAATTAGTACTTGATATTCAAACATTAGCAAAACACAGGAAACTCATTTTTTACGATACAGTTAAAAGTATACTTGGGTTGTTTTTGTAGAAATGCAGCCGTTCATTTGCAGTTGGCATTTGAGAGTTTGAATTCATGACTAGTAGAGACGCAAAAGAAAAACTTGCACTTCAGGTTTTGTAATATGGGAGGTACTATGATTATTATATATATTTTGCGCAAACTGAAGGTAGGTAAAATTCTTATGATACACCATCTGGTGTTTGCAATTGCTGGTAAAGTTGAATAGTTGGCCATTTGTTGCTATTTATTACTTTTTCAATTTTTATTTTGAATAATTATCAGTTCTGTAGTTGTTCAACAATCTTTAGTTGACATTTGATAAATTGCGATTAACTTCATAGCATAACTTTTGTTTTGTATGCATTCAATTTGGAAAGTTCATCTTATTTCACTTCATTAACAATTCGCAATTAAAATTTTTTTCATGTTGAATAATTATTCCATTTTAAAATATTTTCCGGAAGATTTTCAATTATTAATTTACTGAGCGATTCATTCATTTTCAATTGTTGACTTTAGTAGTCTATTTGTATAAAAGCTCAATGGCTCATTCAGGCTCATATCAAATTGTTGATTAAATTAATTAATTATGTCGACAGATGTTAAATTTCATGACCATTGCTTTGCCATCAAGAGGGTCACTTTCACATGTTTCAAAAGTAGATATATTTCAGATATGTTGCTCATTATTGTATTGTATAGTTTCATCGTATCGTTGATTTCTTTTGCTCATTATTTAGTATTGAGTATTTTGATTTGCTCATCACACACACACTCTCACTCACACACTCTCTCACACATTCTCACACTATTTGTATTCAATAATATTCATTTCAATCAATTAGTAGGGAGGGAATCATTCTACCTCAGTGGTCCAAAATTCATAATTGTTAAACAACCTATTGTCGTCGAACATACATAATCAGTAGGGGCATCTCTTTTGGATCCCAGGACCATAATAGCGCGCAAGCCTCAACGCAATAAGTCAACGGGGCGGTTCCGGACGCGGAAGAAAATTCAAAATGGGCATCATTTCTTCAGGATGCAAGTAGGGCCAAAATTCAATAACGGGCTACCTCTACGGGTGCAAAATATGGGCCAAAATTATTCGCGCTTTCTCGCACTTTCTGCAACAACGTATTCGACGCAAGGGGGTTTCCCTTTTGGGTGCAGATGGGGCTTTAGTTGACGTGACTAACCAATGATCCTTCAGGAATCAGGTCATGTCTTAACAAATTCAGGGGACAATGCACGTTTTCAACTAGAAAATAGTAGTATTCATCAATTCAATAAAAGGATCCATCAATTCAGTAAATATTCAAATTCGATGAGCAACATATTAGCAATTGTATAGAGCAAATAAAATGAGCAAGAAAATGAGCAAGATTTCGATAGGGCAAAGTTTTCAGTTGGGCAAAGTTTTTAGTCGTGACTAATGCACCGATCACCTTTTGGTCTAAATGTCGGGCTAGATTCAGCTTGCTTGATGTTTGATTTCAATTTCGATGGAATATTCTGCTGTAGAATAGTAGAACTAGTAGTTTTGTTGTTGTTGTTTAGTTGTTTAATTCATTGGATGGAGTGTGCTTGCAAAATTTTGATGTTCATCCTCATGTTGTTGGAGAATGGGTGATTTGTTGTGACGATTAGATATTTGGGCAATTCTTGCATATTTTAAATTTCTAAAATTCCAATTGGAACGCTTCTGAACCCCACTTCTGACACCAATGAAACGATTCCCCTGAGTGGATAGGGTTCGTAACTGTAAAGAGATTCCATAGGGTTCCATACACACAAGCACATAAGAAATAGTATGTCTGTTCACTACTAGATGGCGTTTTCACTTGAACACTTTTAGATCTCATGACCAAATTGTTTATATGACCATATAGAATTTCTCGAGATAATTCATAGATCAAATGCACGAACTCATAAATATAAATATATAGATTTATTCATAAATTTGCTGAATCAATTCAAAAACGCACAATACAGATTTATCAGGATGATCACAGACATTTTCAATACATTTGATGATAACCAAGTCCCTTTGGGACTTGGTATGTTTAGTTGGTTACATTGTAGCATCAATCAGAGTTGATCTTCTTCTTGATAAGATGACAAGATTGCTACAGACAAGAAAAGCCCATCCACTCAACAATATCGATAGTTCGTCACTTTACATTTTCAATCACAATGTCACCGATCACGTGGTGTACAATTCACCAATCATAAATCACACAGATTACGTGGTGCGCCAAATCACACAGATTTAAGGTCATTCAATTCTTTATATATCATTCGGCATCTCTCCATAACACGAGTACGTTGGAACGTCCCACCGGGCGTAAATCTTCAATCGACATAATAGCAAGATTTCTCTTTCATTCACCATTGCACGTGTACAACTTCGTTGTACACGTGATCTCGTAGATCTACTCTTCAGACTGAAAGTTGGCTTTCTCTTTAGTCCATTGGATTGTTTCATTGTTCGTTTACTCTATTCACTAATTGATCATTAGGCTCAAATCCACAATATCGAACGGCCTTTGTATAATCCAATTGCATCATCATGTCCATCCATCTTTACGGGAACATTTACTAGTGAAGGTTTACAGGAACATTCCCATGTTGTTTGATCATGGCGTATTCAGAATATTTGGTCTGTCACCTGAAAGGTGACAAATTGTTTTTAGTTAAAGTTATTATTATCTTTCTCAATCGAATCGTCTGCAAGTCGAATCCTTTGCAACTTGTCGGATAAACAAATAAAATGTATTACAATTTCGATTGTTTTAAAACCAAGTAATTATGTTTGATTTACCATTTTGGAAGAACCGCAATTACCTTTTAACTAGGCTTCAAACAACCACTGGCGTAATGTAGTCCAGTTTTTAATCATTTTTATAATAGTAACGCCATTGGCGTTATATGGGAGCGAACGATGAAGTCGTTACCTGATAAAAAAGTTTTTAGAAATGTTTTATTTAATTGTCTGAGCGGGGGCGAAGCGAAGCTTCGCCAAAGCGAAAGACTTCTACCATGACTTTTTGTGTTTGTTGTAATACATATTCCGGGAAAACTACTGAATCAAATTGTACCAAATTTTCAGGTTAAGCTTATGAGCCAGCCACGAGTTGCATAAAAATACCAGATGGCCCAAAAACTCAAAGATAAGATAACGAACTTTAGCGCCACCTGGTGTTGAGAATTGTAACTATTTACAACATCAGCTGACATTTCAACACAACTCATGTGCAACTTTTTATCAGAGTGTAGACACAAATGTGTTTGGTTTGTTGTCAGCCGTGAATCAAAAATTATAAAATGCCACTTTTAGTTGTGCAATACAATGTGCTTTGTTTTTCAATTCAATGGACGGATGATCTAAAGCAAGACCCAGATGAAGACCACCTGAAAGAAGTAGGAGACCATGAAGCTGTCCAACTCAACGTTTCCACCATTAACACACAGAGCACTGATGCAACAGCATCGACGACAATAAAAATAAACCTGACCAAGTTCTAACAAAGCCGTTTTATCCAGTGTCTGGATCACTCACTTATTCCATGTAAACATGTGAACTGCAATCGAGATGATTAAACCGCCATGGAGTTTGATGAGGATATGAAGGCTATGCTACACCTGTGTGAGATGCTAACGTTTTTTTCAAAGCTAAACAGTAAAAACCATTTTATTTTTTGCACGAATCAAAGAACTGAAAATATGTTTAAGAATGAGAATCTCATGTATCAAAGGGAGATCCCTCCTGTGTTTCAAAATCTCACAAATAGAGAAAATAGAGAAATGCTAATCGCCTGTGTGCACCCGGTAGTTAGTATTTATCGACTAAAAGGTTTTTATAGACAAAAAACCAAATCGAAATCGAATTGACTAAGCTTTGATTTATTTGAAGAATCCGTCTGCCGACATGTGTTCAATATGACACAAAATCGAACCCAAACACACTGACATACGTGCTTACATGCTTTAACTGTACGTGGACACACGATTTTGACGTGATAGTTAGCACTGGGATTCTATGATCCTTGAATTGGGATACTAATAACCTCGAACAAATTCAGAAAAGAGCCATAAAAATTGCAATTGCGATCGGCCGAGGCACGAGGCCCGATCGCAATCTGCAATTTTTGTGGAACTTGTGGGGTAGGAAGGTGTGTTAGTTGTATGTTAACATAGAACAGAAGTTCCATCGGACACACGAACTCATGAATGCAACAAAAATCACCATTTCGAAAGGTAATCTTTTTATATCTGAAAATTGGGATCTATCAACATTGAAACCTGTGCTTACAGCTTACATTGAGCTTGACAAAACACGAAGAACTTTTGTTTTCTAATCTAACAATCTGACAGAGAAAAAGTGATCTGGAGGGAACTATATCTGAAATACTGGAGAGATTACAATAAAAATAAATAAACATTTACTCTGGTTGTGGAGGGCTGGGTGCCCGCCCGCTCAGACTATGCTCCTTTGGAGCCAATGATGTTGTTTTTTAAACCAGTAAATTAATAGCTAAAAAATCCGTACAGACACAGATAGGGACGGAAATACCTTGTGGAAACTGTGAATTTGAAAAATTAGGTCAGTACAATAACAAACTTAAAGATCAACTTCCAGTATTTGATTGTTTTTCATCATCATCATTTTATCATCACTTTATCAAACTTGGTTACTTGAATCCTTCCTTATCTATCTTTCCAGTAGAACGCGAACTAAGGCCTAGTCTAAACCACTAATACGAGTTAGTTAATTAACTAAGGAGAGATTTAAAATAATAAATAAAAACAAATTTTTAATAAGAAAAAATATCCAATCAAGACATAATAATTTTCACAATTGATCATATCCAAGGACTCTTTAGTTTTAAATATTTTATTAAATGTACCTTTAAATTTTGCTTGAGGGATATCACAAAGGAATTTCCAGGAAATTTATAGAATAGACACTTAGATAAACTTGAAATGTACAGAAACATGGATAACAATTATAATATTAGAAGACATATTACAATACATTTTAGAAAAATAGTTAGAAAAATACAAATTAAAAGATTTTGAATATATGATCTAAAAACCATTTATCAACAGAAATAAAGAAATACTCGTAATATTATTTTCAATCGAAGCTACGTATTTTACTCTTGTGATTATCGTTTGAAATAATAAAAATTCTAGAATAAAATGTTTTTAACCTTTTAGCAAAATCAACCACACACAATCTTATTCATAAGTTAATTATTTGAACGGTCGGATAGAATGAGTCAACATAGCGAGCAATTATTCAATAGATATACCCAAAATATCTCGTTTTAAACTTGGAATTTTTATGCCACAATCAGCTCTTAGAGTTATAGATTACATTTATGATGAATAGTCTGTGGTTTGATATGCAAAAGTCAGCCTCACTATTTGATTAAACGCTTAAAATTAAAGTTGTTATTTAATAGTTATATAATTTAAGATTTGAGATATCTATTGTGTTTTAAAAATTAAACCTTTTAATTGAAAGGTACCAAAGTAACCGGTGCAATATGAGAGTGAGTGAAATTAAATAAAAACAAAGAATAGAAAATGCAGAAAAATGATGTAGGAAAAGTGAACTATGGTTTGTCAATTCTCTCAATACCAATACTCAATACGTGTATTGACCTAAACTTGACATCCAATCTGTGAATAAAGCTTGATTCTTTTCCAAAAGATATTATGTGTAGAATTGACTTGATTTGATGAAAGAAATATAAAAATAAATCATACAAAAATCTAAATAGAGGATCGAGTAGTGAAATTAAACACAATTACATTGCCATTTTCCATAACAGCGTTAGTTTTAAAATAAAAATTATTTTTGGATTAAAGTAAATGATTCCACTAGTTCTGTTTGTAAATAAATTTAATTCTGTTAGGAATAGAAATGTACTTATGCTGTGCCTTTTGATGTGGCTCTTATTCTCTATCTGAATTGAATGTGACCTTTTGTAGTACCCAAGTCAAGCCTAATAAGAAAGGGAAAGTTATATTTATAAAATTTAATTTTTACCAAGCAATTAGACTATAATAAATATTAAATTAAATTGAAATTGAAAAAACATGAATAATATCTGTGAACAGATAAAATATTTATTGAAAAAATATGAAAATTAAAACCATTTAGTAAAAATATCAAAAGAATTGAAAATTTAATCTGTCGATTACTGTATTCATTCGATTTTGTAAAGATTTTTCAATATATTGAATAGATAAATTTCTTTAGAATTGAAATTTAAAAAAATATCAAGTTTAGTTTATTTACCGTTTAGAAAAAAATGACGATGTCATAACATGAACTTAAAACTCGGATTAGTCACAGGAGAAATTGAGCTATCAATAAAATTATACAATGCAATGCTATCTTTATAACTTTATGACTGGTTTAACCTTTGAAGGCGTTCCTCAGAGTGGAAGGTAATCACTTTGGACATTTCATTATTTTCCATCCTGTGCCTGTCTCAGTTGTTTGATAAGTTTGCTCCTTGAGCTTCCCGTATTTGTTCCATATTAGTACGTAAGATAATGTAATTTTTTAAAATATTAAGAGATTCAACGATAATGTTTGTTTACATTTTAGTATTCCGACACCGAATACTCGTACACGTACCTATCAAACTAGGATCTTCCTAGTAATCCAACTAAATGTACAATTGACATAATTGTAATCGAAATGGCATCATGGATTGTGCAAAAGTTTGTGCTATAAATTACTATCTATAAGTAAAAATTATTACAATAATACAGTATGTAACACATATTCGTTTCTTAAAACTTTGAAAAAAATATACAAATAGTTTTCGACTTTATCACGTCTTTTATGAACATGTGATAAACCTGCGTTGGCCTGATAGTTTATCAAATACTTTAATACAAAAATTAAGACAGAATTTAAAAA
Organism: Rhizoglyphus robini; assembly: GCA_023373905.1. Classification (NCBI taxonomy): domain Eukaryota; kingdom Metazoa; phylum Arthropoda; class Arachnida; order Sarcoptiformes; family Acaridae; genus Rhizoglyphus; species Rhizoglyphus robini. The sequence goes on from JAKIJQ010000044.1 coordinate 891,091, forward strand.
TAATAAAATTGATTATGATCAGTTAAAACCTGTTAGCAAAAAAAGAATACCAAGAAAGAAATGTATTATTTGAATAAGAAATATATCTAATTAATTAAAATTAAATTACTTAAATTTAAAGAGATCGGATTTGTTTATATCTCACTGAATTTATTCACAGACACACAACTTGTAAATCCACAATTAAATGGACCAGCAAAGTAGTAAATCTGTGATCTCGCAGACCCATGTCTGCTCACGCTCATAAAAATGCTAGGCTTGTCAATATAAAATGTTATATCGAAAGATCTAAAAAGCTTCCAATACCAGCAGCGCCATCTCGTAAAGTAAAACATTTTATTGCAATTGTCAACAATCTTCAGTAAACATCAGAAACTGATAAAAGGATTATAAACTCTTTTTGAGAAGATTTACAAAAATATCATACTTCAATTTTCGGAACTAACAGAAAAACAAGTATAAGAATGTAATAAATTAAACCCGAATACACATGCTCCAACTTCAACAATTAAAGAAACACGAAATGTTTGTTGATATGAAGTTTATCAGTGATCAATGTAGTTGCGTTACTTTCAATAAAATGTTTTATATGCTTCTTTCAAAACAACAAATTTATTGTAAATACTAGAATAAGATTTTTGAGATTTTGGTTCAGTTAACTGTTTACAGCCTGTACTTTACAACTCCGAATATTCTATTAAAAAGTTATTTATAAAATGAAATACAATCTCAAAATTGAATTTTAAAATATATGTGTTTTCCAGTAAAAAACAAAAAATAGAAACCTTAAAAAATTAATCATGAAAAGAAGGAATAAGATATAGAAATTATAGGGAGGATTCTTTGAAGATGCAACTACAAAATATTCGAAATATGTCGACAAAACAATTGAAATTTTTACCAAAACTTCGAGAGACAAACGAGCCACGTGAGTATAAGAAAGATATTAGCACAATGCTTATTAAAACATTCTGAAAATTGGTGTTTTAATGACTTATTTAAAAAATAACAACATATTCCCAAATCGATTAGCTTTGATTGTCATTTGTTGAACCAGTAAGAAAAAAACAATTGACAATAAACAAAATGTACTCTCAAGTATTCTAAGAAATTTTTAAAATAATTTTTTACCCTTTTTTATGATATATCTACACGGTATACCTAATAAGATTGTCTGGCAAGCCAGGCAAAGTGCGAGACTCTTAAAAATAAAATAGAAACTTGAACTATCAACTTAGAAACTTTTAAAACGACTTTATTTGATCCATTTGAATCACTAAAGAGGTGTATTGAGACTAATATTTTTATTTAAAATGTGCAACACATTTGTTCATCATTTTCAACGTAGTGACCACAAAAATCTTTTTTTAAAACTTGGCGCTACTAGAATTGTTCCATGGCGCCCAAGTTAATTTTGACTATTCGATTACATATACTCCCTAGTGTATGTATGCCAAATTTGATAATTCTAGGGTTTACGGTTCTCTCAGAATATAATAGTCACCAGAATGGGCGTCATGATCCATTGCGCCAATTTTTTTCAACATTTCAATTAGGTACACTCCAAATGATAAATATGCTAAGTTTGATAGTTCTACAGGGGGGCGCAAAAAGATCGTTACACTTTTTATTTCAAGCCTATCTTTAAGATATTATTTTCTTAGGATTTGAAATCTAGCCTATCATATTGGCCTCATTACTACCTTTAAATAGCACTGCTCAACTTGTCTCAACTCACTTCCGTTTCAGAGAAAATGGAACGGAAGTAAAATTTAAGAATGTGGATTTTTGTTCCATTTTGAGAGAAAATGTTTTCTTTGAGTGAATCGCCTTTTAGAATGATTAATTACCTTTCCAAAACGGTGCCATACTCTATAATCGATGAACTCATTCAAAAGATATGATCAAAATTCTGCAACAAGTTGACCAACTCTACGAAGTTAAAATAACCGACAAAGACAAATCAAAGCAATGTAGTTCATATATAAATGAATATTTACTTATTTAATTATTATCAAATGATAAATATAGTGTATTAAAATGATGTGCGACCTCCTCCAGAATCTTGGCATTCGAAAATTCTTTCAGGGAATGATTCTACTAACTTCTTAAGTCGTTCAGGTGGAATCGAATTCCAAGTTTCGAGGACTCTGGCGAACAATTTTTCTTTGTTTGTAGGCAGAGGTTGTTGCAACACGGAATTTTGTAATTCGAACCAAATATGTACATTTACATTCACCAGGAGAGTTTCCAGGCCACTCTCACTTTATCCAAGTTTGGATTCTAAGGTCCTTGACCTTCTTCATTGTTGACTTTGCCGAAAGTGTTGGCGCCAAGTTTTGTAAATTTTGATTAGAAGCACTCATTTTAGTGCACGATTGCGTTTTTGGAATTACAACAAAACATAATTTAAAAATTTAGTTTAAAAAATAAAATTTATAGACCGGAAACACAAAAATCCCAAAAAAAATATTTTTACTTCCGGTCCAATATTTTAAAAAGAAAGTGAAAATTTATGCATAGGCAAACGTATCTTATCAATTTAAGCAAAATGAACTTATTTACAAAACTTAAGGTTGAAATAATGCAAAAAACTAATATTTTATAGTTTGAATTTTCAAAATTCGTCATAATTTTTTACATTTTGGATCATAACTTTTGAACGGATAAGTCGATTTTCAAGAATGAAAGCGTTTTTGAAAGATAATTAAATACTCTAAAAGACTAAGACAATAAACAAATTAATTTAACTTTAAAAACAACTAAAAACTCCAAACCCAAATATTCACTTCCGGCCCAATTAGTCTGGAACGGAAGTGAATTGAGACAAGTTGTTTATGGCATTTTAAAGATATCGACTAAGCCGATATCATAGGCTAGGTTTCAAATCTTAAGAAAATAATATCTTCAAGATAGGCTTGAAATAAAAAGTGTAACGATCTTTTTGCGCCCCCCTGTATGGTTCTCTCAGAATATGGTCAAAGGTTAACAGACGGTTAGACAGACGGACGGACACGATGGCTATAGCATAAGCTTACGACTCTAAAAGAGTCTCGCTAAAAATGGATAGATTTAAAAAGATTAACCGCACTCGATTCTCCTTAGTAGAATAAATTCTAAACAATACGTGAAAACTATTTTTAAAAAAATTTCAACTCAAAGTTTATTAATACATTTATTGAGATCTAAAAGTGACATGTCGTAACAAGTTAAAACGAATGAATAAGAAAATTAAATTTAGACTTTTGAAATAAATTATGCAGTGAATATAGCTTTTGAAGTAAGAAATTTGTTAAATTCTTAGCATATGGGTTTTGGAAAATAAGAAAATGAATTGAACTTTAACCATTTAAGGAAAGCAGCAGAAATGAAATCGTAAGAAAAAGTAACAAAACTTGCAATAATAAACAACTTAAGCTAACGAAAGGATCAAACATAGAAGGTAATAAAAAATAACGTGTAAATATCTCAAAAGTCGCATATCACTTTAGCCATCATAGAAATGTAAGCCAACTCAAATCGAAACAATGTACTCAATTTGGTAAGAAATTTAAACGATTTTAAAAACATCGGATTTTTTTTAAATATCACAAAAGTAAGATATATTTGAAATGTTTATAGATTTTAGATTTATCAGAAGATAGATATTAACTCGATTCAAGCTGAGGAGGTCATTTTTAGCGAGACTCTTTAGAGTCGTAAGCTTATGCTATTGCCATCGTGTCTGTCTGTCTGACCGTCTGTCTGTAAACCTTTGTCCATATTCTGAGAGAACCGTAGACCCTAAAATTATCAAATTTGGCATACATACACTTGGGCCGATATGTAATCGACTAGTCAGACCAAAACTGGGCTCAACCAAGACCAAAGTTGATAGTTCAAATTTCTATTTTTTATAAGTCTTGCACATTGCCTGGCTTGCCAGACAATCTTATTACTATCGTTCTCTAATCGATTTGATTCGATTTTTTGCAATATGACTGATAAATGATTTAAACCCAAATTAATTCACTGTGCCATAATAGCGTCAGTTTTAAAAATAAAAATTATCATTAAATTAAACATTCATTTTGATTTCATTCTTATTCTATATTTGAATTAAGTTTGATTTTTTGCAGACCAGTAAGATATCTTCCCATTAATGAAAGTAAGATTTATAAAATTTAATCTTTATCAATCAATTAGACTTTTTTGTAAGTTTAAGAATAAAATAAATTTAAATTGAAAACCTGAATAAGAAACTGTAGAACAGAATCAATTCTCTACAGCTTCTGCAAAGTCGATGTAATAATCGCTATTTCCCATAGAGAATACATTAAAAACCGATATTACCTCACCGGAAGTTACCTAAACATTCATGGATTTTCTCAACTCAACTCAATTTAGCATCTTCATTAGTACGTGAATCATTCGAGGCCTCATTTAGAAAGTTTTGTGTATCCGTTAAAATTCTTTTTTTTTGTTTACAAGCATTCCCCCTCTGTTACAATGCTTCCGTTTTCTCCCATTGAAAAGTCGAAACGGTTTTCTCAAGTGGTGACAGAGTGCTTCGCTACGTTCACTCACTCACTCACGCACTCGCTATAGCTCGTGCGTTCGTTCGTTCGTTCACTTCGCTCAGCTAATGAAAACCGTAAAAAGAAAATAAGTTTAAACAACTTAAATTGTAGCATCGAGTTAGCGAATGAATAATAACAATTTAGTTTTGAACGTGAGACCACTTAAACTACCACGCCCACACTACCTAACACCCTCACCAAAACCCAATCCTACACGGCACCTAACCTACCTAACACTTCACCAAAACCCAATCCCTACACGGCACCTAACCTACCTAACACTTCACCAAAACCCAATCCTACACGGCACCTGACCTACCTAACACCTCACCAAAACCCAATCCTACACGGCACCTGACCTACCTAACACCTCACCAAAACCCAATCCTACACGGCACCTGACCTACCTAACACCTCACCAAAACCCAATCCTACACGGCACCTGACCTACCTAACACCTCACCAAAACCCAATCCTACACGGCACCTAACCTACCTAACACCTCACCAAAAACCCAATCCTACACGGCACCTAACCTACCTAACACCTCACCAAAACCCAATCCTACACGGCACCTAACCTACCTAACACCTCACCAAAACCCAATCCTACACGGCACCTGACCTACCTAACACCTCACCAAAACCCAATCCTACACGGCACCTAACCTACCTAACTCCTAACCAAAACAAAACAATACACGGCACCTAACCTACCTAAAAACCTAACCTACCTATCACCCTAACCAAAACCCAATTCTACACTGCACCTAACCTACCTAACTCCTAACCAAAACAAAACAATACACGGCACCTAACCTACCTAACACCTCACCAAAACCCAATCCTACACGGCACCTAACCTACCTAACACTTCACCAAAACCCAATCCTACACGGCACCTAACCTACCTAACACTTCACCAAAACCCAATCCTACACGGCACCTAACCTACCTAACACCTCACCAAAACCCAATCCTACACGGCACCTAACCTACCTAACACTTCACCAAAACCCAATCCTACACGGCACCTAACCTACCTAACACCTCACCAAAACCCAATCCTACACGGCACCTGACCTACCTAACACCTCACCAAAACCCAATCCTACACGGCACCTAACCTACCTAACTCCTAACCAAAACAAAACAATACACGGCACCTAACCTACCTAACACCTAACCTACCTAACACCCTAACCAAAACCCAATCCTACACTGCGCTTAACCTACCTAACTCCTAACCAAAACAAAACAATACACGGCACCTAACCTACCTAACACCTCACCAAAACCCAATCCTACACGGCACCTAACCTACTTAACACTTCACCAAAACTCAATTCTACACGGCACCTAACCTACCCAACACCTCACCAAAACCCAATACTACTCGGCACCTAACCTACCTAACACCCTAACCAAAACCCAATCCTACACGGCACCTAACCTACCTAACACCTAACCAAAACCCAATCCTACACGGCACCTAACCTACCTAACACCCTAACCTACCTAACACCTAACCAAAACCCAATCCTACACGGCACCTAACCTACCTAACACCTAACCAAAACCCAATCCTACACGGCACCTAACCTACCTAACACCTAACCAAAACCCAATCCTACACGGCACCTAACCTACCTAACACCCTAACCTACCTAACTCCTAACCAAACCCAATCCTACACGGCACTTACATAAAATCAACTAATTCTCACATTGTTGCACTCATTGTTGGGTACACTGGAAAATGGCTTGACCCTCAAACAGAAGAATAGCTTAGGTGAAATTTGAATGGCAGCTATGCCTAAAACACAACTTTTTGACCTTTTGAGAACAATATGCACAAATTCACATAATTTTAAGCATCTCTGCAAAATTTCATCCAAATCGGTTAAGAAACCTCGGAGGAGTTGCGCCGACAACAACGGCCAAAAGTCAAGGGATAGTCTTCACTCACGTTCAGACAACTAAACCAGCCAACTTGGATCGCAAGTCAAAACGAAGATTTAAAACAAACGATTTTTATCATTTAAAAAACAATCTTTTTGTCAATCAGTCAATTCTTCAATTATGAAAATTGGCAGTATTTCGAAAATTCTTTTAATTGTCTGATACCATAAGCTGTGAGAGGGATTAGGTACTTTCTTACACAAAGGATGTGTTTAGATTTTATTTCAATTAGATAAAATAGATTCCTTTTAGCAGTCCGTTATTGGTTCCAGATATTCTACTAGGTTCATAATAAGACATTTTGTGACCGAATGTCGACTATGTTAGTATTCTATAAAAGTCACAAAACCCAGCTTAGCCAATAACGATCCCTTAAAACATGAATATGTCGTAGCGATGACAAGAAATTGAATATTTTTACCTTCAAAAAAGAATCAATGGGTAATAAGGCCCCAATTATCCCTCCTATTAAGTTTTCAACATTATTACATGTAATAAAAGTTTAAATACAGAAAAATTTAAAAGGATTTATTATTTTTATACCTTTAAAAATCAAATAAGATTATCAAGTGTTTTGTATTTCGAAACCATATGCTTCAAAGTGATCCCCACTACACTCACCCCCAGTTGAATTGACAATTTATTTATTTTGAAAATCTAAAAAATCAAAAAAATTTACTTGAGTAATTTTAAAATGTACTGCATAATGAACGTTTAAAGATTTAGAATTAAAATATTCATAATACTTTCAAGAAATTAAAAAAGTACTTAGTTAAACTAATTTTAATTTAAGGAGTCCAAGAACATCACAACTGATTGATAAGTTGAACCAACTATACTAGACACAGAGTTCGGTAGATGGAGAAACTGTTAGCCACAGATTCGAACGCTTCTATCCAAGTCCTTCATATGGTGCCAGTCAAATCCTCATTGGCAAAACTGTTGGATAATTTAGCGATTATGATAGCTCGAAGCATGTACATCTGCCGTGTGTTTTTGATATTCAAAAAGTGAGCCTCACTTTTTGATTAGACAATTGAAATTAAAGTTGATATTTAATAGTTTTAAAATTTCAGATTAGAGATATAAATTGTGTTTTAACGAGTGTTTTTTGGCGAGTTGAAGCAGAACTTGTAGAGCTTGTCAAATGAGTTGAAACTTCAATTCAAAAAAGTGATTTTCGGAACCAATTAAAAACATATCAAATTTGGTATTTGTTTAACTTTTGAAAATGAACAGGAGAACCGCATTAAGTACGAACTACTGAGGAGCCTGTTTTCCAAGTATCCGGAGAGAGTACCAAAGACCCCTGTTTATCGAGTGCCAAACACTTCAACTGCCTCAATATAATAGAAACAATTCTCATAATACAGTTTCGTGGCTATATAAAATAACAAGTCAATCCATAGAGTGCAGAGCCAGATTGTAAAACTTAACAAAATTAAAATTTTAAAATTTAACGGAGAATTAGAATAAAATGCTATAAAATGACGTGTTTACCGTATATGGCACCTGCATAAGATGCTATTGCGTATTTTACTCTCTGAGTATCGTTTTCAATTGTAAATAAAAGGCATAATTTAAAAAATAAGAATAAATTTTTTAATGAATATTTTTAACCTTTTATCAGATACATCTTTTCGAATCTACTAATTATTTAAGAAATATTACAAAAATAACTGAATTGCACCTGTGTACGTTTGGTAAAACGTAGCCAATAGTACTCATACAAGTCTCAAAGTAAAAAACATTACGAAAGACAGAAAATTTTTACAATATAGAAAAAGATAATAATTTAAATAATAAACCTTTATAAAAGTGAAGTACACAAACACAAATTAACAAAGTACGCATTTGATGGAAATTTTCTGCATTAATTGTGGGATAAATCAATTGAGGTCCCCTTCCAGCTTGCGGCCTGTGTGATTTCAAGCAATTCACGCAGCGATCCTCCGGCCATGAAGTCAACTTTGAATTAGAGAAAAGTCCGTTATTTCTCGATCAACGCTAAATTGAAGTACTGACTCACAGTCTGCCAACTTCTTCGAACACATAATCAGTCTGTCATTCAACAGTACACTACAAATTGCTAGAGTTGGTTATAAAAAGGTAAATGAAACTATGAAGGCAACGAATAAGCTTATCTTTTTTGAAGCCGCACTTGAAATTCAATCGTAAAAACTCTTAAAACCTCTTTGGCAAAACTGTTGTTGTTTTATCACATTTAATAAGTTAAATTTCCTTTGAAATAAAAATTATAAATTCAAGTTAAAAATTTTCGATTATAGAAACCGATTTGATTGAATAAAAATCTTTATAAATCCTTTAACATTTTCACAAAAGTTGTTGATTTAAGTTATTGAAACCCTGTCGGTTTGGCAAACACATATTATACAAATAAACACTATCTAACGTAAGAGCACCAGTTTTTATAAATATAATTTACCATTAACTCAATACATTCACAATCAATCGAATTTATTATGCGTTTTTATTTGACATTTACACATAAACATTTTAATATATCAAAGAAATACAGAGGCAATGTTACTGTAAGAGTTGGATTCAAATGTTGCTTAGTGACTACTTGTTGTTATTGATTACTCTGCAAAAACAAAAAGACTTTTCATAGAAACTTTTGAGTCACAATCTATCTAATTTTTTGAAACATCAATGAAACATTTGATTAACTCTTGAAAAATTATCACAATATTTTTCTGATTTTGGAAGCAATTTTAAATAAAATTTAAACATTTAAACCTTTAAGACAGACCTTTCAACAAAATGAGAAATTTTAACGTACTTTTTTAGCGAGACTCTTTTAGAGTCGAAAGCTTATGCTATAGCCATCGTGTCTGTCTGTCTGTCTGACCGTCCGTCTGTAAACCTTTGTCCATATTCTGAGAGAACCGTAGACCCTAAAATTACTAAATTTGGCATACATGCACTAGGGAGTATATGTAATCGACTAGTCAGACCAAAACTGTGCGTGATGGATCATGACGCCCATTCTGGTGACAAATGTATTCTGAGAGAACCGTCGACTTTAAAATATCTAATTTGGCATTCATACACTAGGGAGTATATGTAATGAAATAGTCAGACCAAAACTGGGCGCCATGAATCATGACGCCCATTCTGGCGACAAATGATATTTTTTAGAAAATAGTACAACCTAGAATTGAAAGATTATGAATATATAAACTTGTGAGCATTTGTAATCGAATAGTCAGAATTAACTTGGGCGCCATGGAACATTGCGCCCAATTTTGGTAGCGCCAAGTTTAAAAAAAGATTTTTTGTGGTTACTAAGTGGAAAATGATGAACAAATGTGTTGCATATTTTAAATAAAAAATATTGGTCCTAATACACCTTTTTAGTGATCCAAATGGATCAAATAAAGTCGTTTTAAAAGTTTCTCAGTTGATAGTTTCTATTTTATTTTTTTAAGAGTTTCGCACTATGCCTGGCTTTCAAATTCCGGATTTCAACAGCGAATTTGTTTCGACTCGTTCGATTTGCGATGGCCTTCAATGAGGATTCTGAATCGCTGCAGATTATCGCACTTCTCCTGTTTTCGAGGCACCAACAGACCGCTCTCTTGATGGCTAGAAGTTCGGCTTGAAAGACACTACATTCGTCACCCAAACGAGTTGGCTCACGATGATAGAGAGTCTTTTCTTGATGTACCACGAAAGCGCATCCTGTCTGTTTTCTGTTTGTCAGAGGATTCTCCTTCTTCGAGCCATCCGTGTAGATTGTAAAATGGTGAGTGTTTCGGCAGTTTTGATGCACAAAGTTAGATTTCAGTGCAGGGTGACCATTTTCCATAAAGTGGGCAGGTCTTTGGTATTCTGATGATAGATTCTGTAGAGATCCAGGCATAGTACCACGACGGATGAAGTATCGCTTTGACCACATTTCCAGTCTCAAGTCAATTGGTTCAATGTTCGCCAGAACCAACGAAGCTTCAAGTGACACAGTGCAGTAGCCCTTAGTGATCAGTAGTGCGAATGTTCGTTGTGTTGATAGCAGTTTAGTTCTGTATACCTGATGTTTGAGTGCTTCAGACCAAGCAGAACACGAATATGAGAGCAATGGTTCGATTGCACCGATGTAGATTATCCGAAGCAACTTTCCCGACAGTCCCCAATTCTTTCCCGTTGTGCGAGCGATTCGATGAACAATCTTTTCCGCTTTGTCGCAGATGTAGTCGATATGTTCCTTCCACGACTGTGTTGTATCGAAAATCACTCCAAGATACTTCAATTTCGGAACAAGATCGATCTCGGTTCCATTCATTCGGATAGAAGGAGTCCGATACTTGTATCGTGTCGTTACACACATTGCCTGAGTTTTGTTTGCATTGAATTTGAGTTTGTTGTCGTTTCCCCATTTGGCAATCATATCGAGCACATGATTAGTTTTCGTCTCGCAATCATCTTCGTCAACACCCTCAACAGCGAGAAAACCGTCATCTGCAAACGCTTGGAGGTAGCAACCAGCTGGCATTTTCAATCGAAGAAAGTTGCTATACAGGACATTCCAAAGTAACGGAGAACACTTGGCGCCTTGAGGGCAACCACGGTTTAGGGTTTTGGTGACTGTGACTTTACCTCCGAGGGTAAGTTCGGCGTGTCGATCTGAAAGATAGTCACAGATGACACGAAACAGATTTCCCGGTATCTGGTATCGCTTTAGAGTTGCAAGAATCTGGTCCCACCATGCTGTATCGAATGCTGCCGAAATGTCCAGGGATATGAACACACCAAATTTTCCCTGGGCCAATATTTGCTTTTGTCTTTCAGCAATTTCATTGATAGCGTCTTCTGCCGATTTCTGAGGCGTGAATCCATATTGTCGATCAGCAAAACCAGTATGCGAACGATGAAGCCAGTAGGTCAGCCTGTCGGTCAGTAGTCGTTCAAATATTTTGCCCATTACAGGCAAAAAGGCTAATTGGACGGTAGGATTTCGCAGTAGAATCGTTGTTTCCTGATGGTTTTGGCACGAGCTTGATTACTGGAACTCCAACAAAACTTTCCACTTGTTATTTGTCAAAGTGAATAATGATGTTTGCGTGTCTGTTCATGTTTTTACCACAACAAAGTTAATTCAATTTAATTCAAATCGTCTTCTAATTGGCGCTTTTTCGTGCACTTATTCTTACATTCACTATACCCAACAAATTCAACTTTGAGATAGATCATAAAATAATTATTAGACTAAATCTCAAGATGTCCTATGAATATTAATATTGAAAAGGCTTATTGTCTTATCTTTTTCAGGTCGAGTTTTGTCTATCAAAAGAAAAAAGATTTTTTACTGCATGGAGACGAAGTATTCCAAGGAAGATATAAAAAAGTTCGGCGATAATTCAGAGTTAACCTTTTAAAACACAAATCGCTACAGTAGCTAATTGTTCCTCAATTTGTTCATCCAACCTTAATTTGGATGCCTATCTGTGTAATCGAGATCATTCGAGAAATATTAATGAAACTGTTGGTTAGATTTTTAGTTTGTTTGAAAGAAAAAACCTTTTAAATCCAGAAACGGAAACTACAGTCACTTAATAAGGTAAGTAAGGAATGTATTAAATTAAACAAAACCCAATTGATTTAACCTTGAGTTGAATTCACAGAATACCGTATATTCGTAAGAAATATTTCTAAAAATTGCTAACCTTAAATTATGCCAAGATCTGTTCTAAATAAAAAAATAAAGGAAATTCTCAAATCATGTCTTCCTCAAAACATGACACCAACTCTCCTTTTTTTTAATTTTATTGCTTAGTTGTCAAAATGAATAATGTGGTGCATGTTTGTGCGTGACAACAAAGTTAATTTAATTTGGCCAAAGCTAGTCTTAATTTAAGTAATTTCGTGTTTTTTTTTGTTTCAACACCAAATAACCACATTCTGATAGCCAATGAACTTATCTGTGAGAGTCCCAAATGTACAAAAGGTGTCGTCGTTTAAATCTTTATGTATTTATAGATAAAATAAAACGGTTCGATTGAAACAACATTTGAAAAAAATTGAATTTATATCTCTATACTTAACTGTTAGTGTCATGAAAGCATAAAACTAATGATTCAGTAGCACGAAAGGTGTCACCCATTTAACACGAATTGTTCATTTATAAATAAAACAGGTCGATTAAAGAAAAACATGAAAGTTTGTATATTTGAATGTAGAAAGTTATTGGAATTATTAAACCAAATTGATAAAAAATACATTTTAAATCATTAAATCGAGATCGTTAAAAAAATGGAATATAAATATCAAATCATTCCATGTAAATAATGTTTTTACCTTTATTATTGAGTCTATCGATTCTCAAGTGAATTTTCACTATAGTAACAAAAATATTTAAAATAATTATCAACCATAATTGGGGAAAAACTTGTTCTGTAAGAGTGTCGTTTTAAAGTTTAAGTCGTTTTAAATAAGAACAGGATATTACGTAAAAACATCAATATAAAGATAAACAATCTTAAATCAGTTTTATATTAATTTACCTTTAGCATGATTTAGAACGTCTTTCAACATAATTTGTAAATTAAATTATCTACAACAAAGTATAAAACTCAAATCCACATTAAATTCAAGATATCTGATTAACTCTGAATTTTAAAATTAGTTTTTTTCCGAAAAAATGACCACCTTGTCATTTGAATACTTGACCAAGAATAGGCGTTCCTCCGAAAGGAAAGCAATCTCTTTCTACATTTCATTTTCTCCCATCCTATGCATTTCTCAGTTGTTTGATAAGTTTGCTCCTTGAGCTTCCCGTACTTGTACCCAATTTGCACGTAAGATAAGGTAATTCTCAAAATATTAAGGGGTTCTAAGATAATGTTTGTTTACCTTTTTAAGAGATACACTTAAACCAATTCAATATATTAGAACTCTATACCACACCGAATACTCGTATATGAACCTATCAAATTTGGATCTTCCTAGTAATCCATCTAATTGTCAATTGACATAATTGTAATCGAAATGACATCATGGGTTGTTCACAAGTTTGTGCCATAAATCACTATCTATAAGTAAAATGTATTATCGAAAAAGTAAAACCATTATTCACACGCATCACACAAATTCGTTTTTTAACTTTGAATTAAAACTTTGAATAAAATACCAAAATAATTTTTGACTTTATCACGTTTATCACGATTCACCATGCTGTGCTTTGATCAATACTGTTTAGATTTTTCGTTAATAAATCAAACCAAACAAGCTGTTGATTTTCTATTTTATGTTCAGCCGATAAAGACTCTTTTGAGTATCTTGAAGCGTTTCAGATGTTCAATGTCCAATAGATCCGTGTTCACAGAAAGTCTAAAAAATCCAGAACAAAGTTTTCTTTTACATAAGCTAGAAAGAATTCTTTCAAGGTTGCATTTAGGCGGTTACTATGAAACAATTTTCTATTTATGATTAGCGATTAGTCCATCATTTTGGGGATTGGATCATTGCTGTCATAATCCATATGATGGATTACTAGGAATGCCAATCAGCTTATTAGATTTTTTCGGGGTTCGAATATTCGAATAAATAAAAGATAAAATCCACTAACTCAATTGGAGAATCCTTCCGGCTCATCAATTGTGGAATTAAAGGCCGTATGTCAATTTAATAAATAAAAAAAATAAAAAAAAGTTTGACCACCGTGCGGATTTTGAGAGTTGGCAGGGGCTAGATAAAAGTGATAAAAGTGAACAAAATAATTTTCACGCAGATGTCCTGCTACCTTATGACCATAAAAGAAATGACAATAAATTGGGGAAACCTCTAAACTTTAAGCTAATGTATCCAGTATAAACTTAATTTGTTTTATCTAATAGAAGTGGTTTAAGAAAAACGATTAAGCAACTAACCAAGAAGCATGAAACCAATTGTACCCTCATATTAGTAGGATAGAAATCAATAATCAATTCAAACTTTAATCAAAGACGCGGACATAAAGATGCTCTTGGTGTAATATATACAATATCCTAAGGAAGTGTGGTTTCTTGATATTTCTGATTTTGATGAATCACCATATCTCACCATAACACTGCTGATTTAATTGAAATGTCTATCACGTACACTGGCTTCAGCAATTGATATATCAAAAATACTCGATATTCATTTGAATCTTTTGCTTTATCATGTCACCAATGTTGAATGTTATCGTAAGTAATGCGAAGAAATTTCCATTTCATTTTTGCAGGATGCCAAATCTACTAAGTTCATTGTCATTATTTCCTTGATATTTCATTCATCCGATAACTGCATATGATGTCAAAACGGTCAATACGATTATGTTTAGCATTAAATATACGACAGACAATCAAATAAAGGAGTACATGAGCCTATGATTTCATGATTCACATTAAGACGATTACATTAAATAATAATGTTAGTTTGTTAGTTAGATTATAAATACGAGATTGACAACTACGCAGTGATAATTAAGTTAAATGAGATTGTTCGCTTACTTAAGATGACGACTGGGGATAGTGTTGGAACGACTTTGTTTAAACAGTAGCATTCGTAGTAGTATCGCATTCCATAAAATGTCGTAAACGTATGATTTAAGTGCTAACCTTGGTGGGATTGTTTTAAAACGGACCGGTAAATGTGTACAAAAGTTTGTAAATATAAATAAATTAAAATTATTAAAATTTTGAATATTCAAAGCTAACCTTTAAATGACGATAGGATACTTGGACGATTCAACTACCAAATATTCTAATAATGTTGATAAAGAAAATCAGTTATAATGTTGTCAGTTCAAATATTGTATTTGTAAGTATATAGTATCAACAGAATTAAAAACGCAAAATTATGTTTTATTCACCTTTTAGAGAGGCCTGGAGAACAGACTATGGAATTATACGGAAACACGATACTAGAAACCAAAACGGTATAAAAACTTTTTCAGTATATCAAATCATAAAGCTTTTCCACACATTTAGAATAGAAGCAGTTCATGTGACTCTCACAATTGTTGGATATCCGGGGAGGATATAATCAATATCAAATAAAAATATAAGGTGGCGAGTCTACGTATTCTCCAGACCCACAGAATTCGCCAGCAGGGGGGCGTTGAAAGCGACTTAAATTAAAAGATATTCGAGATAATTTACTCAATAATAAAAACTTTTAATTACACTTTTTAAAAGTATTTTACACTAAAGTAAAATAATGCAATATTAAAATAAATTATTTTTATGTTAAAATTTAGAGAAACAGGGAACTGTGTGGGAAGTTGAAACTATAACAAAAACTAAATTGGACTTGTATTAAAAAATGAAACCAAACAAAAATTTGAAAATTATCTTCAAAAAATTTCAATTATTCTTTTCGGAAAATACATTTAAAATATTGATTATATAAATTGATTATAATTTTTAAATAATAAACCTTTTTAATAGTGCTAGGAATTAACGAACTAATGTCCGATTTGGTAATTTTATGATGTGTATTAATTTTAATTTTCTAAACATTATTGGGCTACTGAAATTGCTAGTTGAAATGAAACGAAGATTGCTAAACCAACTAAACTTCTAGTTAGAATAACTCTATAAATTTAAATGGCCTGACAATTTGTAATTTTGAAAACAAATTAAATATGAAATTAATATCGATAGAACATATTAAAATGACGAGAATGTGGCTTTCGAGGCAAAACGTAATTAGGTTGATACTAATAAGCGAAAGAAACAATTAATGTTTATATTGTAGTGGACGATTATGGGTCCAAGACATTTATTAGTGGCAATTAGGCAGCATGATACAAATGGTTATTTGAATCGAGTTTCCGATTATACATGAGTACAATGCAGCAATTGACTGTGTGAAGATATGTTCACAGAGGTGCAGAGGTCACGAGTGTAAGTGACTGAATGACTACGCATTAGACCAGTGCGAGGGTATACACGAGTAGTGAGAGAGGAGTGCGCATAACGTTACATAAGAGGGAGTACGTTCGCACTACATTGACATTGAGGCAAGACATAAGACGTGTCGACATCATGTGATAACATGAGACACTACAATATCAACAATTCTGTTGAGAGAAAGACACTAACTCGATGCTTGCTTACTGAGTTTTACTATCAAGTTTTCGAGTATTTAAATAAAAAGGAAAAATTATCCGAAATGGATTTAATTGTATAAACCTTTTTGGAACATCTATCCTTGGTTCAATTTGCAAAAACAAAATGTTCTGTTAAATAACGAATTTAAAATTAAACTTTTTTTATAAGTTTTTACCCAAACAAAGCAATACTACGATAAATGTGTTTGGACGTATATACTAACATTTATGAAATACAGAATATTCAACAGAATTCGAATTCCACCTTTGGTTTAAAGTAAAGTGATTTTCGGAACAAATTACCGAAGAGTCTGTTTTCAAAGTATCCGAGATTTTTGAATCAAAATAATAATTTGTAACTAATAGTTTACTATATAATATATATACTATATACTATATAATAGTGTAACTAACTAATAATTGTTTAAAATGGAGCCTGCCACCAGATAAAAACGAAACAAAGAAATCTTTTTGTTGAGAATCTCAAACAAAAATAAAAACAATTTAAATAAAAGCAAAAGTACAAACCAATTTGAAAACTATTTAATTTGAAATCTTAGTTAACAGATTCATTATTTAAATTATTGGAATATTCAAGTCAATAAGAAAAAACCTAAATAAGTAGAAATCAATAACGGATAAAGCACATCTGAAAAACAACCAATTGGTTGTTATATACAACTAAGTAAGCAATGAGAAAAGATCGTAATTGAAGTGTTTGCTTGATTTGATGAAATCAAACATGAAATAGTTGCTCTAAGATCTGTTTTGTATTGGATAAACCTTTAATTAGGCAGCTGGTACTTCTTACGAAATTAAAAAAAAATCATGAATATACTCGAGTCCACGTGTGGGAAGGTCAACTCTTAGTCAAAGTGAATATCACCACTATATATATGCAACACAACCGGTGTGGAACATGACTATACTTGTGTAATTACAGGGACAAAAGAAAAATTCAAAAATAGTTAATTTTCTTGAAAAGATTTTCTTCACATTTACATCTGAATAAAATTATGTTTATTTACCTTTTTAGAAAATCGCATAATCTTAAAACTTAAATCAATTGAGATTTTTCAATCTATCTGAAAAACAAATAGAATGCATTGCATATTCGAAATTTTAAAACAGATATAATACAAGTAAATGCTCGCGCCGCGAGCGGCGCTCGCAAGGCGCTTCGCGCCGACACCCCCACCCCCCCCCCCCCCCCCCCCCCCACTCAACCCCGACCCTACACCCCACCCATCCCCTCACACCCCTTGATGAAGATGTTACACTTGTATCGATTTATAAATTGTTATCGCAATTTGAAATAAATAAATAAACAAATAAATGTAGCTTAAAAGATTTTATTGAATTAATTAAGATTTAATTTACAAAATATAAATAAAACAACAATATAAAATCGCAAATTCCAATATTTGCATCTCCGATATCCGTCTTGATGCAGCTTCGGTTCCTTTTGAAGACTTGTTCTGGTGCGCTATAAGGTAATAACAGGAAAATTTTGCATTTCTGAAAATTCAAAAAATTAACTCATTCAAAATGCATAATAGTTAGAACACAATATCTAAGTATGAACCGTTTTGCAGAAAAATATATACACGAATGAATTAAGATTGTGAGTTTACGTGTTTATGCCAATGGTTTATATAGTTCATGTCCGAATTCTGAAATTCATTCAACATAGAAAATCACTCCATCCGAACGCCGTAAAGGGGCAACATGCAAATGCTTAAATGTCCGAATTCTGAAATTCATGCAACATAGAAAATCACACCATCCGAACGCCTTTAAAAGGCCAAATTCATGCAAAAATATACTAATTGTTGGCAAATTGATAAATTATCACATCTAACAATGCTTTGATAAGAACAAACCTGATAAACGGCGATTACTGGCACACTCACAATCGATGAGTTGAAAGATTAGTGATAACAATCGAGGATGAATCACGATGATAACCACAATCAGAGAAGTAATCAACGATAAGATGATGCGATAATCACGAGAATCGAGACACAATCGCTGACTCACGGCAGTCGTCAGTTGATTGGCAAGAGCAGACACAACAAACCCAACGGTCACCACTGAGCCACACACAGTTGAGTAAGCACGGGCCACACAGAGAGCAGTCTCGTACACACTCACAGACCTAAGCTAAACAGTCTCCCTCTGTTGTGCGTTTCGTCTACTTCTCTTTGGTGGCATGCGGCTGCCTTTCTCAACGCTCTTCTCCCTCCTTCCCTCCTTCATCCCCCGCTCTTTCCCTGAAATAGTCTTACTTATCGTGGTTCTCGTTGCCCCTCCGGCGGCGGAGGGCCTCCGCGGTCTTGCTGTTGACTCAGACAGTTGAGCACTCTGTACAGAAGGGGAAGTGAGAGCGTAGTGGCACATATCAACGCGCACATACGCGCGTCCGCAAAGAAGTAGTTGAAGCAAAGAGAGAAGTTAGCTACTCTTCTCATACTGACTGCCGATGACGCAATCTTTGTTTTGAAATTTTAAAGTTTGGATTTAGGCGTGATGGACACATGATACCAACAAATGTGTTACACCATTGGAAAGATCGTATTTTTCCAAGTCGACATGGAAATTTTGGTAGTTCTGGGATATATATCTTTCGCACAGTGTTGAAAAAACTCAAAATTAATTATTTCAAAATTATCGAAAATACGGGAATTCGCTGCCACACCCACATTATACCAACACATGGGTCACACCATTGGAAAGATCGCGATTTATCAAGTCGATCTGCATAGGTTTCATGTTCCTAGGATCTATAGTTTTTGCACATTATTCAAAAAACAAAAATTAATTGCTGTCACAGAGGGAGAGAGAGAGAGAGAGAGAGAGAGAGAGAGAGAGAGAGAGAGAGAGAGAGAGAGAGAGAGAGAGAGAGAGAGAGGAGAGAGAGAGGGAGAAAGTGACCACTTCTTTTTTAGAGGGTAGGGAATATTATTTACCATTTTGGAATAACAAGAAGGACAATTCTAATTATGAATTTTTACTTCATGACCACCATGAGTAAATTGACACCACTGAATACAAAAACGAACAAATATACATGATTTCATATAGAATTTTAACGGGTTTTGAAATGTAATGACGATTTTTATACCCGTTCAAAAAAAGACACTTGAAATGTTCGTAGATATAGATTTTATCGATACTAATTGTTATCTAGTTAAAGTTGTTATTCTCAATAGATTTGATTGGCCACTCTCAACGTGTCGAATAAACAAATCAAATGAATTGCAAATTCAAAAGTTTTAAAAACAGATATAATGTTTTATTAACCATTTACAGTTATAATTATGAATGATTCTATTCTAATTTTTGCTTCAAGACTTCACTATGAATAAATTTACAACTTTATGTGGAATAAATCAGACAAATACAATGTTTTGAAAATAAACATTTAGATAAATATTCAAATACTGTTTGTTTACCTTTAAAAATTCAAGCTCAAATTTCGACTGAACTAATTTATCAATACGAGTGAGACTATTTCAACAGTTTAAAATTAAACAACGCTATTTTTAAATTTAAAACTCCTAGAATACAAAATTAACGGTTGAAGTATCTAAATTTATTCAAAAATATGAGTCGCACTGAATTAAGTCAAACGCTTCACTAACATAAATCTCAACGCAGCAATGGATAATAAGTACAATGGGAGTAAAATCCAACTAAGGACCATACGAATCCTTTAAACATCCAAGTTGTTTCGATCTAGATTGTCCTAATATATCTATTGAAATAAACCAAATGTCGTATAAAAGTACCGAAGGAATGTTAATATGGAGTTGTACACAGATTCTGAGTGTCATCAATAAATAAATTAGGAATATAATTAAAATTATAGTTTTATAAACCTTTATACTCACTCAACAAATATCATTAAAATTATCATGATAAGCTAATGAAAAAATAGATTCGTCCCTGAATATAAAAAATTCTGTTAATTAAAATTTTCGAAATACTTTAGCTCGCCCGATATGTACACAAGAGAAATTTCTCTGTGTCAAATCTCATCTTACAATGCTTTACTTTAAAGACATTCTTAAAATGACAACCATCATAGCATCTCAAATTATTTAATATTTTAATAAATTATAAATGTAAAAGCTGAAAATTAAGAATGTTCAAAAGTTTAAAGCAAAAAAAACCTTTTTGTCACACAATTACTACTTCTTCAAGTCTAAATGAAAAAAAAACAGAAAAAGTTTGTAGACATGGAGTTTATTAGCGATCAGTGTAGTTGCGTTTCTTCCAATAAAATCAATGATATGCTATTTTCAGCAACAACAAATGTTTTGCAAATACTAGAATAGTATTCCAATATTTTGGTTAAGATACCTTTTTAAAACTCCATCCAGATTTCTAATCCAGACTCCAGTCTAAGAATATTCAATTACAAAGTTATTTGTAATTTGATTTTAAAAATAGCTAACCAAAAATAAACACCAATAAAACGTTAAAGATTAAGATCTTTTAATAATTATCATAATATTTAGCTCTCTGACTTGGTAACCAGTTATAAATAAATTTAAATTTTGCCTTTTGTTACACTCTTTATGTGAGTTTTCGCAGCAAAAAGTAAAAAAATAAAAATTGTGGATTACCCTTAAAAATGCACTCATCGATTTTGTTGTAAACTTTTAATTACACGCCTTTGTTGAGGATTTTGAAGATTTACAACAAGACGGAACGACTGTACTCAATTTCTTAAAAAATATGAACAGTATGAAAAATTGAGATATAATTTTTGAGCATTAAAATAGACAAAAAATATAAAAAGTAACTCAAAATAAATAAATAAATTTTAATATATATAGTATCAAACTCTAAAATTTGTTTTATTTTTTACCTTTAGAGCTGTCAGTTATGCAATAATAATAATTTGAAGATGAATAATGAAAGGTAGAATTATGATACAAAAAACTTCCTTGAGGTAATAGATTTTGCTGCCGGTCCTGTTTAGTTCGAGACAGAGAGAGATAGACTTTGGACTTGATCGCTGAACATGACTAGGCTCTAGAACTTCTGGTTTGCGACTGACTGCGATTCGTACTGAGCACCTCCTTTAATCAAACATCGAATTCAAAAACACTCATCTGGATCATGACTTGCCAAATTGGCCTTTTTTTACATATTTTTCATATATTTTTATCCGCCAGAGATCAAAAATACTCGATTCATCTTAGTAGAACAAATCCTAAGCAATGCGTGAAAACAATTAAAACTTTTTTATTTCAGCTCTAAGTTTATTAATACATTTATTGAAATCTAAAAGTGAAATGCCGTAACGAATGAATAAGAAAAATATGATTAGACTTTTGAAATAAATAATGCAGTGAATATGGCTTTTAAAGTAAGAAATTTGTTAAATTCCTAGCTTATGCGTTTTGGAAAATAAGAAAATAAATTGAACTTTAACCATTTAAGAAAAGCAGCAAAGGGTTAGACTATACAAAAATTATTTTAGAAGCACCTGTGACTTAGTTGTACGACTCTCGCTCACAACGTTGTTAGTGAACCTTTTGATTTCATTCTTGTTTTATATTTGAATTAAATGTGACCTGTTGGAAACCAGGATATTGGCATTCAGCAAAGTTAGATTTGTAAAATTCAATCTTTATCAATCAATTAGACTACACAACTACACAACTAGACAAACAAGATTACATGCTAATTCAATATGGTATTTACGATTATTTGTGATTAATTTGTGCCTACTTCAAAATTATTATAATTTGCAATTCCTATTTTTTATATATATAATTATTTGATTTTTTATATATATAATTATTTGATTTTTTATATATATAATTATTTGATTTTTTATATAAATATTTATATGAATAAATTCATTTTAAAATATTAAGTATTCGTACGCGTATGCGGGTATGAAAAAAGTGAGTTCTAGGGGTAGGTCAAAGCGCGTACAGAAAAAAAATTATAAGCGGATTCGCGAACGATTTTTCTGTACGCGAATCCGCGAATGCAAAAGTCATACGCGGATCCGCGTACAAATACCGCCAAATTCGCGGATCCGCGTATGGCTTGGCTTAGTGTGCATTAGTAGGCTGATTGTAGTGTTAGGTTAGGTTTAGGTGGTTAGGCATGTGTGGGAGTCGCTTATAATGGCTTACGCTCGACTATTCCCCATAATCTCAAATTTTGGGGACATTATTGAAGCAAACAAAGCTTAATGCTTCAAATATAGCACCCGCAGGGCCCACTAGTATAGTGTAATAAGTAAGACCAAGGATTATATCCGTGGTCTATAGTCTGAACGTGAGACCACTTGAACTACGACGCCCGCACTACCTAACACCCTAACCAAAACCCAATCCTACACGGCACCTAACCTACCTAACACCTCACCTAAACCCAATCCTACACGGCACCTAACCTACCTAACACCTCACCTAAACCTAATCCTACACGGCACCTAACCTACCTAACACCTCACCTAAACCCAATCCTACACGGCACCTAACCTACCTAACACCTCACCTAAACCTAATCCTACACGGCACCTAACCTACCTAACACCTCACCTAAACCCAATCATGCGCTCAAACATTAAATGGTTGAACTCCCATTGTTGCACTCATTGTTGGGAACACTGGAAAATGGCTTGACCCTCAAACAGAAGAATGACTTAGGTGAAATTTGAATGGCAGCTATGCCTAAAACACAACTTTTTGACCTTTTGAGCACGTTACGCACAAATTCACATAATTTTAAGCATCTCTGCCAAATTTCATCCAAATCGGTCAAGAAACCTCGGAGGAGTTGCGCCGACAAAAACGGCCAAAAGTCAAGGGATAGTCTTCACTCACGTTCAGACAACTAACATGAGATTTATCTCGATCGATCCTGGGATGCCCTCCTGAACTTATGCATTCGATTATATGTTGATTAGTTCATCTAGTTTAGTTAATTTGTAGAAAAAGTAGTGTGCGTGTGTAGTTATTAACTATATCTCACCAGAGATAGTGTCGGAGCATGTGTGTGGCTTGTAATTTAATAAAAAAGGCAATCAACAGTAACTGAGTAAATCTGCAACAATATCTGCCATAACCGGTCTATGTGTCATCATCATCATCCTGTCCATGATCATATCTACCCCTTGTTGTTGTTCTCCATTCGAGTTCAAGCCCTTTGTGCCTTATCGGTGAGTTGAACCGAATAGAATGGATCGCATCGTGCAGTTGAAACCAGCTGTGCCAGTCAAGCGCAAATAAACGTGTAGATAATGATAATAATAAATAGAGAGGAGTAAATTAAACCAATTCGGGGAAATGGCATTGACGGAGGACGAGGACGATGACACGTTTTGTGTATGAATTAGGCAAAGACACAAAAAATAGTCTAAGGTTTGGCTAAAATATAAACTTTTGAGTTGACCTTTTAAATTATAGCAAAGTATACTCCATAATTTAATATAATCTCAAATTGTCCTTTATGACTTTCAATATACGATTTTGGATAATTGTCGTTCATGACATGCACATTGTGTCAATGCTTGTGTCTGCATTTCCTCTCTATTGGGTAAATCACAAAAGTTTCTGCATTTGTCGACATTCAAAAGGAGAATGTCCATTTCGATATAAAAACTTTTGAGTTGGTCTATCAAATAGTAAATGCATTGATAAATCAATAAATTGGTTGCTTTGGTGCAATGCGGGGAAAGTACTGACAAAAGTAGGTCAAAAATAGTTCGAATTGTAAAAATTGGTTCATGGGGTTTCAGTAAAAGAATTTCTCTTTGAATACGTTATATTTAGACCAAAAAATATTAATTACTGTTTTTATTAAAATTTAACAGTGTAAATATTACAGAATTATTAAAAAACCTTTGAAACATCTTGTTCGGATCTGAAACAACTAAAAATGAAAATATTTCACTAATTAACTAATCTCTCCTCGCCCTGCCTTACATTTCTCCATTTTCATATTTTAACATTCAACTAAACCAAATTTAACAACCAGACATAACAATAAAATCAATCCTTATTCACAATAGTCTGCAATCCTCTAAACCTACTCATTTCCCAATCCATTTCACTGTCATCATTACATAGCCACAATTCAACAACAAAAGAACAAACTATATTAGGACAGAACTTAAGTTAAACCAGAACATTAATACGGAAAGGGATTAGAAATTTTAAATAATCTTTTTGAGTGACCTTTTAATTTAATGATACTATTCAACTTATGTAAAATGTGTACTCTAATGTCTTCTTATTCATGCGAAATGAGAGTTTAATGAACAACACAGACACAAACAACAAAGGGAAAGTACACACGATTCTCAGAACTCAAAATGCAAAATTAGCCAAATGCCAAGTTTAATTTCCTCACTCACTTTCACAACACACAAGAGTGCAATCACAGAAAGTTTATTAGGAGAACACTCAAGTTCGTGTTTTAATGTTCACTTATCAAAATTAGCTATAAAACAGAAACTTTTG
The DNA here is from genome assembly GCA_023373905.1 of Rhizoglyphus robini. Taxonomy (NCBI): domain Eukaryota; kingdom Metazoa; phylum Arthropoda; class Arachnida; order Sarcoptiformes; family Acaridae; genus Rhizoglyphus; species Rhizoglyphus robini. Next base: position 916,198 of record JAKIJQ010000044.1, read on the forward strand.
TATAAACCTAATTAAAATTTCATACTAAATCTATTTCAGCATATATTCCTAGAATTTTCATTGAGAAATAGTGCGCATTAATCGACCATTCACAAATAAAGTTACTCATCGACAATTATTTGCCACAGTTCTTACCATCACATCTCAACATTACCCAGCACACATCTCCATCCGTCAGTCTGTCATATCCTCGAGTATGTTGCCTGAGGGTCAGTACGTTAGTTGAAAGTGTAGAGTACTGAGTCATAGCCCACCTGTGCACGTTGAGTAATTCATTCGTGTGTCCATTCATGCATCTATTGCTCACTCACCATCCACATTCACAGATCATTATCATCGTATTAGTATTCCTTGGTAAGAGAAAATGATAAAACTTGCCAATTTTGACACAAAAAGGAAAAACACGTTCGATGATTGATTTGGTAGACAAAAGTGATTTAGCGCCTTTTTGTCCAATTGCAATTGATTCAATGTGATGCACACAAAGGTCATAATGCCATTTCCTTCCTCCGCAAGCTGCATAATTCACATTCCACACATTCCAAGATAAGTGATCAATTGAATGCATTCAGTAATAAATGGACAAACTTATTGAACTTACGAAAGCAGTGACTCGAGTGCATTTCAATTATCGTTTGTTCGGTTAGGTAGCACACAAGTTTTATTGTCTCTTTGTCTTATATAACGAGGGTCCCCCGTGCTGCGCACATATTACATGGACAATTAACCTCCCGCATCTAAACCTGCTGCGCAGCGTGTGTGCCTGCGGACCCTCTCTCACAGTGAAGAAAAAAACATGAGTGATCATCAGCAAACGAACAATCAAAATACGATAATGACATGAATATAGCAAAAGGTCAGGTTCACTAGAGGGGACAAAAGACAGGACGGTTTGGTCATTTGTCTCACAAAACTTGCGCAACGATGCAAACATACACAGAATACAGTAGAAGTAAGTAAGATGGAGATTAATATCGCGTGCGAAAGGTTATTTACGACAAACGGAAATTGACTAAGCTTAGGAAGATTTTTTTTATAAGAAATATTCTACACCTGACTGAACACTAGAATTTTTGTAATGTATTTGGTAAAATCAAAAGTTTCAATGTCTGTTGCAATGAAATCAAAATTTATTATTAAATAGAAACTTCTGGGTTAACCTTTTAAATAACAGAACTCGCAAGAAGATTCCAATTAAAACAAAAAGATTAATTACGTCTAGACTAAACAGAGAATTATAAAGATTGCAAAGTGCTTCCTGTCGATTCACAAAATATGGTTAAACGAATTTGAGGCGATTAATAGTCAGAGAAATAGTGGAAAATTCCAATTTGAAAATAAGTTTAAGCTTTGTTCAGTCATCATTCATCAATAAATACAAAAGACAATGACTTGGACAAATACTATTAAGGTCAAAAAACCTCAAATCACTTTCCAAAATTAGCTAAATTATTTTTGGAGGCTTTCCAATTTTATTATTTCTTTAATTAGTTTGTGAATATTGAACGTTGGAATAGGCACCGTTCATATTTGATTAAGAATATTTACTATTCCAAAATATCTTCAAAATTCTTGCATTCTAATATATTAAGCAAGAGTACTGATTGATCAATATCCACGGATATCCAGTTCAGACTACAGGGTGTTTCATTTATGTATTTAATTTATCTGAAAATTAAATCTTTTAGAATGACCATCCTTTATCTAAGAAATCGATAAGAACAAACTCGGTCTATGTTATTTCTAGTATAGTGTTCTATGATTGGTCTCATGTTTAGATATGTGGATTTTGATGGCTGTAAATCCTAATCGATCAATTCGAACATGATTTAAACAGTTAGTCTTGATGTTAGTTCATCGACATTGCTCGCATTCAATAATTCATAATTGATTGATTATTTTAGAATTTTGTTGGTAGAGTTTAATCGGAAAACCCTCTGTGCTACTGGTGATTGATTGATTCATAAGACTAAAAATATTTTATTGTAATTTTTAAAAGTAAAATATTTTTACCAGTTTAACATTTCCAAGAGTTGTCTACCAAAAATACATTTTGTACTTAAAAAATAGAAAATGCGTAACTTTTTAGCTAATCATGAACAAGGAAAAATTTAAGTTTGTTATCATTTTGTCTTCTGTCAATCTAAAAAGAAATGATCGATTAGTTTCGCCCTCTCTCAACTCTCACATATGAACTCTTGAAAGGAAATGAAGCATAGGAAAAAATTATTATACAGGAGAGATATGCATTATATTATGAACGTATTCATATAAAAAAACTGTGAGAACAGATAAAACGGTACGAATTATCCCTTCAATAGAATTACAGTCACGGTACACACCTGTATGACCTATGACCTTTAAATGTTTGTGGTTTGACCGGTTGTATGATCAATGAAACTACAAAAATAATATATTATCAGAAAAGAGCAGCAAACATTGACAATAAACCGTAAAATTGTAAAAATCATTTTTGTATTTCTTCAATTTCGAATTCCACCTTCTTCCATTTAATGAGAACTGTTAGGGGGTGTGTTCGAAGGAACACAACAATCAGCCGAGCCAGACTCATAGCAAGGCTCCCTGTCCCCATTAAACCATGGTTGGCAGCCCTCTACCCATTGTCCCTTGCCTTCCGCTCGCGCTCACGCCAATAGAACTTAATTGTTGTACAGAGGTCATGGTTGAATTGAACTATTCTCAAGAGAAATCATTTCATAATGAATAGACCTTATACCACATACAGCAATTTGGAAGATCGATAAAAGATAATTATTTTTGCGGAAATGTTTACATTTAGAGTGATCTAAAATGAATGAGATAAGAAGAGCAAAAATGAAGACCATTTGATAAGTGACCGAAATCAAATACATTTAATGCAATGATTGGTAGTAAGTAGCAACGCGTTTGTCAAAATGAGGGTTATGTTGAGTATGTACTACTTGAAGATATAATTGTCTGCATCGAATGGTGCCCTCCAGATGTCAGACACAGATGGAAACATACAAACAAGGCGCCAGTCTGGATACCGCCAACGGCGAATGTTCTTGAGTTAAATCACAAAACACAAATCTATTGTGTAATGAGAAATTGAAAATGTATACCATTTTAAATTGACAATTGAGCAAGACATGCAATCAATGTCTCCCTAGTGCCCAGTTCCTCTCTAAATCCATTCCCATTCTCATCTCAATTTCAATTCTCCCCTTAGTATATTATGCAACCCACTCCCAACACACAGACACGAGTCCCCCTGTGAGTGATCAGACAAATAGATTTGTACTGTCCACTTGATGATGTACATCATGTTGATGAGATCATCAAACAAGGCTTGGGCGCCATCATCATCATCGTGGCGTAATGACAAAAATATTCAATTGAAGAGAAGAGAGTGAGGCAAAACAACATTTGAACATGTTATACATTTAAATGATCATTGAGGTTGTGAAGTGACTGTGATTAGACTGATGACCGATGTCGTCATTATAAATGTGAATTGACCTTTTAATTAGACATTAATATTAATTAAAAAACTAAATAAGTATAAATCTAAAGGAATTTAAAAATGTATTTCAAGAATAATTTATATTTGAACAATAAATAAATTGAATCAATTTATTTTCAAAATTCCTTCAATAAAATAATGATCTAGATTCGAGTTAGTTCTTAGTGAAGGGTGGGGAGAGTGCTCACCCGACTTGTTCATATATAAAGTTACTGGGAATCATGTAAAGTTAACAAAGTGAAATACTCAAAGATATAATAAAATATTGGACTAATAAAAACGTTAAAAATCATGAAATTAATATAAGCGTTAAATAGGACTTGAGGATACTTGAAGCAGAATTAAAATTAATTAATTTTTGAATCACCTTTTCCACGAAAGCAAAGAAAAAATCTGCAAATAGAAACATACCAGAGATCTTGACATTGAAAGTAAATAAAGCAAACCATAAACATAAAACAGTAATTCAAAATGAGACGTGACAAACTGAGAGTGCAAGACAGACTCAAAGTAAATAAACAAAAGTTAGAACTTGAGGCGAACTCAAAAGTTTGACTGTTTTAACCATTTAAATCTCCCCCAGAAAAAAAAAGTAAACTTTTGAAATTACCAATTAAGAGATATGGTCACTCAATGAAGTATACATAAGTCTTAAATAAATTTCAGAAATTTAAGAGTATGAAAAGAGAAAGAGAAAGAAAGCATAAAACATGATACCATCTTCAAACCACTCTATTTCTCCGAATAACTAGAATTGAACTTTGTCTAAAAAATTACTTTTCAAATCCTTTTTTTTTGATTATATTTTATTAACCTTTAACATTAAAGAATACAATAAAGGTATAGATAGATACAAGATTGAGTATTTACATTGAAATTATGAGTGTATCAATGTTCTATGAAATGAGATAATGAATGATATGAGTATTATGATAAATATGAATAAAAATGCTAATAATCAGTTAACCTCTTGGTAGAGGTAATTGATTGAATATGTTAGTTACAAATTTATGAAATTCATTGTAGCACTTGTCAGTGCAGTAGAGATTCAACGAGATTTGATTCGAGTTGGTGATCTCGTTGATTCGGCTCTCAAAGACTTGCCTTTGTCTAGCGAACGCGGGACAGTCCTTGATGAGATGATTTGGTGTTTGTTCAGCCTCATCACAGTGACACCGTGCATCGTGTTCAATGTGGTACTTAGTCAGGTACTGGTGAAACTTACCGTGACCTGATCCTTTGTAAATCCTTGTAGAACAACCTTTTAAAATTTCCCTAATTATTTAAACAAGCACAACATTCTACAATGCACTCCACTTCACCACCCTAACATCACATCTGTTTCGTATAACTCAATTTGAACCAAACTATTCTGTGAATTCACTCACAAAGAGCAGTCAACAACATTTCAAGATATCTGACTGTTGGGCAATCGTGAGTCAAAAATAGCGAAAAATTAAAATAAACAAAGAATAAAATTTAAAAAATAGTTTAATAAATTTTTTTACAATTAATAATTCTGTAGCCTCTAAACATTTTTAATAGTAAAACCATTTAAACAAGTTCTCGAAATTCATTTGAATGTTAAATCAATACACATTTGAAATAAGCTTCATCTACTTCAAAGTCATGCTTATTTTGTCTTTTCTCCTCTCCAACGCACGTATGTCACAGTATCTTTCATCAACTCTCATGTCCCCACACCAGCTCGTGCCATGTCTTATCCATCTCCTTCTACCCTCTTGCCCTAATCTATTTATATCACATTCTGCATATTATAAACCGCGTGTATGTCTAGAAAAGATTTACTACAGAAATTATAAGGAGAGTGTTGGTGCCTCTGACCCCATCAGGGCGCTTTGTTGAACCCAGATGACCTAAATGATATGGACAAACATTTCTGTTAAAGTAATGTGATCTTGAAATACCAAATTCAAATAAAATTTAACCATTTTAAAATATTGACAACAAATTCATTACAAAAAATTATAAAATAAAAATAAATATTGTTATTTTAAAAACCAGAAAAACTTAAGTAACTTTTTTACTAAATACTACTTTGAATACAAAAAAAACGAAAACTGGCAAAAAACTGAGCACCGAAAACCGCAAAGTCATAATTCAGTCTGTCTGTCTCGTTCAGGGCACAATAAATTAAACTTGAAGAGTGCAAAGGCAACCACAGACGACTCAACCGAGTCTGCAGTCGCAAAGACCAAAAGAAAAAGATTAGACTCTTAATTGGACACATGCGCGGTGGTCGGCATATGTCCCACAAAGCACACTCACACGAGGTTAAAGTCCACAAATTGCCTACCGCATCGATCACTTCGGTTGTATTAGAAGAAGAGAGGGGTAGAATGCGGCACGAATAGTAAAACTAATTTTGAGGTTATTTTAAGAAAAGAAAATGTCGTCAAATCCAGTAAGTAAGGATAAATGAGGCTTATTCTCAGAAGGATTAAACCATCAAACACGTGTTGGGTTAGACAGATGTTTGACTTGTGGACTAAACCCTAGGTACAGATTTAGACCTCAGTACAGCTGCGCTACAAATGTTGATCATTAGGCAGAGTTATTTATGGCCCACAGTGTCTCGTGGTTTGACAAAACATTCCTTCAAACGAGTTAAGAGTCCTGTTTGTCTCTGACTGAGTTGTGATGAGTCACCCTCGCTATATTAGTCAACTAATCACGAGGACCACCCTGAGCGGTGCGTGTGGTCCAAGGCCTAGGGTCAAAGGTTGACGATTTAATTAGACTCGTCTCTCTTATCAGTGGGAATAACAAAAAAAAGTTCAAAGTAAACAGCGGGACATAACGCATAAATTGACAAATTCCTGAGTGTAATTAAGACCTAGTTTGGCACCCATGGTAGGGTTCCGTACTGCCTAGGGCCCTCTTGACTAATATAGACAACAGTGATAAGATAAGGGTAAAAGTGAACTTACATCCCAGAAGGCAGAAGAATTTCGTGGTTGTTGCAGTCTGTGACAGTTGACCGGTGGTTGGATTGGTTGCTCGCTGTGGTCCTCGTCGGTGTCTTGTTTACCTTTAGTGGGAGCGTCCAGAAATTACGTCATCAACAGGAGGGTGGGTCGGTAGTTAAGGTACTGATGATGCTACGATGATGAAAGATTGGGAGGGTGGTCGAGAATCTGATATGAAGTTACTTTTGTAAATCGATTTATTTGCTAAATGTCGAAAAGTTGTAAGTGATAAGTAATTTTGGGCTACTTTAAGAATACTTTGCCCCAATATATAGCTATGAATCAATTCATTAAAATTGTAATAATTGTTCATGTGATTGAGTTTTATGCATATATATAAGGGTACCCCCTTATACGTTCAATGGGGTGGTTTGTCCCTTGATGACGATTTGATGACGAGGGGTGGGTCGGTAGTCTAAAAACTGATTTTCTTGATGACGTAATTTCTGGACGCTCCCTAGGTGGTAAAGCAAGTCTGAGCACTGCACGATTAGGTCCAAGGTCACGGACCTCACTACTTTGACTATGTTCGATTAGATCTGTCACGAGATCAAACGACGCTTCTGAAGGTGACGAAGTGGACGAGGAAGAGGTTGAGGTGGTTGATGGCTCGCGAGGTAGAAGTAGGTACTGGTGCAAGGGCAAAGGTGACAAATCACTCACACTCGGGTTGACCTCGTAGTGACCTCGATTGTTTCGATGAAGTCGTTGACGACGACGTCTAGGCTGGTAAGAACGACTTTTACTAACAGAAACACAGGAATTGGTGGTCACGTGATCTGTGTCACTGTCAGAGGAGGACAGACCGAAGTGGTGATCGAGCGAGGCAGGTTGGTGACGAAGACGTGCGTGGGGTGCGTGCTGGGGACGGACTTGAGATGACGATCCGATGCTGCTCATGGTGGGACTGACACGAACCAGGAGATAACGATCATCATCAGTTGAATGTTAAATTGACACAAATTAAGATCTACAAAAAATGAATTGAATTTTTTAATAAAAGTTATATAAATAATTTAATTATAATTATAGATTTTTTATGATTTTGACTGTGAAGGGTGACGCTTTTTCCCATTAAAACATTGGAGGGCAGTAGCGCCCATAAAAAATCATACCATTCGGCGTTGCACATCTCAAGGAAGGGTTTTCAAGAGTACGATGGAAGTGTAAAGTTGAAGTTCAAACTATATGAATGGACCTTTTGTGGGCGATACGCCACTTTTGCTGTGGCATGTGTCGCATTTTCTGAACACATTGCTAATCTCTCGCTGTACAGTTTGAAAGTCTACTGTCAGCAGTACAAACGTCTATTGTTGTGATTGAGATCTCGTGTTTTTGGCACATTTGTGGATCAATTCGATGCTATCTCGGATGCTATGTTGTCCAGAAACGCTTATTCTACTGTTTCGAGCCTTGTTTTTAACAACAACAAATGTGTCTCTGTGTTTACGTACGTAAACGCGTGTTTGTGTGATGATTTTGTGTGTTGTCTGTTGTGTATTCACTTTGTTATTGTTTTTAAACATACTTTTCACCTTATCCACAATGTTACCTATCCTATCAATTCACGAAACATTTTATCGTCATCACCTGATTGCATGGAACATCTCAGCGCACTCAACTTAACAGTTATGTTAAGTCTTAACTCGTTCTACAATCAAAACATCGTCCTTACATCGATCAGCTGTTTTGTTTTGATGTTTGGGAGCGGTTTTTTTTGCCATTTCTTTTATTCAATTTATATTGTGATTGAGATCTCGTGTTTTGTGACATTTATGGACCAATTCAAAGCAATCTCGGTGGCAATATGGCCCAACAATCTTTATTCGTGTGCTTAGAGTCTTGTTCATAACGTCAACAAATGTCTCTCTGTGTATACGTGTTTATGAGTTGTTTGTTGTGATTTTCACTTTGTTACTATTTTGAATTGTATTCTACACATCCCCAATGGACCGATCCAAGCAATTCACGAACCAGTTCATCATCGTTACTTCACGACATCCAACATCTAACCCCCAACACTAAAAATCAACTCAAAATCAACTCAACTCTTACTACAATCAAAACATCGTTCTCGCGCCGATCAACTGTTTTTGTTTAGATGTTTGTGTCGAGAAATTTTTGGTGACATTAGACTACAAATTAATGACAGAGCATGGTTTTTTTATTTCAGCTTTGAAATTTTATATTGAAATCTATCTGTACAGTGGTTTATTATTTTTTAAATTGATTCTATTTAATAAAATTATTCAAATTGAAAATGGTTGAAATATATTTATAAAATCCAAGATTAAAATGATAGATTTTTTATTTGCGCTTGTAAATGTTTAAAACAAGAAAATTATCACTTATGTAATATGTTTGAGATGTTCTTTAAATAAAAAATCAGGCGGCGGAGAATACCTGACATCTAGATTCTAGAACTTGTGGCTTTGTTTCAAAAGGATATATGACAATTTTAGTAAGTTTTAAATTCTCAAAATTATAAAAGTCTATTTACTATTCTGTAAGTATCTGAACCCAGAAAATAAATTCAAACAGTTCCGTTCGGAATTATACTTAATTACTTAATCACTTAATCGTGCTTGATTTTATTTTCAACAAAACCTTCAAGTTAGTTAGCAAGTGAGAATATACATCCATTCTGAACAGAAACTGTAAACATAAATTGTAATTTTGCTTAAGTTCTTCTGTTCGTTTTTTAATATAATAATATTCATTTTTTAAATAGAATTTAAACAAATATTTTAATAAAGATATTTATGTATCAATATCCCGAATGTGAATATGTGAATTGATAATTAATTACTTCTGGTACAATTAAGATGTATCGATTCGATATTTTGGAATGTCTAACACAAAAATAAAGTGATATCAAAGCCTTAATAAAGATAAGGTCACGTTATATTGAGCAAGTTTGACCACGTGTATTAGTTTGAGGCAACGAGTACTAACATTCTTGTGAGAGTGCTCGGAATTTCCGAGTCGGAAAGTCTCCGACGGAGATACCTTGTGCAGAATAAAGTTATACCTTATTTCTTAACTTATACCTTATTTCTTAACTTATACCTTATTCCTTAATTTTCAGACCGCTACCTTTTGTCTTTCGTCCTGGATAATCTTTCTAAAATGGCACTACGAAGAGATTAAGGTAGCCCGCCGCCTGATTTTTTATTTAAAGAACATCTCAAACATATTACATAAGTGATAATTTTCTTGTTTTAAACATTTACAAGCGCAAATAAAAAATCTATCATTTTAATCTTGGATTTTATAAATATATTAAATAATATAGTTTTAATAAAAATGATAGCCCTACTCTAAGTAAAAAAAATAGTTTGCAAAATAAACCTTTTCTCATACGGAATCACAAATATATAATTTATTGAAATATGAATTAATTGAGTCATCAGGAAAGAGGCGCTCAAGCTACCCAATGGAAAATCGGGTTTCAATTTTGAAAAATTAATTTGATAAATAAAATATAAAATCCAAAATTATTTTAAATAAGAAGAATAAAAAATTTAACCTTTTCAAGAAAGTCCAACATTCGGATGATAACCAACTCATTCCAACTCCAACTCAACTCCAACTCAAAATATGGCAAGTAAGTGAACTTTTAAAATAAAAATTGTGGCACCAACGCCTAATACTAATAATTTACATTCTATAACGCCTAAACTACCAGAACAATCGAGAGCCATACAGAGCCATTCAGAGATCAACCTCCTAAACACACCTAACTATTAATTCGAGTACACACTAAGAGTGAGAGTGAACGGAAATGTTTAATTATGCGCAAATGTGAATGAGAAGTACCTTAACATGGCCATATTCATCAATTAGGCACAATGAGCACTATTCTACCAACTAACACAGCATGGTTGACGAAAAAAATATAGCTCTCCGGTCTATGGTTACAAAGGCAAATTTGTAGATCTGGCGATTTCCAACAAATTTGCCCAATATGTCTTCGTCAAATTGGCTGGAGTTTTCGAGATAATCCGATCCAAAGTTCCAAAAAGTGCCAACTTTGGACATTGATTTTTCATGTTTGGATTCAAATTATTGAACATGTAATGCTTTAGATCAAATCGTTGTATTTTATTCTAATTGTTCCCAAAATTTCAAAGAGATACAACAAAAGGTTCATATACAGGGGGGCGCAAAAAAATCGTTACACTTTTTATTTCAAGACTATCTTGAAGATATTATTTTCTTAAGATTTGAAGCCTAGCCTATGATATCGGCTTAGTCGATATCTTTAAAATGCCATAAACAACTTGTCCCAATTCACTTCCGTTCCAGACTAATTGGGCCGGAAGTGACTATTTGGGTTTGGGGTTTTTAGTTGTTTTTAAAGTTAAATTAATTTGTTTAATGTGTTTGTCTTTTAGAGTATTTAATTATCTTTCAAAAGCGCTTTTATTCTAGAAAATCGACTTATCCGTTCAAAAGTTATGATCCAAAATGTAAAAAATTATGACGATTTTTGAAAATTCAAACTTTAAAATATTAGTTTTTTGCATTATTTCAAACTTAAGTTTTGTAAATAAGTTCATTTTTGCTTAAATTGATAAAATACGTTTGCCTATGCATAAATTTTCACTTTCTTTTCAAAATATTGGACCGGAAGTAAAAATATTTTTTTGGGATTTTTGTGTTTCCGGTCTATAAATTTTATTTTTTGAACTAAATTTTTAAATTATGTGGCTGTTGTAATTCCAAAACGCAATCGTGCACTAAAATGAGTGCTTCTAATCCAAATTTACAAGACTTATCGCCAGCACTTTCGGCAAAGTCAACAATGAAGAAGGTCAAGGACCTTAGAATCCAAACTTGGATAAAGTGGGAGTGGCCTGGAAACTCTCCTGGTGAATGTAATTGAACATATTTGGTTCGAATTACAAAATTCCGTGTTGCAACAACCTCTGCCTACAAACAAAGAAAAATTGTTCGCCAGAGTCCTCGAAACTTGGAATTCGATTCCTCCTGAACGACTTAAGAAGTTAGTAGAATCATTCCCTGAAAGAATTTTCGAATGCCAAGATTCTGGAGGAGGTCGCACACCATTTTAATACACTGTATTTATCATCTGATAATAATTAAATAAGTAAATATTCATTTATATATGAACTACATTGATTTGATTTGTCTTTGTCGGTTATTTTAACTTGGTAGAGTTGGTCAACTTGTGTCAGAATTTTGATCATATCTTTTGAATGAGTTCATCGATTATGGAGTATGACACCGTTTTGGAAAGGTAATTAATCATCCTAAAAGGCTATTCACTCAAAGAAAACATTTTCTCTCAAAATGGAACAAAAATCCACATTCTTAAATTTTACTTCCGTTCTATTTTCTCTGAAACGGAAGTGAGTTGAGACAAGTTGGGCAGTGCTATTTAAAGGTAGTAATGAGACCAATATGATAGGCTAGGTTTCAAATCTTAAGAAAATAATATCTTAAAGATAGGCTTGAAATAAAAAGTGTAACGATCTTTTTGCGCCCCCCTGTATAGCTAATTCATTATCAAATTCATTCAAGTGTCATGCAGTGAAAACAACTTTTTTTGGCCTAATGAAGGAAATTTTGTAGTTATTTCAGTAAGACAAATACAGTGACTAATTGAAGGACTGGGAATCCGAATATGTTGACCATTTTGTAGTTGGAAGTCAGGCCACCACCAGGTGGCGCTCGAAAATTGAGAATTTGAGATTACGTAATGACATGGGGAGATTCTCCAAATGATCTGGTTGGTTCTATCCTCTAGTTGATGGTTTTGGAAGACTCTCCAATTGGCCGTTTTGGTTTTATCCCACAGTTTGTGGCTCCGGGAAGCTGTCCAAATGGCCTGTTGGGTTCAATCCCCTAGTTGATGGTTCCGGAAGACTCTCCAATTGGCCGTTTTGGTTTTAAGCCCAACAGACCAATTGGTGATTCTCCCGGAACCACCAACTGTGGGATAAAGCCCAACAGACCAATTGGTGATTCTCCCGGAACCACCAACTGTGGGATAAAGCCCAACAGACCAATTGGTGATTCTCCCGGAACCACCAACTGTGGGATAAAGCCCAACAGACCAATTGGTGATTCTCCCGGAACCACCAACTGTGGGATAAAGCCCAACAGACCAATTGGTGATTCTCCCCGAACCACCAACTGTGGGAAAAAGCCCAACAGACCAATTTGGAGATATTATCCAGCAACTCCAGAAATGAAGATACATTGCATAGGCTGAAATGATAATAAAATTTTATTCATGTTGACTAAAAGTTGTTTTCACTGCATTGCACCAGAATGTATTTTATGATGAATTAGCTATGTATGAAACTTTTGTTGTATTTCTTTGAAAATCAGGGAACAATTAGAATAAAATACAACAAATTTATCTAAAACCTTGCATATTAAATAATTTAAATCCAAACTTGAATTATAAATGTCCAAAGTTGGCACTTTATGGAACTTTGGATCCGATTATCTCGAAAACTCCAGCCAATTTGACGAAGACATATTGGGCAAATTTGTTGGAAATAACAAGATCTACAAAGTTGCTCAAGTAACCATAGACCGGAGAGCTATATTTTTTTCGTCAACCATGCTGTGTAAATGGACAACATGAACTAGCAGGGTAGAGTGAACTAATGTGACGTGACATGCGTGAACTTGAGGGAGTGGGCACAAACACGACTGTCAACACTCGACTAGAACGGAAACACTTTGTTGTTGTTTTGATTGATCTATTCTTACGGAAATACTCAAATCATACAAAACTGGGTTGAGGTTATTTAAGGTTTATTTGGAGCATTGTCAACAATTTTTTAAAATATCAATGTGTCAAAACGAACACCCAATTGAGACTAAGTTGATGCATTACTTGACATTGTGAATGTACTAGAATGCATAAGACAGACAGGACAGGTTGACAGTGAAGTGTGATGACACAGACACAAGCGAGACTCATTTGTCAACTGTGTCATTACAGAATAAAACTATCAAGTACGTAAGCTTTAGGACACGATAATGGACAAAACAGGTTACGCATAATACGAATGTGCATGACAATGTCTTGTCATTGGCAACTAAATTGTCAACTCGTTGAATATGTTGTCAACTATATTTTAAACTATTTGACAATTTTTTATTCTGGTTTGTTGACAGTGGATTATTATTAAATGGATAAAACTTTTCAATTTGTCTTTGATTTAAACTTTTTACTATATATTAAACTCAAGTAACACTCGATTCAATCAAAATCAGCCTTGTTGTTGTCATTAAATTTACGTTCGCGTGTCCTAAACAAATAAAGGATCATACAAAAAGTAAAGATACAGTAGCTTTGTAATGAAAAGATAACAATGCCACACTTCAATGTAGATCAATTGACAATAGATTGACAATAGAACGTACGTGAATGTATGTTGTGGTGTGGATTAGATTTGTTTGGGACTGAAGAGTTGATGGATTGAGTTGACTTATTCGTTGTTTGTGTTTTGTAAACAAAAAGCAATTTACACTTTGTTGACACAAATAAAACATAATCCCAATGACACTAGAATGTTTCGATATGCACAGACTGATTTGTAAATTGAGTTGAGAAAGTTAATGCATCATGTTGTACGCACACACAAACATCAAATGATCAGTCAAGTTTGATCATCAATTTGTCAGTCTTCATGCTAATCAGGATTCACCTTGACATGGTTAAATTTATTTGTGTGTGGAGAAACAAAAAATGATGATAATGATGATGACAGTAATCGACTTGTCATGTAAATTGTAAATAGTCAATCACTGACTGAACTCGATTATGTTGACAGTAGAGGAGAGAGACACACAATCGAATATGCATTACAAGAGACATTGGTCATTGCTTTCGATGATGTTTTTGACAGAAATGTTAGAATATTTTTGACGTTATTTTCTAGGTTTATTTAGAAATGATCGAGATTCACTCATATGATGAGTCACAGAACACTGATTGGGTGACAAAGACACAGACACAGGCACATACTCGATTCTAATACATTTGTCAGGCACACTAAAATGACAAGGCTCGACCGTTGCATTGTCACGCGAGATGAGAGGTAGAGTCGGTTATTATTAGTAGAAGTACACAGAGTGACGGTTATCGGTACCGGTCTTTTACCGCATTGTAAGTAAGTAAGGGAGAAAGAGAGCACGAGAGTGCACACACGCGGGTAGGAATGCCATACACGAGCAAAAACGCTGACTGTGCACGGAACGGTGGCCAATCGATGACTAAACAGACGAGAAGAGAGAGAAACGAGGAGAGAGACTGCAGTCGACACACGGTCAAAACACAGTTGCACTAGTAGCACCACTGCAGTGATGGGGGGAAATGAATGGAAGAGGGGACGGAAAGTCTCTCGCTGTATACATTGACAATGAGTCGGTTCGCACTCATGCGTCCTGTGCTACTGTGACTCATGACTGTGGTGGTCTGACTTTGTGACCACTACGAGAGAAGTGGAGGGTGAGGGGTTGGCATGCCACTTTGTGGCGAGAGACGTATACGTTTTCATGTTGTGTTGTATACTAAAATAGATGGGGAAAATGGCAAGCGGTTCACAAAGTTTGTGGTAATTTATGTTTGCTATTAGCTATTAAACATGAAAGCACATTCGAAAATGCACTCTATTGCAGTACCCTGTTTGAATTTTATTTGAAAAGGAAATGTATATTTTAAACCAATGCAAGATCTGTTGTAGTTTGAACATTTTTTCGGGCCTATAAAAAATTGGAAAATTTTATTACCTTTTCATAAAATGGATATAGTTCAACATGAATTTTTCAATCTTAATTTTTTAAAATTAAATAAAATAAAGTTGTTTTATTCTTAATATAATTCAAAAAATTCCGTCAATTAGTTTTGGACATATAATTTAAAGAAACATAATTTAAAGAACCTTTTGAAACAATCAACCTTCTTTACCATGCACATTAGAACCACTCATGATTTTAAAATAAAAAATTAATAATATTGAGTATATTTGTTGAATTTATTGAAACAAATGTTGTTTGCTTTCATCGTTTACCAGTTGTCTGTAAAAAATCAAATCAAATTCCATTCCAAGAGTTGCATTGCGACGAGACGTTTACGTTTTGGGTCTTGTGTAACTAATAAAATAGAGAAAAATAAGAAATAGTTTAGCAATTTTTTTCGTTTGACACGAGAAACCAAAACGAATTTGCAAATAAAATTTTATTACCTTTTAGTCAAAAATCTAAATTTACAGGTAATATTATATTTAATAAATTAAAATAATGATGTTTGGTTCTTCCAACGGTTTAAAAATTTTCCATCAAATGGGTTTGTAAATAAAAATTTATTTTTATGACAAGCAAAAAATAAGAAGTTGCTTTTAATTTTTAACCTTTTGAAATAGAGACAATGTGCAAAATAGTTTGTGACAATTTATGTTTTCTTATAGTTATAAAACATGAAAACGCACTCAAAAATGCACTTTATTGTAGTACCCTGTTTGAATTTGTTTTGAGACGGAAATATATATTAGAGCCCAATGCATGATCTGTTGTTAGAAAAAGTTGGGACTAATTTTTCTGTTTGACTCGCATGTCCGAAAAAAGTTTTTTATATAAAATTTTATTACCTGTTTGACTGTTAAAAAGTTCAATAAAATAAATGAATTTTAAATCTTAATTTTAATGTAAAAAATAAAATTAACAAAAAATGTTTGGTTATTTGTTGAATTCAAAAACTTTCCTTTAAATTATTTGGAGATGGGAAATTTCAATTAGATTTCTTTTACTAAAATATTAGAAATAAATAATTATTTCAAAATTATTTTGAAACCTTTTTTAACTGCCAGTAGCTGTCTTCAAAACTCTGATTATTTTATAAATAATATTATTCAGCAGATTTATAATTTATTGGAACAAACGTTGTCTGTTCTGATCGTTTTCCATCTGTCCATTCGAAAAAATCCAAACCAAATTCCATTCTGCAAGATGTCTCATGTAAAAGTGAAATGACCCAAAAGGTCATAAACAAAGTAATGGACCCTCTTCGTCCACAATCTTATCTTACAATTGTGTTTAATGACCAATCAGCAAAGTGGACCCAATCGCTTGCGCATGCGCACCGCCAAATTACCCTCTTTTCACATATCGTAAATTTTGTTACAACAACTACTAGACTCCGCAGCTGTCCACCCAATTAGGCTTCTGTCCGGTCTAATGAAGTGTGCAACGCAGATGCTCATTTTCCCTCGTCTGAGTCAGAGGGGCTCGTTAAGTTAAATTGCATTAGCGTCCCGGCACAAAATCCTCCTTCCAGCTCATCACCTCATTTCCCTCACTCAAATCAATTAACCCCCACAAGGATGGTTCAATATAATAAAGCTTCTTTATGCGACAATTATTATGGCTCGATGCTTTGCCATAGTAGTTATTGCAGTGCCAAATGATGTTCACGTGTCCGGCTGCGTAAATTACAACCAATCAACGCGTTTTGTACAACTTTATGAATGGCTCATCAGGCTTGCATTGTAAATGTGAAATGAAAAGGAAGTTGATTGACCTTAATAAAAAAACGAACATAAAGTAAACCCCATTTAGGATGATTGAAATTTATTGACATAACTAAATTTAACCAATTGATAATTACCTCAATTTTGAATTAATTATATAAAAAATATTAAATGTTTTTAAAAAATAGAAATATAGATTTAAGAATTTTTGCCATTTAATTTAGCCCTGCCAACTCTGATTTGCCGCCGAGATGGGGAATCAGTATAGTACGTGATGAAAAGCAAAAATTATGACCGAGTTTGCTGTGTGACGATGGTCAGTGAATTGACCTTGAGACTGCTGGCTGCCAAAACGCGTTATCTACATTGAGTGATAAGAGAAAAGAAAATATAAGGGCAGGCAATATTTTTAACAATGTCAAAATTTAAAATTGGTTCCAAATAAAACACATCCAGACAATTTCTATATCCAACGATCTGGTGGTTTTCCAGATGAGTAAGTAGGTCTTATCACACAATTTGTCGGCCTGGAATTATCTCCAAAATGTTTGTGGATGATATACTCCAAAATATCCCAATATAAAAGGTTGAATTTTATTCTCCAATTGGTGGTCCAAGAAAATTCAAATGAGTAAGTTCAACTTATCTCACAAAATGTGAGTCAGGAGAATTAACCCGGGTTAACCCGGTCCCCGTGCCAACTTCACCAGACTCCAGAAGGAGTTCTACAACACATATCTATCTGGGATTTTGCCAGGTGACTCAATAGGGTCAGCGCACGACCGCTAGGTACCTGAGCTAGGCCTAGGATCTACTGTGAGGGATTGCATAAAATGACCATTTTTAGTATCTAGATCGATTCTACACGTCTTCCTGAGCATTTTGATGTATAACTTGCCTAGGTTCCCAATTTGGAACCCTAGAATCCTGGGACCAAGTACCAGAAAAATCCATTTTTGGAGCAAATCTGATGCCAAAAACAGATTCTACGTGAAAAATCATGCAGAATTGACCCCTCTTTTATTAAAATCCATGCACGGATAGCAAAAACACTCATTTTCGCAAAATGTCAATTTGGGACCCGGGATGTCTGTCCGTCCATTCTAGGGCTAGACTTAATTCACATTTTGAGCATGTTCCCGTGCATGGATTTTGATGAAACCGGTACCATTTTCTTCAGAATACTGAGTAGAATACAATAGATTTATCGCCCGGTGTCAAAAAATAGATTTTGTGGAACCGGATTCTAGGCCCAGGGCCCGAGTCAAGTAAATGGCTTAAATTGCATACAAATATATCAAATATAAGATTAACTCATTACCACGAGCATTTTGACATATCACTTGACTATATAATCAACAAAAATAAAATGGACCTAGAACAGACGGACAGACATCCCGGGTCCCAAATTGACATTTTGCGAAAATTAGTGTTTTTGCTATCCGTGCATGGATTTTAATAAAAAGAGGGGTCAATTCTGCATGATTTTTCACGTAGAATCTGTTTTTGGCATCAGATTTGCTCGAAAATGGATTTTTCTGGTACTTGGTCCCAGGATTCTAGGGTTCCAAATTGGATACCTTGGCAAGTTATACATCAAAATGCTCAGGAAGACGTGTAGAATCGATCTAGATACTAAAAATGGTCATTTTATGCAATCCCTCACAGTAGATCCTAGGCCTAGCTCAGGTACCTAGCGGTCGTGCGCTGACCCTATTGAGTCACCTGGCAAAATCCCAGATCGATATGTGTTGTAGAACTCCTTCTGGAGTCTGGTGAAGTTGGCACGGGGACCGGGTTAAATTGGTTGTTCGAATAAAAAAATCCAAATAATTCTTTAAATATTATCGAAGGCAGGGAAAGATTAATAGCAACGGACTATTTACCATAAGATAGTTTGGATTATAGTTTGCAATTTCAACTGTCTGTCTTAAAAAAAGGGGTTTCAATTATTAAAAACTCTTAGTATACCACCAATTAAACTTTGAAAAGTCTAATTGGAATCTAATAAAAATCCATTTGCGAAGAAACTTCACAAACCAATTTGGGCATAAGATCTAATGACACTATTTGGGAATCTTCAAGAACACTCCAATTAAAAAGAAGAAAAAGAAAAAGTTGGGTTTCAAAGAAAATGTCAAATTGCCGAAACGGGGAATCTCCTTGAAATCTAATTGTGGGATAAATTCTATTTGCTCATTTTGAGGATATTTTCGCCTCACAAAATTTTTTGCTAAGATCCACTAATTCATATGCGGAACCACCAGATCTACCAATCGTGGGACAATGAAATTGATTTAACGGACAAAATCCTATTTTCTATTGGCAACAATCGTGAATTGTGAAATTGTGAATTATATTGCCTGCCCTTTTCTTTTCTTTTCTCTTATCGCTCAATGTAGATAGCGCGTTTTCGAAGCCAGCAGTCTCACTGTCAATGCACTGACCATCGTCACACAGCAAACTCAATCATAATTTTTGTTTTCCATCACGTACTATACTGATTCCCCATCTCGCCGGCAAATCAGAGTTGGCAGGGCTAATTTAATTTCTACAAAATTTGAACTGAAAATTGGCTGAAAATTTATCAAATATTTTAAATATGACGCATTAATTAAAAATTAATTATTTTTTACCTTTTTCCAAATCGAGGATATGACGGAACTAAGAATCAGCAAAATTTGAGATTTGTTTGAATTTTGAAAATTAATGGGGAAAACCAAAAAAATACTGTTTTATTAACCATTGATAATCCAGGCAAAAAGAAAACTAATATTCCAAAATAGAATAAAAACAAACAACAAAAGTTCAAAGAAAATAAATGAGTTTCTAAAACTTTAAACCTTTTAAAAATACAATCAAAGTTCTCTAACGAATTTTATAAACATCATTTTGAATCAAAATCGATTTTCATTGCAAAAACACAGAGTTATACTTAAACCAAACTTAAAATATCTAGATAAAATCCAAAGAATATAAATCAATTTTTCAATTTGTCCCACTATTTTCGATGTTGAAATTGCAAAAAAGTTTCATAAATGAATAAAATGACATAACGGGCATTATGGCGCCATCTAGTAGTGGTAATATTAATTGCACAGTCTATATTGTATTTTACTTTAAGAAAGAGAATAAAAACTGTTCATTAAAAGCAAGTTTTGTATTTAAAGTATAATTTTGACGAAATTTAGATATTTTTTTATTAACTTTCATTTATAAAAGAAATAAGAAATTTACTTATAATAACCTTTATTCAGAAATATCGTTAAAAAAATTCAAAAAAATTTTTAAGAAAAATTTTTATCACGAACGTTAATTTAGTATTGCTCATGAAAATCCTTATGTAATCAAACTTTTAAACTCAAAGTAACACTTGAAACTTTAAAAAGACTTTTAGGAGTTTTGAAACAAAACTTTTAATACTCTTTGAAATTAAATTATTTTAAGTTTCATATAAAAAACCTCACAATAAGTTTTAAAATAAGCTTTACAATTTACAGTTGAAACCATTTGAGCTAAGAAAATATGTCACAAGAGTTATTCCAACTGAAAGTATAACCGTAATTATCCAAATAAAAATAATTTTCAATTCCAAGAATTTCCCGAGTCTGGATTCTGATAAAAATACCAAAGACGTCATTGCTTTGTTATTAATATCAAACAAAAAATCTAGCTTAAAACTTAATTGACTAAAATGGGCTCTAGCGGACCGCTTGTTGAGTTATACTTTTCATTTGTAATTGTTCTCAGAATTTTCAATATTGTTATTATTGTAAAAACAAATGGCTAGTGTGTTAGTTACATCGTTATAATCGTAATAGTAAGTTTAATTTATAGAAACCTTTAAATAAACAGAATTAGCACAAAAAATAGAATTTTAAATAAGTTTGTTTATCGAATACCTATTTTTTTACTAGAAAACTATCAAACAACATTACAAACTGCCTCGTAGTTATTAACATCTTGATCTAGGTTGCTTTTGTTAATATAATACAAGACAAAACAAAAATAATCAAAAATAATTTCACCAAAATTGAAATTATGTAGAATTGTAAAAAAAGAATTATATTTAAAAATTATTATTATAATATTCACTTAGAATATAAAATTACCTTTTATACGTACTCCAAAAGAACGTGAACCAAAAAACAAAAATTCATTAAATTTATCCATTTTCCAAGACAGATTAGCATCTTAAACCCAGTACGTGTGTCGGAAATATAGATAAGCACCATTACCATGACTAATTGATCCATTTTCCAAGACAGTCGAGCAGAAATAACCCTCTTCCATTACGCTAAACACACTCAATACCCTTCGTAATTAACAAAAATTACTCGTTCGCATTACTCGTACAAATATTTTTAGAAGAAACGTTTAATTTGATCATAAATTCAAAAGTGTACTTTAAAATCATATTGTAATCAAACTTTTAAACTTAAAATAACACTTGAAACTCTTGAAAGAGTTTTAGGAAAATGAAAAACCCATTGAAAAAAAACTTTTAATACTTCAAGTTTCCTTTAAAATTTAATTTTTTAAAGTTATATCGAAATTGCACAATCAAGTTTTAAAATAAGTAATACAATTTACTAAGAAATAATTGAAACTGTTTAAGTAGAAAAGTTTACAATTGTTATTATAACTAAAAGTATAAACGAACTTCTCCAAGTAGAAGTAATTTCCAATTCCAGGAATTTCGCAAAACAAAATGATATTCTCTCCATCCGAAAGACGTCACCGTTTTGTTATTAATATCAAACAGGAAATTTAATTTAAACTTAATGGACTGAAATAGGTTCTAACGAACAGCTTCCTGGTGTTAAAATTTGTGACGGTGGTGTGGCTGTGGCCGAACACACGCTGTAGTTCGATGGATACGTGTCAGTACCGAATGGAACTAGTTGTATGTATAAACTCAAACTGTTCAATAAACCAATCATTCGTGTGCTGAGCTTTGTCGACTACTCTACCAAACCGTAACTTTAATTATTTTCGGAAATGTTAAATTTTGTTATTGTAAAACAAATGGCTTTAATATTTTTGTCCGATATAATATATAAAAGATATATAAAATTATAAAAACCTTTTTAAAACAAATGCTATAGCGGCAACCAAATTAACAAATTAAATAAAAACAGACAAATTCATTAAAAATCAATGGATACCCTGGAATAGAAAATTTGAAACTAATATTCAAAAAAGTTGTATTTAGAATAAATTATTTGACCAATTACCAATTATTTCTGTCAACAATACAAACTAGTTCATTAATATCTAGATCGAAGATGCGTTCGATTGTCACGGGTGGTACAAAATTGGGTCTTTATGCAAGTTAGACAAGGTTAATAGTTCAGACAAAGTTTCGGCCTTTCTGAATTCGTTTATATTGGTTAATCTTTGGATTCATATTGTGGTCAATTAGTAAAGCTAATGGCCTTCCATTTATCTTTTCTGTGCACATGGATCATTATCATTATCATAGAATTATGTAATCCTGTAATGCAGCTCAGCAAATAATAATATTAACTAAAGTTAAAAAATTGCGAAACCGTTTAACCTGTTTTAGTAGATAGTTTAATTTTTTTTAAATTATTCATAAACGCAAAATGAAATTAAATATGGACAAACATGATCGTTTTTGTCAAGCTAGTTTCTTTGTTCTTTGTTAAATTAAATTTGAATTATGTTATAATTCAATTTTTTAAAATTGACAAAAAATGTTAAATTGTGATATTAGAAGGTGGAAACAAAGTACTTCACATAAAGTAACCTTCGAAACGAATACCTTTTCTAAAATGTTATCTACTCACATAATAATAGCTTTTATCAAACAATTAAGAATTTGCAATAAATCGTAATGGAAGCTTGCCAAAGTGTAGTTCATCCTTTAATTAAATTGAAGATTTGAATGCAACAATCTGTTAACTTGAATCACCCAAATAATAATCAGAAAAAACATTGAACAAATTATTTAATTAAATTTAGTCAAAATATATAAGGTGAATATAACTCTGGGAATTTTTAATACAAACCCATTAAGTCATTTATATAATTAAACTTTATAAACCTTTATAAACCCCTAAATAAGTCCAAAAAAAATTTAATATTTTAAAACAAGTATTGAAACATTTAATTAAAGATCGCTACATGATTGGCTCAATCATCGTCAAGACCAGTGTAGCGGACAATCTAAATTCGAAAGAAATCGAAAGTAGAAGTTGTTCATTTGATATCTTAATGAATCACTTATGTATGTAATCATTTTGGCTAAATATTTGGCTATCATTGTAACATAAAACAGCTAAAATTGAACATAAAAGAAGAGATTTTAGTTAGATCGCTAAATAAAGTTGTGTGATTTTTGACTTTTACGGTTGCTGGTTTACATGCTAAAATAACAATAGCAAGAAAGACATTTAATTCAATTTTATAAAAATGTTAACATTATTATTTTACTCTAATGTGTGCAATAAAAATAGCTTAATTTTTGGTTTATAAACAAATAAAGAGGACACAGAAAGTGAAGATGGTGACAGTCTCTTCACCAAAATAATTTAAAGTAACCAGTCTTCGGAACCAGTGCAAAGAACAAGTAAAACTTATCAAAAACCCCTTACTTTGACTGGTTTTAATATTTAACTAATTTAACAACTTTCTTAGAATGATCTTAAATGATTAAAACATTCTACTACCTTTGGTGTTAAATTCTCATGCATCGAAACAAAGGAAACCAGTTCGACATTGCTTATGAAGCTTTTTTGTTGGATAATTTTTTTTAAATTGTTAAAATTCAAATAAACACGAAAACAGTTTTAATTAAAATCTTTTACCATTTAAAAAACCCCATAATGATTTTGATCATAATTTTACTTTTAAACTAAAAGTCATTTTTTAGTTAAGTAACCAAAATATAGGTGCACTTGAATATCCAAAAGAGACGCTCATATATAAAATTATCGACAGTGCATTCCAAATGTTCAGGCGCTTATTACCATTCTTTAGTAAACCAAATCTTAATCAATAAAATAATTGTTAATATTTTTTAGCAAAAATTAGAAAATTGAGTTTAACCTTTTTTAATTTAGATTGGTGGAAACAAGTTTCAAGACTTATTTGTTTATTTCTTTTATGGGTGAGACAAAAAGACTATCCAACAGATACAGGAATACGAGTGAAAACTAAGTTTTCTACCATTTAACATGTTCGTTTGTGAAGTATTTGACTAACAACTAGCTAAACTTTAAATAAACTCAACAGATACAGGTTGCAACTTGCTAACAATAATAATACCTTGCCATTATTGCCGAATCAAAAAAAACTTTACACTTTCGAAAACACAATCTTTGATTAAAAAACTATCGTATATAAAACCTACCAAAAGACAAGAAATAATATTCAAACATAAAAGTTTCTGTGCATAAGGAACTTGATTGAAATTAGTTTTACCTTTGAAGGACTGGTAAAGCAGGATCAATAATTAAAACAAAACATTTGAAAAATACAGGGCTTAAAATAATTTCATAGACATTTATAAAAAAAATGTCAAGCACCGTCGCACAATGTTAGATAGGATCCTACTGATAATAATTGTATAGGTAACTTATGCTTCAAAAATACAGTTTTTCAAATAAAATTCTAATTGATTAATCATAAATTAGAAAATATGTTTTTAAATTACCTTTGCAATAAACATAAAAGCATTCGACACAATAAATATCTTGTAAAGCAATCTGATTGACAGACATAAAATTCTTATTCAAACATCCATGTTTTAAACCATTAAAACTATTTATAAATTTCTTCTCTGTTCTCCCTTAAAATCGTTTTTAAATTGTTCATTTGGCATGTAAGCGTAAAAATTTAAGTATAAATTACAAAATATGCTTTGTCAAGCAAAATAAATATTTAGATACCTATCAATACAAGATCTAAAGTCCGTCATTGTAATGTTCATTTGTTCATTATTTTTTCAAGTTTATTATTTAAATTAGCTTGCATCTGTTTTAATATATGATATAAACTGAATATTGCTGCTTAAATATACACAAAAGATATTTAAAACTTGGTGAAAAAGAAGAATATGGTATTTCATAACATTTTATTATGATTAAATTGGTATTTATTTTGGTACAAAAGCTAATTATCATTGATCGTTGATGAATACTAAAGTTTTGGACGCCGTTTTTGATTTTCGAACTGTTTGATATAATTTGCGCTCGGTAAGTCACATACTACCAATATTTAAAGCATAGGAATAAATTTATGTTTGTCTTATCTAAGTTTTCAAATTTCTTCAAACTCTCAATTATTGGATTGTTTTAAATTTTTTAAAACCTTTTCCAAAATATCAGGGTTTCAAAGGATTAATTTTTAATAAAAATCATGTTTCACTTGAATGGCCAAATGGAATTTTCACGAAAGAGAATTTGTTTCTAAAAACTTCAGATCAATAAACAACAATAAAGTTTCTTCATCAAACATTGAACTTTTAGAAATCACTTAAACGGATTGCAATGATCTGAGTTAAAGTTGCATCTTTTTATCGATTACATATGCTTTGCGTTACAAAATTAAGTATTCCACTTTCCGGATAGTCTAAATCAACAATAAAAGTATCTTTAAGCATCAATTTATTACTTTTGGTTTGCCCATAGCAGTAAGATTGTTATCGTTGTAGTGAAAAACTTTAAATAATGCAAATAAATGATGAACCCTTTTTTTTTATCACCAGCATGTCAAAGAAGTAAAATCTGAAATTGAAAAATCCCATTTAATAAATGAAAATAGAAAATTTCATGCAAACTTGAAATAAAGCAATAAAGAATGTTGAATTTTTAATTTATTAATACAAATAATCTAATTTTATTCAGTTATATACAGAAACCAAAACTTGCTTTTAAACTTTTTTTTATGGTATATCTGGGCAATGTACAATTGTCCAAACTTACAAGAAATATTTAAGTAAAAGAGATATTTTGGGAACATAAAAAGTCAAGTGTAATGTAGATTCTAGAATCGTAGATTGCAATTTTGCTTGATTGTGCTTTTTTGGATACTAATGAAATTTCAATATTTGATAACATTTAATAGACCAATTTTTGTCCATATATTTAATTAGAGGCTCAGAATAAAAATATATGAAAGAAAAAGTTGTATTCACAATTCATAAGAGAAACCTTTTGCTAGCCATTACCATGTGAAAGTCATTTATACTCAATTATGTGAACTTGCAAATCCCATGAGACATTTATGCCAAAAAATTAAATAACCGTTTTTAAAATCAACCCAAGCAAATGGTAAAAATAACTTAAATCAAAATGTTGAAAATACAAATAAATATTTAATTAAAAGAGACATAATGTGAGATCTGTCGTGAATGTCGTTAGTGTTAAAAATAAAGCAAATCGTAAACTTGCTCAATTGTGCTTGTTTGAATACTAATGGAATTTCAATGTTTTATAACCTTTAAAATACCAATCATCCTCAAGATGTAAATTTTACAAATTTTCAAGCTCATTAATTAAATTACAGGCATAAAAATTGATAGAATAATTAGAATAAAATATTTGATGCATCTTTAAAATTACTTAAAGGATTATTGTTTAGCATAACATTGTAAATGAAAACTGATTACTTAAAACAATAAATCAAATTGACTCGTGAATGCTGATTTTGTAGTTGCGCTGTTTATGAATAATCGATTTCGTATTTCTTAACAAGATTTCAAAAAATTAATTGGTAATTGTTTTTAGAATATATAGAAAAAATTGCTATAAACTAGTTAGTTTAATAATAAGCTAGTTGCTATTTCATATATTTCTATTAATTTCTATTATAAAACAAATATTTGTAAAAACACTGTTAAAGTTGTGAAAATGTTAGAAAAGATACAAAAGTTTCTATACATGTGAAAATATATACAAAATTGGCTTAGCGTTGATAAAAAAAACTACTAAAGTTACTACTAAAATCACTACTAGTGGTTACTTGTAGTGATTTTGAAAAGAGGATAAAACTGGGTACTTTATGTAGTAATATATTGTTACGCAAATTAAGTTGCTGAAATTTTGTTATAAAAGTTAAAAAATTTATAAATTTTGTATCTCAATTAAATATAAATTGCAAACCATTTTTATAGTACATCAGTTCCAAAGTAGTTTTTTTTATATTTTTTACTCACAAAAAGACCAGTAAACCAGTAAATAAATGCATTAAACCGGTAAACTTAGCACTTCCAAGAATATATGTTTCACTAAAAGGCAAAAGATCTATTAGACAGGTACGGATAACATTTGAAGAAGATTGGATTGTTGAAAAGCTTGAAAACTCCAAACACAATGCAAAAAGAATAGTCTGTTAATAGAATAAGTAATTAATCGAATGCACATTCTCGAGTTGATTGATAATTTGTGAACAGAGTGAAAAAATCAAAGAACGGCAATTAATTTGCATTGCTATTTCATTAATGAGCTAAGGTAAGGTAAAAATATAATTAAATTTTACAAATTAATATTTTAATTGTTGGCATGTCTACACTTATCACTGTATTTTTGCTAATAAGCGCGGCGGATAAAGAGTTTTTGTGTTAGACTTATATAAGCGTAACCTTTTATATGTTGTATGAGTTTAAGAAAAAATTTCTAGGAAATCAATAAAGTTCTTATATTATGACAATGTTTGCTTACTGTACAGATATTTCAATAAAAAGAACCCCATTCAAATTCTTTTACCACCATTGTAAGTGATTTTAAAAGTCAATAAAATTGAAAATTTAATTTTTGCAACTATTTATTACATTCTACTAATAGCACGTGACTCTAAAATCTCTATTGTTATACTAATGAAAAAAATCAATTGATAAAAATTAGTATTTATTGTTAATTACGTTTAATAAATTTTATCAAAAAACCATTTTATAAAAGGGATTCAAAAGCATGATATTAACAAAATTATAATCTGTGCCAAAATTCATTCAAATCGGACAAGAAACCTCGGAGCCTTATCGTTGGAGAAAAGTGCCAAAAAGCTGAGGAGTAGTTATCACTCACGTTCAGACAACTACACACCATTTTTGTCGAGCGTGAGCGAAGACTTTTAGTGACAAGAAATCCGATTTGGTTTCCAGTTAACTACTTCTACATTTCTCAACCGATTTACATCAAACTTGGCCAAAGTGTTTAAAAATACTATGCGATTGTGCAGTTCAACCTTGGTTATTGCAAAAAATGTTTTTTAGGTATAGCTGCCAGTCAAATCTCACCTAGGTCAAATCTCTGTTTGAGTGTTCATTGTTGGGTCTGATGTCCAACAATGTGTGCAACAATGGTGATGGGAAATTTGGCTTCATTGTGAATTCAAACTTAGATCAGGCAGGTTTGGGCGTCGTTTAGGATAGAGTTAGGTTAGGTTTTGCTGGTTAGGCAGGTATGGGAGTCGGTTAGGATCGGGTTAGGTTAGGTTAGGTCGTTAGGCAGGTATGGGAGTCGGTTAGAATCGGGTTAGGTTAGGTTAGGTCGTTAGGCAGGTATGAGAGTCGGTTAGGATCGGGTTAGGTTAGGGTTGTTAGGCAGGTATGGGCGTCGTTTAGGATCGGGTTAGGTTAGGTTAGGTCGTTAGGCATGTATGGGAGTCGGTTAGGATCGGGTTAGGTTAGGTTAGGTCGTTAGGCAGGTATGGGAGTCGGTTAGGATATGGTTAGGTTAGGTTATGGTCGTTAGGCAGGTATGGGGAGTCGGTTAGGATCGGGTTAGGTTAGGTTAGGGTTGTTAGGCAGGTATGGGCGTCGTTTAGGATAGAGTTAGGTTAGGTTTTGCTGGTTAGGCAGGTATGGGAGTCGGTTAGGATCGGGTTAGGTTAGGTTAGGTCGTTAGGCAGGTATGGGAGTCGGTTAGGATCGGGTTAGGTTAGGTTAGGTCGTTAGGCAGTTATGGGAGTTGGTTAGGATCGGGTTAGGGTTAGGTTAGGGTTGTTAGGCAGGTATGGGCGTCGTTTAGGATCGGGTTAGGTTAGGTTAGGTCGTTAGGCAGGTATGGGGAGCCGGTTATAATTGCTAACGCTCGACTATTCCCCATAATCTCAAATTTTGGGGGACATTATTGAAGCCAACAAAGTTTAATGCTTCAAATATAGCTCCCGCAGGGCCCACTAGTTCAGATTTGTTCAAGAACATTATTCTGTAAACCATTGATTTAAAAAAATAGTAAAAATATTTCATAATATTCAAGTTTAAGAATAGGAAATAAGTCAGTGTTGATAATTACAGCAATATAGCCGGGAGAGCACTATGGGTGGTAAAGATTGGGGGAGATAATTGTAAACGTAAGATCAATGCTGATGACTTATGAGTGATAAGAAAAAGAGCATATCTGTAAAATAACCTTTTGGAAAACTGCATCAGACAAACATGGCGGGAAGATTGTTGAAGGAAATTAACACAATAAGTTTATTAAACTCCTACTGTACCCAAATGCTTACCCAAAACGTTCTACACAACCGAGACTAAGAGAGAACCATGAACATTTAACACAAAAAATACTAGATAAGTTGTGGATGTTTGTAAGTCTAGTTGTCAAGGTTTGTGGAAAAGTTTCACCGTTAAAATCTTCAAACATTCTATTGACCTAAAGAGTGAGTTTGAACAAGACTGATGCCAGTTTAATAATTTAAATTATTGATCCGAATATTGGAAGTAAATTATGGATTGATATAAATCCGCTAGGATAAATTTTAACCTTTAAAAAAGGAAAACAGCAAGGAATTTGAAAATTATTAGGCAGTTTGATTAGTGTGACTTTTTTTACCGCAACATTGACATACAGACAAATAAAATGATTAGAAAACTAACAATATTCTTCATTATATTTAAATGTATCAATCTATTAGCAATGAAAGATTATTTATAATTTTAGATCAAAAGAGATTTTTTATTAAAAAACAATAGAAATCCAACAATTAAAACTTGTTTTTTGAAACCTCATTAATGGATCTCTGCTTCAACGGTGCGCAACTCCGCAGTTCTCCGCAACTTTGCGAAGTGACTAGTCACTTTGTGATCCCACTAGGCAAACTGGAATAATCGATTAAATGCCGTGACTTCGCGATTTGCCGAGACAAATTTTCGGCAATTCGCGGAGTTACGAGTTCTTCGGTTTGCCGCTGACATATATAAAACGAATGCTCAACAGAAACAAGATGTGCTTGTAATATGGTCGTTTTCTCAGCATTTAGACCTTTCAACTGCGGTACTTACTTCAAAAAATGTTTTCACAAACAAATTCATTCACTTGTGATACAGCGCTTTATAAGTGTAAAACGTAATGCATTATAAAATGACACTTTTTGAAAGATAATAATTCAATATTTATTACATACTACTAATAAGAAATATAGCTAAGAATTTTAATATGCAAGAAAACATGGTGAGTATCTAGTGACATAAAACTAGGGAAAAGCAACATACTTCAAAAATATTTTCCTGACCTAACTTGTAAATGAACCAAAACCTGCTAAAATAAGATTTATTAAAAAATCATTAATAACCAATCAAGGACAAATTTTTAGAAAAGTTTTTAAAAGAAAACAAAGACAATTAATCAGTTGAACATTATTACAAAGACAAGATAATGCTGTGATAAGCACACACAAAATACCAAAATATATGAGTGACAACATTTTGTAACATTTTTTAAATCTAGGACCATTAAAAACAATGAATGTAAATTCCAAATTGTAACAATGTGATCATGGCAACCCATCTTAGTTTGGTGGGCAGAACCGCTTTAGTTGTTTTCTTCTTAAAACAGTTAAACCTTTTATAAAAACCCAGGGAAAGTTTCAAATGAATTAATTTAAAAAAAAAAAACATTTTTGCCCTAGTTCAAGTACGATACTAGGCAGGATTGACAAACACAAACTAGACTTGTTTTAATGATCCATTAAATCGATGCCACTACCAAAAATGTGTAACCAACAGTGTCACACAATCTAGTTGCTCTTTTTCTGACAATCCCAACTATGAGCGCAAACCACTTGTTGTTGCTATAAATTGCTACCTATGAGAATATTGATTTATCATTGACTATTAATTAATAAAAAACACCATTTTGTGGTGGCTTTCTGGACACTCCCAACAATTTAAAATCATTCTTTTCTGTCTCAATTGGGATGAAAAAGTTGGCTTATAATGGCTTTTCAAGTCAACTGGTATAATGTTGACCTTCATATTTGAGTCATAAATAGTTTACACTAGTGGGCCCTGCGGGTGCTACATTTAAATCCTATGATATTTTTGAAAGTAATGTCCTTAAAATGGAAATTCTGAGGAATAGTCGAGTGTAAGCGAAATTCATACACACCTAACCACCTAAACCTAACCTAACCCTATCCTAACCGACGCCCACACCCACCTAACCACCTAAACCTAACCTAACCCTATCCTAACCGACGCCCACACACACCTAACCACCTAAACCTAACCTAACCCTATCCTAACCGACGCCCACACCCACCTAACCACCTAAACCTAACCTAACCCTATCCTAACCGACGCCCACACACACCTAACCACCTACATATGCCCAAATTTCATATTTTCATTGTTGCACTCGTTTGGGGACTCATTGTTGGACATGTGACCCAACAATGGGGCCTCAAGCTAAGACATTTTCAATCAGAGATTTGTTCGGCAGGTATACCTAAAAAACTTTTTTCGCAAAAACCAAGGTTAAACTGCACATCTGCATGATATTCTAAGCACTTTGGCCAAATTTGATGCAAATCGGCTAAGAAATGTAGGAGGAGTTAGCTGGACAAGAATCGAAAAAGTTGTACCATAGTCTTCGCTTACGCTCGACAAATATAATTAAATCCTTTTACCTTTAACAAAGAGAAATATCCAACTTAAAGTAACCAATTTGAAAATATTTGAGAATAACTCTTCTTAATTATGCAATATTTAAAATTTAGTTAAAGTAAAAATGGTTTCTACCTTTATTATATCGACTCGACTCGTTAATTAATCCCATAACTTAAGAAACTATAATTTGACATTTATTTAAATTCCGACAAAAATACACTAATATTTTTATATAAAAATAAACTAATGTCTGTAGCTTTTATTTTAACTTCCGGGATACTCCAATCTTGTCCGTGTATCGTGAATTTGAAGTGACGTGTAACCAATGTTTGTACGACGGTAACGAGAGTTACCTTTGCATTCATTATTAATGTATATTAACTTGATTTCTTCATCAAGTAATTGTAATTACCTTCCTTTAGAGTCTAAAGTTTTGACGTCTCTGTTTTCGGTAGCATTCGCATATTAGTTATCCCAGCTTCTATGATAATAATTTGCAATTTGAATAATTTAAAATTTTAACCTTTTCCAAACCAAAACCATAAATCTTAATGAGTGACGTAATTGATATTTTTGTTGTAAGTTATTTGTTGTTGGTTGTCCATAATCTTATTTAATAAAAGTTTTAAGTTGCCTCTTTTTATCTCTGTACTTTTATAAAAACGAAACAAAAATCATTTAATTTGCAGTAAAATTGAAGAAAATTTTGTCAAAAATCTTGATGCTAAAGAGATTGTTAATATTTAGTTAGATATATTTAGTAGAGATTATCATTTTTGATGCCCTATCCAAGCCGATCAAGCCATAACCACTAGGAAAAATTAATGCCAAAATGAAGGAGAGCTGGCGATACAAGAGTATAAATTGATTAAAAAAGTTAATGTTTAGGAGTAGAAATGATATATTGTAACCTTTATTAAACCTCGCACGTTAAATACAATTAATTAAAAAATCACGATTTACAAGCAACTTAAAGAGGCAGTAGGTACAGTTGAAATTTTCTATTTTAAATAAAACATTTATTAGAGCGAACCGAGTAGGTGATAAGCCAATTTAACGCATTATAGCAATTTGTACTTAAGATATTTTTAGATCGTTTATAGAGCAACATTTATTCATAACTAATATATTTTGAATTAAAAAAGTTTAATAAGATGCAAGATCAGTTTCAATTATAAAAGAAAGCATTTAATTTTATCCAAGAAAAACAAACGAATATAGTTTTAATCGGATAAAAGAATATCTGTTAAGAAAATAATTTTCATTAAATTATTAATAATGGTCGTAGAAAGTGTTTCATTCGACATGAACCACAGAGGCAATCTGTTACTCAAACATAAATTGAAAAAGTCGATTTCATTCTTTAAATTTATACAACAAAAGTATTAATACCTTTTAAACAATTTATCACTGTAATATCTTATAAGTTATGTTTGTTATTTGCTTGTCTAACAACCAATCTAGAGATCATGAAATGTTTTAACAAAAATGTACACTTGATTGCAATGCTTTATAGGTTTATACATGGAAAGGGTTAAGAGCGAGAGTTAAACTGAATTTAAAAAAAGTTGAAAAATTTCTTGGAAGATGAAAAACTTTTGTCAAACACATTAGAGATTTTCAAGATATATTGTTGCAAACATTAAAATGTAAAAATTTTAGTATAGAAACCACTTAACTTAACCCTTTAACGCCGGTGAGCTTATTTTTGACGGGATTATTTTTACTTGATTATTATGCCAAAATATCGATACAACTTGAATATTTTGACTCAAAAATCCATAGGAGTCAAAATAATTGAATTTAAGTATCCGGGACAAAAAAGTCCCAACAGGCGTGAAAGGGCAAGCGAAAACACATTTGTGTTCTTTTGAATAGTACTGCACTACAAATTGCGCATGCGCACCATTCACTTTCGAACGTAAACATGCGACAAACGATTGCCC
The DNA here is from genome assembly GCA_023373905.1 of Rhizoglyphus robini. Classification (NCBI taxonomy): domain Eukaryota; kingdom Metazoa; phylum Arthropoda; class Arachnida; order Sarcoptiformes; family Acaridae; genus Rhizoglyphus; species Rhizoglyphus robini. The sequence goes on from JAKIJQ010000044.1 coordinate 950,010, forward strand.
TTTCACGCCTGTTGGGACTTTTTTGTCCCGGATGGCAATAACTTGTTATCTTATATTTTCGTGGTCAGAATCATCACTTTTTTGTTTCCATATTGCTTATGGGTTCATAAACTACCTGTACAAAAAATCCCCACCCTCTGGGAGTCCCCAAGAGCAAATGGGAACAACTCATTCAAACCTCATTTTTTGTAAAACTATTTATTTTTGAAAAATCGTTACTTTTCACCAAACAATTGTTACTAGCGCTATTTTTAGCCAATTTTTATGGAGTTTTATATATGAATCTCATAAAGCACTTCACAATGAACATTTTAAGCTATTAAATTGGGTAGAAAGGTTTAGAAATAGTAGCTATATTGTTCATCAAACATCCGGGACAAAAAAGTCCCGACAGGCGCAAAAGGGTTAACCAAAATGACGCCCAACACCAACCTAACCTAACCTAACCTAAACCTAACCTAAACCTATTGTTAAAAAATGTTTCAAAACAAGAAAGTTCACTACACCAACTGCAACGAATGAAAGCAAACAAATTACAATCATCGCATTGACAAATTTGTATCCGATTACTAAACTTGAATGCAAATGTTACAGGATTAATTATGTTTGTTGGCTCATCTATATCAAAAATCGCACGAAAACCACCAAAGTTTTATAAACGAATTAAAAAGAGGCGAACTAAACTGATGATGTGCATAAGATTGAAGTTTTATAATAGTCATTCTATTGTGAAACTTTGACTTGAAATGTTCGTCAAACAAGGAATGATCACTTATGCGTTTTATATATGTTTTTACTGTAAAAAAATATCCGCGATCTAGTGGTTGCTTCTCTGGAGTAGTTTTTCCTGGGATGTTTCGAACTTCTACTAATTTATGTTTTGTTCCTTTTGGACGATTTTGCTTTTCAAAAAATTTCTCGTTCATGAATGGTTTCCAAGAATCGAGAATAAGAAAATTATTTTCACCTGCAAACGGTCAAAACCCGACTTCTAGGTACAATGCATACTCAACATTGGTCATTTTTCCAGATACAGTTGCTATGACATATACATTGCCGAGTTGTTGCATTAATTGATTCACTTGTTCTTGAAATCGAAAGACACTTCTCCCATTCCTTTAACGCCAAAACACTACATAAGTAGAGAGGAGGTGGAGTGTTCTTACATTGCACAGCCAATCAACGCACATTGCATTGTTGAACACAGCGAGCGCACTCATTTGTCTGTGCCTGCTCGCCTGCAACGCGCTACCATTCCCACTACCACAATAAATCTGCCGAGCGAGTATGTTTTGTTTACTTATTGACTCAGCTGTAGCTAAATAATGATTTATTTTGATGAAAGTGTTTGGATTCGCCTTTCGTGTATAATTAATCGGACCCAAATAGCAGCATCGTAGCAAAGAGTGAAGACCAAAAAGTGCCCCACTGCGAGGAATATCTTACGCATTTGCCCCATAGACATATAAGATAACAAATTAAAGGTAACCACTTTTTAGAATCTATTGGAAAATTTTCCAGATTGATCCGAGGTCACTATCTCAAGTCATAGAAATACATAGAAATGCATTACACGCGCATCACATGGGCCATCCACATACGACGTAACTCTTCTGAAATGTGCTGAATTTTTTTTGTTTATATTTCCGGTATATCTGCTCGGATCAATCTGGAACCTTGACCAAATGAATCTACAAACTATAAGCTTTAATTTGGTAATTCGATTGTTTATAGGAGATATGCGTAAGTATCTTCAAAATTTAAGGCACTTTCTTATTGGGAAGTGGTCTTCACTATTTACCAAATTTAAATTCACAGTGATCACAGTGGCTAGTTATCGCTGCTAAATGGTATTGACAATTTAAATGAAAATCAACTCAACTGATTTATCTCATTCATCAAACATAATCTCCAATTTCAAAATATACATCAAATACATATATACTAGTGGGCCCTGCGGGTGCTATATTTGAAGCATTAAACTTTGTTTGCTTCAATAATGTCCCCAAAATTCGAGATTATGGGGAATAGTCGAGCGTAAGCGTTTATAAGCGACTCCCACACCTTCATAACCACCTAAACCCAACCTAACCATATCCTAACCGCCGCCGACACCTGCCTAACCACCTAAACCTAACCTAACCCTATCCTAACCGACGCCGACACCTCCCTAACCACCTAAGCCTAACCTAACCCTATCCTAACCGACGCCCACACCTGCCTAACCACCTAAACCTAACCTAACCCTATCCTAACCGACGCCCACACCTGCCTAACCACCTAAACCTAACCTAACCCTATCCTAACCGACGCCCACACCTGCCTAACCACCTAAACCTAACCTAACCCTATCCTAACCGACGCCCACACCTGCCTAACCACCTAAACCTAACCTAACCCTATCCTAACCGACGCCCACACCTCCCTAACCACCTAAACCTAACCTAACCCTATCCTAACCGACGCCCACACCTGCCTAACCACCTAAACCTAATATAACCCTATCTTAACCGAAGCCCACACCTGCCAAACCACCTAAACCTAACCTAACCCTATCCTAACCGACGCCCACACCTGCCCAACCACCTAAACCTAACCTAACCCTATCCTAACCGACGCCCACACCTGCCCAACCACCTAAACCTAACCTAACCCTATCCTAACCGCCGCCAACACTTTGATAACCACCTAAACCTAACCTAACCCTATCCTAACCGACGCCCACACCTGCCTAATCACCTAAACCTAACCTAACCCTATCCTAAACGACGCCCACACCCACCTAACCACCTAAACCTAACCCTAACCCTATCCTAACCGACGCCCACACCTGCCAAACAACCTAAACCCTAACCTAACCCTATCCTAACCGACGCCCACACCTGCCTAACCACCTAAACCTAACCTAACCCTATCCTAACCGCCGCTAACACTTTGATAACCACCTAAACCTAACCTAACCCTATCCTAACCGACGCCCACACCTGCCTAACCACCTAAACCTAACCTAACCCTATCCTAACCGACGCCCACACCCACCTAACCACCTAAACCTAACCTAACCCTATCCTAACCGACGCCCACACCTGCCTAACCACCTAAACCTAACCTAACCCTATCCTAACCGACGCCCACACCTGCCTAACCACCTAAACCTAACCTAACCCTATCCTAACCGACGCCCACACCTGCCTAACCACCTAAACCTAACCTAACTTTATCCTACACGACGCCCACACCCACCTAACCACCTAAACCTAACCTAACCCTATCCTAACCGACGCCCACACCTGCCTAACCACCTAAACCTAACCTAACCCTATCCTAACCGACGCCCACACCTGCCTAACCACCTAAACCTAACCTAACCCTATCCTAACCGACGCCCACACCTGCCTAACCACCTAAACCTAACCTAACCCTATCCTAACCGAAGCCCACACCTGCCAAACCACCTAAACCTAACATAACCCTATCCTAACCGACGCCCACACCTGCCTAACCACCTAAACCTAACCTAACCTTATCCTAAACAACACCCACACACACCTAACCACCTAAACCTAACATAACCCTATCCTAACCGACGCCCACACCTGCCTAACCACCTAAACCTAACCTAACCCTATCCTAACCGACGCCCACACCTGCCTAACCACCTAAACCTAACCTAACCCTATCCTAACCGACGCCCACACCTGCCAAACCACCTAAACCTAACCTAACCCTATCCTAACCGACGCCCACACCCGCCTAACCACCTAAACCTAACCTAACCCTATCCTAACCGACGCCCACACCTGCCTAACCTTAGGTTGAAGTCACAATGTAGCCAAATTTCCCATTGCCATTGTTGCACACATTGTTGGACATCAGACCCAACAATGAACACTCAAACAGAGATTTGACCTAGGTGAGATTTGACTGGCAGCTATAACTAAAAAACATTTTTCGCAAAAACCAAGGTTGAACTGCACAATCGCATAGTATTCTAAGCACTTTGGCCAAGTTTGATGTAAATCGGTTAAGAAATGGAGGAGGAGTTCACTGGAAACCAAATCGGTATTCTTGTCACTGAAAGTCTTCGCTCACGCTCGACAAAAAATAGCTGTCTTAAACATTTTAAAGAGCTACCCGGTGAGCCATTTGTGGCACTGGAAGTGCCACTGAAAGTGGAGGTTTAAAATGGGGCACTTAAGTGGCACTATGAGTACCAAAAATAAAGTGGCTTAAAAATCGCACTAATAGGAGCACATTAAGTGGTGAAACAAAGTGCTGGTAGCTTTTTGCCCTGGCCTAGGCTAGCCTGCTTCCTTCCACCCGGTTCCATTCACCAAATCAATGAAAAGTTAAAATTAAATTTAATATAATAAATACAAAATACAAAATAATGACAAAAAAAATATCAATAGGAAATCTATAATCACATTTGCATAAATAAGAAAGTAAATAACATATAATAATCTTAATAATGTTAAATAATAAATGATGATATAAAAAATCACATTGAAATTACTTAATACTCACAGTAAATGACTAGTTTATAAGGTCAGAACCGTGTTGAAAAATTCGCCCACAGAGTGTCCCTGGAGATTGACAACCGGCACACCGATTTTACTGTCACCATGAAACTGGTTGGCACGGTGCAACTCGACGAGGTGCAGAAGTACTACTCTCGGCGCCAGCGGACCAACCTGTCAAATCGGGTTGTGTCCATCTACAAGCACGTCATCCGCTTCATCATGACCAAACACTATGCAGTGTTTCAGCGCAAGTTCTTCGACATGGCCACCCTCGCCACCTCTTCCAAGGTGTCTCTCACTGACTTTGTCTCGGGCTTTACGTCCGCCGTGAGGATGACCGAGTATGGCCTGGCCTTGAACCTTCACCTCAAGACGTCCTGCGTGGTCGCACAGAACTTCACTCGTGTGCTCGATCTGGTCAAGGCACTTTTGCCCCACGCAGAGGAAGAACGACCGACTCGTGGCCAACTTGCTGAGGCTTCACGCTTTTTGCGTCATCTCAAGATGAGCACCAGCCACTCGAATCGGATCGTCACCTACACGATCGACTCACTGGTGGACAAGACTCCGTACGAGATGAAGTTCAAGGACAAGGACGGACGGGAGCTGTCGATTGGTGAATACTTCGCAAAGACCTACAAACTCGGGCTCGAGTATTGGCCACTGATCAAGACCACCGGACGACAGGCTCGCTACATTCCAATGGAATTGTGTACCCTAATCCCAAGCCAATTCCTGTCCGCCAGCAAAGTCTCCGCGAGAATTCAACGCGAACTCCTCTTCAAGGCTACGAACGCTCCCAGTGCGTACTTCCGTCGAGTCACTTCCGTGGCGGAAAAAGTGGCAACTCTCAATCCTGAACTTCAGCAAGAATTTGGCATACAAATCGTTCCGAAGCCTACAGCCATCAAGGGACGAGTCCTTCCGGCGCCTGAACAGTTGAACGCTGACTAGAGAAGTGGCATCTACAAGGTCAAGGCTCCGATCGTGAAATGGTCCGTCTTTTGCTTTGAAACTTCGGTGACCAACGAAGAGCTTAAAGAAATTTGTCCGCTTGATGAAGCGTTCCAGGTTGGCGGCTATCTCCTCGGCTTCTATCGGACTGGGCGTCTTTTTCCTTGCGGGTAGAATGCCTCCGCCGAGTCGGTCTCCACTGGGACTCGTACTGACGCGTCTCTCCTTGACAAAGGCCAGATCGTAGTGAATGACGGCCACATTGGCGAGGATAAGTTTGAAAAAGTTGGCCAACAGATTGATGCGTGTGCCAACTTTGAAAAGTTTTCTACCAGAACTGTCGATTGGTACGTCTCGGATGCGGGCATAGGTAACTGGAGAAGGTGCTGTTCGCTGGTGTAACCGCCACCTCTACCACCACCAGAACCAGTAGACAACCCTCGGAAAAAAGACGCCCAGTCTGATAGAAGCCGAGGAGATAGCCGCCAACCTGGAACGCTTCATCAAGCGGACAAAGTCTTTGAGCTCTTCGTTGGTCACCGAAGTTTCAAAGCAAAATACGGACCATTTCACGATCGGGGCCTTGACCTTGTAGATGCCACTTCTCTAGTCAGCGTTCAACTGTTCAGGCGCCGGAAGGACTCGTCCCTTGATGGCTGTAGGCTTCGGAACGATTTGTATGCCAAATTCTTGCTGAAGTTCAGGATTGAGAGTTGCCACTTTTTCCGCCACGGAAGTGACTCGACGGAAGTACGCACTGGGAGCGTTCGTGGCCTTGAAGAGGAGTTCGCGTTGAATTCTCGCGGAGACTTTGCTGGCGGACAGGAATTAGCTTGGGATTAGGGTACACAATTCCATTGGAATGTAGCGAGCCTGTTGTCCGGTGGTCTTGATCAGTGGCCAATACTCGAGCCCGAGTTTGTAGGTCTTTGCGAAGTATTCACCAATCGACAGCTCCCGTCCGTCCTTGTCCTTGAACTTCATCTCGTACGGAGTCTTGTCCACCAGTGAGTCGATCGTGTAGGTGACGATCCGATTCGAGTGGCTGGTGCTCATCTTGAGATGACGCAAAAAGCGTGAAGCCTCAGCAAGTTGGCCACGAGTCGGTCGTTCTTCCTCTGCGTGGGGCAAAAGTGCCTTGACCAGATCGAGCACACGAGTGAAGTTCTGTGCGACCACGCAGGACGTCTTGAGGTGAAGGTTCAAGGCCAGGCCATACTCGGTCATCCTCACGGCGGACGTAAAGCCCGAGACAAAGTCAGTGAGAGACACCTTGGAAGAGGTGGCGAGGGTGGCCATGTCGAAGAACTTGCGCTGAAACACTGCATAGTGTTTGGTCATGATGAAGCGGATGACGTGCTTGTAGATGGACACAACCCAATCTGACAGGATGGTCCGCTGGCGCCGAGAGTAGTACTTCTGCACCTCGTCGAGTTGCACCGTGCCAACCAGTTTCATGGTGACAGTAAAATCGGTGTGCCGGTTGTCAATCTCCAGGGACACTCTGTGGGCGAATTCTTCAACACGGTTCGGACCCTATAAACTAGTCATTTACTGTGAGTATTAAGTAATTTCAATGTGATTTTTTATATCATCATTTATTATTTAACATTATTAAGATTATTATATGTTATTTCCTTTCTTATTTATGCAAATGTGATTATAGATTTCTTATTGATATTTTTTTTGTCATTATTTTGTATTTTGTATTTATTATATTAAATTTACTTTTAACTTTTCATTGATTTGGTGAATGGAACCGGGTGGAAGGAAGCAGGCTAGCCTAGGCCAGGGCAAAAGCTACCAGCACTTTGTTTCACCACTTAATGTGCTCCTATTAGTGCGATTTTTAAACCACTTTATTTTTTGGCACTCATAGTGCCACTTAAGTGCCCCATTTTAAACCTCCACTTTCAGTGGCACTTCCAGTGGCACTTCCAGTGCCACAAATGGCTCACCGGAACTAAATCAGTGGAATAGGGCGCTCTCAAATTGTCTGGGAACTAAATCTGTGGGATAGGGCGCCCTCAAATTGTCTGGGAACTAAATCTGTGGGATAGGGCGCTCTCAAATTGTCTGGGAACTAAATCTGTGGAATAAGGCGCCTCTACTCTGCTCATTTTCATCAATCAGCATATCAGAAATTAGCTAAAAAACAATTTAAACCCCCTAAAAATTTGCCGCTCGCTTCGCGAGCGGCGCCCCTAATATGGTCGGCGCCCTACGCGGCCGCGTACCTCGCGTACAGGCCGCCCCGGCCCTGCCAATTACCAAGTGCCAAACACTTTATGAAGAAATAATGATAAGTTCAGAATAAGTTATTAAGTTAATTTAAGTGTTCCGCATGCGGCACTTCATATAATGACAACTGCAATATCCAAAAATTGCCCAAATATACGATTTTGTCATGCACCACAAGCCCTAATCCAACTTTGGTGATTTTACTACTTAATGAAAAGATTTTGTATCATCTAAGCTTCAGAAGAAAATAGATAATCAAATTGTTTTGCCTATTCCGTTATTTAACACACATCAGATTGATCAAAAGTAGAGTTTAAAAAAATTAATGTTGATCATATCGTCACATCGTCATATCGTAACATTGATATTCATAACGGAAAGTTGTATATAAAGTTGATTAGGCATTCCAAGTATCGGGTAAAAATGATTCTAGTTTGGGCACTAGAGCAGTGATAAAGGAAATTTTAACTACATTTCAAATTACTTATGATTCGTGACCTTTTATGAGATTTTTGCATGCATTGAATAAATTTAGATTCACAATTGGAAAATTGGCAAAGATATCAAAGCAGTCAATTTACAATTTGTTAGTTATATCTTTTCTCAGTATGGAAGACATGAAGCAAAATTGTTAATGAGTAAATAAATAACTTTGCAAAAAAATGTTATTTTAGAATATAAAAACAATTTCAAAACACAAGCGAATAAAAGTAACAAAAAAAGTTTATCTAAATTAATTTTTATAAATTGCTGATTTTAAGTTAAAACAAACAGAAATACGTTAAGTTATAACCTTTATTAGACTATAACGACATACATTGAAAATATGCTTATAAATTTATTGTGACATATTGGGTATGCTGTTAATTCAAATAAAACGAATAAAACTATGAGTTTAAAAATTCATATATTATGAAATTCAAATGTACTGCTTTCCAATATGTTCATTGAACATTGTTCAACCAGCTCATGTTGTTGTATAATTATGATATTTTGCATAGTTTATAAATATTCATTTTAACATTTTAATATTGCCATTTTAGAGACCAGTTTATGAGTGAGAAGTTGTTCAATGAGAATGTATAATTCAAATAAGAAATGCTTGTTTTTCCCGACACCCAAGTTAAAATTAATCATGACCTTTCTAACAAACTGTGGAAGGCAGAAGTAATTTTTATTCGTCATGGATAGACGGATGTTCTCTCAAATGGTTGAGCCGGTAACTTTGAAAACAGACAGTTCCGTATTATATTTAACCTTACAGCAGTTACCAATATTCACAGATATACCTTCCTTGCCTTAATATTTAACTGACCTTATAGATAAAATAATTTGATGGACACAATATGACCCTTTAGATCTAATTAAAATGATAGTGTCAAAAGACTGTTTTTAAACTTTTTTAAGATATTGCACAATAGATGAATAAGATTTTTGCCAAATATTGTATAAAACATTAATGTCAATAATAAATGGGAGTAATATTTGTGAGAAGTATTTGAAAATTAAAAAACAAAAAGTAAGAAAATTGAATTTTAATCAATTATTATATCAATATTACAACAATTATTAAATATTTAACCAGCTTTCTGAACGAACTAAAAGGACTTCCAAGAACAAAATATTTTCATGTAAATTGGCATGTACAAAATAGAAATTTGTTTGATGATGATAATTTTTGTTATAAATTAGTTTTACCATTATCAATTAGCATAATGGCTAAAAAAACTACGATGTACAATTCACAAAAAATAATATAAAAATAGAAAAACGGTTAACTAAAAGTGCAAAAATAAGTGTTTTGTAACCATTGAAAAATTTTGAATGCAAATGTTCTGTAATCTTATTTAATCTATATCCCGAAAACAAAGAGACACATTCAATGAAATATAAATCATACTATTAAAAGAAATCAATAATTAAATACAAAAAAATGTATAATAAGATTGAGTTATGAGTTGCCGTCTTTATTAGTGACACACTTAAACCACATGAGTTATAAGTGTGCTCTTAAGACTGTTGGTGACGTTTTATCAATCCGCACTAAAAACACAACTCTGAGAATATATTCTTTAACAACTCTTGAATTGAGAAAGTTTATTTAGAGTTTAAAGATTCGCTAAATTGAGTTTATCGGGATTAAAACATTTCAAATACATTTTGACCTTTATATTACGTAAATTCGTACATTCAAGAACTATGACCTTAAAACACAATTAAAGGTTGGAGGGAATAAGAAACAATTTCATAAGTATCAAACTATATAGATGTTCTATTGTTATATGAAGTAATTAACCTTTGAACAAAGCATGGAAAAGTCTAACGTTTGCACAAATTTATAAAATCCAATATATTTAAACTTCTACTTTTGATATCTCAATGACAACGACAATGATTTTCATTATATGACCACTTTTTAGCGAGACTCTTTTAGAGTCGTAAGCTTATGCTATTGCCATCGTGTCTGTCTGTCTGTCTGTCTGTAAACCTTTGTCTATTTCCTGAGAGAACCATTGACCCTAGAATTACCAAATTTGGCATACATACACTAGGGAATATATGTAATCGACTAGTCAAACTAAAACTGGGCGCCATGGATCATGACGCCCATTCTGGTGACAAATGTATTCTAAGAGAACCGTAGACCCTAAAATTATTAAATTTGGCATACATACACTAGGGAATATATGTAATCGACTAGTCAAACCAAAACTGGGCGCCATGGATCATGACGCCCATTCTGGTGACAAATGTATACTAAGAGAACCGTAGACCCTAAAATTACCAAATTTGGCATACATACACTAGGGAATATATGCAATCGACTAGTTAAACCAAAACTGGGCGCCATGGATCATGACGCCCATTCTGGTGACAAATGTATACTAAGAGAACCGTAGACCCTAAAATTACCAAATTTGGCATACATACACTAAGGAATATATGCAATCGACTAGTTAAACCAAAACTGGGCGCCATGGAACATTACGCTCAAGTTTTTAAAAAAGATTTTTTGTGGTCACTTGAAAATGAAGAATAAATGTGTTGCACATTTTAAATAAAAAATATTGGTCCCAATACACCTCTTTAGTGATCCAAATGGATCAAATAAAGTCGTTTTAAAAGTTTCTCAGTTGATAGTTCAAGTTTCTATTTTTTAAGAGTCTCGCACTTTGCCTGGCTTGCCAGACAATCTTATTTTGTTATAAAGAAACCGACACTGTCGCACACATATTTAAAACAAGCAACCAGATTTCAACTACATTTAACCTTTTAAAAAATTTAAGAATATAAATATTTCTAAATTTAAATATTAGAACCTAATTCTGCTGAATGATTACAAAATCTATTCATACTTATTTAACATATTTAAACAAAGCCGGTCATTATAGTGCTATCAAAAATATTTTTAATGTAAATTGATCGATATTTGTTTTGCTCGCATAATGATAAATATTAAAACAAGTGTCGTAGTTAGTAATCTGCATATTAATCAAATAAACCAATAAAGCTTGTTAATGGCACACATATCAAGTTAGAACATTGAAGAATAATCAGGCTAATACAAAAGTATGTGAAACTATATTAAAACCTGTATGACCTCTAGAAAAAAGTTTAATTAAAAAGAAATATAATAACTTGAAAAACTGAAAACACATTCGATGATTACTTTTGTGTTGAACTTTTATTGATGAATGTTTATTTCAACCATGTCCATGATCAAGTTACAAATGTTTCATTGTTAAATTGTGCATTATTAAGTAAAAATAAAAGTTTGTAAAAATAAAGTAAAAAATAACATAGAAAACCATTTAAGAGTAGTCCTTCAACATTTACTCATATATTCACGCGCAAAGCTTATACAAATAAAAATTACTTAGTTTATACAATGTATAATTAAATCATTTTGGAGTCTGAGTGCTATCTGCATCACCACCATGAAGCCATTTAGATAAAATTTATTATATATGGCCCATAAAGTGTTGTGCAGGTCAGCCAAATTTAAATTTTTTAGTAATATATTTTATTTTAATTTAAAACCATTTATATAATCGACATGTTAACAATTAAATTTACTGGAAACTATTTACTAAATTGTTACAATTGTTAAGAAAATATGATGAAAATGAGAATTATAAAAAAAAATACAATGTTCGTAACATTTGAGCCAAACTTCCGAACAACGATAGATCAAAGACAAACATATGAGTTCCTTTATGACGTGTCATATAGAAATTTTTAGCGAGACTTAGTTCGAAGAACAAGTCAAGCTAATGGTTTTGCCATCGTGTATGTATGTATGTCTGTATGTGCGCAGATTTGTAGGATCGATTCCAACCTCGGGTAACTTTTTTTTTATTTTTTTATTTTTTTATTTTTACATCTCTAAATCTCGCTCACTGCCCGGCTTGCAGGACTTTTTTATATGATGCAAAACAGTTTATGAATATCTGACTAAATTGAAGATTAAACTTTTTAAGTAAAAAAATTGCAAAAAGTTTTAATGATTATAATTTTTTTGGAATTAAAAAAATTAATATATTTTGGTTTAGCGTTTAAATCGAATTATTACAATTAATTGACAATAAAAAATAAATAAAAGAATAACTTCCTACTTTCAAAGAAAACTGTTGGAACAATCTATGTAATCCTCTAACTCCAACTGTAATTCAAGACACTTTTTTATTGCCTGTTTGCTTGCAGAATAATCAATAAAGTTACCCTGAACGTGTTTTTAAACAAAAAAGTAATTGGGTTAGATTAGGTTTAGGTGGTTAGGTGGTTGTGAAGGTTGTTTAGGATTGGGTTAGGGTTAATCTTAGGATGTAAAGCGGGTTAGATTTTGCTTACACTAGACTATTCCCCAGAATATCAATTTTGGGGACATTATTTTCAAAATAATATCAAAGGTTTTGAATTCAACCCCCGCAGGGCCCACTAGTAACTAATTTTCTCATCTAAAAAAATAATTCGGCTTAAAGTGTATACAATTGAAATCGTGTCTGTTTCTTGTTTGGGAGAATAGAGAGAAAAAGAACAATGATAAGAAACCGTTAAAATGGCAGTCAGAAACAGACATTGCAATAAATATATTTTCATTTGATATCTTAATGAATCACTTATGTATGTAATCATTTTGCATTAATATATGGCTATCATTGTAACTGCCGTTAAGTGAATTATTTTTAATGTTGGGCTTTAAAAAATCTCACCTTTAAACATTTAACATTTAATAAAATACCATAAGACAGTTAAACATTGAGCCTAAAAGAAGAGATTCTAGTTAGATCGCTAAATGCAGTTGTGTGATCTTTGATATTTACGTTGTCTTTCGATTCAATTTTGAAAAATGTTATACCATTATTATATTACTATAATTTGCATAAAAAATAGCTTAATTTTTTGCTTATAAGCAAAGAAAGGATACACAAAAAGTGAAGATGGTAACAGTCTCTTGACCAAAATAATTTAAAATAACCAGTCTTCGGAGCCAGAGCAAAGATGAGAAAATAAAACTTATCAAAAAACCACTTACTTTTTGTGGTTTTGTTTGTACTTGCAAATGATTTAACAAAATAATTACAATGTTACCATTGTAAAATGAAACTAACCATTTTTAAGATCATATAGAAAAGCAAACGAACGGTGAACAGTGCGTAGATGCATGTCCTTAATGTATAACAAAAAATTGTACAAATGAATCAACATAATTATTTTTGAAAATAATTACAACAATTATTGTGTGATTATACGAATTAATCGAGAGTAAGCGTAAACATAAAATCTACCTAATTACCTAATCGTCTAGCGATCTAACTGAATTAAAGTAATCAAAAGAAAAATCATATTATGTATAAACATTAAAAAAAATCTAAGTTTTGTCAAAGGATGAAAATGTCTCTTGATAAAATAATCAAATGTTAACAAACTTCTCAATTTGACAGAAAAGTTACGAAAAAAGATGAAGCCTTTAACACAACTCAGCTTGATATTACCGTCCAAGATATTTTAAAATACAAGCGTTTAAGAGTACTCTACGCTTTAACATGTTCGCTTATAAAGTATTCATAACTTTCCTATCCGAAACACGAGATTTCATTTATGATAATGTTAGAAGATTAAAAACAAATAGTCAATTCGTATTCTGTAACATAAGCAATGGTGCTGCATGAGAATGTACTAATATATTTCAAGCCAAAATGAAAAATTATTAGATAAACTTAAATATTCCTTTAAATATGGAACTTAATTAAAATCATTGATTATTTAAATTTAACAAATAAACAAAAGTTGTCAATTAAACCTATTTAAAGCTGAAAAGATCATTTTGATTTTATTCAATTTATTTTAAATAACATGTTTAATAATTTTAAAAAATAAATTTTACTTAAAAACAATGCCTGAAACCATTTATTAAGTGCCGTCCAAAGACAACCTAATCGAGATTCGATAACAAATCACATTTTTAGACCAATAAATATACTTTTATTTTACTCAAATAGTAAAATCGGCCACTTAACCCATTCACTATATTATTAAGCCTTATCACAATCAACATTCATCGCAATACTATCCGACTTACAAAAGCACGTTGGAAAGACAATTCCTTCATAGCTCTCTCGATGACAGTGAGGATTGCGCTTATGACAGTCTTCTTCGGTTACGGGAATGGTCTCGGATAAGTCTGAATCAGCTTCTGTTGAATGTTGTCGTTTGTAGAAGCAGCCATTACCATCGCCAGGGCAACCAGTAGGATATTAAACACGAGAAAAAGATTCAACTGAGCCTAGATTCAAAATAAAAGATCAAAACTACAAGTTAAAAAATCCTTTTTACCATTTTTGCTTTCATTTCGAGAATTATCTAAATAACAGTGACACTCGCGGAAAGTTCGTTGTTGAATCGGACAGATCGAGTTTGGTTTGAGAATGGCCATGATAGATAAGCTATTCACAAATGCTAGTACTGTGAGAAATACGATGAAAATCTGGAACAGGTTCAATCGAAGCTTGTAGATATACAACATAAAAAATTTGTAAGAAAAATGTAAAAACTTTGATACCATTTTAAAATCGATGAAAAATCAAACAAGGAAAAATATGGCAAATATAACAGTATTTAAAACTTGCAATAAATATTTTAATCATAGATTGACATCGTTTTAAAATTTAAAGTTTACTGATTTTAAGGATAAATAATTTTTTTGCAAATTTTTTAAAAGTTTAAACAATTTTTAGCATTGTTAAATGCATAGTTATTGCATATGACTGTTAAAACTAGTGGGCCCTGCGGGTGCTATATTTGAAGCATTAAACTTTGTTTGCTTCAATAATGTCTCCAAAATTCGAGATTATGGGGAATAGTCGAGCGTAAGCGATTATAACCGACTCCCACACCTTCATAACCACCTAAACCTAAACATAACCTAACCCTAACCGACGCCCACACCTGCCAAACCACCTAAACCTAACCTAACCTAACCCTAAACGACGCCGGCACCTGCCTAACCACCTAAACCTAACTTAACCTAACCCTAAACGACGCCGGCACCTCACAAGTGACGGTTTGCGGGTTTCGGCCGAATGTAGAACCGAGACCCATAAATGCTGAAAGCCTGTCCCAAAAGCTACTGACCTGCAAAAAAGTTCGGTTCCATATGGTCGTTTGGTCGAGTTATAGGGTTCCAAACAGAATCTTATTCATTTAGTGCAAGGAAAATAGTGTGCATTTTTGCCACTAGGTGGCTACCGTCCGCACGCTTATAAACAAGTGTCAGCTGATATTGCTTTTCTTTGAATATCTGCATTGCAGAGTCTGCAATTATATCAGAAATTAGCGCAATTCGACTGATTTGATGATTATTGGTGATTATTGGCTATCTCGAGAGTGGCGAATCCAGTTGGTGGTTCGGGAGATTTCATTCTGGTGCTCTTCATACTCCAATCCAGCAGCCCTATTGTGGGATATGAACCAGCAACCCCATTGTGGGATATGAACCAGCAACCCTGTTGTGGGATATGAACCAGCAACCCTGTTGTGGGATAAGAACCAGCAGCCTACTTGGGATCACACTAGAAAATCCATTTGGGGTATGAACCAGAGAAACCATTTATGGAATTAATCATTAACCCGAACCACCATTTGGGATATGAGCCCGATCAGCCATTTTTGGAACGATAACCATAATCACCATCAAATCAGCCGAGTTGCACTGGTAACCAGTGACTGGTTGCTGCTATGATTGCAGATACAAAGAAAAACAACATCAGCATTTGTATGAAAAGCGTATGGACGGTAGCCACCTAGTGACAAAAATGTAAACTATTTTTATTGCACTAAATGAGAAGGATTCTGTTTGAAACGCCATAACTCGACCAAACCACCATATGGAACCGAACTTTTTGCAGGTAAGTAGTTTTTGGGATAGGCTTTCGGAATTTTTAGGTCCCGTTTCTACATTCTGCCAAAACCCGCAAACCGTCCCTTGTGACCTGCCTAACCTTAGCTTGAAGTCACAATGTAGCCAAATTTCCCCTTGCCATTGTTGCACACATTGTTGGACATCAGACCCAACAATGAACACTCAAACAGAGATTTGACCTAGGTGAGATTTGACTGGCAGCTATACCTAAAAAACATTTTTCGCAAAAACCAAGGTTGAACAGCACAATCGCATAGTATTCTAAGCACTTTGGCCAAGTTTGATGTAAATTGGTTAAGAAATGGAGGAGGAGTTCACTGGAAACCAAATCGGATTTCTTGTCACTGAAAGTCTTCGCTCACGCTCGACAAATATCATTGAATATCAAATTATTGTTACCAATGGCACATTTAAGAAATTTATAAACCAGGTAAGGTATTAATAAAATTACAGCTTCAAAATTGTTACTTGATATAAGGATGATCCCCATAAGATGAGGATTAGTGCAATTGAATACTTAAATGTATTAAAAAAGTGAAGCATAGTTTGTTTCATGATTTTTAAACCAGATGGCATCACTGTTAAATGTAAAAATGTTTTATATATAAAACATATAAGACTAACAAAATAAGTATTAATTTTTAACCATTTGAATGAGAGAGCATCCATTTATCTGTCAAATAAAAGGATCACACGACAAATTTGTGAGTGCACTAAATTAAGTTAAGTTCCCAAACTAACCGAGAAGTTGTGAATTAGAAGTAATTAACATGATGCACGACTAAGGAAAAAATTGAACTTCTGTAAACCTAATCCGTACGAATATTTTTGTGGAAAACCCTGCTAATTTGTCGAGTTGAATCAATCTGAATGATGCATTTGACTTTTTGGTGATTCGTAATATTATCATCATTATCACTGGCGAAATGAAACTTTATGAAAAACAACTGTTTCGTTCTCTAATCGTTTAAAACGTTTGCAATAAAAGGGGACAAAAATGGCATTATAAGAAGGGAAACAATACTAAAACAAATGTAATATACGGAATTGTTTAATTCTAGCGTGCATTCAAGTTTGATCACCTTTTTAACCATAATGTTCAAAATGAATAAATTTCTTTAATTGACTTATATTTCTTATGCAAAAAAGAATAACCTAATAAAATGTTGACGTTTATAAGAAAATAGATTTCAACTTTTTATGGAAAAAATTAATACAGATAAACCGTTATAACTTATAAGTGATGTCATTGACTCTAGCACAGTACATTAAGGTTCTGGTATAAATCTTTGGCAATCTCCATGATTAACTAACAAGTTTAAATTTAAGTTTAAAATTTTGCTGGAAAAATAAATTAACCTTTTACTAAAGTCATTCAACCATTATTCTAACATAAAACTTCGGTTTCGCTGATTTAGGCGGGAATTGAAAACATAAAACTTAATGAGGCAAGTATATAAAATTTTATTTTATATATATTCAATTTGTTAGCCCTACACGATGCAAAAGCAAAAACCTGGCCATTAATCACATGTTCGGGGATCGCTCAGGTAAAACAGAAATGGTGGTTTCGTCGATAATGAATGATTCATTCATTCATTCAGAATGAATAATTATATTCAATTTCCGTACAAGATTGTGATTATTTGGATATATTAATATCTAAATTGAGTTAATTTTTTTATAACCTTTTGAAACCAGTTAGTGGAAAAACATAAAATATCTAAATCTATTGAGATTTCTATATTGGAAACCATAATATATAATATATACCATGTAATATGCCGAATGCTTAATTCTAGAGAACATACAAGTTTAATCACCATTTTAACCAATATTTCGAAAGTAAATATATTTCAAAATTGACTTATATTTCTTATGCAAAAAGAATTATCTAATAAAAATGTTCACGTTCGTAAGAAAAGGGATTTTAACTTTATATGAAAAAAAATTTAATAAAAACAAACCTTTAAAATCGCAGACAGCACAGAGCATTAAAGTTCGCGTATAAAAAATCTTTGACGAACTCCTTGGCCTTAAAATTGGCCCGTAAAAATAAATCAACTTTTACAAACTTAATTTAGCAAATATTCGAACATAAAACAACGGTTTCGCTGATTCACGCGGAATTTGAAAAATACATAACTAAATCAGTCAAGTTTATAGATTTCTATCTTAAACAAATCTGTCATCTTACTAGATTGTGAATAAAGTGATTATTGAGCATTCTTGATAAATACAAATTGGATTAGTTTGTTTATAACCTTTTGAAAAGATTGACAACAACCAATGTTTAAATCTTCTGGGAATTTCTATATTGAAAACCATAATCAGCAAACATTTCAAGACATGAAGGCATGAAGGCAATGCCTTCAAGGCATGATACATAATCAAAATACAAAAATGTAAACAGATTTGATAAATTAATTTAAATAATTTAAATAAAATTCATGGTTTATTGGATTTTAGTGTAAATGCCATACAGTTGAATATTTTCTAAAGTCTAATGTGTATGAGTTTAATTATTTACTATTTTACTTGTTAATTTTGTCTATTATTCTATAATTTGTGTAAAAATATTCTTTGATTTAAAAAGAGCATTTCGCAGAAACTTCACTAGCAAATATTTCAGATAAGAAATAAAGTGATTAAAACAATCATTTAAGATAAATTGGCATTTTGAGAAATGTCTTAAAAGCAAAATCTGCCAAAATTACCAAAATTTTCATAATCGCTTTAAAAATTTGTTTGATATTATTTTCCAGCAGAATATTTATGTAAATTACTTAAACCTTTCATTAACTAATTATTAAAAATAATTTGGACCAATAAAAATTTAAAATACATTCAATTTTGACCTTTGAACCTATATTTATGGCGCCAAGTAAAAATGACTTTTTTGATAAAATAATTTTTATATCAATAGATTAAAGATAAGATAAGCCGATATGTACTGGATAAGAACAAGGGATACCTAGGCTATAACATATAAAATAATCAGAATTTAAATCCAGGAACTCTAGGAGATATGACAAAAATTCGCTTGAACCTATCATTATGGCGCGGACTGTATGAAACACACAATGTCACTTATCACCCTTTTCCAAAACAGTCATATTTAATACGATAATATGCTGTATAACAGTGAAACTTTGAGGTGGAATCGGATCAGTGACAGAGTAACAAGTGAATGTGAATTAAACAATGGAGAATTTAAAGAAGCTAATATAAAATATAAAAATGTTTTATAAGACCAACAAAAGTTTGTATTTTTAACCATTTGAATAACTGAGCATCCAATTGTCTGACAAATAAAAGAATCACCTGACAAATTTGAGAGTGCTCTAAATTAAGTAAAGTTCACAAACTATCTGAGAAGTTGTGAATTAGAAATGATTAAACTTTTAACATGATGCCCAACTAAGACAAATCGGAACTTCTGTAAACATAATCCGTATGAATATTTTCATAAAATTTGCTAATTTATCCAGTTTAATCAATCTACGAGTGTTGCATTTGACTTCCTGGTCATAGGTTCCCATACCATCATTATCACTGTTCTACACTGGTGAACTGAACACGAACCTTGATAAAAATAACTGTTTCGTACTCTAAGACGTTTAAGACTTTGCAAAAAATTAACACAAATTTATTAGAAGGAAAACAATGATAAAACAAAGATGTGGCAGTACGGGCTCGGTTGGTGAAGCACTTGTTGGGCACTACCACATTAAAAAGTCTCGCTTAAAATCACTAAATAGTCTTTATTTCGTACGGTGATGCAATAGTCACGAAATGTAGGGAAAATTGATGATAAAATGGCACGAGGCCGAGAAAAACACAGGTTAAAATTGTGGTAAGAGGCGGGACCGATTGGCCTGAAGGACGGGCGTTTGTTGGGAGTGTTCGTTCCTGGAACAGCTCGCCAGAGGATTTGAATAAGAGCGGTGGTGAGAACTAAAAGAAGAGCAGGACGGTTAGTCGAGTCCGTGTGCAGCACTGAGGGCTTACTCTGATTAGTCTGATTGTAACCTAGCCTCGCAGGCCAGTTAGGGGGAAATGTGGTGAGATGACGCCAGGCGTCAATCGCATCGAGGTAAAATCGGTCTCGAGTGATGAGACATGATGAACGCGGTGAAGAAATGCCACCATGTGTTGGCGAACGTGACGAAACGCGAGAGGTGCCGTTAGAGTGATGCTTGGATGGCAATAGCGCCATGGAGCCCACGAGTGTCGAAATAGTCGGGCGCCAACGTCTCGGTGGGAGGTACAACCACAAAGATTTTATGCAAAATGTATAATTCTAGAGAGTATTCAAATTTGATCTTCATTTTAAAAATTGTTTTGAAATGAGTAAATTTTTGTAATTGACTTATTTTACATATGCAAAAAAGAATTACTTAATGAAATGTTCACGTTTGTTAGAAAAGGGATTTTAACTTTTATGAGAAAAATGTAATCAAAATAAACCTGTAAAAGCACAGACATTGACGAGAGTACAGTACTGTAAGGTTCACGTTAAAAAAAATTTGGCATTACCGATGATTATCTCGGCCTTAAAAATGGTCAGGAAAAATAAAATAACCTTTTACAAAATACACTTAACAAATACATTTAACCAACATAAAACTAAATCTTGTAAGTTCATTAAATTTTATTTTATATATTCATTTACCGTACTAGATTGTGATTAAAGTGATTATTTGACATTTGTTTATAACCTTTTGAAAAATTGTCAGTCGTCAAAAACGAATATGTAATTGTATTGGAATTTCTATATTGGAAACCTTAATCTAATCAAATATTGCTAAAATGTGGAATGAGAGGAAGGAAAATTGAGCACACAGAAAACAAGTTTTTAAATTTTATGGAATTTTTGACTTGGTGAATTACTAGAAATGTACCGCCATTCAATAAATACGGGTACATTATAAATTAAAGGTTGGCTTTGAAAAACATTACCATTGAATTCCTTGACATCAAGAACAAATATTATTTCGATTATTTCATTTATGATAATTTGTTTAAATTAAGAATTTAAGAATTATTTCAACATAAGAGATTGAAATAAAATAATGATGATTACGCCAAGAAATAATTAAAGTCTTTTAGAATCGACAGGAAATTACGAAAATGGTAACAATAATAACGAATTTCAAGAAATTTTTTAGTTAATCCTGTATTTTAGACTTAATTGGCCTCAAATAGAAAATATAACTACAGAGATACAATGTCGGAGCGTGGCATCCATGCTTACTTTAAATATTGATTAACATTTTACCAGTGAATGGTTAGCAAATAGATTTAATATTCTAGATTTAAATTGACAAATTTATTAATTTGAAATATATTTTTAAAACTTATCTGAAAGAAAGGGGACAATAGACACATTTAATTGGAAATTAAAATTACTTTAAGCAGAAGAGATAAACTTGATGAAGTGTCAATTATATTCTTTACCTTTTGACAGGCGCACTACTTAGGGGGCGTCACAAAATTTACTAGTATACTAAATTTAAAATCTATTTTCTCATAAGCTTAATGGTATGTTCGCTTCCAACATTACCAAAAACAATTCCTGAGCTTTCTAGACTTTATCTACTTCAAATTTAAATTTAACTTTTTAAAAACTCAGAAGGCAAACAATGAATTAAAAATTTCAATAATTAAATACAACTTTTGTGAAAAAAAATTTTAATAAATGAAATAGCGCTGTAATTGAAGGATTTAATTTTAGTTAAAACATTTTTTAGTGAATAAACCATACATTTGTAATTACTAAAAATATTTCAGTAAAGTATGTTTTTAAGACATTTTAATCAACTTATAAATTTTGAATTAAACCTTTTACAAAATCCCAGACAAAATTCAAGTAAATCATTTATATAAATTATACTTAATGAAACAAAAAACCCAAAACCTTAAATAGTATCTTTTTATTAAGTAGAACTCTTATCACAAAATTCAGATATCGAATGAAAACTGTACAAAATATAAATGAAAGTAATAAATAGAATGTACAGAATTGTGTATAAATATGAATGTGATACAAAACGATATGTCATATTATGCAAATCATATAAGATAATATAAATAGTGGTATAGAATAGGTTATGTTAGGTAAAAATGGTGTAAAATGATAGTCACTAAGGTAGGAATAGCCAAACGCATGCGCAGTATACAAAATAGTTAGTTAACACTAAGCAGGAGATGAAATAAAGGTTCGGTTGTTGATGGCCTTCCGGTTGAGATTCATCCAATTGACGTACGGATTCGGGGAGTAGATGAACGATTAGAAGTTGTAGCTAGGGTGGAAATAGCCGGCGGTTCCTCAGGTGGTGCACTTTCGTTCGAATTGATCGTATGGCTATTTCGATTCCGCTTACTTGATAGAGCAGTTCGTATATGACGTACAAAGCGAAACAGTCCCTTCTTCTTGGTCTTGTTCTTCGATTCACCATCTTGTGAAGATACGACCTTTCCGGAAACATTTCCCATTTTGACATCATCACAATCTTGCTGCCCGAGAACCACCTCCCCAATCTTTTCGTTTGAAAAATAGCCATAAAGTAGGCCAGCAGCGAGAAAGGACTTGAGATCCGCCAGTACAAGAAATTTGAGATTGAGAATCGATAATTCCGATGACGGTTTGGAACCAGAATCCGCCGGAATATTTTGTGGTTGAGCAGCATTCTTGTAGGTAATTTTGAGTTCACGCTTGCGGCACGTGACACCAATCAGCTGATCCTAGGAGATAAAGTCCTCTCGAACAGAACTGGTACGGGTGAGTAAAGGTCTGAGGAAGGGGTTCAAATTGAGCAACGGCACGATGCCATCTAGAGTCAGTTAAAGTGAGATCCCATGCTTTTATGCAAACATGTAAGTTGACGGCTCTAATGATGATTAATATTAGAAATAAATGAGTTTTTTAACTTTAAACCTTTTAAAACGATCAATGTTCCCATAAAAATTTCTAAAACATCATTTCAAATTGAAATGGATTTTCGTTAAAATAAAAAGCAAGTATTAAATCAAACATAGAATATCTTTACAAATCAAATTTGATTTGATCTGATCAAATCTATAATAACATTCCAGTTACTTAAAGAAATCTCATTCATCATATATAAGTTAGAACTTGAAAAAACATACCTACATGGTATCTTAGCTTTGGGATTATGCGAATTTGTGTTTCACAATTATTATAAAAACTCATCATAAAAATAGCAATTCTCTGCAGTAACATATAATGAAAGTATCACGGTTATTAACAAAATTTTCAATTAGCTAAAGCCGTTTTAACAAATAGTTAATAGACAATTCAAGTTCAAATAAGTTCTTTCCACTTTACAAGAAGAGTGATATGAACACAATTTTGCTTTCAAACTAAATTTAAGATCTATTTTTATAACATGATAAACCTTTAAGTGGCTATTGGCGGATTTTTATATTTTTAAACAGTTGAATACAGTCGTTCAGACAGAACTGAAATTAATCCCTGTATTTTGTACGAGACATAAGACAAATTATGTGAGCTCTTTCTGATTAACCGATAAGATGTATGTTGAATTTGATGTTCCAGGTTCTCACAGGTGTAAAAATGTGAGTCATTTTCAAAAATAATAGAAAACACTATTTACTGAGACATTAGCAATTTAATTGTGAAGTCAATTATGATGCTCTAATTAGGTAAAAACATTCACAAAACAAACTTTAATTAGCATTCAAATATTTTTAAAAAATAAGACAATTTAATTGAAAATCACAAAAAATATGATACCAAATACAAACCTTTTAAAAAAGCTAAAGTTATTCGGAAAACTATGCGTGAATAGCTGTTGACAAATTATAAAATGGACTCAAGAAATAAAAATAATTTAAGCATGATATTAAACCAAAATAATTTTTGCTTTGTGATTCAGAAGTTTGGCCAATTATGTTCCCAATGTTTAATGTATTTTCAACTTGTAAAAAAGGATTATTCATCAAAATAACATTGTGAAAACTCAAAGTTGAAATAAATTATATGTTAAAAGCAACAATCGTTTACACTCAAAGAAATTTAGTGAACACAACAGCCAATATGGGCAAATGCAGTTCCAATAGTTATTGAAATATTCAATTGGAACAATAGCTTCCAATACGGCCCATTGTGTTGTTTATGACTAATTAATCTATATAAATGTGCAAAAACAAAAACAAAAGATAATTTTCAAATGTATGGCTAATGTCATAAAAATGGTTATAACCTGAAAACTGCAGCGCATTAAATGTTAAGTTTTACTGTACAGAATACGCTAAAAAACTATACTAAGAACATTAATAATATTGGATGATTCATTTATATATGAAAAGGTTTGCTTTATAAAATACTATTGTGAATACATGAAAACTTTAAAGAGAAGGTGAATGTTTCCAATGTAATACCTATCTTCTCACTTTGACTTTAATTAACTTTAAGCATTGTGTGTAAGTAAATTAGAAGAGAGAATTATTAATTGAATCTTTAAATTAAATAATAGATATCTTAACCTTTTATTAAGACGCGAAAGAAAACGCTAAAACTAATCTAGTTTCATGTATATTGCCGAATTAATTTAGTTAATTTAATAAGAAATGAAGAGTTTGGCTTTTAAATAGACTATAGTGAATACAAAAAACAAATTTTGAAACCTTTAAATAGTGTAATGTAATTCCTCTTTTCTTAATCTTGCATAATAATTTCCAAATCAAACGAATATTATCAGGAGCGATAA
Source organism: Rhizoglyphus robini (assembly GCA_023373905.1). Classification (NCBI taxonomy): domain Eukaryota; kingdom Metazoa; phylum Arthropoda; class Arachnida; order Sarcoptiformes; family Acaridae; genus Rhizoglyphus; species Rhizoglyphus robini. The sequence continues at coordinate 974,906 of JAKIJQ010000044.1, forward strand.
AAAGGCACGCATGTGTAAACTTGGACGAAAGAATAAAAATGTACAAACAGTTAGCATGTTGATAATTAATAGATTAACCATTTAAATCTTCTCATAACATGCTCAAAGGTGAGTAAGATATAGTGTAAAATTGAAAAAAGATCGTTTACAATAAACATAACACAATTATACTCTCAATAGAATGTATATCAAATGTTTAAATTCTAAAGTTTATGGTCATTTCAAAAGGTTTGAAAAAGGTTTTACAGACAGACACAATGACAATAGACTCTGATTTCTAAAAACAATGAAAAAACCGGAAATATTTTTTTAAAGTTTGAAGTTACCATTTAAAGCAAACTAAAGTTATCCAAAAAGAAACCATTCTAAATCAATCCAACCAAAAAAATTCTAATTCGATTAAACAATGATAATTTTTCTTGTTGCACTATGTTTGCTATGTTTGCTACTTTGCTAATCAATATTTTTTAAACATTCTGTTAAGCTTTAAATAGCTACTTTTATGAAAACCATTAAAAAATGACAGTCATACCAAATTTTTAATTATGTAAATGCTCTTATATTTTAACTTGAATCAATATGTGTAAGAAAAAAATAAGAATTGAGAAATTTTATATTGAAACATTTAAGTTGCACGGAATTCAGAATGCCATAATTGTTCCTAACTAGCCTTTATCAAATCAAAGTTTTTGTAACTCAAATTATGAATAAAAGCACTGCTTAGATACAAGTAATGAAAGATGGGACAAAAAGTTAATTGAAATTTAGGCCAGCCAATCAGAATTGATTTATACCTTTTCAATCCACTTTCAAGGCAATTTCACAGAATAAGTAAATAGCTGTTGATATAGTTGGTGTTGTTTTTTTTATTAATTTTTCAATTCAAATATTGTAAAACAAGTTGAGCGGAATTTATTTTATTATGTTTAATAATTGGATTTTACCTTTTCAAGAAGAAGATACTCGTCAAGAAAATACTCGAATCATAACTTTATAAGTTTTGTATTGCAAAGTAACCATATAGAAGAAAGTTTAATTCATTGTAAGATTCTTATTTAAAAGTATATGCGACAATTAATATTAGGTTAAAGGCAGGATTGATTAAAACAGAGATAATTTTGCATACTCGAATTTGAATTAAGATGATGTAAATGTGAAAATAAAGATTTTTTGAGCATTTTATGATTGTCTAAAGTAAACAAGAATTGTTTTGAATGCTTTGAATCTGTATGTTGAAGCAGATTATATAATACAGAGTACCATTAAATACAGAATCAAGAAAATGTGTAAAAATGAAGGCATGCATGTAAACATAGTTCGGTTATGATTGAAATAAGTTTTCAATAAAATTTTACCAAAACAAAATTGTAATGTTTTGTCTAATGTTAATTCAAAAATATTAAATAAAAAAACAAATTGCCGTTGATTGAGTTGACCTTTTTCTTTGACTTTGATGGTTAAATAAAAAACATGCTGAATTTAAAAAATGCAAACTATCGATAGAGAATCATTAATGACAGTTGTCAAACGAGTCTTAATAAGGAAAGTAGATTGAATTATAAATTTTAACAATGAAAAATAAAAAATGAAATTAATTAGCTGAGCGAAGTGAACGAACGAACGAACGCACGAGCGATAGCGAGTGCGTGAGTGAGTGAGTGAACGTAGCGAAGCACTTCTGCATCAACTTGAGAAAACCGTTTCGACTTTTCAATGGGAGAAAACGGCAGCATTGTAACAGAGGGGAAAATGTCACGCTGTTTTTGTGGATATGGTTATCTCTAGAACGAGTTCACTAAATTTTACAAACGAGGCCTCAGGAGATTTAGCTACTAATAAATAGGGCCAAGTTCGTTTTGTGAGAAAATCCATGATTGTTTAGGTAACTTCCGGTCAGGTAATGTCAGTTTTTAATGTATTCTCTATGGGAAATAGCTATTTTCACCTCGATTTTGCAGAGGCTGTAGAGAATTGATTATACTGAGCATTGAAATGTGTGACACATCAAATTAATCGTTGAACTATGTAGATTATTTTCCGCCATTTAAAATTTGAGAAAAACTCTTATCTAACTGGCAATCTACAATCAAACACAAACATTCAGAATACAAATTTGTTATTGTAAAATTTAAATTTGAGTTGAACAACCTTATTTTATCGAGTTTATAGTAGATGTTCATAAAGTTCGCGGAATTAGAGAGCATTTCTTCAAATAGCTCTCATTTGTTGTATTGTTTGAGTATATCTATGTGTGACATATCTAAATAATTCTACGAATGTGTATTTTATTGTCAAGTAGATCATCTATTTATTCAAAATTATTCTCATTGTTTCCCAATGCATTCAATATGACCAATGTTTTGATCTAAATTTCTTTCTTATTTGCATTGAAGCACAGTGTGACCCCGATTGCTGCAAATTGCTCAAACAAAACGCATTTTTATTTCACAATATTAAGGCAATACATATCACAATACACACACAACACAAATATACATTCGAAAATATAAATAATTTATCAATAGATCAAATATAACTAAAATCTTTTGTTTGTCGTATACGAAGAGTGGATGTAGTTTGTAATGTGATACTTTTAATTACCCTCTAAAGCCCCCTCTTAACATGTGCGCACATGTTTGCAGGACCGACGCGCTCTTCCAACACGACTCTCCACGGGTGTGTGTGCACTGCACAGAGCAGAGAGATATGGCTTTCCATTCACTTGCACTTTATCGTGAGGCGACGAGAAGAAGAGAAAATCATAAATTACGCGAGTGGAGGAACACTGTGACATGTCCATGTGCATGTACATTAGAGTAATTTAAAGTAAAACCGAGGTCAAAGAATTTACAATTCCTGGGTCTAAATCTCTTCTAGGGGATGTAAATAGAATTACAGAATTTTATTTGGGGCAATTGGGTGACACACAAATCCGAACGGGTCATTCGAAATTTCCCATCAAAATGATGGGAGTTTTTGGCACTTTCGGTAATTAATTTTTAAGGGTATTTTATTGAGCCAAATTCACGCAAAAAAGTTACAATTCAGAATCCTTATTCCCACTAGAATATTCTCAAAAATATTGAAGCCATTCTATTTACATTTGGGTTAGTTTCGTGGGCTTTAAACGGAGTCAAAATGATGAATCGCCAAAATCGTTAGTATACTCGTTAGGGAAAGGCAGTTTGATTATTTTTACAAGGAAAACGTCTAAAACTGATATGAGTTTCTGTTTTGCGATAACAGTTTCGGTTTGGTGATATGAGTTGACAAAATCAAATGACAGTCAACGAGAAATGTCACACAACAGTCATACAAAGAGGGGCGGTCATGGGCATTGACAAACACTACCAAACTAATCGATTAATCCAACTTTTTAAATTTGTCCATTCATAAAATAAAGTCAAAATATATAAATTGTATTCGAGATATTAAGATTATGTAACTTTAATTCTGTAAAAAATTATAACTTTCTCTTACCGCATGTGCGATTTGAATACACTCAAGTTATTACTTCGATATGATTTTCTTTGAATCAATCTCACAACTTGCAAACATTATTAAGGTTTCACAAATGTTCTTTGATCGCATTTTATTCTCTAATTAATTCCATTTTTAATTTATTTAAACTCTGATTTGGTTTTGGTTTTGTTTTTGGCTTTGTTTTTTATTTTTGGCTTCGTATTTTAGTTTAGTTTTTTTTCAAATTTGCTCTTTTGCTTTTGATTGACATTTTGTTAAAATATTCTAAAATGGATTTTGGCAATCCTATTTAGAAAATAAGGAAAAACAACGACAACTGTAAATGAATTTGTTTCCCAGCACCAAGAAGTTTATCAAAGATATAATAATAACCTTATTAAATGTAATAAATGTAAACCATATATTCAATCAAAAATGCAATCTTAACCTTCATTACAATAATTTCCATCTTTACTAACCTAATCTTAATGAGGATATGCCAAGTGCTTCCGACAGTGTTGTGGATTGTAATGACGAATCCATGAGTGTGAATTCTGATAATTTTGAATTTTCTAATTCTGAATCAATTGAACCATGACAGAATGAGGGTAATTGCGATCATCACACTGATCACACAGAATGTTCTGTTGATCTAAAACGAATTTCTACAGCAATCTCGTGTACGAAAAATGTAAAATGATGTGCAAAGCTTGTAATTTATCTATCGGTGATGATTTTACTTCGACTCAAATTCATCTCAATTCCGATGAGCATTGTAATGCTGTTAAGATTAGAAAGTTTAAAAATGTTTATGGCGAGTTTAAGCATCGAATCATTATTAATCGAAATGGTTCGGGTATAATGTGTCTCATTTGCAAGGTTTCCATTACTAATTAGTTCCATCACATTAGTAATTATCCATCTAACATTACACGTCACATGAACAATGCACACATTCACAAGAAGACACTTGAATTAATGTCCTCTTCGGTTTATTTAGTTGATATGGAAACTTTCAGTAAAGAATTGATGTGCCTCTAGTTCTAGCTGACAATCGGCGTAGATTTAGATCAATAAATATTCTGGATTATAAGATTATAATTTTCATCATTTTAATCCTGACAAAGATGAACCTTTGACTAAAAAATATAAATCAATACAAAATCGCAATCACAGGTAAGATCCAGTGGCGACTGATCCAGATACACAGGCATCGACGGCTCGTCACTTGGACTGCTCCGCTATTATGACTTGTGGACTTGAGCCACTTGAGCAAGGAGATTTTGAAAATCGATGACTAAGATATTGACTTAACTTGTTGGCATTAGAGGAATTATGTTTTGTGGAGTAGACTAAACTTGTTGGGATTTGGCAAATTGTGTGTTGAAGAATTGATTGAACACGTTGAGCAAAACAAACTATTAAAAATTTAATAGTTTAATTTCCCCATAAACATTTTCCGATTTTTATTATTATTGACGAATTTAAAAAAGTTGGACTAATCGATTAGTTTGGTAGTGTTTGTCAATGCCCATGACCGCCCCTCTTTGTATGACTGTTGTGTCACATTTCTCGCTGACTGTCATTTGCTTTTGCCAAGCTCATATCACCAAACCGAAACTGTTATCGCAAAACAGAAACTCATATCAGTTTTAGACGTTTTCCTTGTAAAAATAATCAAACTGCCTTTCCCTAGTGAAAACATAATAAAAAACATAATAAAAAATATTAGTATGACAAAGATTAAGGAACCAGCATCGAATTTTCTACATTTTGTATTTTGATTCGATACAGAAGATGGGAGAATGCAAGTTGAGTTGAGAACAAACTTGAGAGGTGGAGTGCAGGGAATGTAGACTTTGGGGATGGTTTCGTGATTAGTGTCAGAAGTAGATGCGGTTCCAATGGAGCTATTCTTGTTAAAAGGGGCCAGACTGACCAATCCGATCAGGTTGAGTACAACTAACAGACAAATGAATGATAACTTCATGGTGGAGAGCTGGAGGGAAAAACAAAAGATTTTTGAAAAAATTCACAAATAAAGTTCTCTACTTACATTTGTAAAGAGACTTGAAAACTATTGGGGACATATGTGAGGAAACACACAAGGGAAAGTGAGTGACACGAAACACGTGGTGAACACTAATGGAGAGAGTGGAGGGAAACTTTTGATAAGAATTTCAACAGAAACGCATGCGTAGGATGATGATAAGACGAGTGGAGTGAACAGAGAAGAGATTTATTAATAATAGATATTCAGATATAAAAAAAACGAAGGAGTGCGCATGCGTAAACAGGTGATAAGTAGAGTGTACGGGGGAAGAGAGAAGAGGTTTTATTAATAAAACTTTCGTAGATAAGGAATAGAACCAGTGCGCATGCGTAGAGAAATTATATTAAATGATAAGAAATTCATCTGGAGAAAAAAAGTTTCATAAAATATATAAAAAGATACTTGATGATAGTGAATCGAATTGAAAGAGTTACAGATATTAGCCCGATAATTACTAATCTACAGGGGGCCCATAAAGATCGCTACACTTTTCAATCGATCATTTTTATGTCATAACAATTTTTTTAAATTTCTTAAATTCACATAAACTATCCCTAAGAGTGTTACCTTTAAAATGCATTATTAAACATGTACAATTCTACATCCGGTCTAGAGTTATTGGACCGGATGTCATAATGACTATGCTGAAAATTGACCATATTTTAAGTTAAATTAATTTGTTCAACAATAAATCCTTTTAGTACTATTCATTAGCATTCTAAAAAGCATTCATTCATTTGAAAATCCATCTATCCATTCAAAAGTTATGATACAAAAATTTAAACCATACTTGAGACATTAAATATTTATTTGTACATTATTTTGCATATATCTGAAACCGTTGTGGAAGAGAGAAAAACGCACGTGAGAAAGTGAGTAACACGAACCACGTGGTGAACACTAATGACGTGAGTTAAGGGAGACTTTTGATAAGGAATTCAACAAGTACGCATTCGCATGGAAATGATAAGAGAAGTGGAGTGAAGAGAGATTTATTGATTTATCCGAGTGCGCATGCGAGACGATACAACAAAACTGTGAACTTTTCGGTTGGATCTAACATGAATGAATGATTAAAAAATGAATATCTGAATTCGGAGAGAAAATTATTATAGTAGTATCTACAGAAATTTTAATATTTAAAATGAAAACATATGTCTAGAAGGAAACCTTTTTGCTAAGAGTGAAAAGTTAAATATGAATTTTGTTTGCACTTGCATCAATCAATGCTAAACTCAATGTACAATTTTGATTCAAATAAAAAATTAGACTGTAAAATTAAGCTTTAGACAAATAATCATTGTTGACTTTTTAAGAAATTTTTGAAAAAATCAAACATATGTGATTGATCAAGTCATAGGCCTGTGTTGAGGTGCGAATTTTTTATTAGTTTTTGACACACAACACACAAACTGAAAACACAATCCACTGAAAGGAACGAGTTTGGCGCCCAAACTCTCGTCAAATCGTCTGCAAATGAATCAGCCGGGAAATCGGATCGTCCTTAGTTGCCAGTGAACTGATGTTGGACCGTTTGTCCAGGTGAGACTTCTTGGGTCCTGAGTGACTCGCTTTGACAAGTGACCAGTCTCGCTTGCTTCGTGAGGAGATCGTTTCAAATGATGCTCCTGATCGAGTCCCAAGTGATCGATCTTGAATTGATCATTGCTCATTGCTTATATTCACTTGCGCGGCGGCCACCCAAATAATCAGCTCCACGAAAAACGTCATTGGAAATTTTCCGGTCATCTGGCTGTTTGTTCTGGTCTCATGATGTTGACGAACTTTGCCAAAATACGCACATTCCGATTGTTGTCCAATGTAGTGCATCCATCGGCTCATTTGCTTATGCTCACTCGTACTTGCTCTGATGTTCACGTGCTCTGGCGTCTTGATGACTGACCAATGGTCAATTTACACTCGCTTCGTGCGTCATGTGTTTTGTGTGTGTGTTTACATTCGATCACTACTGATTGTGTGTTCAAATGTATACGTGATGTTTGATGACAAATACAGCAAAGTCTAATGTGTGTGTGTACTAGGCGATAATCAGTATGTACTAACTACCTTATTCTTTTTGTGCGCCTCGACTAATCTACTTTTTTTTGGGGAATTTTACAATTAATTTAAAATTAAAATCAACAAATAAATACTTTTAGATTCACAATTAAAATCAAGTTCCTCCATAATCACAAATATTTTCAGAATGCCATAGTACAATAGTAATCATTTATACCTAATAATAATTCAAGTGTCTCAACGTTTATGCTCCTAGTTGGATAATCTACTATAAAAAGAATAACTAAACATGATATTATGAGAAAATTTAAAAAAAACAAATTATTCTTCTTTTCATTTCAATTCTGTAAAGTTGATATCATGAAATGACCGCGTTGTGAACACTAATAGAGAGAGAGAGAGGCAGTAGAGAAACTAAAATATTTTTATAAAGAATAGAATGAATGCGCATGCGTCGAGTAAGAAGTTAAACATCATTATAGAAAGAACCATTTGAATGATCAGTGAATGTAGAAATAATTCTGCGAATCAAATTATAATAAATCAAAAGTTTATTATGCAGATGATTTAAATTTCTGGAAATATACAAGTTTATAAAATTTTCTTGTACAATTAGAATAAACAGTGAAAAGTTTAGATTTTGTTGATGCTTATAAACGTCATCTGTGGACATCTCAAATGATCTACACACATTGCTATGTCTTGCTGTTATTTGTGGCTGCAACGCTAAAAAGCGTGTTTGCTTTGTTGTTTTGTTTACTCCGAGCACTTTTCAAGACAGTGTATGTGTTCGTTACAGTAACAATTCCTCCTCAAGTTTGATTCTTTGTTTGGACCAGTGTTCCAACAGTTCTAATGCCGATAAAGAATACTACATACTACAAGATTTCTATCCTATGATGCTATCCCGAAGAAGTAAGCGCTCTATAGAGGATAAGGATGAATCTCCACAATTTGTATCCCCACCAGAAAACTCAACCGAAATACAACGAAGTGTAACGAAAAAAATCAAGCTTCCCTACACTGACAAAGATTTATTTGATAAAATCAAAGAAAAATGTAGTGTTTGTTTTAGAAATTGTTCTCGCGTTTCTTATCCAATTTTGCGACTACATGAAAGGATTCATAATTATAAACCCGCTTCTTGGCCTTTCTTTTGTGTCAGCTGTGGTTGTCGTTTACCGTATTATAGAGTTTTCAAAAAACATATTGATGAACAACCTTCGTGTCATTTTATCTATCACAACATCTACAATTATTTCGGAAAGGCCGGAAAACAATCGCGATTTGCAACTACTAATGTTTGCACTTTTGACTCTTCGTGTCAAACGGTTTGGGATAAAAAGAGAACTAATGCAAGTGAATTTTTTTACCACTATTATTCTGAGCATATCCAAAGTGAAGATGATCGCTTTCTTTATCAATATATTTGTCTTGAAGCAATTGAGTGTAACCCTCAGCATTGTTATCCCTCATGTAACAGTCATGTTTTTCTTACCGCTTGCATTCTGCAAAAAAACATACTGAATCTGCAAAGCACACTGTTGTCGATTTAGGGAATCAAAAAAGAATTATGACAGATGGTGTTTTATCTGCTGGTGTCACAACAACAAATATCCCTAAGAAGCGTGAATCTTTGGATGTTTATTGTCGAGCGTCAGCGAAGACTTTTAGTGACAAGAAATCCGATTTGGTTTCCAGTGAACTCCTCCTACATTTCTTAACCGATTTACATCAAACTTGGCGAAAGTGCTTAGAATACTATGCGATTGTGCTGTTCAACCTTGGTTTTTGCAAAAAATGTTTTTTAGGTATAGCTGCCAGACAAATCTCACCTAGGTCAAATCTCTGTTTGAGTGTTCATTGTTGGGTCTGATGTCCAACAATGAGTGCAACAATGGGAATGGGAAATTTGGCTAAATAGTGACTTTAAGCTAAGGTTAGGCAGGTGTGGGCGTTGATTAGGTTAGGGTTAGGTTAGGTTTAGGTGGTTATGAAGGTTGAAAAGGGTTTTATTGAGTTTAAAATATTAATACAAAATGTAGCGGAATGCCTCAGTACCCTTTGGCCTTCGCCTATAGGTCAGAGGTCGCGGGCTTATCATATTGACCACCTGCGCAATCTGTAACATAGTACGCATGCGCTTAAGCATGCGCAGTTGTAAATACATTCCTCACGGCTTGCGCAGCAAGAAGAGGAAACGAATAAACCTCACTTTTACATCTACACACCGAACGTGTATGTAGCAACTAAAATTAATAAATGTTTTACGAATATTGTTTCATGAATTTGTGACAGTTTGATCGTGCAAAGCACTTGAAGGCATGTGTCCTGATGGTTATGAAGGTGTGGGCGTCGGTTAGGTTAAGGTTAAGTTAGGTTTAGGTGGTTAGGCAGGTGTGGGCGTGGGTTAGGTTAAGGTTAAGTTAGGTTTAGGTGGTTAGGCAGGTGTGGGCGTGGGTTAGGTTAAGGTTAAGTTAGGGTTTAGGTGGTTAGGCAGGTGTGGGCGTGGGTTAGGTTAAGGTTAAGTTAGGGTTTAGGTGGTTAGGCAGGTGTGGGCGTGGGTTAGGTTAAGGTTAAGTTAGGTTTAGGTGGTTAGGCATGTGTGGGCGTCGGTTAGGATTGGGTTAGGTTGGGTTAGGTTGGGTTTAGGTGGTTAGGCATGTGTGGGTGTCGGTTAGGATTGGGTTAGGTTGGGTTTAGGTGGTTAGGCATGTGTGCGTGTCGGTTAGGATAGGGTTAGGTTAGGTTTAGGTGGTTAGGCAGGTGTGGGCGTCGGTTAGGATAGGGTTAGGTTAGGTTTAGGTGTTTAGGCAGGTGTGGGCGTCGGTTAGGATAGGGTTAGGTTGGGTTTAGGTGGTTAGGCATGTGTGGGTGTCGGTTTGGATAGGGTTAGGTTAGGTTTAGGTGGTTAGGCATGTGTGGGCGTCGGTTAGGTTAGGGTTAGGTTAGGTTTAGGTGGTTAGGTGGGTGTGGGCGTCGGTTTGGATAGGGTTAGGTTAGGTTTAGGTGGTTAGGCAGGTGTGCGAGTCGGTTAGGATAGGGTTAGGTTAGGTTTAGGTGGTTAGGCATGTGTGGGTGTCGGTTAGGATGGGGTTAGGTTAGGTTTAGGTGGTTAGGCATGTGTGGGTGTCGGTTAGGATGGGGGTTAGGTTAGGTTTAGGTGGTTAGGCATGTGTGGGCGTCGGTTAGGATTGGGTTAGGTTGGGTTTAGGTGGTTAGGCATGTGTGGGTGTCGGTTTGGATAGGGTTAGGTTAGGTTTAGGTGGTTAGGCATGTGTGGGCGTCGGTTAGGATAGGGTTAGGTTAGGTTTAGGTGGTTAGGTGGGTGTGGGCGTCGGTTAGGATAGGGTTAGGTTAGGTTTAGGTGGTTAGGCATGTGTGGGCGTCGGTTAGGATTGGGTTAAATTAGGTTTAGGTGGTTAGGCATGTGTGGGCGTCGGTTAGGATAGGGTTAGGTTAGGTTTAGGTGGTTAGGTGGGTGTGGGCGTCGGTTAGGATAGGGTTAGGTTAGGTTTAGGTGGTTAGGCATGTGTGGGCGTCGGTTAGGATAGGGTTAGGTTAGGTTTAGGTGGTTAGGCAGGTGTGGGCGTCGGTTAGGATAGGGTTAGGTTAGGTTTAGGTGGTTAGGCATGTGTGGGCGTCGGTTAGGATAGGGTTAGGTTAGATTGTTAGTTGGGTTAGATTTTTGCTTACACTCGACTTTTCCCCATAATGCCAATTTTGGGGACATTACTTTCAAAATACATTCATATGCTTCAAATTTAGCACCCGCAGGGCCCACTACATTTCAGTTAATGTTTTGTTACCATTTTAAAACACAAAATTGGAGAGATTCATAATATAAAACTTGCGATTTATTTGAGTCATTGATTGGTTTGTCGATCAATTAGATGGCAAAGATGATGTGCTAGAGGACTGAGAATTCTGTTTCTCTAATAATTTTCAAAAGAAAAGTTGTGCATGTATACTTTATGGCTTAAATGGTTTGGGTTGACCTGTTGATAAATAATTGTCACTTCTACTTAGTTCTAGTAGAAAGCAAAACGGAAAGATGTGAATGCAAAAAGGACAACTCGTGATTGTGTAGATTAGGGAAAGGCAGTTTGATTATTTTTACAAGGAAAACGTCTAAAACTGATATGAGTTTCTGTTTTGCGATAACAGTTTCGGTTTGGTGATATGAGCTTGGCAAAAGCAAATGACAGTCAGCGAGAAATGTGACACAACAGTCATACAAAGAGGGGCGGTCATGGGCATTGACAAACACTACCAAACTAATCGATTAGTCCAACTTTTTAAATTCGTCAATAATAATAAAAATCGGAAAATGTTTATGGGGAAATTAAACTATTAAATTTTTAATAGTTTGTTTTGCCCAACGTGTTCAATCAATTCTTCAACACACAATTTGCCAAATCCCAACAAGTTTAGTCTACTCCACAAAACATAATTCCTCTAATGCCAACAAGTTAAGTCAATATCTTAGTCATCGATTTTCAAAATCTCCTTGCTCAAGTGGCTCAAGTCCACAAGTCATAATAGCGGAGCAGTCCAAGTGACGAGCCGTCGATGCCTGTGTATCTGGATCAGTCGCCACTGGATCTTACCTGTGATTGCGATTTTGTATTGATTTATATTTTTTAGTCAAAGGTTCATCTTTGTCAGGATTAAAAATGATGAAAATTATGATCTTATAATCTTGAATATTTATTGGTTTAAATCTACGCCGATTGTCAGCTAGAACTAGAGGCACATCAATTCTTTACTGAAAGTTTCCATATCAACTAAATAAACCGAAGAGGACATTAATTCAAGTGTCTTCTTGTGAATGTGTGCATTGTTCATGTGACGTGTAATGTTAGATGGATAATTACTAATGTGATGGAACTAATTAGTAATGGAAACCTTGCAAATGAGACACATTATACCCGAACCATTTCGATTAATAATGATTCGATGCTTAAACTCGCCATAAACATTTTTAAACTTTCTAATCTTAACAGCATTACAATGCTCATCGGAATTGAGATGAATTTGAGTCGAAGTAAAATCATCACCGATAGATAAATTACAAGCTTTGCACATTATTTTACATTTTTCGTACAGGAGATTGCTGTAGAAATTTGTTTTAGATCAACAGAACATTCTGTGTGATCAGTGTGATGATCGCAATTACCCTCATTCTGTCATGGTTCAATTGATTCAGAATTAGAAAATTCAAAATTATCAGAATTCACACTCATGGATTCGTCATTACAATCCACCACACTGTCGGAAGCACTTGGCATATACTCATTAAGATTAGGTTGGTTAAGATGGAAATTATTGTAATGAAAGTTTAGATTGCATTTTTGATTGAATATATCGTTTACATTTAATACATACAATAAGGTTATCATTATATCTTTGATAAACTTCTTGGTGCTGGGAAACAAACTTACAGTTGCCGTTGCGTTGTTTTCCTTATTTTCTAAATAGGCTTGTCAAAATCCATTTTAGAATATTTTAACAAAATATCAATCAAAAGCAAGAGAGAAAATTTGAAAAAACTAAACTAAAAATACGAAGCTAAAAAATAAAAACAAAAAACCAAGTCAGAGTATAAATAAATTAAAAATGAATTAATTAAAGAATAAAACGCGTTCAAAGAGCATTTGTGAAACCTTAATAATGTTTTCAAGTTGTGAGAATCTTTCAAAGAAAATCATATTGAAGTAATAACTTGAGTGTAGTCAAATTGCACATGCGGTAAGAGAAAGTTATAATTTTTTACAGAATTAAAGTTACATAATCTTAATATATCAAATACAATTTATAAATTTTGACTTAATTTTATGAATCGACAAATTTAAAAAAGTTGAACTAATCGATTAGTTTGGTAGTGTTTGTCAATGCCCATGACCGCCCCTCTTTGTATGACTGTTGTGTGACATTTCTCGTTGACTGTGATTTGATTTTGCCAAGCTCATATCACCAAACCGAAACTGTTATCGCAAAACAGAAACTCATATCAGTTTTAGACGTTTTCCTTGTAAAAATAATCAAACTGCCTTTCCCTAGTGTAGATATGAAAAAGACCATTTTCACAAAAAAAATTATATTATTTGAATGGGTGAACGAGTGCACATGCGTTGAGATGGTAAGATTTGGGTTTAAGGCGTACAAAAACGATATAATCATAAATGAATTTGAAGCAAGAATGAATTATACTAAGATATTGTTGAAATTAAAACGATAAAAAGGCTAACATTTACATTCAAATTGGACGGGTTAATAAGACTATTTTTTAAAGACGTAAGTAGATTAAAATGAGAATAATTGGTTAAACCCCCTTTTTAAAACATAGACTTCATAGACTGTGCACATTTTTATCCAAAAAATGAATTTAAAAGAAGCGAGAAAATAATTAAATTGCAACTTATTGACTAAATTTACCAGTTTATAGGAAAACTACAGAAAAGAAGCTAAAAGAAAAATGTATGTGAAAAGTCAAATGTTTTATATGGTGAACTTTAATTGAGTTAACTCAGACAGATGTTGGTCGAGACCTCTGATTCTTAATTGTCTATTGCAAAAATAAGATTATTCATTCACGTTGTATGACTTAAAATGTTTAAGTTGACAAAAGGATATTTCATACAATTGACCAAAAATAAAAAATTGTAATTCGAGCATATGACATGGCGGAAATGTAGTTGACACATCTTAGAATTCATAACAGCGCCAGTGATTATTTGTTTTTTGTACATTCTTGAAACACAAGAAAATCTTAAGCGCTTTTGTTAAGATGTTAAATAATGTACCAACAAATATTGAATAAAAAATTGAATCCCTACATATGACAATGAGGAAATGCACTTAAACATGTGATAAAATTCAAGGTTGTACCTGCAGGTACAGTTACATGTAATTAACTGAGAATAATGTTGTATTAATATTTTTAGATCGGTTTTAATTTATTTTGGTTTACCTTTGAAAAAATCTCTGTTCGTATTCTCATCAAATTGAATAAATCGTTTGAGAAAAAGTTTTTACAGTATGTTCTGTTTCTGCTAGTGCTCGTTGGTCTTGAATCGAATTGCAGGATCAATGATGTAGAACTTGTTGAAGTCTTTCTCGAACATGTTGATTCCCATTCAGAGCTTTGTCAACCCATGTGAATAAATTTAAGAATTTTATAAATTACTTTAAGTTTAAAAGATTGAACAATTTTAAAACCTTTAAAAACACGTAGCCTGGAAAACCAAAATAAAAATCATAATTAAAATTTAAAATTAAAATATTTTTTGATAGAATAGAACAAAGTTTGATGTTTATCGTTCTAGTTCAATTGTTTTGTGAATTGTGATTTTTTTGGGAAAAAATTTACTTATTAACTGTTATGACAAATGCATTGATGGACTAGTGGATTGAAGCTTCTTATTGTCCAATGTCCGTTGACAGCAAAAGAACAGGACTGAGATTAAAAATTAGCATACACGAGTAAAACATGAAAGTAATTTCGAGGAAGTCGATTCAGCAAAACTTTGGATGAAGTGAAAGGTTAAGAAAGCGGTGTGATGTATACCTGTGGATGCATGTCTTTCAGACAAATACTGTGCAAATACAATTTGTATTTTTTAAACTCGATAAAGTAACAAAGAGCTCTATTGTTGTCTGCACCATAGGGGGTCTCGTTATGCTGTCTGTGCTGTGTGAGTCATCGACACACTCTCACAAGGTCATCAACTGGTTACTCCATGATACTATACTATGGTATTCAAAAACAAAATTAATTTTACCACTTGATTTCTCACTCTCGAAATAGTAATGAGCATTAGTTTCAATGATAAACATGTCCAAACTCTCTTTTCGGTCTTTTGATGATTGCAAATTTGCATGTATACAGAAGGCCGAAACCTCCTGCTGTGATTTAGCACACTCTTTTTTCGGCCTTTTGATGATTCGGCCTTATGTATAGTAATCGCACAAATATAACATTTTCCGAATGTAAAAAAATTGTTTTCAATTTAATGTCGGGATTATAAGTAATTTTAAATAATCAAAGTTTGGATATAAATAGACTAGAAACCAATAAGCAATAGACATTTAATATTTTTACCTTTTTTAGACTTCAACGTTGAGACAAAATGTAAAAGCGATAGAGTGAGTAAAAAATGAGCTATAGAATGATATAAATAATTTAAATAAAATAAAATAAACATAAAAACTGACAACCAGATACATTTTGGTGTGGACTAACCAAATTGCCCCAAATTTTTATCATAAAACTAGTGACCCAAGACTAGCTCAAGGGTAGGTTTTGGTTGACTTATGGCCAGAGGTACGGGTTACGCAAAAGTCAAAAGTTGAAAAACTTAAATGTACGTATAGCTATTCATGGTGCTTTTTTTAATCTAATTAATTAATTTTTTACTTGAATTATTTTTTTTATATATTTGATCCAGTTTTATTTGAATGTTCGACATTTTACTTGTAAATTCTGCCGAATTTGTATAGACACTTTTTGAATTTGTAATTTATTCACAAACTTATTGAAAGCTAAAACACTTGCGCAGATGCGCTCAACCTTTGAACTGTAACCCCCACTTCTGCCTGTGCAAACCCCCTTGAAACCTGTTTTGTCTTCTTTTTCTTTCTCTTTCTCTCTCCTCGAGAGTTGGGTCTGTGCCACGGTCCTGAACGGACGTGTGCCTCGGCTCGCTCACTTGTTTTGAACTTAGTCGCAAAAATCAAATAAATCATCAGTTGTCGAGTTGGTCGCATTTTTATTTTGTACCTCGATTGGGTCCTGACCCAAAGACTTGGTTCCAATTGGAACTAGGACACTGGGGTCAAACGCGCACTCCTCTTACATACTTAATATATTTTGGCATGAACAAGTAAAAAATCTTATTAAAGTCACAAATATCAAAATTAAAAATGAATTTGGTATCGGTTCCAAGTTCATATTGCTTTACTTTCATCAATGTTCACAAGTACATACTTTTAATTTTTTGTTATTAATATTCCTCTTAGATGTTGCACATACAACATATAAATTTATTTCTAATATTAATTACAAAAAATAATTAGTTTGATCCTTCATTAAACAAGAAAATATATTAAATAGGATTGGCAAGTTTCACGGACGCGTTCGAGCACGTATAGCTATACATGAAAATTTGAACTTTTGATTTTTGCCTAACCCGTACCCCTGGCCATAAGTCAACCAAAACTCATCCTAGAGCTAGTCATGGGTCACTAGTTCTATGATAAAAATTTGGGGCAGTTTGGTGAGTCCACACCAAAATGTATCTGGTTGTGAATTGAAAAAGAGAAACGAGAAAGCAGATTAAACAAAACTTCGAAGTGAGTCCTAAACGAACAACTAGAGGTTTTGTTGATAAAAACTTTATCATAAAAGGAATAATAGAGACTTTTTACCACAAAAAGTAAACATACTTCATACTTCAAGTCGTAGAATTTGTTGAAAATGTGAGGAATATAAAGAATCATACCTTCTAGAGTGGAGTAAAACCCGCTTTTTTGGTTAGAATCAAGAACGTTCTAGGGCAGACCGTAAATTGAATTAAGCATAATATAAAAAGCGATTTTAAAATTTTAAGTTGAAAACCATTTAAATATTTAAAAGATATCACAACATATTAAACTAGTAGAAATGAATCGATTCAAAATCATCAAAGTATGCAGTAGTACGAGAGTGGGTGAAAGAGAAAAAAATTAGTCGTTTTGTATCATAAAAGATTTTGAAGTTTAAGAACGAATCTAAAAAATATGTAGCATATGAAGCACAACAATCGTACTTAAGTACGAGTCTGACTAAATTTAGTCCGAGTGAAGCCCCGCTTTGTACCTATATCCCACTTATAGTCCCTTTTACAGAAAGAAAGGGACCATTTAAAAGAGATTTAAAGTTACTCAATCAATTTTAAATGATAAAAATACGTTTGCAAAACTATATATGACGAAAGTAAACAATAAAGAACAGACAAAGTTGAGTCTGAAAAACAAAGAATTAACCTTTACATATGTAGGCATAGTCAAATATGTATTTAAGGTACACAAAAAGAAGATCTGGATAAATAATTTATTCTCCTATGATATGTAAGAATTTCTGGATCTCAACTTGTCAGGATTTTATGGTCAATAATGCTGGTGGTGGAACTTACAATGGAACACTTACAAGTGTCAACTTGTTGGAATAGTTTGACCAAGTGTTCAAGTTGAATGTGAGATCAGTGGTGAAATTTACAATTGACAATTTAATGTGTTAACTAACTGAATTACGTTAAGAATGAAAAATAAACGGTATTGAGCAAAAGTTAAAGTTAATGGTAAAAAGACTAGAGTGTTATTTTCTATTCTATTTTTTACCTTTTTCAATAACGAAAAAAGATGTCTCGAAATTATTGAACTACGTAAATATAAATAAGTTTAATTGTAAGTGCTTCGAATAAAGTCATAATTGAACTGTTAACTGAATACGAGTTGAATACAATCAAGAATAAAATAAAATCAAATAACAAAAAATACATTGATTTACGATCTAATAATAATTATAATAAATAATTATTTATTATCTTTATTATTCATAAAAATCTATTATGTGGATGACAGTACTACGGAAAAGATAGTTAATTTACTGTCTAATAGAATTATTTTTTGAGCAAAAAAAATGCCACATTAGATGATAAAACTGAAAAAATATATTATACAAAACGACAAGTAATATTTGATTATTTTTACTGTTTTAAATATAACAAATTAACACCTAAGAAACATTGACTTTTAATATAGAAAAATATGTTCATTGATGCTGCTGTGCCATGACAAACAAGAGCAATTAAGAAAACTTACCTTAATATAGACAGTTTTATAACCATATTAAAAATAGAAAAAATCATGGAATTAAACAAAAAGAGAAATGCAAATTGATTGAATTATAAACTAACTAATATATAACTAAATCTAATTTTTTTATCATTTTAAATTGGGATGTAACTTTTCAACTTTGTAAGTAACTTAAACTGTTTGAGTTGAACAGTTAAAAAGAATCTATTTGGAAATCAGATAGATAACACTGAACTGAAATGTGCACAAGAACTTTTCGCGATTGTGTAGACGAAGGAGACAATTCATATAATTGTAAAAAAATTTTATAAATCTTATGCTTTGAGATGATAAGTTTATTAAAGATTAAGTAACAATATAGTAAAGATTGTATTCAAAGAAAAGAAAACAGTTTAAATTGAAATGTGTTGCATAATTAGTGTTTGGTATAGGTAGATTGCCAACGATATAGCTAGGCAACGTCGTCGTGGTGATGCCAAAAGGAGGAAATGTCAACGACTCTACAAAACCCAGAGGAGCAAGGCGGTACGCTTGGTGATGGCAGATGGCGAACCCAACACGGACAAATCGTGTCCAATTCCAATTGAGAAACTCGAGCAGCACTTCAAGAACGTGTTCGAGACACCCAACCACTGTACTCGCCAAGACATTGAAGACGAAGACGGAAACTATCCTCAACCCAACAACGTACGCGAAAACATCACCGTCACAATTGAGGAAGTGAATCGAGCACTCCACGCCATCAGTCTCGACACATCACCAAGTCCAGACAAAGTTTTGGTCCACACTCTTCGAAAACTGAGAGCAGGTGACATTATCTTAAAGATCATTGAGATCATGCTTGCTACTGGCACCGTTCCATCTGGTCTCAGTGAAGGGAGAATGAGCCTATTGCCCAAGGAGGGTGATTTGAATCAAATTGGCAATTGGCGGCCTCTCACCATCTACTCGGTCATCCGGAGAATCATCGAAAAGGTTCTCGAGAAGAAATTGCGTGAACAGGTGGACATCAATGATAATCAACGCGGATTCACTGACAAACCTGGTTGTCACATGAACACCTACTTCATCGAGAAGGCTCTCTGCAAGGCCAAGCTAGAAAAATCTAATGCCGTTGTTGTATTCCTTGATCTATCAAAGGCATTTGATCAGATTGGCCACAATCACCTCAAGAAAACTCTCTCATCTATCGGGGTCTCACCAAACCTTCAGCGGCTTGTCATGTCTTTACTGGGCAGCAACACGGTCCGTATCCAAACTATGAAGCACCGGTCGAACCCAATCAAAATTGCGAAATCAGTTCCGCAAGGGGGGTCCTCTCTCACCATTGCTCTACAACATCGCCTCCACATTTGTCTACCAGGATGTCTGCGAATCCGACTTTGCGAATGCACATGGCTACAAATTGGACAGTGAACACGACTCACTTGTCATGGCTGGTTTAGCTGACGACAATGCAATCTTCTCCAGTTCGGTGAATGGCGCATCGAGGATTGTTGAAGCAGCTAGAAGCCACTTCAATATGATCGGTCTTCGAGTTAATCCTCTCAAGAGTGCCGCTATTCACATAAAAAAGGCAAACTTGTCCCGGGACAGCTGACACTTTCCGATGGAACACAAATCAAGTGCATCGACGAAGGAACAACCATCAAGCATCTCGGTTGCAACTTCAACAGTGAACTTATCTTCGACAGTGTGCAGATTCTCTCCGAAATGACAAAGAAACTCACCAAACTGAAGAACTCAGCGCTACTCAACAAGGACCAGAAGCTCAACATCATCAATCAGTACATCCTCCCAATGATGTGCTATCCTCTTCAGACTGCACCGTTGACCAAAGTTCCCAAAAAGTTCTTGCAAGATCTAGACACAACCATCAGGGGAACTGTCGTCGGAATCATTGGCTTGACCAGGAACGCAACAACGCACATGTTCTACGCCCCAAGAAAATTCCGCGGCCTTGGTCTTGTGAAGTCTGAATGGGAAGTGCACCTACAACACTACTCCATCTCAAAACGTTTGTCCACCGTCGATGATGCTCTTTTCCAAAAAGTGTACGATTGCAAGGCCGAGATGGAGAAATGCAAATCTGAGCTCAATGTTGAAGGCGAAACATCTCGGATTATGCGAATTAATCTACGGTTAAGGGAGTCTGATGAATGGAAGAAGAAGGACAGCCACGGGATAGGTGTCAAGCACTTTGAAGTCTTCCCAAAAGCTAACCAATTTATGGTTAGCAAGAAGAGTCTTTCAGACTCAGAATGGACGGAAGCAATCAAGCTCAACGTCGGCTACGCCAACCTGAAGGCCGTCATTGGCTCTCGCAGTTACAGCTCACAAAATAGCCTTTGTCGCAGATGCGACAAAGTGAAAGAAACCCTACCCCATGTACTGGGAAGTTGTGAATGGAACAGCAAGAGACGAACCGCACGGCATCACGCCCTCAAGCACGAAATCGCCGACATGTTGACCGAGAAAGGATTCACCTGTGTGGATGAGGTGTTCTGTATTGATGGTGATTTATCGAGACGATATGCTGACATAGTTGCCTTCGAGAAGAACACCAACAAAGCCTACATCATTGACCCCACCATTCGATTCGAGACCAACGAGGACGTTGGTGCACTGGCTGATGCGGAGAAGAAGAAAATCTATGAAAGCTGTGTGCCGTCTTTGAAGCTCCGTTATCAACACTTCGGAGTACGTGAATATGAAGTCATTGGACTCTGGTTTGGAGCCAGAGGTGCCGTGAGCAAGGAAATGGTTGAGTTCTTCAACCGATTCAAGCTCGACAAGAAACGTTTGCCTGATCTTGCAGAAATGGTCTTGGCAGACTCTATTCAAATTTTGCGTAGTCACATTTACTCACAAGAATAGACTTTTATATGTGATCAAACACTACTTGTTTATACCATAATGTTCTCATAGTTTTAAATCTATTGTATTTTGCATAATCTTTATTCTGTAACCCATTTGTTTGTATTTTGTGTGCAATTGTCCTATGGATTGATTAGTATGCTGTGTCTCATGGCAACCCATCGCAGGTGGGCAGCACCGCTCTATTTTTTAAATAAAGTTGTTTTCTTCTTCTTCTCTAACTTTTTTTTCAAATGAAGAGAGAAAATGATGAACTTTGTGTTTGAGTTGACCAGTTCATATTGAGGACATAAATAATCAAATCCCCAAAAAAAATAATTTCCTTGAGCTCGATTTTCAGATTAAATCCAGATTAAAGTTCGTGATTTCCTAATTTGAGGCTATTTTCAAAAATTCATTAAAAATATTTAAGTATTTAAGTAACTATTTTAGTCATTTTAAATTAAAATCACCTTTGAAGATCCAAAAAAAGTAGATCTCAAAATATTTAATATTCAATAACAAATGATTATCCAACAATTCAAATATTGACCAAAAAGAATAGCTGAAAATATTAATCAGCTAACCTTTATTTCCATAAAAGTTACGCTATTCACGATTTTTTTAACTTATACGGGCTTTAGTTGACTTGCCGGCAGAAAATCAAGGAAAACAAGCTAGATCACCTTAGGATATGACCATTAAACTAACACAAATGAACTTAATTGAGTATACAAGAAAAACAACTAGTAGTTGTGCAGATAAAACAGATAATTTAATTAACCAATAAGAAAACCATTAAGTGAGAATTAGGAATTAAATTATTTTTTACCATTTACAATGCTCTATTTAATATACAAAAAGATAACAACCAGTGATAAGGATAAGTTGGATCTAAACGAACTTAAGTTAAGAGAGTTACCAGTTGAATTGAATTTATTGAGAAAACGCTGATTTATTGTGAGTGCAAGAACCACTTTTGGTTCACTTATTTGTTCAATTAATAAAAGATGGCACGTGTAACGTTGTGAGAATCAGAAATTAATTCCGCAAAAAGAATATATTCAGTTTTGAAAATAACTGGATGTGTTTTTGAAACCTGTTAAAATTTTAAATATAATTATTAAATATTTGTTCGTTGCATTTGTTTTATTATTATATTTAATATTTCAAATTAAGATTTAAAAAATAAAGCATAAACTTAAGTAAAAATAACAGAAAAATTCAAAGAAAATTATTTTAAATTAAAGTAACCTTTAAAGATCCGCTAATGCTAAAGTAGGCTTAAAAGGTACTTGTACAAGATCTGAGTTGGCCAGTTAACATATTGAAAGATCTCTTGTTAATTAGAAACTTAAATTTTGCTGTAAATCAAAAAACCAGAAGGAATGCCACATAAAACAGAACAGAATTGAGCAGAATAGAGAATAAATAATCAGAATAAAGCATGAATTGGAAAGTTGATAGGGCGAAATCAAAATAACTTCTAAGTGAGTGCAAGAAAAATTCAAAAAAGAGAATGAATTTTGAAACTTTTTAAAAATCCTATATATAACAGGTTTAACTAAAAGAAATATAAATTGAAGTATAATTTGGTAATAAAAAACCATTTACAAAGATGACTGTAATTGTGTTAATGTTGTTGTCCTATGGCTTAGTTTGTGTTAGCAAATAAAAAGTTTACTTGCTAGTATTGATAGTAGCATTGATGAACTAGTGGATTGAGAATTTTTAATTGTCTAATGTCCAATGCCCAAGTATCGTTGTACATAACTTTTAGCCTTTAAGTTGATCAGTTTAATTGAATCTATTAGGAAAGCCATAAAAACATAACCTGTAATAATGACGAAGTTAAACTTTAAACTGAGTTGTAAAAACCGAACAAAAGCGCATGCTCTGATGTCATAAGATAAATATAGCTTAAAAAGAATTTATTCAAAGAAGGGAAACATGTTTTTATAACTCAAGTTTATTGGTTATTCTGCATAGCACAGTGTTATCAAAAAGGTTATAACAAAAGTTATAGATTTATACAAAAGTATATAGATCAAAGGTTACTGAATGAGTATCATAATGATAGAGTATTTGAATAAATTCTAAGAATAACAATAACACAACATTGCTAGTTCTAAGGCACTGACCGAAATTGCTGAATAATAGATGAAAATGATATTGATAATAAAAAATAAAAGATATATAAATTTATATGTAGAAAAAAAGAGACTAATAATTAATGACTGACTGAATGTTTTATTTTAAATATATTTACCATTTATATTTCGGTCAAAGAAAAGTATGGTAACCAAAAAAAATCTTCGTAATGTAACATTAAATAAACATAAAAATAAAATAAAACCTCTTGACATTCTATTAAATAAAAAATTTAGTATCACAAACTCAGTTTATATTCTTATCTTAGATTCTTATCTTATTTTAGAAAAACAAGATATAATAATAATTTACCTTTAAACGACCAATCTCATTTAATTGGATTTACAAAATAACCAAAAAGTGCGAATGCGTACAAAAAATAATATAATAATAGATTCTCTCACATGATAAAATCAAGAGTGAATTCAAAAAGATGAGAAAATATGCAATTCGATTGAGAAAAGTGAACATTTTCATTCGTGTGTTTTTCATGCTATTTGAATATGTTTGTGTGAAGAAAAGAAAAGTGTAACATGAAATTTAAATGCAAAAGAAAAAACCATTTATTGACGAACAAGATTTTGAAATAGTGCCCGTGCGTGAACAAAGTTAGGTGCGCACGAGTGTAAAACAAAACCTGATAAAGTAAATTGAAGTAGTGAATTTAACATTTAAAATCATTTTATTGTATAAATATTTAAAAACATGAAAATTAACCAACACCTGAGATCTAGTAGAAAATGATTTTGATTATTTTTGCAATTTAAATTAAAATAAATCTGGTTAATAAATTATCAACTTTTAAAGGATCTTGGCCTATTTGCCACTGTACTCGTATAAACCAGAATAAGGTGCAATATTGTTTTTAACCTTTTAAAAAATCTCGAACATTTTAATTAACATTAATTAGATAAGGAATTGAGCTACCGAGCATGTGTAAAATTGATAAAAATATTTTTTACAAGAAAAACCGCAAGGCGTGAAGCGGCTAAAGCCTAGCTTCACTCTCTTGCAAAAAATTCCCGCTAGCGCTGCGGTTTGTTTTTCTTGTAAAAAAACACCCTTCGGGTGAGTTGATTAAACCCTGTTGAAGTAAAAGAATATCATTTTTAATAGATTCAATAGACAACCGATAACAGTAAGCGTTAGAATTGATTTTAAAAAAATTGATTAGTGTAATTACTTACATAAGTGTAAGTGTACGAAAATGTCGAATTGATTAGATACATTTTCAACCAATACTTTGTAATTTGGTTGACGATTTTTAATTTGGATTTGAAACCAAACTACATAAATAAAGCATTGAGTAAACTTTAAAACAATCAATTTTAAACATCAAAGAAATGTTTGCTGGTTACATCGATAATAAATAAATGAATGAAATTAAATTAAATAATTGTTTACTCCACTTCTCATCTTCCATACTTGAGTGACCTGAGCAAGAACTCAATTTCATTTGTTCTGATCAACTTGTTTTCAATTAGATTATTCTACAAATTGACATAATTTGGCAAAAAGGCAATTAAAGTTTTTATTTGTCTCTGCAGAAACTGTTACCATTCAAATGTCTTGTTGTTCAAAGCACATTAAATCGGATATTTTTGGGTTGAGAGCTATTCCAAGATGACATGTCATACAGTGTGCACTAATTCTGTGGAGATGTTGAGTTTGGGGGTTTTCTTCCTCGATTCGTAATAGACAAAACTGACGTTCCTCGAGATTCTCAGGCAAGTTGAGACTGACAATGTGAGAGTAAGAATTGACCAATTGTAAGTATATTTGACATTGCACATTTGATACAAATTGGTTATACTTTAGACACAAAGTGCAATATGCTTCTGTTGGCACGCTCAATCACAATAAGTAAAACACATTCCTCAATTAGATAATCCTCGCGATCTACATTTTTCTTGAACTAAACTGATACAAAACTTCTTCATGCAAACAGAAATTTGTGGAAGTTGAGGCAGGGCAAAAGAGTAAAACACTGAGAATAATAACAATTGTTGAGGATTACAGTTCCCATTCAATGAAGCACAGCATCATCATTTTGCCGGATAATAGTTCTATAGACATTCAGGGAAAATTAGTCAAATGATATTTTCTGTTGCCATAAATGCAGTAGTTCTTGGTCTAGGTCAGACATTTGATGCAGAAACACAATCCATGACGGCGATATTATGCAACTGGTGACTATTCCGTATTTCCGTAGATCGATGAGTTGAGTTTGAATGTTGTGAAGCACAACTTGCCCGTGAATACTGTGAAATATTGAAAAATATAGCCACCAAAAGTGGAGAAATTGCTTCACATCACATATTTTGATCGATTCCGAATAGATACAATAGATTCGCTTTTGCATAACAAAATGGAAATGGGTCTATTTTGAAAATAGTGATGCTGATGACTAAAGAAACAATTCGGGTTCTTGGACTTCAAGACTTATAGCATTGTAACATATAACTAGTAACATATTCTTGGTTGTTTAGTAGATATTTGGTTTCGGTATCAAAACAATACAATGTCGAGTAGAGAAGGACATTTTGTGAAAAAGCTCGCTCACACTCACTCAAACTCATACCTCCGCTCATGAAAGCTCATACGATGACGCAATAGACCAAATGCAAAATGCAGACTTGCACGGTGTGAACTCAAAAAGTGATATTGAGGTTATTGCGGTTATTGACTATCCCGAAGGTGGTGAAACCGGTGGTGGTGGTGGATTTGGGATTGGAGAACCCTAAAACCCAAAATGGGTGCTGGAGATGGTGATTTTGGGACTTGGTGGTTATTGACTATCCCGAAGGTGGCGAAACCGGTGGTGGTGGTGGATTTGGGATTGGAGAACCCTAAAACCCAAAATGGCTGCTGGAGATAGTGATTTTGTGACTTGGTGGTTATGAACTACCCCAAAGGTGGTGAAACCGGTGGTGGTGGTGGATTTGGGATTGGAGAACCCTAAAACCCAAAATAGCTGCTGGAGATGGTGATTTTGGAAGTTGGGGGTTATGGACTACCCCAAAGGTGGTGAAACCGGTGGTGGTGGTGGATTTGGGATTGGAGAACCCTAAAACCCAAAATAGCTGCTGGAGATGGTGATTTTGGAAGTTGGGGGTTATGGACTTCCCCAAAGGTGGCGAAACCGGTGGTGGTGGTGGATTTGGGATTGGAGAACCCTAAAACCCAAAATGGCTGCTGGAGATGGTGATTTTGGGACTTGGTGGTTATTGACTATCCCGAAGGTGGCGAAACCGGTGGTGGTGGTGGATTTGGGATTGGAGAACCCTAAAACCCAAAATGGCTGCTGGAGATGGTGATTTTGGGAGTTGGTGGTTATGAACTACCCCAAAGGTGGTGAAACCGGTGGTGGTGGTGGATTTGGGATTGGAGAACCCTAAAACCCAAAATAGCTGCTGGAGATGGTGATTTTGGAAGTTGGGGGTTATGGACTACCCCCAAAGGTGGTGAAACCGGTGGTGGTGGTGGATTTGGGATTGGAGAACCCTAAAACCCAAAATAGCTGCTGGAGATGGTGATTTTGGAAGTTGGGGGTTATGAACTACCCCAAAGGTGGTGAAACCGGTGGTGGTGGTGGATTTGGGATTGGAGAACCCTAAAACCCAAAATAGCTGCTGGAGATGGTGATTTTGGAAGTTGGGGGGTTATGGACTACCCCCAAAGGTGGCGAAACCGGTGGTGGTGGTGGATTTGGGATTGGAGAACCCTAAAACCCAAAATGGCTGCTGGAGATGGTGATTTTGGGACTTGGTGGTTATTGACTATCCCGAAGGTGGAGAAACCGGTGGTGGTGGTGAATTTGGGATTGGAGAACCCTAAAACCTAAAATGGCTGCTGGAGATGGTGATTTTGGGAGTTGGGGGGTTATGGACTACCCCAAAGGTGGTGAAACCGGTGGTTTTGGTGGATTTGGGATTGGAGAACCCTAAAACCCAAAATGGCTGCTGGAGATGGTGATTTTGGAAGTTGGGGGTTATGGACTACCCCCAAAGGTGGTGAAACCGTTGGTGGTGGTGGATTTGGGATTGGAGAACCCTAAAAACCCAAAATGGCTGCTGGAGATGGTGATTTTGGAAGTTGGGGGTTATGGACTACCCCAAAGGTGGTGAAACCGGTGGTGGTGGTGAATTTGGGATTGGAGAACCCTAAAACCCAAAATGACTGCTGGAGATGGTGATTTTGGGAGTTTGCTGGTTCATATCCCACAATTGGGTTGCTGGTTCTTATACCAAAGTAGGGTGCTGGTTCTTATCCACCAATTGGGTTGCTGGATCATATCCCACAATTGGGTTGCTGGTTCTTATACCAAAGTAGGGTGCTGGTTTTTATCCACAAAGTGGGATTTGATTCAGCAACCCCATTTTGGGATATGATCCAGCAACCCCATTTTGGGATATGATCCAGCAACACCATTTTGGGATATGATCCAGCAACCCCATTGTGATTATAGATTTTATGATTGGAGGAACTATTTTGTTATAGAGTGACAACAAGACAAAACTATTCAAATTTAAAAAATAAATTTTGGTAAATAAAATAATAAATTCAATTTTTCAATGTGTTATTGAATTATTGTGAGCTTTATTTAAAAAGACAAATATTGCAATTCGAAAGACTTTTTAATCAGATTGGGAGATAACAGAACTTTAAAGAATAGAATAGTTGAAGAGTGAAAGCTAGCTTATAATAGCAAAAATAGAGAAAGAAGCATCCAATTCGCTGTATTGAGTTATGCACATTCTAACATGGTAGAGTAAGTGAAACAGTAAAGGTTGAATTCATTAGATACATTATGAAGAAATTTAAAATTAATTAGTTTCACCTTTTATTATGAGAAAGTTGAGGAAACTAATTCATCACTTCGACACTTGAAAAGCTGAAAAAGAGCTAACCCTATCCTAAACGACACCCACACCTCCCTAACCACCTAAACCTAACCTAAACCTAACCATACCTTATCCTAAACGACACCCACACCCACCTAACCACCTAAACCTAACCTAAACCTAACCAAACCTTATTCTAAACGACACCCAGACCTCCCTAACCACCTTAACCTAACCTAAACCTACACATAACAACGCCCAACACCCCCGAACCACCTAACCTAACCTAACCCTACACCTAACAACGCCCAACACCCCCCCGAACCACCTAAACCTAACCTAACCCTATCCTGTTCAATAACATAACCTGGCAATAACATCACCGAATGCCTTACTTATGGTCACTACTTGAGCCAGTCAGTGGAAATTTGAGGACATCGCGACGTCTATATTCAAGTCGGCCTTGTGAAACATCAGTCGATTTCGGTTTCACATCTAATTTGAATACACCAAGGTGAACCAAAGTGAAAATACTACCAATGCCTTGACCAGAAATACCGTAAATTCTCGATTAAGCGCCTCATCCCCAGTAACCGCCGCAGAAAAATGCATTGTAGAAGTTAAAAGTGGGGATCCACTCGAGTGGAACTCGGTCCGAAAAGTTTCTTCATCTCTGTACTAGAGGAACCTGAAGAATCAAAACCATCAACTTTCGAACCTGAACCATCCCGTGGCATTAGACAATCGTCAACTATCATTTCCAGATGTGAACGTGGATACGACCGCTCGTGTTCAATTTAATGATAAACCACAAGTGATCGAAGCTTAACAAACTGACCACGAGTGGTGGACACTAGCATGAAGCAAACTCTGGCTCAACCTTCTATAATTGATATCGCCAACATTCAAAAAGTGAACAAGAATCACATTACCTGTCCTCCAACTGTCCTCATTATCTAAGTCCAAAACAAACAAAATTCACGTTTATCGCCAGTTTTTGTTATCTCAATCACAGGGTGCTTGTCTTTTATTATGATTATGAATATAAAATATTTGATTCGTTAGTGAATCATATTTATTTTACCTATTTAACAGAAAAAGAACTAGAAAGTAGTGGAATAAGGCAAGCCAGGAAAATAGAGAAACTAAAATTAACCATTAAATTAAACAAAACCAAATTGATTTAACCTTTTAGTAGAATTCACAAAATGAAGAGAGACTAAAATTAAACAAAATCCAATTGATTTAACATTGAACATTGAACATTGAATTCATAGAATATTATATATTCGCAAGAATTATTTTAAAAAAATGTTAACCTTTATTACTACAAACATGGTACGATTCACAAAAAAAGTTCTTAAATCATGTCTTATTCAATCAACAATACAATCTAAAGTAAAGTGAATTATGTACTATTGTTAAAAAAATTGACGTTAATGAAAAATAATAGAATAACAAACAAAATAAAAACTCATAAATGAATGAATAATGAATGAACGAAATGGAAAAACCCTAATTAAACTCAAATTCCACGTGAAACCAAATTTGACATTTAAATTTACATCAACAATGTAAAGTATAAAAAATGTTAACCTTTATTACTACAAACATGGTACGATTCACAAAAAAAAAGTTCTTAAATTATGTCTTATTCAATTCAATACGTGACACCAACTCTCCACTTTGATTTTCTCGCTTAGTTGTAAGAATTATTAATCTGATGCATGTTTGAGCGTGACAATAAAAGTTAATTCAATTTGGTCAAATCTACTCCTACTTAAGGTATTTTCGTGTTTTTTGTTTCAACATCAAATAACCACATTCTGATTGTCACTGAACTTAACTGTGAGAGTCACAAAAGTATAAAATCATTATTTTGGTAGCACGAAAGGTGTCGTCGTTTAAACTTGGTTTATGCATTTATTGATAAAATTAAACGGTTCGAACAACATTTGAAAAACATTTGAATGTAAAAAATTGAAAACATGTTTTAAATTCAATAAAAATAATACCTTTTGTATAATCCACCTGAGTTGATGACAATTCTAAGCATTCTATGAAAATAAATTAGAAAATAAAACCAATAACAAAGGTGACCCACACTTCCCAGATGCACTCTAAAATATAAATAGCAATAAAATCTCAAAGTAATGACCCTTGAGCATATCTAATGACAAAATGGTCAGGGTTTATTAACGCTTAGTTAGCAAAACATTTCGACTGTATTCTAGAATACTACAACAAACACACCAACGAGTTCAATGAGCAATACAACCTTGATCATTTTATTTTCACATCAAAGAAGAAAAATCCCGATTACGAGTACTCTCTAGCGAATTCACAAGCCGTGTAGAACAGAACAGTGGACTACCATGACCTAGTTTCAATAAAAGTACTTTTTATTGTTGGATAGTGGAGAAAATCAATACGTCATTGGCATTGGCATTAGCAAACATTGGCAAACAAAAAAATACAATTTCAAAGTAAAACATAATTCAAAATGTTTTTCAATCAATCAATGTAAGACCTTACTTTCCATTTCAGACTGAAATAACAATCTCGAGCAAATTTATTTACACAGCACATTACACCAAATAGTCTTTCACAACACTAAACTTGCCCAAGATTTGATTGTGAAATCAATTTTGTAAGCACAATGCACTGCACCTGACATCAAAATGTACATCATTCATCATTAAATGTTTTTCAATTTTAAAGGTTTTACATTCGATAAAACATTTCTGTTACACAGCTCACGGATAGTAAATAACAATATAAAGTAATGCAGTACAGTCAACATTTTCACTCTCTTACATGGCAATATTCTTCATGAACACATGAACTTCATGAGAACAATGACAGGGAACAATGCAACGTACTTTCGATCTTATAGAGAGAAACACACTAGCATGCCTCTTATTTTTAAATTATCATTTACAATCTCCCATGGAATACCTGAGAAACTAGATTGAATAAAAGAAAAAGAATCCAATTTGATTTGATTTATGAACAAAAAAAAGTAATTTGCAGGTAAATTTTTTTTAGTAAAAACACTTCTACCTCTTCTCTCATCATTGCACTTCCAATTTCAACTATCATTACTATGCCACATTCTCATCGGGCGCGCGAGCGTACGTTCTATATGAACAGGCTATCAAGATGAATTTTTTCGTGTTCTGTCAGTAAGATGATTGGCTTAATTGGTTCAACCTCGATAATACATTAATTCAAATTCTGATTCAGTTACAGACAAGCTATCATAATTATTTTTTTCAATTAAAAGGATAATAATTATAAAAATACATCGAAATAACAAGTAACGATTAACTGTACATAAATAAATTTATTTTAGTTTTCTTTTGGTTCGGTTTTCGTTGAATTGTTTTGATTAGATGGCGTTTGATCTTTGATCCAGAGGTTTACTTCGTACTTTTCAATTCATCTGTCGTTATCTCATCAATTTTCTCATAAATGTAATTTAAACGGTAGTCTTCGGTTTCTAAATAAAATATGTTCAAAATTAGTTTCTTTCAGAAATAAATCGAATTAATTAATTAAAATACCATTTGGTACTCCACTCTAAAGAATACTTTACATGATGTAAACGTTTCTAATTGTTCGTCTTCGTAATGGCAATCATTTTCCTAGCCAAAGAATGTTCTGAATGCACCAGAATTCTGTTCTGTGCTCACCGATGTTGCTGCGTCAAATTGTAGCACAGAATCGGGTCCATTTAGGCTCAATTCGACCAATTTGGAATAACTTTTTAAAATTTTGCTGCAATTTGTACCAAAGGTATATCAAAAGTTACTGACATTAGAAAGTGGAGTTTGTTTCAGTGTTTTTCTTAGAATGTTAGTTTCTTCGTTTGAATGACATTGTTTTTGGTGACTTCTGTTTTTGAGTTGATCCAAACAAAGAGACATTCTCACAAATTGTACACAACAATTGAACGCCTGTTGATGTGGAGAGATCTTGATCAACAAGACTTGATGTAATTGTTCAGTTTGATCAAAATATCCGTAGAATAGCCATCACGCTCGGAATAAGGCGTCAGGAAAACGTACGAGTGGATGAGCATTTGTAGACCATTCAATAACATCTTGATACACGTTTAAAAATCAAATCACAAGGCAAGCAATAAATATTTGACTAGAGGTTTACTGAATCAAAATAAAAATGTTGGCACTTCTTTGCAGAAATTCATCAAGTGTTTCACGTATGTTACTTTTCAAATCATTAAAAGAATGAAATGTAAGATTTGCAATTTCCAACAAAAAAAAAGTTAATGCAAACAATCATACGAACGAAACAATAAATGCCATTCGGCACCGAATCACCGAGTTAATGTGTTGTGAAGACAGTCTGTCCGACAGATTTTCATGACCGTTCATAAAGTACATACACTCGCGCGCCCGATGAGAATTTGGTATAATCATTACAATCATTCAATCTTTAAAGCTTTGGAATTATTGTTCATTCATTCTTGACAGGTTCAGACAGAGATTTCTATCAAAAAGAATTTGAAATTTAGTTTGAAATACTGAGTTATTATTAATAGTAAACCTTTTTATGTACTTTGATGAAAAAATTATAGTTTTGTTTCGTAATTTATAATATAATTCGAAATAAGCTTTTTATTTAACCATTTTGGTCTTGCCACTATGATTTCAAAACAAATATAATTGTAAAAAATTCAATGCGACAAATAAATAATTTTTTGAAAATAGAATAATCAAAGTTATTGATTTTTTCATTATCACATCCTTCAAAAGTTGAGAAGATAAAGTTGAATAACATCGAAACGAAATCGATTCAGCCAATTGCAATCAAGTGGGATTAACTCAGTCTAATTTTGACAAGAATGCAATAAATGAGGATACCATTAAAGTCACGTTGCACATTAATGGGAAAAGTACTAATCCTCGAGATTTGTGGAATCGATATGAAGGGAAATTGAAAAACTGGATAATGTTTTTGTAGAACCACAAAATAAATAAAGAAAGAACCATTTAAACCAAGACACAATAAATAAGTAACATTGTGATAACCGGCACTTCAGATTTATTTTATAATGAAATGCTACTTATCAATACAATCAGGGATTTTGTTTACTTAATTTTGTTTATATTCTACCAGTTAAGTAAGACTTTATGCATCTTGAGCACATTGTAAATTTCCATTTCTAGTTAGTTTAAAGTAATTTCTAGCAAGCAAACAAGCACTTTACCAATTAGTGCAATAGATATATTATAGAACCTTTTCCGTTGTTTTTTAATAACGGAGAAGATGGTAAAATATTAATAGATTTAGAATGCATATAGTGGCTTAAATTAATTCTGAATTCAAAAATAAAAAACACATAAATGAATGAATAATGAATGAACGAAATGGAAAAACCCTAATTAAACTCAAATTCCACGTGGAACCAAATTTGACATTTAAATTTACATTAACAATGTAAAGTATAAAAAAATGTTAACCTTTATTTCTACAAACATGGTACGATTAACAAAAAAGTTCTTAAATCATGTCTTATTCAATCAACAATACAATCTAAAGTAAAGTGAATTATGTACTATTGTTAAAAAAATTGACGTTAATGAAAAATAATAGAATAACAAACAAAATAAAAACACATAAATGAATGAATAATGAATGAACGAAATGGAAAAACCCTAATTAAACTCAAATTCCACGTGGAACCAAATTTGACATTTAAATTTACATTAACAATGTAAAGTATAAAAAAAATGTTAACCTTTATTTCTACAAACATGGTACGATTAACAAAAAAAAGTTCTTAAATCATGTCTTATTCAATTCAATACGTGACACCAACTCTCCACTTTGATTTTCTCGCTTAGTTGTAAGAATTATTAATCTGATGCATGTTTGAGCGTGACAATAAAGTTAATTCAATTTTGTCAAATCTACCCCTAATTAGGGTATTTTCGTGTTTTTTGTTTAAACATCAAATAACCACATTCTGATTGTCACTGAACTTAACTGTGAGAGTCACAAAAGTATAAAATCATTATTTTGGTAGCACGAAAGGTGTCGTCGTGATTAAAGATATCTTCAAAACAAAAATTATTATAAAAAACCTTTTTTAATCCAGACAAAAGTCTATATACTAACTTATTATAGATTTATGATGTAACCAGTTTGACATGAAAAAATAAGTTGTTTAAATCTTTTTTTTAATTCAACTAAGAATTTTAATTTTTAATAGAACAAAATTAAGCGTCAAAATAACA
Organism: Rhizoglyphus robini; assembly: GCA_023373905.1. Classification (NCBI taxonomy): domain Eukaryota; kingdom Metazoa; phylum Arthropoda; class Arachnida; order Sarcoptiformes; family Acaridae; genus Rhizoglyphus; species Rhizoglyphus robini. The sequence goes on from JAKIJQ010000044.1 coordinate 1,009,411, forward strand.
ATGACATCTAATTGAAAGTAAATAAAAACAAGGTTTAAAAGTATTAGGTGTTTTTATGTGAACACCCAAGTTAAGATTTATCATTACTGGTCTAATGAACGAGCTTTTGTTCCTGTACAATATTTCAATTCATTTCGATCAATGTTTTGTGCTTTCCGACCACCTGTCATGTGTGCAAAGATGATTTAGGGCAGGGTGACTTTCCAACCATTTGTGACTATCAGGACGTCCTTACAAGCAAGCCTTGTATTCCCAAATGGCACTAAACCTCTTTACAAGTTCCACATTACAGCTGTGATCAAGTCCACTGGAAATGTTGCCGCCGAGTCGGATTTCGATGTCATCACTATGTTAAATTGTTTCACAGACTGTCCTCAAGTTTCGTTTTCTGATATGATTCTTTTAATGAAGACCGGTGCTCGCCAAGATGGCTGTATTATCTTTGACGAGAGGGTTTTTGTCATCTCATACAACCCCCTGTCCGTAAGAGATGTGGTAGAAAGGTCTTAGAAAGCACAACTGCTACAAATAGATTTGACTATGCATTCGCTTTGTCACCTTTCTCCAGTTTAGTAATTAATAAATTTGATCCGTCAATTCTGATAGTGTATAATATGATGTTTTCACGATAAATAAATATTAGATAATAAAACGATGGCAGAATTAGGGTATAAAATAATTTTTCATTTTAATCACTTTGAATATAAAATTATTTTTTTTAAATTTAGAATTTGTAAAAAAAACCTTGAAAACAGTAGCAGTGAAGCAATGATAGATTGAATTTTAAATTTGAATGAGTTTAAAAAACTTGTAAAATATAACTAAAATATATATATAAAATCCAAGATTAAATGATAGATTTTTTATTTGCGCTTGTAAATGTTTGAAACAAGAAAATGCGCTTGAGAATGTTTAAAACAAAAAATTATCATTTATTTTGTTTTAGATGTTTGAATAAAAATCAGGCGGCTGGATACTTAAAGATAGTTAAAGTTAACTTTAGTCAAAAACAATGTGAGATTTCGAACTCACTAATTAGAATGCTAATAATTAAGGAATCTCAAGATATGTGACATCTTCCTGTTATCTTCAGAAAAATGACATTTCTCTCGATGAATGTAATGTTATTTGCTTAATCAAGCCTGAAGATTTCAGGTGTCTCCGCCGCCTGATTTTTTATTCAAATATCTAAAACAAAATAAACTAGTGGTCCCTGCGGGTGCTAAATTTGAAGCATTTGCATGTATTTTGAAAGTAATGTCCCCAAAATTGGCATTATGGGGAATAGTCGAGAGTAAGCGAAAAAAACATCTACCAAACCACCTAACCACCTAACCAACCTAAACTTAATCCCTAACCACACCTACCTAACCGCCCAACCACCTAACCAACCTAACCAACCTAAACCTAATCCCTAAACACACCTACCTAACCGCCCAACCACCTAACCGACCTAACCGACCTTAACCTAATCCCTAAACACACCTACCTAACCGCCCAACCACCTTGTCAAAATAGTTGCTCCCTCACCACTCAACCACTCATGGTCAAGCCTGCCTCGCCACTAGTCATCAGTTGCTGTTGACATAGTCGATCATCACCATGCGGAGTGAGTCAGCAATACTACGCGTCTCTCACTATATAAGTCTGAGGACTGAAGCAGTCCATCACTCGTGTGCTTTGTATGTTTAAGTGATGTTCTCTTGTATTTAGTGATTTACCCTCTGCTTTGTAGGTGCACCTCATAATCCTGTTTGGTTCTACCACTGGCATCAACTGGACTTGTGCTCTACACAGAAGAAGCATCAACATCATCTTCAAGACTACTAATACTGGTGGGCCCGATCTTGATCTGTCCTCGGTTATCTTCCCGTTGGCCCGACTTGTGTCTGTCGACACCTCTGTTTTTATCCTATTTTCCATCAATCAATAAACGTATTTTATAACACACCTAACCGACCTAACCGACCTTAACCTAATCCCTAAACACACCTACCTAACCGCCCAACCACCTAACCGACCTAACCGACCTTAACCTAATCTCTAACCGCAGCATAAACTACCCAAGACAATTCTCACATATAGAATGTGACAAAATTTCCCATTTCAATTGTTGCACTCATTGTTGGACATGTGACTTAACAATGGGAACTCAAACTTTGATCTTTCCTATCAGAGATTTGTTCGGCAGGTATACCTAAAAAAACATATTTCGCAAAAACCAAGGTTGAACAGCACATCTAGATAGTATTCTGAGTACTTTGGCCAAATTTGATGCAAATCGGTTGAGAAATGTAGGAGGAGTTACATTCACAAGAATCGAAAATGTTGTGCCTTAGTCTTCGCTTACGCTCGACAATGATAATTTTCTTGTTTTAAACATTCCCAAGCGCATTTTCTTGTTTCAAACATTTACAAGCGCAAATAAAAAATCTATCATTTTAATCTTGGATTTTATATATATATTTCTACCATTTTCAATTTGAAATAATTTTATTAAATAGAATCAATTTTTAAAATAATAAAACCACTCATAGGTAAAAGATACAGTTAGATTTCAATATAAAATATCAAAGCTGAAATCCAAAAAAAAACATTTTCTGTCATTAATTTACAGTCTAATGTCACCAAATATCAAAACAAAAACAGTTTATAGACGTGAGAACGATGTTTTGATTGTGGTAAGAGTTGGGTTGATTTTGAGTTGATTTTGAGTGTTGGGGGTTAGATGTTGGATGTCGTGAGGTAACGATGATGAACTGGTTCGTGAATTGTTTGGATCAGTTCATTGGGGATGTGGAGAATACAATTCAAAATAGTAACAAAGTGAAAATCACAACAAACAGCACATAAACACGTACACACAGAGAGACACATTTGTTGACGATATGAACTAGACTCTATACACACGGATAAAGATTGTTGGGCCATATTGACACCGAGATTGCTTTTAATTTATCCACAAATGTCACAAAACACGAGATCTCAATCACAATATAAATTGAATCAAAGAAATGGCCAAAAGCCGCTCACAAACATCAAAACAAAAACAGCTGATCGATGTTTTGATTGTAGTACGAGTTAGTTGAGAGCGCTGAGATGTTCCATGCAACCAGGTGATGACGATAAAATGTTTCGTGAATTGATAGGATAGGTAACATTGTGGAAAAGGTGAAAAGTATACTTAAAACAATAACAAAGTGAATACACAACAGACAACTCACAAAATCGTCACCCAAACACGTACACACACAGAGACATGTTTGCTGATGTTATGAAAAAGGCTCGAAACAATAGAATAAGAGTTTCTGGGCCACATAGCCACCGAGATTGCTTCGAATTGATGCACAAATGTGCCAAAACACGAGATCTCAATCACAACAACACACGTAAAGCACGGTTTGTACTGCTGACAGTGGGAATGCAGACCTCTCCTGCGAGAGATTAGCAATGTGTTCAGAAAACACATATGTTGGGGGCACGCCACTGAAAAGGGCGCTGTTGCACTCTACACTGGACGCTACGGTGCTGATAAGCTAACTTCCACTGCACACTTCAAAAACCTTCCTTGAGACGTGCAACGGCGAATGGTATGATTTTTTGGGGGCAATGCTTGCCTGCATTACTCTCCAATGTTTTAAAGGGGAAACCCTTTGAAAAAGCGTTACGGACACTGCCAAACTCATAAAAAATCTATAACATGATAAAGCTTATATCGACACATTAAAAAAGCAATAGACAAGGAGTGGGAGATTATGTTTGATGAATGAGATAAATCAGTTGAGTTGATTTTCATTTAAATTGTCAATACCATTTAGCAGCGATAGCTAGCCACTGTGATCACTGTGAATTTAAATTTGGTAAATAGTGAAGACCACTTCCCAATAAGAAAGTGCCTTAAATTTTGAAGATACTTACGCATATCTCCTATAAACAAGCGAAATACCAAATTAAAGCTTTGGTGATTTTCGTGTGATTTTAATATAGATGAGCCAACAAACATAATTAATCCTGTAACATTTGCATTCAAGATAAGTAATCGGATACAAATTTGTCAATGCGATGATTGTAATTTGTTTGCTTTCATTCGTTGCAGTTGGTGTAGTGAACTTTCTTGTTTTGAAACATTTTTTAACAATGAAAATTTCCATTTTTCTCTTTGTAAAAATTATGTTGAATAAATTTATTTTTTTATTGAATCGGAAATGTAGTAAATTTGTGGATTGTCTTATAATAAAGTTAACGATAATACATGTACAAAACCAAAAACTTATAACTTGTTCAGAATTTAAGATTTACCAGATAATTACAATAACGCATCGGATGTTGTTCAAATTGAAACTTTTGAATATTTTTATCAGTTGGGATATTCTAGGGGAGTTTTTTCTAAATTCTCTAGTCTCTACTTCAATCGTCTCGTTGATGAGAGCTGAGACAACGTAGAATGAAGATATCGTTAATTAATACCAAGTATAGCTATTTGTGCATTTGATATGTACTTTGACACTTACAAAACCAGTTTCTCTGGCCATACGCAAACCAAAATGGGTCAGGCACCTTGTCTAGGGATGCTCATTATCTGGTTAAAAAATTGGGGCGAATCCAAGACTTTTTCCTAAAAAAATGCTGGTTGTAAATTAGGGAAACACACTAAACTACCATCTATCCCGGCGAACGTGTTGACAACAAACCATCATAAACGACAGTTCATACGTTGGAAACTACATAGATATTTAACTTGAAAAACTTACAATGAAGACAATGGAAAACTTTAAAGTGTATAATTTATACGAGTACTTGTATAAATTCCTTGCTATTTTAGAATATAAAGTCGGAATTGTATGATGTGGTTAAAGGAAATAATTAGATTTAAGGTAATGTAATGTAATAAGAATTCACTGAGTATCTTTTACGTATTTCTCAACTAAAAGGAATTTAGAAAATAAATACCTTTAAAACCATTTGTGAAACAGATACAGAAGTGCCCAATGGTGAGCTGGACAAAAAGAATTGAAGCATTCTTATATAAACCAAATTTAAATTTCATTAAAGTACCGATTGAAAATATAGATTTAAAAAAGTATAACTATTGAACAGGCTAATTCGCGGATAAAAAATACGTTTTTGTAAAGTATGGTCAATTTAATGAAGTTATGCTTGAAAAAACATTAAAGTCGTTTGATTTCTAAAAAGTAAATGTTGAGGGAAAAGTCAAGGAGAGACGGCGGATTTGGTGGAAGTAACTTTATTGAGGACACTGTCGACTAGAGACCGGGGACTAACGTTCTGAGTAAAGACTAGAGCTGTTCTTCCGTCAGCACACTAGCACGACTGGTTTGCAAAAACACAGCAAACACGAGGCTTATATGGAGGTGAAGTACAGACGAGGTGACATCATGGTCAAGTTACAGTCATGGCCGAACAGTGACAGTGGCGTTGTCTAGTCATCGATGGCAATACCTCAACAGTAAACACAGCCAACTGCTCAATATATTGGTCGATTTACTCAACTAAACGACTAGTATACTGATCGATCTTGAAAGTTGATTTCTGTGAAAAGCATAAATCGACCAATATACACGTCGAGCAAACGTAAATTTCGAATGAAAAGTTTATTGATTCAATGAATCGTGCCATAAATAAATCAAAATAATTCAAAAGTTTAACTAAAATATTTACTAAACAACTTCTACTTAATTCTCAACTGGAAACACAGTAAACATAATAAATCTGTGATCATTTGTAAAATTTTGCTGGGATACGTACAAATTAATCCCATTCAAATATACAAAATCGTTAATTATTCATAAAATGTCATTCAAAAACGACTTTTCGATTTTTTGGATTCACCATTTTTACAACTGTTGACTCAGATTTAAATCAAGTTACACCTGTTTACAAATAATTATTTTATTTGAACAAAAGTTTGTCGCAAATGCGAATAGAGATCGATTAGGATATCACAAAGACAGTTAATGTTTACCTATTAAAAAATCATGAAAATAAAGAAAAGTTAACTGCTTGAACATTAACTTATTGTTTGTACCATGAAAGTATCATGTAGTAAGTAATTTTGTCTTTAATGTCTTAAATGAAATAATAAAGTAAGAATCTCTTATTATTGTACTATTTTGAAAGTCTAATGAAAGTATTAGTATTATTAAACAATAAACAGTAAATTTAGAATATATAATAGAAAATCTTCATTTGAAAGAGTTACAAAAGTGATTTTTATAAGTGTCTTATTTAAAAACCTTTTAATCAGACAAAGCTATGACAACTGAAATGAGAAAAGTTCAATTCAACGAAATCTTAACGTAATGTACAAGAGAATTCCTGCTGAAAAACAAATCAAACAATGCTATACTAGTGAGTTAATCAATCTGAAATTACTAAAGATATTTAGAGTTGAAACTTATTTGTAGTTGGCTGTGGGGAATAGACTTAGCATTGTGAAAGTTAGAAAATGAGATTTTTTACTCGACTTTGGATATTCTATTCACATGACCAAACCATTTGAGCTAAAAATTAGATTTTTTGGATATGAACTCAAAACATTTTGCTACCCAAATACCCAAACAGAGTCTCTAAAAGTCAAATGTGAGTCCCTGAGACTCACGTTGCATACATAAGGCTTAATAGATAAACAAAAAAATTAATGAAAAAGAATTTCAAATGAATTCTTAGGAAAATTTGTTTAATTTAATTTACCATTCAAGAAACTCCCCATAGGAATCGCTGTAGAAATAAATAAATGAAGTGTTAGCGGTATTGTAGATCAGAACATTCTCTTATAAAAACTTTCGCAATTTAAATATATTTGTATTGACCATTTTAAAGAAACCAAGACTGATTACTTAAAACAAGTACATTTTTTTCTTAATTACATGATCTAAGATATCATGACTAATTGTAATAGAACAAAAAATAAACAATATATAAAAACAATTTACAACACTGTTGAAGTCAAATGTATAATTTCGAAATGTTTAAATGACTAGAATTAATTTGAAATTTGGAAAACGTTTTATTACCACACCAAACATTCCATCACAATTTTCTCCATTTTTTGTATTAGGCTCCAGTAAAAAATAAATAGAAAGAAAATCGATAAAAAATTAGAAAATTACCTTTTAATTGTTGCCGGTAGAGTAACAGTCAATGAAACCTTAAATCTTTTATATGATATTCAAGATCACCTGCATATTTAAATGAAAATTTTATAGTGTATTGTGAGTAGTAGCATATGATTCATTGTATTGATACACTCAAAAGTTCTAAAAGTTTACATTACGATTCCATTGATATAGTACAGAATTTGCAACAAAGTTGCTGAAATAAAAATAATTTAGATTACAATGAAAATTATATCGAAAGAATGGTTCATATATTTTTACTATTTAAAGCATTTTTTCAGTATTGTTCGAGAAATAGATTGGACTAGGAGGGTAGAAAGTTTCTAAAAGACCTGAAAGGAGTTACATTAGAACAAGCTGTACTGATGTTGACGAAAGTAAATGAGTGAATTAGTCAGATGCGACTAAGATATTTTGAATAAATAACCTTTTGAAATGCGTAACATTGGATGCTTTTTCAAAGTCTGCGATACCAAAAGTTGGACCGTCAGTAACGAGATTCATGCAAAAGGCACTTAAAACAATGACGTAACAAATATACAAATATATAAATCTCTGTTTAATAGCATAATTTCCAAACCCATGAGTACAATTAGGAAGTTCTTTAACGTCCGCATAGTTCAACAGCATTTCCACTAGTCAATTTTCCGCTGGAACCCAAAACCCAGTAGCTGGATTTCGTTTTTCCTTCGTCCTGAATTTCACCAATAATGTGACACATCTCATTGGCCATCTTGGTTAGGTAGAAGTGTTTGTGGAACATGAATTGAATTCCATTGATTGAATCTTTGAAATAAATGTCTAATACCAAAAAAATTCTAAATAACACAAAAAAAAGTTTCCTAATTTAAGTTTTTACGGAAAGTACAACATCAAACTATTTGAGTGAAATTGTCGTAAATGAATGAAAATATTCAGAATTGAAACCTTTTAAAAGAGCATATGCAATGACAATATCTCAATTGGTCGCCCTATTTACAAGTACCCAAAAACTCATTCAAACTTGGTTTGTAACAAATGTTTTTAAAATATTCAGTTAAAATATAAAAATTAGTTAGAAAATAACCATTGAAAAAAGCAGTGAGTGAAACGAAAAATCTTAAAACTAACAAAGAATCCCTTGAAAAATTAAATTTCAACACGATAGTTTATTGTAAAAGCAAACAGCTAGTTTTGAATTCAAAAGTTTAATATTCACAAAAACTTCTACTTATTTCACAACTGGAAACAGAGTAAAAACAAATTTATTTTTATAACCATTCAAGATAAAGTGAGCAATTTTTTACTTAATTAGAGTGGGCTTTCTGACAAATCTACGTATCCAAGTGGATGGTTTGCACTTCAATGTAGAATAGGTTGATATATGCATGGCTGAATGTAATGCATTTAAGACACCAGTATGAGCAATATTGTGCATAAGAGTCGTATAGAATATTGCAAATTGCATTAACAATTATTAATTTTTTAATCTTTCAGGAATATATTATTAGTATTATTACTAGTAACCTATCAATTCCCAGTTTTTATCTTAATCAAAAATGCCAAACCAAACAGAGTGTAAAAAATTTTAACTAAGCGAGAAAAGACAGAAATTTTATATGCCATGAAATTGAGCTAAATAAAAAAATCTTAACATGATCTGCGGTGTCGGACTAAAAGGGTTAATGTTTGTAGATTGTGGATATAAAAGAAAAAACTCTCCAAACTGCTTTAATTGACGTAGATATCATTGATGAATTTAAAACAAAAATAAATTAGTCATAAAAAGTTATTTAAGCTAGAAATTAAATTATTAAAATTTTTACCTTTTATTAAACTTATTTGTAGTTGGCCGTGGGGAATAGACTTAGCATTGTGAAAGTTAGAAAATGAGATTTTTTACTCGACTTTGTGTTGAATATTCGGTTCACATGACCTAACCATTTAAGCTAGAAATTAGATTTTTGGACATGAACTCAAAACATTCTGTTAACCACATACCCACACAGAGTCTCTAAAAGTCAAATGGGAAACGCTGTAAAAATAAATAAATGAGGTGGTCGCGGTACTGTAGATCAGAACATGCTCTTATTAAAACTTTCGCAATTGAAAATATTTGTGTTGACCATTTTAAAGAAACCACGACTGAAGATTTATAAACGAGTACAGTTTTCTTAACTTTTTGCATGAGATCATGACTAATTGAAAAGAACAAAAATTTTAAACAAGTTATAAAAACAATTTACCACATTGTTGAAGTCAAATGTATAATTATGAAATGTTCAAATGATATAGAATTAATTTGAAATTTGGAAACCTTTTTATTGCCTCACCAAACGTTTTATTATAATTTTCCCCATTTTGTATTAAGCTTCAGTAAAAAATAAATAGATAGAAAATAAATAAAAATTAGAAAATTGCCTTTTAATTGTCAGTGTAAAGGGTCAAGGTAACCTGAAATCATTAAAATTATATTCAAAATCCCTTGCATATTTTAATGCCAATTTTTTAGTGTATTGTGAGTAGTGGCATATGATTCATTGTATTGATTCACTCAAAAGTTCTAAAAGTTTACAGTACGATTCTATTGATGTAGTACAGTATTTACAACGAGAATCAATTTTGAATTCACAAGACAATGCGAATTATGCCTTTCCGCTATAAACATTCAAAGATTTTTCAACTTGAAAAAATCAATTTTAAGCTATTTATAAAATCATCGGAGAATTACGTGAAATTAAAACTGATTTTAAAAAAATAATGATAAACTATCAAGCTAAAATAATGTGGATTTTCTATGAAACAAACAGATTGCAATGACAAATGCTTTAATTTTTATTCTAAGAAATCCCAGCATAGTTTTGCAAAAGTAAACATGTTATAAGTAAAGTGACAAACAAATTCATTAATAAAAAGCATTGTAAATAAATCAACTTCAAAGTTGTTGAAATAAAAAATAAATTAGATTACAATAAAAATGATATCGAAAAGAATGGTTCATATTATTACGAGTCATTTGCAACTTTATTTCAGCACCGTTCGAGAAACAGATTGGACTAGGAGGGTAGTAAGTTTCTAAAAAACCAGAGAGCAGTTACATTAGAACTAGCAGTACTGATGTTGACGAATGCAAATGAGTGAATTAGTCGGATGCGATTAAGATATTTTGAATTAAAATCTTTTGAACTGCATAAAATTGGATGCTTTTTCAAAGTCTGCGATACCAAAGGTTGGACCGTCAGTAACGGGATTCACGCAATAGGCACTAAAAACAATGATGTTACAAATATACATTAATCTTCATTAATATAATACATAATATACATATTATAAACACAATATACATTAATCTCTGTTTAATGTAATAATAATGTAATAATTTTCAAGCCTAGGATTACATTCAAGAAGTTCCTTATCGTCCATATACTCCAACAACATTTCCACTGTTCAATTTTCTGCCGAATATGAAAATAATGCAAAAAGTTTCTGAAGTTCTTACGGAAAGCTCAACATCAAAGTATGTGAGTGAAATCGTCGTAAATGAATGAAAATAATTAGAATTGAAACCTTTTAAAAGAACATATCAGAAACAGCAACAGCTCAATAGGTCCTCCTATTTATAAGAACCCAAAAAAAACTTATTCTAACTTGGTTAGTCACAAGTGTTTTTTAAAAAAATTCAATTAAAATATGAAATAAGTTAATATTTTGTGAAACCTTTTAAGACCTTATGTGCAATTGTCAAAACTACCGTCTATGACCCTTCAGAAAAACAAACATTTGTATTCAAATAAAAACCGTATTGTGCTCTGAATAATGTTTCTGTGTCATAAAATATACATTTGATTATATAAAATCATTAAAAATAGAAAATGCTTAAAATCCAAACATTTCTACATGCAGATTTAAGATAAGACCGCTCAAACAACAAGCAAATAATGTTTATCGTAAATATGGGGAATTAAAACAAGAGAACACATAGGATACATATCTAATAACTAAAAATAATACTAGAATTTACTGCTAGCAGTATAGCTGAGCGATTTGAGATAAGTGTTGAGAAACTTATGAAACGACCTTATTTGATCCATTTGGATCGATTACATTGCCATCAATAGCAATAGGACCTAATTGTATGTTGTTTGGGAAATAGTGTTGACAAACTTATGAAACGACCTTATTTGATCCATTTGGATCGATTACATTGCCATCAATAGCAATAGCACCTAATTGTATGTTGTTTGGGAAATAGTGTTGAGAAACTTATGAAACGACCTTATTTGATCCATTTGGATCGATTACATTGCCATCAATAGCAATAGGACCTAATTGTATGTTGTTTGGGAAATAGTGTTGACAAACTTATGAAACGACCTTATTTGATCCATTTGGATCGATTACATTGCCATCAATAGCAATAGCACCTAATTGTATGTTGTTTGGGAAATAGTGTTGACAAACTTATGAAACGACCTTATTTGATCCATTTGGATCGATTACATTGCCATCAATAGCAATAGCACCTAATTGTATGTTGTTTGGGAAATAGTGTTGACAAACTTATGAAACGACCTTATTTGATCCATTTGGATCGATTACATTGCCATCAATAGCAATAGGACCTAATTGTATGTTGTTTGGGAAATAGTGTTGAGAAACTTATGAAACGACCTTATTTGATCCATTTGGATCGATTACATTGCCATCAATAGCAATAGCACCTAATTGTATGTTGTTTGGGAAATAGTGTTGACAAACTTATGAAACGACCTTATTTGCGTATAAGGCGATCGAAAAAAGAGACTTTAAGTAACTTTAACTTTAAGCTCTCACTTGATTAGTAGTCGCACCTAATTACGAGATATAACTAGATATAAATTAGAACATTGAAATATGAATTTGCCAATAAGCAAACACATTAAATTATTATCAAATTACCGTATCGTGATAAGCAGCTTTAAAATTTGTTTCTCAATTTACTTATGTCGGCGCTTATTTCAGATTTTATTGTATTTTTAGGGCAGTAGTTTCAAACTAAAATGAGTTCAACATTATGAACATATAAAAACAGAAGTTGAGGGTTGTTTAACACAGTGTATTTAGGATATGCGCTGAATGTCAAATTTGAATTCTGAATAACAATTTTTTTCATGTCAAATGATATTTTGCAAATAATTAATACCAATAAAACTGCACACTTATACATTAATCATAAATGATCAATTTAAAATAATACATAACAGTGACTATGATAATTTTAAACAGAGAGTGACTGTAGTTAAGCATACTCGACCCTGTTTGCTCACATGTTGCACACATATCAAATTACCCCCTTTTCGCCTTAAGCGTTTGGTACTTGTGAGAGGAGAGTAAAGTTCAACTCAAATGTCTGCAGAATGTCACATGTCACATGTGAGGAAGCATTTTGTGCATTGACCACTGTGTGTGCACACAAGTGCAATAATCATTTGGTGTTAACATATTCAATATCATGTCAAACAACATACATTTGAGAACCAAAATTCTTGGATTTCGAGGGTTAACTTATACAAATCGAAAGCCCACACAAAAAAATTGTTAAACGCCTTTGTTTATTATTGTTTTTGATTAAAATTTTTAAATAATAATAACAATACAGTTTAAATTAGCCCTGCCAACTCTCAAAATCCGCACGGTGGGCTAATCGTACAGTACGTGCAACAGTTACTTTTTCTACATGAAAATATGTACGAGAGCGGCTTAGCTGTTTAGCCTCTGCTTCATATAAACCAACTCGGTGGTTCGAGCCATCGAATTGACAATCTTTTTATTTTGTTTTTTTATTTATTAAATTGACTTATGGCCTTTTAATCCCACAATTGATGAGTCAGAAGGATTCTCCAATTGTGTTAGTGGATTTTATCCTTTATTTGGCGAGCCGGGGGGATTAATTGATGCAATTTATACACCAATTGACTGTTGGAAATAGACGAAGAAAATAATGATATGTCAATTCATTTCTTATGAATAGGGATACCAATTACACGGGCTTCCAAATATTCGAATTGTTGAAATATGTGATTAGGTGTGTTAAGAAAGTGGCTCCCTCACTAGCTTGCCAATCAGTGTCAATCGTGAGTGACCACTCATCCGTCACCGGTCAATGTCAATATGACTGCTGTCACCGCTTTCTTAGCCGTCACTGCCTGATGTCTCCTGTTATAAAAGCCCTGTGTGGTGATGCTCTCAGTTAGTCGATGTCTTGTACGTTGTCTTGTGTCTCTTGACTTTGTGCTAACGTGCTCTCTCCTCTAGACTTGTGTCTGCCTGGCATTGTGTGCTTTTACTTGGTACCTTCTCTTCTGGTTCTCTTGGTGACGTCTCTTTTCATTGGTACTATCCCGGCCTGCCTTAATTCCTTTGGTGGTTATTCAAGTCATTCTCTGGTGGTATTACTATTGGTGACGAGTATCCGAGAAGAACCTTTGGTGATCTGCAATCCCAAGCTCTTTTATATTTTTTTCAGTGTTTTTATCTATTCAAATAAAGTGCTTTTATCCAACACGAATAATAGAACGATAATTTGAATGTTTGAATATTCATATCGAACTTTAATTTTGTCAATATTTCATCATTTGGTGTCATATATTATTTATAACCCAAACATCCAATTGGCGAGTTGGTAGGCTCAACCCCCAAAGGTTCAACCCCCAAAATTGAGACTTAAAAAATACTCCAATTTGGTAGTTAGATATCATTCCTTAATTGATGGACTGGAAAAAGTCTCAATTGAGTTTTGGAAAGCGTCTTTTAAGGGATAAAATAGAAATTTCTGGATATTTGAGAAAATAAATTGTTTTGATCTTTTGAGTAAATTGATTTCGTTGTCATCCGAATACGTATTTGAATGCGATATTTGAATAGAATAGAACCAATTAAAAATTAAAAAAATTTGAATATACTGATTGGTATCCCTAGTTATGAATCGTATGGGTCATGACCAAAAATGATCAAAGCTTCAAAAAGATGGTCTAATTACTAATTAGAAAATAAAAACTTGTTTCCTAGTATTCGCCAAAATGCAACTTTAAAAGAATTCTTTTTTGACTTGTGTAAAAGAGATGACTTTGTTGTGAGAAATCTTATTTTTTCAGACAATCGAAACCAGATCTATTGGAAAATATCTGAATCGTTTTAAGGTACTCCAAATAAGGTAGTCAAATCAACAGCTCTTTTGGTATGTTTGATGAACAAAAATCCAAACAGTATTGATCAAAGCACTTCAAGATCTACATTCACTATTCGAATATGTAACAAGAATGGCTAATTGGGAAAATGATTTACGAAATTGGTAACTATTGTTACTGTCTTTTTAGAACCACAAGTTAAACGTTTTTAGTAACCAAAAGTTTATAGTAACTTATAATGACGAACAGCGACAACTCGACATCCATCGAGATTCAGTTAATCTTTGAACAACTAAACCATTATTACAATGAACATTTTATCAATTATTTCATGCCGTAATCCATGCGATTCATGACTAATCAATTTCACATATCATTATTTTTCAGATTCAACCACCATTTGGTGGATAAAATCTACTTACTCAATTGGAGAATTCTTCAGGCTTATCAAATGAGAGATTAAAAGGCCTTAATTCAATTTAATAAATAAAAAAAACAAAATAAAAAAGATTGTCAATTTGATGGCTCGAACCACCGACTTGGTTTATATAAGGCAGAAAGCTAAACCGCTAAGCCGCTCTCGCACATATTTTCATGTAGAAAAAGTAACTGTTGTACGTACTGTACAATTAACCCACCGTGCGGATTTTGAGAGTTGGCAGGGCTAGTTTAAATGCTTATTTGTTTTGATATAACAACTACAATCATTGAACAAATTAATCTCGAGGAAAATTAAATAAAAGAAACACTCAAGACACAATCAGCACGGAATACTTTTTGCCAATTCTTGATTAATTAATCGGATAACCGTGAAAAGTAGCTCAGCTTTACTGCTTGCAGTTTATCTCGTAATAATTAAAGTGTAACAAAGTTTATGTGTCAAGTTGGTCAAACTATAAAAAAGATTAACCTAAACATGATATTGTGATTAAAAAATATTTTATTTTTAACCTTTTAATAAATCAAATCGTAAATAGATCATTTAATAAGATATTTCAACCTTAGGACTAGTGAAACAAAATATTCTTGTTAACTTTGACAATGAATAATAATATAATGCTCATCCGTATGGAGTAAGATAAGAAGTGTTGATGTGGAGAACTGAAATTAAATCAATAAAAGATTTATTGATAAAGAATCGGAAAGCGTGTTTACTTAGTGAAATTATACAAAAATTTAAAAAAAAAAGAAATAAGCTTTATTTGATAAAATTAATGTTACATTAAATTCCAATCACCCAAAATGACAACCACAGTACAAGCATAGAACTAGTGGCACAAGTATTAACATATATTTGTTTAACTCGACTATAAACTTTGACAGTTTGGGTTCGGGAAGTGGACTTGAAAGAGGAGAAGTTGTAGTTGGGTTAGTAGTGCCAGCAGTGTCATCCTCAAACGAATTCTCCAGACTAGGACCGGACATGACCAAAATGGTGACCACCACCACTACCAACAAGATGAGCGACAACTTCATTGTGCAACTAAATACGAGGATAGAAAGAAGAAATTAAAATAAGAATCTTGCAGAAAGAGTTTCCACTTACAAAGTTGGAGAACAAAAAACTGTTGAGGAGAGAGGAGAGAGAACATGAGTGCCCACAACAAACAAAACAATAACAAAAGTGAATGCGCATGCGCTGTAAACTACAAGTTGAATTTAAAGTTTTTTAATATTAAAAATTTAAACGAATATATGTTGATAACAATATTTGTATTGGTAATTTATTTAAATTTATTTTAAGAAAATATTTTTCATAAGGAATTGACGAATGCACAGGTACATTCGTCCGATTACTAATATGGTGAAGTCAAGATATTTATTTTTAAGAGGTTAAATAATTTTGTAAAGAATTTATTGAATGCGTATGTAAATGATACGTTTTTAAAATTAAATATCTTAGTGAAAGGAAAAAATAAAATTTGTAGACCATTTGATAAAGGAATTAGGGAAAAACTTAAAGTCGAAAAAACATAGCCCGATTTCAATTATAATAAAAGGAAAGCTCAAAAATGATTACTTTATTGAAACACTAATCAGATTGTTTACAACAAATTATAAGAACAAGCATAATTGACATATAAATGACATGACAGTATTCAGCTATTAAATCGACTATCAGATCATCATCAGATTTGTTCGATACTTTGACAAGATCAATGCAAGTTGAGTTGAGAGGAAACTTGAGAGGTGGAGTGCAGGGAAAGTGTTCTGTAGTCTTTGTTTCTGGATCAGAAGTAGATGCAGTTCCAATGTCTCCATTCTGGTAGGAAGGGGCCAGACTGGCCAATCCGATCAGGTTGAGTACAACTAACAGGGAGATGGACAGTAACTTCATGGTGGAGGGCTAGAGGGAAACAAAATAAAAAGAATTTAAAGGAATTCGCAAATAAAAAAAATATTCTCTACTTACATTAGTAAGGATTCTTTAAAACCGTTTAGGATAGCGAGAAAACGAAAGAGTGAAAATGAGTGAGACGAACCGAAACGAACGAAAAGAATGTGAATGAGTGGTCAACACAAATGATGAGAGTGTGAAGAGACTTTTCAACTAATACGCATGCGCAGGGAAATGATAAGAGAAGTTGAGTGGAGAGAGATTTATTTATTTTTCCGAGTGCCCATGCGGGACGATATAACAAAAATGCAATTCAGTTTAATATAATCAAATAAATGAAACAAAAACCCTATTTCAAAATTAAATTACTTTATTTATTGAATTATTAACTGAACTCACGAATAAGATACATTAAGAATTTTAAGATTTAAAAGGATTATTAAACGCATTTCGCAACAAGTAAATGCTCATAATTGTTTAACCAATCATTTCGAGCATTATACCGGTACAAGGACATAATAATTTTAAAATATAAAAAATGTTTTATGGTTAACTCACATTATCATTCGATCTTAATATTTATGCTAATGCATCGTCGCCGATGCCAAAAAATTATTTTACTACCAAATGAATGACGACGAATTTGATAATTTATTCAATTAAATTGACTCTATGTATATATAATTTTTCCCCTACTAATAAAGTTTTGATTTAATTTATGCTAATAATTATGTATAACCTTTTGTAAAATTGGATTATCTCGTTCTATTATAATATTTCTGATTAGAAGTTTTTGATCATGCAACTAAGAAAATCAAAATAATAAAACCTTTTAGCCATATACTACGTGTACACTGTACAGCCATTTAAATATTAAGCAATATTACATTGAATGCCAATAATTTTCTAAATTATACTGTAGAAACATTCATATCGTGAAAAAAATTTGTTGATTTAAAATGTGAAATCTTATTAATAAATAATATTCACGAATTATGGTAATCTTGGTTTGAAAAAATTACCTTATCGGAAATAACCTTTTATATGCAACACGATTTGTCTAATCAAACATTGTGAGTAATATCCGAATTAGGAAAGAAAATTATTATAATAAAATCTATAAAAAACTTTTAAGATTTAAAGTGAAAACATTTAGAAAGAAACTGTTTTGAAGCTGAGAAGATGATGTGAATTCTGTTTGTAGTTGCATCAATCAATGCTAGACTAAAAAAAAACAATTTTGATTTAAATAGAAATGAAATTAAGAGCCTTTCAAGAAATTTAATACAAATATAAAAATGTGTTTTCAGAATACCAAAATGCATTATTAATCATTAATAAGAAATAAAAATACAAGTGCCAAAAAAGTTTATGTTCCAAGTTGCTTGGTCAAGATTAACCAAACATGATATTGTGAAAAAAAATTAATTATTAACCTTTTAAAAATTGAAGCACACGCAAAGGAGTGATAAGAATGACGGATTTTGGAAGCGGAGATTTTTTAATAAATCTTGTTTTGATAACCATTTGTGGAGATGCTGGAGATGTGGAGTAACTGCAAACTGATACTGAAAAGTGAAAATCATTTGGAAACAATAAAGCAAAAATTCAAATCAAAATTACTTTATTGAATCAACTCGGATATACAGTAATAACCTCATTGATAAGAGACGCGAGAATAAGCTCATCATCATTGATGGCCGCCATTATCAAAATTTAAGACTAACTGTTACTTATTACCATTTGTATCATTGATAAATTCAAGTCCAGTGTTTGGCTAAAAATATAGCCGCTTAAAAAAAGTTTAAAAAGTATAAAAACAAAAACAATGAAATAAAATTATTATAATAGTTTCTAAAGAAATTTAAGATTAAAATTGAAAACATTTGTTTAGAAGGAAACCTTTTTACTTAGCGTGACAGATGTGAAAGTGGAAATTTCAATCAATCAAATGCAATCAGTGAACAAGTTTGATTCAAATAGAAATTAGATTATAAAACTAGAATTTACTGCTAGCAGTATAGCTGAGCGATTTGATATAAGTGTTGAGAAACTTATGAAACGACCTTATTTGATCCATTTGGATAGATTACATCATCAATAGCATCAATTCACTGGACACTGTTCAATTGATTTCCTACAGAAAATATAATATATTCTTAATGCAATGTTTGTGTGTGCATATGTCCATGTACTTTTGCTATGGACACAGTCTCCATAGGAAATACATTGCATTACCGACATTAGATCACATCGGAATGTTTGTGTTCGACTGTAGATTGACATCAAGATAAGAATTATTCCTAAGTTTTTAATGGCGGGAAATAATCTACGTAGTTCAACGATTAATTTGGTGTGTCACACATGTCAATGCTCAATAGAATCAATTCTCTACAGCCTCTGCAAAATCGATGTAAGAATAGCTGTTTCCCATAGAGAATACATTAAAAACTGACATTACCTGGCCGGAAGTTACCTAAACAATCATGGATTTTCTCACAAAAATAAACAGCACCTCATTTTTAGTAGCTCAATCGTTTGAGGCCTTAATTATGAATTTTAGAGCATTCGTTCCAGAGATAGCGAAAACTAAAAAACAGCGTGACATTTCCCCCTCTGTTACAATGCTGACGTTTTCTCCCATTGAAAAGTCGAAACGGTTTTCTCAAGTGGTGACAGAGTGCTTCGCTACGTTCACTCACTCACGTTCAAAATTTTATTGACTTTTGGCATAATGATACAATTTTAAATATGAGTTTACTTTAACACAATGCGTAAGCCAATTAATTTAAATTTAAATAACCATTTATTAAAGTACAATCTAGGTTCCATCTTTGCACTGTAGTCGATTACAATTTTATGATTACAAAGTGAGACAGTTAAAAAATAACCTGGACTTAATGGTTGACTGGAGAGAGACTAGATTTATTATTACTAAAAGATTCTTTGATGAAAAGTCAGACAATTGTGCGCATTCTCAGTAAAGCTAAAGGATAAGATTTTAAATATAAAACATTGAAAACCTTGTTCAATTGATCAGGAGAGTGCAGAATTAAAACTATGAAAATGTATGACCTTTAACCATGGTTCTGTACAAAACATCTTTTAGTACACTGATCATCACAAGTTGATCTTGTTCCTGGCAAGCGTAATGGAATGATAACAAGTGTGGAGTTGAGAGAAAATTGTTAACTTTATCAAGCAATGATAATAGAGCGCATGCGTTACTTAATTATGTAATGTTATGTAATTAGACCGTAAAAGTATGAATTGTTATTGTATTTATTAATAAAATTTACTTTGAATAATGATTGGTTTGAGTACGCATGCGTAAGATGAGTGAGGAGGGGAGATTCTTTGAAGAAATTAGATTTGAAATAAAAAAATTTTAAGATTTGTTACCATTAAAACGCAGATTAAGTCCAGAAAGTAATTGAGTTCACATGTGCAGTACACGATGTACTAAATTATAAGTTTTTAAATATTAAAGATATTATTAAGAATAGAAAGAATTTAATTAAATAAAAAAATTTGTTTTTTAAAGCTGTTTTTATATGAAATCATTTTAGTTCGCAAGTACAGATTAAAAGATAGGAAAGATAAGAAAAAATAAATAAAAAATAAATAAATAATTTAATAAAAATTAAAGTGTTCAGCGAAAGGAGAAAATCATAATATTTGTAAACCATTTAATACAGCAACAAGTTTAAGAAAGAACATGGACTTTGGACTTATATACGTAGGACGATATATACCCAAAACTGTGATTGCGCTGAAGAAAAATACAATTTCGTTTAATATCATCATCAAATAATGAATCTAAAAAATATTTCAAAATGATATTTCATTTTATTTAATTATTAATTGAGATTACAATAAAGATACGTTAAGAATTAAAAAAATTATTAAAAGCATTTCGCAGGCAGGAAATGCACTCATAATTTGTTTGTTTAACCAGTCATTTCGTTTAGTATAACGGAGATATTAATTTTAGAATATTCAGAATATGTAGAAACAGTGGACTCTGCCTAATTAATGGCGGCCATTATCAAAATTTATGACTAACAATTACTTATTACCATTTGTAAAATCAAGCCATAATCTCAAAATATCGCCGATTAAAAGTTGATATAATTGCTCAAGCAAGAAAGTAAAAACAAAACCTTTTAGCGATATTTCTGGGAATATTTAAAATCTTAATGAACAATGTTAATGTAAGAAAACATTTTTATGAACTACTTTCACGAAACATGCATTCAACAAAAACGTAAATGACCTTTTATATACGCAAAAATTTCGTATGATTTAACATTGCAATGTATATCAGAATTCAGGGGGAAAATATAATTGAATCTGTAGAAACTTTCAAGAATTAAATTGAGAACATTTGAAAGGAAACTTTTGTGAAGCGGAGCAGATGCTG
This sequence comes from Rhizoglyphus robini, assembly GCA_023373905.1. NCBI lineage: Eukaryota > Metazoa > Arthropoda > Arachnida > Sarcoptiformes > Acaridae > Rhizoglyphus > Rhizoglyphus robini. The sequence goes on from JAKIJQ010000044.1 coordinate 1,030,453, forward strand.
AGAATTTTGTTTGCACTTGCATCAATCAATGCAAGTCTTTATTTTGATTCAAATAGAAAAAATAAAATTATAGAATTAAGCTTTAGAAAATTGTTGACCTTTGTAGAAAATCGAAAAAAATATGCTAATCTTTTTTTCAGAATACCAAAATGCAATATTAATTATCCATTAGAAATAATAATTCAAGTGTCACAAAGTTTATGTTCCAAGTGTGCTCAACTTGAAAAAAAAACTATGAAAAGATAAGCCAAACTTGATATTCTGAAAAAATTAAATATTATTTACCTTTTAAAAATTTCGATTGACTTCGGGATTAATGATACAATTGAAAATACGTGAATTTACTTTAATAATACGTATGTCAATTAATTTTAATAACTAGGGGGACTGCCAGCAGTTAAGCTGAGCGATTATTTCATAAAGTTCAAAAAATTAAAAATTAAATATGATATTGATCTCAATAAATTGAACTTGTTAATGCAGAATTTTTAAAAGATATTTATCCCCCTTTTCTCTTCTCTGCTAAGATTTTCTAATTATTGCATGCAATGCATGTCACAGTGACCCTCTACTCGTTTAATTTATGATTTTCTCCTCTTCTCGTCGCCTCACGATAAAGTGCGAGTGAATGGGAGAGCCATATGTCTCTGCTCTGTGCACACACACTCGTGGAGAGTCGTACTGGAGGTGCACGACTGTCTTGCAAACTTGTGCGCACATGCTACGAGGGTGCTCTTGAGGGTAATTAAAAATATCAAGTTGCAAGGCTACGTTCAATCTTCGTATTTGACCAAACACACAAATTTAGTCATATTTGATCTATTGATAAATTATTTATATTTGTGAATGTATATTTGTGTTATGTGTGTATTGTGACATGTATTGGATTAATATTGTGAGATTAAAATGTGTTTTGTTAGTGTGATTTGCAGCAATCGGTGTCACACTGTGCTTCAATGCAAATAAGAAGGAAATTTTGATCAAAACATTGATCATATTAAATGCAATTGAAAATAATGAGAATAATTTTTGATAAATAGATGATTTACTTGACAAAAAATACACATTCTTAGAATTATTTAGATATGCCACACATAGCAATGCTCAAACTATGCAATCTATGGGAGACATTTCCAGAAATGCTCTCTAATTACCCGAACTTTATGAACTTCTACTATGAACACGAGAAAATTAGGTTGTTCAACTCAATTTTTAATTTTACAATAACAAATTTGTATTCTAAATGTTTGTGTTTGATTGTAGATTGCCAGTTAGATAAGGGTTATTCTCAAATTTTTAATGGCGGGAAATAATCTACATAGTTCAACGATTAATTTGGTGTGTTGCTCATGTCAATGCTCAATAAAATCAATTCTCTACAGCTTCTGCAAATTCGAGGTGAAAATAGCTATTTCCCATAGAGAATACATTAAAAACTGACATTACCTGGCCGGAAGTTACCTAAACAATCATGGATTTTCTCACAAAACGAACTTAGGCCCATTTATTAGTAGCTGAATCTCCCGAGGCCTTGTTTGTGAAATTTAGTGAACTCTTTCTAGAAAAAAACTGCGCAACAAAAAAATGTGACATATTCCCCCTCTGTTACAATGCTGCCGTTTTCTCCCATTGAAAAGTCGAAACGGTTTTCTCAAGTTGATGCAGAAGTGCTTCGCTACGTTCACTCACTCACTCACGCACTCGCTATCGCTCGTGCGTTCGTTCGTTCGTTCACTTCGCTCAGCTAATTATTTATAAAAAAGAACTAATTCAATTTAGGCAGCATTTTTAATAGTATGAGCAGTAAAAAATTGAATAATAGAGCAGTAAATAAATCATTATTGGGCAGTATGTTTATTAATTAAGTAGTATTTTAAATATATATGGGCATTATAAAAATCAATTCCTATCAGTAGAAAATTAATATAATGAGCAGTAAATTTTATTATGATTGAGCAATTAATTTAATTTATTTATCACCTAATATTATTATACAAAAAGTCATAATTCACAATCAATCAATCATCAGAGCATGTTTTGCTTTCTTGTGACGACCTTTCTTTCTCTTTTCTCCAATCGGGACTTGCTTTGCTGCTGCTGGCGGTTTAACAAGCTTGAGTCTAATTGCGATTCCAAGTTGATGCTTGCATTTGTACTCTTTTCTGAATAATGGACATGTGCAAGAAGCATTTTGCCAATCATTGCCACTCATACGAACAATCCAAACGAGGAATCCAATTGAGGAATTGATCAAATGTATTCCACTTTTTGTTCTTCAACCGACTAATGTCCTCTACTGAAACAACTTGTTGGTCACCGGCTAGGCAGTAGTACTCAGTACAATCATTGATTTCGTCGGTAGAAATATATTTTCTCAGCTTCACCCACTGGTAAGCTCCAGTCCAATCATTAAGATCGATCTAGACCACCGCTTGCTCGATTCGAGACATTGTTCGAAGAATTGTCGAAGTGGCATTCGTTCTCTTAATGTTTAGTCATCCTCATCAAGGTAATACCGTGTGTTCAAAAAGTAAAGTAATACTTGGTCGTCAAAAATGTTGAAAAACCGAATGTTGCCAATTTTATTTTTTGTTTTGGTTTAGAGATGCTTGACCCTCGTAATGAATAATAGTAATGATATCCGAATTCCTGGAACACCTACAGGGGTTACACGATATATCAAATATTACTACTTTTGGACTTGACTATTATTTTAATTGTTTCTGCAGATTATACACTACTGAAACTTTTTATTAAGGTATTAAAATATAAAATATGATGCAGAAGTGTTCAAATTATAACTTTAAAATATATAATTAATAATCTAAACAATTGAAATAAAATAAAATTCAAAAAAATATTTTTATATTAAAAGTTTATTCATATAAAAATAATTTAATTTCAATTGGAACGTTTATGATGATTGAATTAGTTAACTAAATACTTTTTCGTCGTAAACAAAAAATTAAATAATTTTTTGTTGTCTAAATATAGACACCATGATTTATTTTATTGCCGGAGAATCGATTCAAATGCGTAGCGATGATGTAAAATTGTGATTGCATACGGAAAATAAAAATAAAAATAAAATTCAAATAAATTATTTTATTTTAAAGCTAGTAAGTGAAATGTATGACCTTCTATGGTTCTGTAGGAAGACATTGATAAGTACATTGATCCTCACAAGTTGGCCTAGTTGGAGCATGCGTAATGAGATGATAAAAGTGTGGAGCGGAGAGAGACTTGATATGAAATAATGGATTCGCAGTTGATAAACGCGTTAAAAACAACTATTGAACACACGGTATCATTAAATCAATGAAACAAAACGTTATTTCCTAAATTAAATTACTTTATTGAATAAAAACGAGACAGTGATAAGTGACATCAGTAGAGGTTTGATGTGTTTTTTCTATAAAGAACCGGTTGAAATCAAATGCGTTCTGTGAATATAAACAGTTGATTGAAGAGAGCTACGGTTTATTAATAAAGCTTATCTTGATAAAAACGAGTGTTAAGTTGCATACGTTGAAATGTTAATTTTTTGACTATAAGGATGAGATTTATTAATAAAAGATTATTTGATAAAAAGTCAGAAGCGTTTCCACGTGCTCAGTAAAGACACAGATAAAATTTTGTATATAGCACTAAATAAAATAAATAAAAGTAATTTGATTGTTTGATTTTATCAAGAGTCGAGTTACTTCGTTTGTCAATCAAATTATAAACCAAAAGATACCTATTCAAAAGATGGTTTCAGTTTCTGAGAAAATTAAACATTATTATTTATTTTATTGCAGATAGATCGAATTAAATATGCATTCTAGAAAATTGTGATTTCGTAAAAGGAAATTTTTTTAAAGATAATAAATAAAACAAAAATTCAAAAAAATTACATTATCAAATCGACAGAGATAGTAAGTGACATCATTAACACAATCTTTATTGGGTTAATTAATCTAAATTAATATTACCTTTATCCATTGATCTCCACAAGAAAACGGTGTAAGTACATTAAACAAATTGTTTTTGTGAGCGAATTATTAATGAGATGATAACAAGTGTGGAGTGGAGAGAGAATTGTTAACTTTGATAAGCTATAACAATAATATGCGCAATATGCGTTACGTAATTATGTAATGTAATTACAAAGTATCATACAAACAAAAAAGAATATTATGTAAGAATTTGAACCAGTCAAAAGATTCACTGAGTAAGTACCATAAGTAGCGATACAAGTAAGAATAAACTCAATCAAAAATCAAACAAATTCAAGTGAAATGGCTTGAAGAGAAAATGTGATAAGAGAAGTAAAATATTGTGCGCATGAGTAGAAGCCACAATGAAATATTGATTTCAGATAATCAGAAATAACGACAAGAAATCCCTAAGTGAGTGTAAGAACAACGCGTGGTTGTACATAGATCTATGATCATGGTCGAGGGCTAAAAAGGGAAACGGAGAAACAATTGACAATTGTGAATTAAAAGTTATTCACAAAGAACGTTACTTATTACTAAGTTACTCATTAGTAAATAGTTTTGAAAACTTTTGAGGAAAGAGAACGCACAAACATAAGTGAGTGACACGAACTACTCGGTAAAAACTAATGTAGAGAGTAGAGGGAGAGAGACGTGTGACAAAAGAAAAATGGCTAAGTTAGTGATAAAGAATCGTACAAGAGCGCATGCGTATGATTGATAAGAATGACGGAGATGGGAATAGGAGATTTAGTAACATATCTTAATAACCATTCGAGTCGAGTGCTCATGTTTGGAGATTCAAACGCTTACAGATAAATTGAAAATCATTTGAAAATAAAATAAAACATCAGTTAAAATTAAAATTACTTTATTGAATCAACTCGGATAGTTAGTGAAAGTAATAACATTAGTTGATATAACATTTCCTTCAACAAGTAAGACGTATAAGAACATAAACCAATACAATTACAATGAAAAAGACAACTACATAAATACCAGAAATAGTCAATAAATTAATCGATTGGTTCGATACCGAGACTGGGTAAATGCAAGTTGAGTTGAGAGGAAACTTGAGAGGTGGGGTGCAACGAAAGTGTTCTGTGGTCTTTGTTTCTGGATCAGAAGTAGATGCAGTTCCAATGTGTCCATTCTGGTTGGAAGGGGCCAGACTGACCAATCCGATCAGGTTGAGTACAACTAACAGACTGATGAATGATAACTTCATGGTGGAGGGCTAGAAGGAAACAAAATAAAAGTATTTAAAAGAATTCTCTAATTCTTTTAAATAAAATATAAAATATTCCCTACTTACATTAGTAAGGATTCTTGAAAACCATTTAGAAAAGAGAGAAAACGAAACTAGAAAATGTGTGACACGAACCACGTGGCGAACACTAGACGAGACGAGAGTGGAGAAAGACTTTTTATAAGAAATTCAACAAGTACGCATGCGCATGGAAATGATAAGAGAAGTGAAGAGAGATTTATTAATTTATCTGAGTGCGCATGCGAGACGATACAACAAAACTGTGAACTATTCGTTTGGATCTAACATGAATGAATGATGAAACAATGAATATTTGAATTCGGAGAGAATTATTATAGTAGTATATGCAGAAACTTTAATATATAAAATGAAAACATATATCTAGAAGGAAACCTTTTTGAAACCTAAGATTGAAAAGTTGAATATGAATTTTGTTTGCACTTGCATCAATCAATGCTAAACTCAATGTACAATTTTGATTCAAATAAAAATTAGACTATAAAATTTAGCTTTAGAATATTGTCGACCTTTCAAGAAATTCCGGAAAAATTTAATTGTATTTTCAGAATGCCATAGTACAATAGTAATCATTTATACCTAATAATAATTCAAGTGTCCCAACGTTTATGCTCCTAGTTAGATAATCTACTATAAAAAGAATAACCAAACATGATATTATGCAAAAATAAAAAAAATATTAACCTTTTAAAAAGCGGAAAAAGTTTAAAAACCATCTTGTGCACTTGATGCAATTATAAATACACGAATTTACTTTAACAATATACAAGTCAATTAATTGTCGGAGCGGAACGTCGAGCGAGCGAAGCGAGCGAGTAAGTGTAGTGACGACTCTGCGTTGACTCAATTGGAAAAGGCTTGTGTAGAGGATTCCGGCTAAACGGCCCAATGGATCGGTCTGAAAATTTAACTCAATGTTCTGGTTGGGGTGAAGATGTGCAGTGCCCAAATAGGTCACTATAGGTCAAAGGGCAACGGAGCAGTGATTTTTCCAAAATTTTGCATAGAAATGTGTTGGGACCGAGTGTCAACAGTGGGTGTGCAAAACAGACAAGCATACACGCCGAGCAGCACGCCCGCTGTGCGCATGGAGGATGCTCAGTGACAAACACTCCCACACAGGAGTGCTATGATTGTGTCTACCTTGCACCAAATTACTGTATCTGTTTAATTTAATTTTAAAAGTATCCAGTCATCAAAAGAGTATAACTGATGGTTGTGTGATTGAGTGTCGGACTTATTGTCTGTTATACACCGGCTCCGACTACACGCCAATGGCGTTACTTATTCTTAATAAATTAAAATGGTTTCATAACGCATGCTGCTGGTTTTATACTAATTTAAATTTAAATAACCATTTATGAAAGAACTCTTATTTAAGCTTTACATTGCCGCCGATTACAATTTCATGATTATAATGAATGTATGTGAGAAGGTTAGAAAATTAAAAATTCGTAAATTATGTCTCCAATTCTTCTTTTTTATTCTGCAAATTTTAATATTCATATAAATTTGATATCATGAAATGGAAAGTGGGGAGAGGGGAAGCACAAATAAAAGTTAGTGATAAAAGCCACGTTGTAAGCACTAATGAATGGTTCTATAGACATTTTCGTAACTTTGTATATAAAATATATAATGATTTGTAAATATCTCTATATAAGTTTTTATACCCACTTTTTAATTTCCCTATTTTGCATAATGATTCATTTTGTATTCTATTACTTGTAAACAATTCTATGTATCGAACTATACCTCAGTGTGTATGTATGTGCATTTTCTAGCTCACATTTAGCATTAATTTGCTTAAGAGGTCAATAAAACACCATTTCCAAAAAAAAAGCACTAATGGAGAGAGCTAGTAGAGAGACTTGGTGTGCTTTCGATAAGGAATCGAATGAATGCGCATGCGTCGAGTAAGATGTTAAACATCAGTGGATTGATAAGAGCTGAGATTTATTAATAAAGAATAGAATTTTGATAAGGAATAAAATTAGTGTGAGCATGGATGCGCTTAAATGTTGAAATAGGTTGACTGGAGAGAGACGAGATTTATTTTTTAATAAAAGATTCTTTATTAAGAGCGCGCGCATGCTCACAATTGTCAGTAAAGCTAAATGATATGATTTCAAATATAAAAACAAAATGAAAGAACCATTTGATTGCTCAGTAATTGTGGAATTAATTCTGTGAATCAAATTATAATCAAAAAGTTAATTATGCAGGTGATTTCAATTTCTGAAAAAATATATAAACTCCATAATTCATCTTATTGCAGGAGAATCTATTCAAATTCGTAGTGATGCTCGAAAATTGTGATTGAATATAGGAAATTAAAACGATAAAACATAAAACCAAAACAAATTATTTTATTTTATAACTAGTAAGTGAGTTAGAGAAATATTGATAAGTAAGTGATAAAGAATCGTATAAAAGCGCATGCGCATGAGTGATAAAAACGTCGAAGTTGGGTAACGATTTTAAAATTAAACATATCTTGATAACCTTTAGAATCGAGTGTTTGGAGATGATAATTAACTGCAAATGCATACTGAAAAGTAAAATCATTTGAAAAGATTAAAATAACAGTTTAAATCAAAATTTCTTTATTGAATCAACTCAGTGACAGGAATAAAATCATTGAGATAATTTTTTAATAAACCATTCAAATAGTGATGCGAGAAAGGACACAAATGATTCTGTTACCAAACTGGTTTGATAACATGGGATCGACAAGCGACTCTCGTCAACCCATTTTGCCGCGCAATGCCAAATACGCGTTGCCTTCTCTCTTCTTCTCTTTTGGGCCTAAGATGGCGACCATCACGCACTGAAGCAAACCCGTTTGCCCATCTGTCCCCTTAGGTCCCACATCCCCCTCTCTCATTGTCTTACTTACTATTCTTATTATTTGTACTTCACTTGTGCCTAAGCTCGCGTTCAGAGCGGACACTGTCACTGAGGTGTGTTCTCGGCACAATTTGTGTGTTCATACTCTCAACCTGAGTTATGTTCTCGGCCCCACTCGGATGTTCATAATCTCAATCAATCGAGTCCAGCGTTCATGGGCAGATTGCATCAATAAATCATATATTATACCTAATATCTTGTGTTTTATCTCATTATCTCACAACTCAAGCGTCGCGCCATCTCGCGACCATTTCCCTGTTACCAAGCACTTTGGTAACAGATTCCAATAAAAATGAAAATATAATATAATATCAACAACAGATTGAGATAAAAAGTAAGAAGTAAAAGAATTATTCCAAACGCATTTTACACAACGAAAATTCACATAATTTGTTTGTTTAACCAGTCATTTCAAAGGATTTGAAGAATATAATAATTTTAGAATAAAGAAACAGTGTTCTGGTGGTCAACGCTTATCATCAAGTCAAGATTTATGACTGAAAATTATTTATAGCCATTTGTAAATCTTACATTCTTCATCCTAATATCGCAAAAATAGAAGTTTTTAATCATTTGCAACTACGAAAGTATAAAAATAAAACCTTTTTTGCAACATTTCAGGCGAACCATTTTAATGTTAAGCAATGTTAATATACGTAAACATTTTTATAAATAAATTTGGAAACATTCATAACGTGAAGCAATTTGTTGATTTAAAGTGGGAAATTTAGTTCTAGTTCTAGTTCATATTTATTTATTTATTGCATTTAAAATTTGTAAAAAAAATAAAACAAACTTCTCATGCGGGTTGTTAGTTCATATTTAATAAACACCAATTATCTTGGTTGAATAAAATAATTAAAAAAATAACCTTTTATATTCACAAAACTGTGTCACAAGTAGTAACACAACAATTTCGTTTGAGTCAACATTATAAGGAATATCCGAATTTGGAAACAAAATTATTATAATTGTGCCTACAGAAACTTTCAACATTTAAATTGCGAACATTTGTTTAGAAGAAACCTTTTTATTAAGTGGTACAAAATTGGATTGAGTGTACAATTTTGATTCAAATTGAAATTGAAATATAAAATTATGCTCTAGAATATTGTTGACATTTTAAGAAATAAACGAAAAGTATACTAATGTATTTTCAGAATCACTATATATAATATAAAGATCTCAAGGCTCGTAAGGAATAGCATTGTAGAAGGCATAAGGTCCACCTCGTCAACCCACAACAATACAGTGAAAGGCAGAGTAAGAACCACCTACTTCCGTATGTCTTACGTCGTTAGCACTATTAAAGGCAGGGGCCCCGATCTACAGTCAAAGGCAGAGGCACCAGTTCAACAGTCAATTACACTATCAAAGGCAGAGGCACTCGATAATCTTCTGAGTACGCCAGTTTACCACAAGCATGCTTTGTTTACAAATGTCAGCTGTTGTCGCTCTGGCCAGTGGCCACAGCACAGCACCTCGTGCAATAATAATCTCGAATTGTTTTGAATTTCTCTTTTTCCAACGGTTGTTTATGTTTCAATCTAAATTCATATGTCAACCAAATCATCACGAACGAGTTTAATTCATCAAATTGTATCAAACTCAACCAAATCTTATTGACATCATCGAAGAACGCACATCTGCTTTGTGTGTATTTGTGTGTTTGGTATGTTTGCTTCACATTGTTGTCATTGTTATTGGCCACAAGAATGTAACACATTGCTCAATGAACAGGTGCTTTTCGAAATCATCTACATTTGTGTCATACCAGATTTACTCAACTTACCGAACTACTCATCTGAATTGTCTCATCGTTCATCAAGCATAATCATTCACTTATAATAAGTGACTTATTGTCTAATGCTTTCGTAAAGTGTTTATATGACATTCATTGTGTTTTACTCTTTTGATTTGACTAAGAAACCAAGTGTTTCAAGTCAACGAAACACCGTACACAGACCTTCCTCACCAAATGGCAAAACAAACCCATTTCTACTTTGTTGTGGGAAAGTAAATATTTTAGTAAATCCAAAATAGACCTTATTTGTCTTTACGCTGTTTTCTGGTGTCTTTTATTGTTTCGAATTTAAGCGAACTGGATGACTGGCATCTTATTATTTTGGTTCAGGATTGCTCAAAATATGTTTCTTCACGTTTGGTACATTATGTACTCTACATATCTTTTCTCAATATTGAATGTTCATCATGTAGTGAGATTACGGTCAGAAGAGTTGTCGGCGACTGCAGCAAACTGAATCCAACTAATCAAAGACAACAATTGTTGTCTATAAACGAGCCACAAACTTCAATGTTCTTCAATACTCGTATATCCTGCACTGGTGAACATTCAGCACATTCTGTTGCCCTTCTTTTTGTGTACCCAATTCTCGAGTGATATTGAGCCGAAATATAATAACTATGAAGGTTTGCAATGTTTACCAGTGAACAGGTTGGTGGTTTGGTCAGATCTCGAAAACAATAAGTTTAACTCTATTTGGGAGTTTCAATTGCCCAAAACCAAATCTGCATGAAATGTGTCCCTTCTCCATCAATTAGCTGAATTTTAAACCCAGACAAAGAACCACTACGCGGTTTTGTCTATTCCCAAAGTATTGGAAACTTTTGCAAAAACTACAGCACTGTTATGATAATAGTTATAAGTCCAAATTTATTGTTCATCTTATGATGATGTTGTTCTTTGCGGGATAAAAAACAATTTATCTATAGATGCTTATGATTATGCTATAGCAGTAACCCTCTTTAATTTATTCTTTTGTACATCTACTGCAAGACCTACATACTCAACTTCCATTAATTTCTGCTTGAATTACCCCTGATGAGATTTTGCATCACCCAATTTTAAAAATGTAGAATCAAATGCAATATTACATTTATAAAACTTTTGCTTATTGTGATTGAACGAGCAGGAATTATATTGTATATTGCACTAACTGTAAATATGTTACCAATTGCTATAATACAAATCATTTGTCAAATGTGCATGTAAATGAGAATTTGTTACCACAAGCTCTCCCATTTTCCCTGTTCAAATTTTCTTTATACTCGCAACATTTAATCTAAACCGATACATGTATCACTTAAATTTCAAATCAACATCTTAACAAACTAAACCATAACAAATTGGGTTAACATGCGTTCAATTTGAAACATTCAAAATACCCCACATACCCAATTGTGTTACTGTTTATCCACGCCCGAAGGGCGTTTTACAAGGAAACGTTCCCGTAGGGACAAATAACTTCGTGACAACGAAGTTATTTGAGTTTCCTTGTAAATACCAAAATGAAATATTAATGTTGATTGATTGATTGGTATTATCAAGAGTTGAGTTACTTCATTTGTCAATCAAATTATAACCAAAAAGATAATTATTCAGAAAATGATTTCAGTTTCTGAAAAAAAAATTGAACACTATTATTTATTTTTCGGAGAAAGAATCGAATTGAATACACAAAGAGTAATGCTTCTGGAAAATTGCGATTGCGCAAAAAGAAATTGGTTTAAAATAATAATAGAAAACAAAATTCCAAACAAATTTACTTTATTATATCGAGAGAGAAAGTACTGCGTACATAGTAAGTGACATCATTAATATTGCTGCATTAGGTTAATCAACCTAAAATTAAAATATCACCTTTAGTTATGTCGTGTTTCGGGTGCCAAGTAAAGTAAACATAAACTTCTCAAATTGATCTAGTTCGCTGTGCATTGTGCAGCTATATACGAATATATAAAAAAAGAAATTTTTAGTATATGTGTTAGCGTCAAAGTCCGATGGCCGGCACTTCTGACTTTGCAGCGGCAAAGTCCGAAATCATCTTTTAAAAAATAATTTGATTTACTTTGCCGCGTCATTATTGGAAAATGCCGCGGCAAAGTACGCTATGCCTGAATCGTATTCGGCAAAGTATTTTTTTTATATTAAATGTTTTGTTAAAAAATATGCAATGAATACTTTTCTACGAAATAAATGTTAGAAATTAACTAAAACCCAAATTTGAGTCAGGCTAAGACAAAAAATTATTTAAAAAATCAACAATTAGACATAAAATTAGACTAAACATATATTTTTCAGATCTTATTGTAAACGAAGTGAAAACTATCAATCTTGCTAATTTTCTTTTGGTGTTATTTTATTTAAAACAATAAATTTGTTTTTTGTTTATCTTTTGTGATTAGTTTGGTGTTTTGTATTAGGAGAACATGTATTAATTGATTTAAAATTAACTCTGCCGAGAAAAATATAGGCACAGTTTACTTTACCGCGGCATTTTCCGGAATTGCCGCGGCAAAGTCCGTTCAAACTATTTTCACATATGACTTCGGACTTTGCCGCGGCATTTCCCGAAAATGCCGAGCATTCGGACTTTGACGCTAACATATATACTAAAATTTCATTTTTGCTAATTTGCTAATTTCAAATTTGCTATAGCAATAATGATTTTACTTACATAAGTAAAAACGGAAACTGTTGAGGAAAGAGGAGGGAGAACACACAAATAAAAGTGAGTGAACCTGAACACAAATTTGGTGTGGAAAGATATTAATAAACAAATGTGTGCGCATGTTCAATAAACAATAAGCAAAACAAGTTTTTAAATAATAAAGATTTAAGCTATGTATGTAGGATAATAATATTTATAGGTAATTTATTAGGAAAATTCTTTTTTTTTAATAAGGAATTGTACGAATTCCACATTTGTAAGAAGAGTGTGGAGTGGAGATTCTCTGGTGAAAGATGATTTGAAATTAAAACTTAAGATTTGTAACCATTAATAAAGCACTTTCAGTACAAGAAGTAATTAAGCTCCCATGCGTAGTAAACGATATACTAGATTATAAGTTTTTAAATATAAGTTTTTAAAAGATTTTTAATAATTTATAAAGATTAAGAAAAAAAAGTTTGCATGCGTAGATGATAAATGTGTTTAAATAAAATTATTCCAAAAAAATCATTTGAGTGTGCATGTACGTGATAAACTAAATAAAAAGTTATTTTTAAATCAAACTATTGCGCTAAATGATAAAAATAATATTTGTAAACCATTTAATAAAAGCAAGCACGACGGGTATAAGAAAAAATTATAAATTATGGTTTAGACTATTTAAGTTAAAATTATTTTATACGGAAATGATTTAGTGGGCATGTAAAGTAAAATATAAATTAAATTATATATTTTCATTTAAATTAAACATTTAAAAAGAAATAATTTGTAGACCACGTTTCTCTATCCAATCAAGTTATTGCAACTTGTGTCGATACAAAAAATTTGTGTCAAAGAAAGCTTAAAAACATTAATTCAACAATAAAAGTCTAATTTATTCATAAGTTATTATAAAAGTTATTTTGATAAAGGATTAATTTACTGCGCATGGGCATAATTTTTAAATTAAAAATAGTTGAGCAAAAAAAAAACAATATTTGTGTTAAGTTAAAAGCTTTATTGGTGAAGAATAAAAGTACAGGAGGGTTTGGTTGAACTAAGTAGACACTGCGCCATACAAAGAAACCAATGATGATACTTGTGTGGTAGAGCCAGATGGGAAGTTGATCGTCAGAACTGAGTAGACACAATCTGTAAAGTAGAAGACTCTGCGTTAGCACAAGTAGTGGAGACAACTGATCAGAACACATACGAGACACTCGATGATGAACAGCTTCAGACTGTCGTCCTTTTATAGGGAGCAGCAATTGTGCTTTGTCACTGCGTGGTGATGGTCGACTATGTGAACACTGAGTGACTGTCGATGTAGTGACTTTACGATGACGACACATGAACTTGACACGCGGTCATACAGAGAGGGAGCCACTTCTCAACAATTTGTAGACCATTTAATAAAACAGAGGCATCAAACATTTGTAAGGAGGCCAATTTGGCAAGTCATGCTGATGACTCGTGTTTCGAATTCCATTCGCTATTAACTGTCCGATGACCGAGTGAAAATAGTCAGTAGAAAGGCCAAGTGGGGTACCTTTAGTACCCCAGCTAAGTTTCTCAGATAACGATGAGATAACAACGTATTTTAGTTTCAAATAATTTCTTAATAACAAGTTAATTAATTACATGTCAAAAACAATATAATTTGATACGCTATCTGATTGCCAAACAAAAACAAACAACAATGTTGCCTTCACTTTAAAAGTATCGATTGTGGTATCGATACTAAGTTGTGCAGTGAAAATAGGCAAATACATTACTTTTCATCCAAAATCATTTTTTTAATCTTAGATATGATAAAATTAATTTACTTGTTCTATACCAAATTAAAGCAAATACTTTAAAAGTCAGATAGAGAATTATTCAGATTTTTTGAATATCATGGCTTCATTCTGTGGCATTAAATAGTGACTGGGGTATAAATGTGACCCCACTCGGTCATCGGACAGTTAAAGAAGGTGCTCGAGACGAGCCACAGTCAGTCGAAAACCAAGAGCCATTGTGCCTATCTAAAGTTCGCAAACAAGTCAAGTAAACTCCTCTCTCTCTGTCTCGACCCATTGGTGGACCATCCAGGACTGACAGCAAGACCTATCAGCACAGGAAGTCTTCTGTCACATCAATCCACCTTTGTATGTCAATAAACTGTTATACTTTATCGAGTGTTCGCTAGTCGTGTCTGTTCGCCAGAGTCGACCAACCTTACACATTTATAAAATATTTCAAAAGAAACATTAAAAACTAAATATTCATTATATTAATGAAAGTTTAACATATTGAAGTAAAAGTTGTCTTGATAAGAAATCTATTGAGTGCATGCGCTTAATTTTTTTAAAAATAACACAACCTGAGCGAAAGCGAAAGTATTTGTGCTTATATGATCGAGTCACGTGACCTATGTGTCTTTAGCGTTAACGCGTTGTGCATTTCACAAGGTAGTGCAGTGAGTTGCAGTGGGGCTGTCTATTAAAGTGAGGAATGCTACGCGCGTGCAGTGAATGTACCCAACATGGTCGTACGCCTATGTCTGCAATTTAATGATTTGTTGAGTTATGAATCAATTGTGGGTCTATGAAATTGTCTAGACTTGTTTGGTTATGATCCAATGATTCCACACATAGGAAACAAAGTGCTTTAATCGAAATTCTCGATTTGCAACCCTCGATGTTGCAACATTGCAATAACTACTAGTATAACTGAACCTATATTGTGATTTCCAATTCTGCATCAATAAAGTGTTCAGACCAAAAACAAAAGAGTACAATTTCTTTTCAATTTCCTGCATCCGTATTCAGATCTCCAAGAAACCACAAGAATTTTCTTTTTCTTTCCGACATAATTATTTCACAACTACAAGCCTAACACTCATCCGCCTCAAATACAGCCAGAGCAATGGGCATCGATGGGCAGTTGATTGCCCCTCTTTGTCATCATCACGTTCAAACTGACTAACGCATTTGTTGATAAGAAAGTAAGCGACTAATGATTGACAAAAAGTACGACGAGAACCTTAAAAAAAAGAACAAAAAGTAATGTTACCAACCATTTAAATGTTAAGCAATGTTCAATCGAAATTTATGATTAACAATTATTTATGACCATTTATAAAATCAAGTTCATGTGTAGAAATATCGCCGATTAAAAATTTAAATAATTGCGCGATCAAGAAGTATAAAAAACCAAACATTTTAGCTATATTTATTGAATCTTTATAATGTTAATGCAAGCAAATTTTTTTTGTTGAATTACAGTATAAACATTCATTCAACAAAAACGAAAAACGACCTTTTTTATACACAAATCGCTTGGATTTAACATTGCGAAAAATATCCGAACTTGGAAATAAAATTATTATAATAGAATCTATAGAAACTTTTTAAGATTTAAATTGAGAACATTTGTCGCTAAGGAAACCTTTTTACTAACTTGAGTGTGAACTTTGTTTACAGTTGCATCAATCAATGCTATACTCAAAGAACAATTTTTATATTCAAATATAAATGAAATTATAAAATTAAGCTTTAGAATAATGGTTACCTTTTAAGAAATTCAAGAAAATTATTCTAATGTATTTTCAAAGTGGAATAGTAATAATTTACAATAAAGAATATCATTAAGTGGCACAAAGTTTACGCTAAAAGTTGAAAAAGCCACTATAAAACGATTAAATAAACATGATATTCTGAAAAATAAAAAATAAAATTATAAACCTTTTAAAATTTTCATCGACTGTTGGTATAATGATACAATTATAAATACACGAGTTCACTTTACAATACGTAAGCCAATTAATTTAAATTTAAATAACAATTTATAAAAAGTATCTTCTAGATTCTATCTTTGCACTTTCTTCGATTACAATTTCATGATTACAAGTGGGCCCTGCGGGTGCTAAATTTGAAGCCTTTGAATGTGTTTTGAAAGTAATGTCCCCAAAATTGGCATTATGGGGAAAAGTCGAGTGTAAGCAAAAAACACCTGCCTAACCACCTAAACCTAACCTAACCCTATCCTAACCGACGCCCACACCTGCCTAACCACCTAAACCTAACCTAACCCTATCCTAACCGACGCCCACACCTGCCTAACCACCTAAACCTAACCTAACCCTATCCTAACCGACGCCCACACCTGCCTAACCACCTAAACCTAACCTAACCCTATCCTAACCGACGCCCACACTTCCCAAACCACCTAAACCTAACCTAACCCGATCCTAACCGACGCCCACACCTCCCAAACCACCTAAACCTAACCTAACCCGATCCTAACCGACGCCCAAACCTCCCAAACCACCTAAACCTAACCCTAACCCGATCCTAACCGACGCCCACACCTCCATAACCACCTAAACCTAACCTAACCCTATCCTAACAGACGCCCACACCTCTCTAACCACCTAAACCTAACCTAACCCGATCCTAACCGACGCCCACACCTCCCTAACCACTTAAACCTAACCTAACCCTATCCTAACCGACGCCCACACCTGCCTAACCACCTAAACCTAACCTAACCCGATCTTAACCGACGCCCACACCTGCCTAACCACCTAAACCTAACCTAACCCTATCCTAACCGACGCCCACACCTGCCTAACCACCTAAACCTAACCTAACCCTATCCTAACCGACGCCCACACCTGCCTAACCACCTAAACCTAACCTAACCCTATCCTAACCGACGCCCACAATCCTCTCAGTGACTAAATTTCCAATTTTGATTGTTGCACTCATTGTTGGACATGTGACCCAACAATAGTAACTCAAGCTTTGACCTTTTCTATTAGAGATTTGTTCGGCAGGTATACCTGAAAAACATTTTTCGCAAAAACTAAGGTCAAACTGCACATCTGCATGATATTTTAAGTACTTTGGCCAAATTTGATGCAAATCGGTTGAGAAATGTAGGAGGAGTTACATGCACAAGAATTCAAAAAGTTGTGCCTTAGTCTTCGCTTACGCTCGACAATAAAGTGAGATAATTAAAAAATAACCTGGACTTGATGGTTGACTGGAGAGGGTCAAGATTTATTGTTAATAAAAGATTCTTTGATGAGAAATCAGACAAGTGTGGTCATTATCAGTAAAGCCAAATGATAATATTTCAAATATATAACATAGAAAGAACTATTTGATTGATCGGAAGAATGCAGAATTAAATCTGTGAATCAAGTTTTAATTTATTTATAAAGTTAATTATATTCAGAAGATGATTTCAATTTCTGAAAATATATAGACACCATGATTTATTTTATTGCTCGAAATCGATTATAAGGAGTGTTGAGTGGATAACTAAGATTTGTTACCTTTAATAATAATTATTATAATTATTATTTTAAAATAACAATTTTAAAAAAATCAAAACAAAATTATTTTATTGAATCGACAGTGATAGTAAGTGACATCATTAATATAGCTTCATTAGGTTATAATCAACCTAAAATATATAAATATGACCTTTAATTATCAGCAGTTTCTGATGACAAGTAAACATAAATTTTTCAAGTTGATCTAGTTCGCTGTGCATTGTGCAGCTATAAACGAATATAGAAATAAAGAAGTTTTCATATATTAAAAATTTAAGCGAATTCAAGATGATAATATTTATAGATAATTTATTAAATTTTTTTAATAAATAAAGGATTGTACGAATGCGAATGAGTAAGAAGAGTGTGGATTGAGAATTCTCTGAAGAACTAAGATTTGAAATTAAAACTTAAGATTTGTTACAATTAATAGCGCAGTATAGACAAACGACTAATTGAGTTCGCATGCTTAGTTATATAGTACTTTGTGAGTTCTTAAATACAAGTATTAAAGATTTTTAATAAATTTGTATGCGTTAAGATATGATATAAATGACTAAATTAAATAAAAAGTTTTTTTAAAATAAAAGTGTTGAGCGAAAGGAGAAATAATACTAGTTGTAGACCATTTAATATAGCACACAAAGAAACTAAAAAACAAATACGGTTTGACAGCTAATAGAAAAAATCATGAATTATAGTTTAAAATAGTAAAGTTAAAGTTATTTTTATAATGAATTAAGTGCGTTTGTACATTAAAAGATTAACTAAATTATAATTTTTATAAATTAATTTTTCAAGAAATTTTTCAAGCAAACATTTTCAATAAATTACTGTAGAAACATTCATATCAAGAAACAATTTGTTGATTTGAAATTTGAAACCTTATTCATATAATATTCAAAATATTTTGTAATCTTAGTTTTAAAAAAAATAATTTAACGGAAATTACCTTTTATATACGCTGGAACACAATTGACACAACTAAAGCGATACAAATAGCGATTATACTGCCTAACGATTGGTTCGATACCGAGATTGGGTCTTACAAAGTTATGGTAGAGTTGACTGCATAAGATGAGAGAGTTGGAGTGTACGGGTGGAGTTGAGTAGATTTGGTTTGGGGTTAGTTCCGTTAGTGATTCAGTTCCAATGTATCCATTCTGGTTGGAAGGGGCCAGACTGACCAATCCTATCAGGTTGAGAACAACTAACAGACTGATGCATGATAACTTCATGCTGGAGGGCTAGTAGGGAGATAGAAAAACATTACAATTAAGAGGAATTCACAAAAAGCGTTACTTACTTATTAGTTAAAAGTCTTGATAACTGTCGAGGAAAGGGGAAAGAGAACACACAAACAAAAGTGAGTAACACGAACCACGTGGTGAACACAAATAAAGAGAGAGAGAGAGAGAGAGAGAGAGAGAGAGAGAGAGAGGAAGAGACGATTGACGAATAAGACGAACACGCGTGAAGTGAGAGAGATTGATAAGATAGTGATAAAGAATTATACAAGAGCGCATGCGTAACAGTGATAAGAAATGTAGAGAGAAGAGAGACATGATTTAAAAATTATCTTGATAACCATTTGAGTCGAGTACTCATACATGGAGATTCAAACGCGTACTGAAAAGTGAAAATCATGTGAAAATAACAAAACATCAGTTCAAATCAAAATTACTTTATTGTCTCAAAATTTCGCTGATTAAAAGTTTATATAATTGCCAACCAAAAATCTTTGAAATTAAAAAAAACAATGTTATATTGTTAGAAAACATTTTTATCAATTACAGTAAAAGCATTCATTCAACAAAAACCAAAATGACAACAACATTTTAAAAAACACAACAATTTCGGTTAAATCAAACATTGAAAGGAATATCCAAAGAGTGAAGACCACTTCCCAATAAGAAAGTGCCTTAAAAGATACTTATGCACGTTTCCTATAGACAACTGAGATACCAAATTAAAGCTCATGGTTAGATTCATTTGGTCAAGGTTCCATAATGATCCGAGCAGATAAACCGGAAATATAAACAAAAGAAAATCTGTACATTACAGTAGAGTAACGTCATATGTGGATGGCCCATGTGATGCGGATGTAATGCATTTCTATGACTTGTGATAGTGACCTCGGAACAATCAAGAACTTTTTCCAATAAATTCTGCAAGCGATTATCTTTAATTTTATATCTTGTATGTCTATGGGGTAAATGCGTAAGATATTCCTCGCAGTGGGGCACTTTTGGTCTTCACTCTATGGACAGAAAATTATTATAATAGAATCTTTAGAAACTTTCAAGATTTAAAGTGAGAACATTTAGAAGGAAATTTTTGTGAAGCGTAGCAGATGATGTGAATTTTGTTTGAAGTTGCATTAATCATCAATGCTAGACTCAATAAACAATTTTGACTCAAATAAAATGAAATTATAAGATTGATCTTAGAATATTGTTGACCTTTTAAGATAATCCAGAAAAATGTGCTAATGTATTTTCAGAATTCCAAATTCCAATATTAAACATTTATAAGAGATAATTAACAAGTTAACCCAAACGCTTCGCGTTCGCTACGTTTCACTCCGCTCACTGCTCGCGTTTGTAGTCAACTTGTTAAAACCCGCCGCTTGCAGCGGCGGGTTGATAGTTTTGGAACGTAACGCTCTTCCTCAAATCTTGCTTGCATTGGTCTGGCTATGATCATTGTGGTGAGTGGTGACGCTTAATTTGTTACAGAAAAAATGATGGTTGTCAGTGGTGGTTTTATTGGTGTAAACGTACTTGTGGTCGTAGTGATTAATCCTCCTATTGCGACAGTTTTATTAGTGATAGCAGGGCATGGTGAAGGAATTGTTGCAGTTGAGGATTTGGGTGGCGGATCCTTCTCAAAGCACCAAATTCCTCTCTCAGTGTCGTCGTTGTCATTGTCTCTGTACAGTTCGCGACTTCGGCGAAGGTTGGAAACAAATACTGGTGGCCATTGCCTTTTCGAATCAATTTTGAAATCACCTCCGATTGCGTGTGGAGTCTCGTGAGTGAACTTAAATTGTCGACACAATGGAATGACAACAATGAGAGAGTCGTGCAGCAGCGTCATCAACTCTCGGTCACATTTCTGGGTGAATTTGTTGCTTATGCTAGCATTTGTTGCTTATTCTGTGTCCAACACACAGGCTTGATTGTAGATTGGCGAACGAATGTTTGCCCGATGTTGTATAACATGTGCTTGATGCCAAGCTGAATCTTGAAGCAGTAGGTTTCAGGTTAATATCTACCTTTTTGAAAGAAACAACACAAAATGGAGAAAACAATTTGTCATTATGTACAGTTTAGTAAAGCAATAAAGTACAGCCTGTCACAATAAATGGAACACACCGAAGTGAGGGTGTTCGAAAAGTTGATCAAAATAATGGAAAAGCTAGTAAAGGAAAGAATCAATGAATGCAACATGTCACCATGACAATCATACCATTAATTGATGACAACAGATTTGGTGAAAACAATTAGAAAAATAATCACGAAAAAACCAAGGGAACATAACATATACTTTTTCTTGATCAATTGAATGTGTTTGAGAGTGAGTGTGCCGAATTCGAATGTGTGTTCATCGCAGGACAATACATCAACTATTGACAGTAGTGAACATGAAGGTGAGGGGTGAGAGTGAATCTCTAATCATTCTATCCCACACTCATACCCACACGGGTGGGAGGGGTACCCTCGCACCTCCTTAGTACTCATTCTTTTCATCTTTATTCGCTTTATTTTTTACTTCGCAACACACATCTACATTGACAATGTAATGTAAAATTATACATGATCATGTGTAAATTTATCTGTAAAAACTCAGATATATCTAAAACATGAATCAATTTATAACTTTTGAGCATACCATTGGATTCAGCGTGAAAAATACTATAAGATTGCATTTTAAAATTTAATTTTTTCAAACAGATTCTACGGGAAAATATAAATTCATTAGAAAATAATATTTTCTGCCTTTGAGTAGTGTATTTGTTCGTGACAATTTTGGTGTGTGAAAAGACTACTTCCACAGTTCAACTTTTTGTGTGTGTCATATCTCAACTCACATCTACACTAAAATGTGTTGTGCCTTTGATAGTATCTCCACTCTGAATACACTGAAATGTGTTGTGTCTTTGACAGTATTGCCACTCTGGTTGAACTGAAATGTGTTGTGCCTTTGACAGTATTACCACTCTGGTTGAACTGAAATGTGTTGTGCCTTTGACAGTATTACCACTCTGGTTGAACTGAAATGTGTTGTGCCTTTGACAATGCTATGCCATCACGACGACGAAAAAGAAGAATTACTTTAATGTAGTTAGATAGATAGATAATTCAAGTGTAAAATAGTTTATGTTCCAAATTGCTTGGTCAAGTTGAGCAAACTAAGAAAAGATTAACCAAACATGATATTGTGAACAAAAATCAATAATTATTAACCTTTTAAAAAGTGGAATCAAGCTTTCGATTATTGGTACAATTATAAATACATGAGTTTACTTTACTAATACGTAAGTCAATTAATTTAAATTTAAAAAACCATTTATACAAGTAAAGTTGCATCTTCTCATTGTGGTATAATTTCATGATTACAAAATGAGAAAATTAAATAATCTAATTATGTTTGTAACTTTTCTTTAAATTTAACCATATATCAATATTTATATGAAGTGTTTGATATCCTGAAATGGAAATGGGAGGAGGGAACGCACAAATAAAAGTGCGTGAGTGACATGAACCACGTGTTGAACACTAATCGAGAAAGGAAGGTGGGAGACTTGATGTGCTTTCCATAAGGATCGATTGAATGCGCATGCGTCGAGGGAGATGATATACACCGGATTGATGCGAGCTGATATTCATTAATAAAGAATAAAATCCTGATAAAGAATAAAACGTGTGTGAGCATGCGTTTAAATGTTGAAATAGGTTGACTGGAGAAAAACAATATTTTTTATTATTACTAAAAGATTCTTTGATAAAGAATTGACGAATGCGCATGTGTAAGATAATTATAATAAATGTGGAGTGGAGAACTAATATTTGTTACCATTAATAAAATAGAATCGGTGAACTAATTAATTGAGCGCGCATTCGTAGTAAATGATATTTTTAAAAAAAGATTAAATATTTAAATAAATAAAGGTGAAAATAATATTTGTAGACCATTGAATAATCAATAAACTTTTTAATTTTTTAATTAATTCCTTAAAAATCACTTGAATGCGCATGCGTCGTGAGAAGATAAACAGTGGTGAATGAAGAGAGCTACAATTTATTAATAAAACTTATCTTGGTAAGAACGAGTGTGCATATGTGTTGAAATGTAAAAATGTTTCGACTAAATGGGCGAGATTTATAAATACAAGATTCTTTGATAAGAAGTCAGAAGGGTGTGCGCATACTCAGTAAAACTAAAGATTAGATTTAAAAACTTAAACATGATTATTAATTTAATTGGTGAAGAATCGAATTGAATGCGCATAGTGATTATGGAAGCTTGTGATTGCGTAATAGGAAAATCTTTAAAAATATTAATAAAACAAAAATTCAAAAAAAATTGCTTTGTTGAATCGAGAGAGAATGTAAGTAAGTAAGTAGTAAGTGACATCATTAAGTTATAGCTTCATTAGGTTAATCAGCCTAAAAATAAAATATTACCTGCAGTTATGCCAAGCTTCCAAAGACAAGAAAACATAAACTTTACAAGTTGAAGTCAAGTAGTTCGTGCATGCATAATGAAATGATAACAAGCTTAGAGTTGAAAGATAATTTTGAACCTTGCTATTCAATAATAGTAACATGCATGCATTACAACGTAAAAATATGAATTGTGAGATTTATTTATAAAAATTACTTTGATAATGAATTCGAAAAAGGTGCGCATGTGTTACAACGTAATGAGATGATACAAAATTGATTAGGAGAAACAAAATTTGCCTTTAACAGTTGCCAAGAAAATACAAATAGAAACAGTACCTTAATACAGCTATTGACACAATATAATTTAACATAAAAGCGTTTAAATCGGTTTTTAATTTTGGGGGTTTGAGGGTAAATGGCGTTGAGAGAAGAGTAGTATTTCAAGGTAATTTATAATGAAAATATATTTTTAAATAAGGAATTGTGCGAATACGTAAGAAGAGCGAGGAGTGGAGATTTTCTGGAGAAGTAAGATTTGAAATTAAAACTTAAGATTTGTTACCAGTAATAATACAGGTTCGACAAAGAATTAATTGAGCTCTCATGCGTAGCAATGTTTATTAACCTCTTCATGGTGTCATTTTGAGCAGGTTGCCCAGAACGAACCACAATAGGTAGAGATCTGAAAATTTAGGAGAATACTCCCCTATAATACCGCTACTGCGGAAAATTGTAAAAAGTTCCAATTGGATCGATTTCCGGGAACCCATTTCCGGTGTGGATTTTTTAAATGGAATTATGTTTTTGGACAATTCTAAGACTTTTGGCACTAAAATAAATTTTATTGGATCACCGAAAGTTGGAGTTCCAAAATGGAACTTCCGGTTCCTTATCCAAATTCACATTTTTGAACTCAGAATCGAATTCTCCATCATTTTTCATGAAAGATAGCATATTTGAACATTAAAATTCATTAAGTGTAAAATAAGTAAATGGATATCAAACTTTGCCTAAATTAGGCGGAAATTGACAATACTGTAAAGCCATAGACAGTCAGCGCCACTGGACGGCTGTTTAGGGAAATGCATCCCCACGCCACCGAAGGGCGCTGTAGTCGGAAATTCATGTTTGCTATTGATGTGCTTTAAACTTGGCGCCTTTTTCGCTTACATGTGTTCGCCTCGTGGCCTCTTAATTCGTGCAATGACTTCCAATTTAGAGCTAGAATTGTCTGTTGAGGAGCAGATTAAGAATATGGAAAGATTTTTGAAGGATAGTGCCAAATTTACAGTGGTTCAGCTGAAACAGTTATGTAAACAACTGAAGTTTACTGAAGTACGATGTCGTGACATCAAAGCTGTCATCATTCAAAAGCTTTTGCCTTTCGTAACCCAAAGACTAGAAAGTCTCAAATCAACAGCCGCCTCGATCCAAGTGAATGCAGTCTCAGAACCAGAGGTTGTAGCACCATCACCACCAGCCTATGACCCTCTCAACCCTGTCCCGGTGATATCGTACGAAGAAGCTTGGGAGAGAGTCTACGGTGACAATCAAGAATACGATATTGTGCTTCACTGCGATTTTGAAGAGGTGTACATTGAGGGAAGACATTTCTTTCGGAGGGGAATGGTTTGTTCCAAGGAAATGTCCAAAACGCACGTGGCGAGTGAAACAGTGAGAGAGTTCCGAAGAGCGGATGGAACTAAAGCCACCAAAATCACCGGAGAATGTGCGCCTGAAATGAGCACCACCAAGCCAAATTATATCATCCGATTGGTGGTAAGTTTGATTATCACTGTTACTATTTATTAATATTCTATTTTGTTTGTTAGCTTGACGATGCACGATCAGTTGTATCGGGATTCTGCAGCTGTCTCAATGGCATTATTGCAAATTGCAAACACAGTCTTGCATTAGCTTATTACATCAAAAAAGAACAAACGATGTCCTGCACTTCTGTTCCACCGCTGTGGGTGGGACCTGTCAGGCCGAAAAAGGTCCAAAAAGGTCGAGTGATAGTTGGAGGAATTGTCAAGGCTAAAGAACTTAAGATCAAAGTGCTCCCGGTCAATACAAGAGAGATCTTAGAAAGCAAACTTGATATTAAGTTTGACAGTCCACTGATGGCTTTGTACAGAGCAGGAAGAAAATGAATGAACAATAAAACGTGAAATTGTATTTAATTAAACATTGTGAACATTTTTAAACCGCCTTTTTCGTTGTCTTTGTTGTCATTAACTCGAGTGTCCTCATCTGACAAGAAGCATTTAGCAGAGATAAATTCGGAAAAGTCTTCGAGCTCTTCAAGCTCATCGAGGTCCATCAAATCGCGAACTTCATTCAACTTTTCCATCGTTGGAAGTTCATCGTTCAATATGTCGTCGTCATCGTAGCCTTCTTCGTTTAGTGGGCTCTTGTCCCGGATAATGCTGGACTGTAAGTTCACCAGGACAGCACAAACGTGCAGAATCTTGTCGATATGAGGAAGAATACTGTGTGGAACTGTATGACTGATGATTTTGTAAGTCTTACACCTTTGGATCACCCGTTCCACGTGGATACGCAAAGACGATATCTCTTCACCTTCGGCGAGTTGATCTACTGAGAACTGAATCTGGTTCTTCGCCTTTCTTGGTGGGATCATAGTGATGACTTTGTCGATGTCAATCTTGGGGAAGCCCTTATCGGCAAGCACTTGATCACCGGGCGAGAGTTTCGATAAGAAGCCAGAGAAATTGGTAATTAGCCCATCGGCTGCTCGACCACCATAGGCTTGCGACAGGAAAGAGATGCTACCGTTTGGAGTAACGGCAATCAACACCTTGATTGTGTGGCTGCTCTTGTACTGACTGTACATGGCATTTGCTTGATGGATCGTTCCTGGCTTCTCGCATCTTACTTCGAAGCAATCAATGATTGCTCGGCAATTGGAAAATTTCCCGCGAAAGCACTCAGGTAGAGTCTCTGCGATCTCTTCTCGGGTCGGCCAGTAAACTTGATCCTGGGTGCATTCGTTGAGACGATGCAGGATATTGTAGAAGTTGGTTGCGGCCGTGGTTAACTTCATGTTGAAGATGCTGGCTAACAAGCGGAAAGTGCTTGCATGCTTCAGCTTCATCAAGAACATGAGCAACATGTCTTCAATCTTGTATTTTCGAGGCCGATAACCACTTTTTTCGAGGACCTCCCGTAGGATATCGAATATTTGAGGTCTCACGCCTGTGAGATGCTCCAACATCTTTTCTCGTTCACCTTGTTGCTCTTCTATACTTTTGTGTCCATAAAAGGTGGGCACATTTGCGTCATTACCTACGCCTTGATCTCGAGTCTCAACAGGAATCTTTCGAGCAGGTTCAGAAGCGGCCGCAGGTTCAACTTTCGCAAATTCGTGAAAGACTTGAGTTGCCAACTCGTGGACGGTGCCATTGATGATGGAATGCGATACAAAAGTCGAAGATATGATTGACATTTTGTGATTTAAGATTGATTCCTCAGTCTGTACTTCTTGGTGGAAAAACCCAGATTTTGGAGGTATATCTCCACCATCGTCATCAATCATATTGACATCGTTGTCATTAGATAAATCAATGTTGTCGTTGAGGATGACTTCGTTGTTGTTTCTGCTGCTGGTGCTGCTTTCGGGTTGTGTCTGGTTCATCGATGCTTTTCGTTTTTCTTGTAAATTCTTTGCTCTATTTAATTACAAGGAGAAAATTAGATAAATTAATAATGTTCATAAATGTTCAGTACATACCGAATAGAACGTTCAATGATAGCTTGCGGATTCATTCGTGGCTTGTTGAACTCAGGGTTATCGGGATACTTAGACGGAGCATATCCTGGGTCGTCTGGATGGTTTGCGGTATCAGAGTTGGCCTTACCAACGAAATGGTCCGAACAGATTCGGCTATTCTTAGTAGGCTCCCATGCCGAGCCACCCAAATCGTCTCGTTTCGCAAAGCGAATCCAAACATGACGGCGATCGGGATTTTTAGGAAAAACATGAAGGCTTATCTTCCTTCCTTGGCTTTCAGCGATAGAATACGTGTTGCTGCATCCGTAAATGCAGCAATTAGCGTTGCCGGGCATTTTGGTAGTTAGATTCAGAGAGATATTGATGACAAATCACTGAAAACACGTGTATTCCTATGCAAACCAGCGAGAACGACTCCTCATTGGTGTTGTTTTCTAAACCCGCTAAGAGATGGCGCTCGCGGACTTGTGGTGCCTCCCTATTGGATAAAACAGACATGTAATTTTCAAATTGAGTTTATATCACTAATAATTTAGTGATTTTTGTGTTCTTATATGCTATCTTTCATGAAAAAAGAAGGAGAATCCGATTCTGATATGAAAATAAAATTTTGGAACGATAACCGGAAGTTGGATTCTGGAACTTCTACTTTCGGTAAATAAAGTATTTTAATTAGTCTTATTCGATTCTTTGTGTTGTATTTAGTAGGAATAGCATTTAAGAACAATAAAAATCCATCCACTACCAGTAATATAATTAAAGTTTCAAAATCACCAAACAGTGTCAGTCCACTTTCCGGCCTTGGTTTTTTGGGCAAAATTATAAGTATTTAAATTTAAATTTACTTTTCTTAGACATGGAGGATTTCATTATTCAAATTGGCTATCTTTAATGAAAAATGATGTAGAATTCGATTCTGAGTTCAAAAATAAGAATTTGGATAGGGAACCGGAAGTTCCTTTTTGGAACTCCAACTTCCGGTGATCAATAAAATTTATTTTTGTGCCAAAAAGTCTTAGAATAGTACAAAAACATAATTCCATTCAAAAATCCACACCGGAAATGGGTTCCCGGAAATCGATCCAATTAGAACTTTTTGACAATTTTCCGCAGTAGTGGTATTATAGGGGAGTATCCTCCAAAATTTTCAGACCTTTGCCTATTGTGGTTCGTTCTGGGCAACCTGCTCAAAATGACACCATGAAGAGGTTAAGCAAGCAATATACCAAATTATAAGTTTTTAAGTTTAAGTATTAAAGATTTTTCATAAGGAATAGGAAAAGTCTGCATGTGTAAAAATATGATAAATGTGATTAACGATTCGTAAATAAATGGATTCGATAAGAAAGAAATCATTTGAGTGTGCATGTACGTGATAAACTAAACCATACTAACCAACTGGTAAATGAGTTTAACTAAATTAAATTAAAAGTTTTTTAATTAAAAATAAAAGTGTTGAACGAAAAGAGAAAATAATTAGCTGAGCGAAGTGAACGAACGAACGAAGGAGCGAGCGATAGCGAGCGACTGAGTGAGTGAGTGAACGTAGCGAAGCACTTCTGCATCAACTTGAGAAAACCGTTTCGACTTTTCAATGGGAGAAAACGGAAGCATTGTAACAGAGGGGGCAATGCTTGTAAACAAAAAGGCTTTTTAACGGATGCACCAAATTTGCTAAATGAGGCCTCGGATGATTCACCTACTAATGAAGATGCTAAATTGAGTTGAGTTGAGAAAATCCATGAATGTTTAGGTAACCTCCGGCCAGGTAATGTATGTTTTTAATGCATTCTCTATGGGAAATAGCGAATATCACCTCTACTTTTCAGGGGCTGTAGAGAATTGATTATACTGAGCATTGACATGTGTGGCACATCAAATTCATCTTTGGAATCTGTAGAATAATTTCCGCCATTTAAAATAGTGAAACAATTCTTATTTTAATCTTAAATTCATAATCAACCACGGGCAATTTATGGTCAGTTGATTTACATATTAAGGGGCGGTAGTACCCATATAATGTGCGGCAGTACCCATTTTCATTTGAAAATAATACACGGCAGTGTCAAAATGATTATTATTATTCCAATAGTTCGGGCGTTACCACCCATTGGTCAGTATCGCTACAGGGCGATATTTGTTCATGTGTGAGAGTGAGCCGAACACAAACAACAACCACATTGTAGGTAGCAGCATTGCTCGGAGAGTGACAGTACACACTACTGCACTATACTTGGTACGTACCACTAGTCTGTGTGTGTGCAGACAAAGTGAAAACAAACTGTCTCTCCTGTCAGTGTTTTGTTGTATTTATACCAACAGTTGTTGACATTTAAGTTTTTACTTATTATTTGTTCTATGTCCTATCTCTCTCAATTGAATTATTATTATTATCAGATTAGTTAATTATCCCGATAAACTGAAAATCACAATATCGTTGCACCAATTCATCCAAATATGTGTCAACGTGAATTATTCATCTTGAATTGATCGTCTCATATATTTTCCTCCTCTAAATAGAAACAACACGAATGAAATGTATGAAAATATCTTCAAATATCTTTCTAAATGTTAAATCATCACCACAAATTAACCGAGAAACAGGTGACTTTTGTGAAATGCTACCAAATGTGATTTGTGTATGTACCCAGTCACTGATAATTGATTTTTACTATTAATTTTAATAAAAAGGTAAAAATATACATTTATTGCTCACAAAATGTCACTAAATTATTACAATAGGTTTTTGTTTACCTTAATTCAAGATAACAAGATTTATTTGTATTCACGTGCACACGTGATTACACACCGGATAATAAAATTGCCTTAAATGGAAAAGTATACGATTATGAATGTACGTTCATGATTTATTAAATCACATACTAAAATTGATTTTATAGATTTTATAGATTTTATTCGAAATTTACACAAGATACACAAATCAACCAACAGTACTACCGCAACAGATTCATCTCAGAGAAATGTGTCATGTATTTATCTAATTTTGTTGTCAAATTTGTTCCAATCAAGAATAAAATCCAGTACTGTTACTCAACTCTATCGAAATCTATTTTATTCTATTTGATGATATTTCTAAATTAATTAAATTAGATAAGTTACGGTTATTTGTGAATTTCGCCTTGACTTTTTAGAGACTGTAGAGAATTTATTAAACTGAGGATCGAAATGTGTGAGACACCAAATTAATCTTTGGGATTCATAGATTAATTCCCGCCATTCAAAATTGAGACATAACTCTTATTAGTTTGCTTTTTCGTACTTGTGAATCTTCGCTCAGCTATACTGCTAGCAGTAAATTCTAGTAATAGTTGTAGACCATTTAGACGAGTAGGAATGGGTAGCCCAACATAGTTCAACAGCTAAAAGAAAAAATTATGATTTATAATTTAAAATATTTAAGTTAAAATTATTTTATAATGAATTGATTAAATGTACCTGTACTGTAAAATATAAACTAAGTTATATATTTTTAAAATCATCAAATAAATTGAGAAGAAATAATTTGCAGACCATTTATAAAACCATGAAGTTTGACCCAATAATAGTGTTAAAGAAACCTAAAAACGTAAATTTATTAATTAAAATTTCTAAATATTTAAATAAAAGTTTGTTTGATAAGGAAACTATTTAGCGAACATAATTTTTAAAATAATGTAATAAAATTAAGTAAAAAAGATAAAATAATATTTGTACACCATTTAGTAAAAGAGAGACAAGAGATCCATCACATTTCAAAAGAAACATTAAAAACAAAATATTCATAATATTATTTAATGTTTAATATATTTAGGTAAAAGTTATTTTGGCAAGAAATCTATTGTGTTAACTTATTAGATAATTTCATTCAATTTATTGGATGAAATGAATGAATATAATTTTCTAAATTTGAACCAATATATTGATTAAATAGTCTGCATTTTATATGCTTGAATTTTAAATTTTCAAAATCAAGATCAAGATCAAGTCACAATTATCGCCACGAGAAGTTAAAAGGGTAGCGAGAAAAATGATTGAAACACAACATCGAAGTGAGTGAAGGCAAAAAACTCGGGTTTCTGTTGATAAACAGAGACTATTTACAATAACTTATGTTCAAACGAGTACACACATAAAATTTTTAAAAGAAAGTGTAAAAATTGCAAAATGTAGATCTTGATAAGAAATTGGCTTTTTAATCATTTTATGAAGGAGACCAGTTGGAAAGCACCAATTGGGTGGACTAAAACTAAAAATCAAATTGAACTAGTGGGCCCTGCGGGTGCTAAATTTGAAGCATTTGCATGTATTTTGAAAGTAATGTCCCCAAAATTGGCATTATGGGGAATAGTCGAGAGTAAGCAAAAAAAACATCTACCAAACCACCTAACCACCTAACCAACCTAAACTTAATCCCTAACCACACCTACTTAACCGCCCAACCACCTAACCAACCTAACCAACCTAAACCTAATCCCTAAACACACCTACCTAACCGCCCAACCACCTAACCGACCTAACCGACCTTAACCTAATCTCTAACCGCAGCATAAACTACCCAAGACAATTCTCACATATAGAATGTGACAAAATTTCCCATTTCAATTGTTGCACTCATTGTTGGACATGTGACTTAACAATGAGAACTCAAACTTTGATCTTTCCTATCAGAGATTTGTTCGGCAGGTATACCTAAAAAACATATTTCGCAAAAACCAAGGTTGAACAGCACATCTAGATAGTATTCTGAGTACTTTGGCCAAATTTGATGCAAATCGGTTGAGAAATGTAGGAGGAGTTACATTCACAAGAATCGAAAATGTTGTGCCTTAGTCTTCGCTTACGCTCGACAATTAAAACTATAAAATATGCAAGTGATATGGTTCGAAGAGTGATAAGAGAATTGAAGACTATTGAACGCATGAGTAAAATTGAAGAATTTTGTTTGAATTGACAATTGAGTTGACAGAGATTGAAACACGCAAATGATAAGCTTATATGTGACGATTTATATGAAGAACGTTAAATTGATTGTTACAAGAACGAGAAAAACCATTTATGATGATTAAATAACAAATTTTGATAAAGAAAATCAATGCGCATGAGCCTGTTAAATATAAAATAATGCTACCCACAAATATGCTAAACAATAACGAAAAGAAAAAAAGATTATCCCGGAAAAAAATTTCATAACCTTTCAATGACCATTGGCTAAATTTAATTTAAATTCTACGATTTGAAAATATGCTAATCTTTTAATAAATTGTAATACGAAAAAGAGTGAAGGATTATACAATTGTTTTGAGTTTACTTATTGTGAGAAACCTTGACGGTGATAAGAATTACAATGGTTACAACGAGAAGTAAAAAGAGTGGTGAGAAAGAAGATTAAGCACAACTTTGCCACAAAATGAATATATTAATAAGAAATTGAAATTTCTATCATATTATATAAGAAACCCTTTTGTAAAATGTTAATGCGCATGTTTAGAAACAGTAAAACAAGTATAGATTGCGGAAATATGCTCTTGATAAATGTAAATGCTATTGTTAAATTTCTTTTGCGGTTTAAAATGTAATCTGCGATAAGAATTTAAAGAGACAATACTTTAAATAAGAGCGTTTTTGTAAAAATGAAATTATTTTGGAATGCGACCAGGAGAAGATTTTCATAAGATCTTTACTTTTTGTATCATATTATGTTAAGATTGAAACCAACCATAAAAGAGCGTAATGTGCGTAACCAAAACTAAATTTAAAAGCACAAAATTTTAAATAATAATCTGAAAATAGTAAAAGAAATTATCTCGAAAGCAATTTCATAACTTTTAATTAAACCATCCATGAGTTCGGTCTTCAAATAATTTGTTACAATTACGAGTTGAAGCAATTTAAATGTAAAATCATTAAAAAAATTAATCAAATTTTAAAATAAGATTAAATACAGTTATAGTAAATAAGTAAAAAATTCGAAGGTTTGTAGATAAAAGAAACCATTGACAATGAGCTATTAGCATACTTCATAACGAGTAACCATGAGCAGAAGAATACAAGAGAATAATATTAATAAAATTAATAAAAAATGTGCGCAAAAAATGACAGGACTCCTATCTTAAACGAATTATGCAAGAAGAATTAAATTCGAAATTTAATTACAAATAACTTTTTAAATAAGCTAGTCAAAGTAATACAATTTTACAAAACAAATATTTAAACATTCCGTAGTATTTAAAACCATAAAACATGTATGAACTTAAAAACGATTATAACCATAACATACTAGTATAACTAACTAACAAATTAAATTTGAAAATCAAAAATACATTTAGTGAAATCGTTTTAATCTTTTAAAATTCACTTATAAAGTTCACTCAATTAATCTCGTAACCTTTTATAAATGTCCATTGATCAACCAAAAGTAAAAAATGAAATTAAAAAATAAAACAATTATTGAATAAGACAAAATTACTAAGATATTATGAGTTGAAAAAAGTAACTTTATGCATGCATACTGCATGAATTTCATAGTTTGGGTTCACCATTTGAAAACATAGTTTGACGACGACAAGCAATATAACCATCCATAAAACTGCTTAATAACATACGAATATTATTGACTAAATGAATCAACATCTCCATTAGACACTGATAAGGCAAGAATAATGCGAAACAAACACAGAGGACATGTCGACAATGGAGTAAGCTAATTCAACACAACGTAGTGAGCTTAAAGCATCTTGTTTACGTAAAGATGATATAAAGAGACCGTTTGTGAAAACTTTGAAAGGAAATCCAACTAATGCGCATGTGTTGTGATAATAAAAAATTTGTGTGCCCTCAAACATAACTATCAGGAGAAGAAACTGAACTAAAATGAGTGCAAAAAAAAAACAACTCGTGATTGTGTTGATATAAGTGGCCACTTAGGAAGACCAAAATATAGATAAAAACGATCCAAAGACATTCAGATATAAACTTAACTATAAATATATAGATTTAAATATCTTAAACTAGAACTAACAATGAGGAGCTGAGAGAGTGTATAATTTTTAAAAAAATTGTATTGTGAAGATAATAAACTCAGCGAATGCGCATGCGTTGAGGAGATAAGAATATCGTTAGAGTTAACTTGTTGACACGAGAAGACCAAGCCACAATTAGTGAAGCCGGAGATAGAGCTGCGAGAAAGCGAATTATATACAACTTAGAAGAGCGGTTAGAAGAAGTAGAAATAATGTTTTAAATTGTACTGTTGGATTTGACTTGCCAAAAATGGAGCGGTCATTACTAGACTTTGAAATAAAAAGTAGACACCATTTGAAAAGATACTAAGAATAAATATCTAAATGAGTGCGCTTGTGTAAAGATGAGAATAAATTGTTCACAATAATTAAGAATTGAATCATAAGAAGACATTAAGAAATTAGATTAAAAATTTTCTTTACATATGTAAGAATTGAAAGAAGTTAAAATGCATAAAAACAAATAGAGTCATTTAAATGCACGAATAAAAAATTGCACACATAAACAACGAAAAGATATTCGACATGGAATGTGGGGAAAATCTGGTATAAAAACAATATTGTATTCATTTTAATGATACAAAAATAATTAATATAATAAACCATTTTAAAATCAATGTCTATCGATCACTTGTTAAAAGGATGAGCCTTCGTACAACAGACAGAAAGCTTCATCAACCCAGGTGAAGCCTTTTTTGGTGAGGTTTTGGAAGAACCAAAATTGATAGTCTGGCAAAAAACCATTTATTCAAAAAGGAATTTGATATTTCAAAAAGCAAAATCATACACATAAGCACGCACGCAAAAATGATAACAAGATTCAAAAATCTTCATAGAATGGAGAATACCCCAAAAGCATTTTATAACCTTTTAATTTAAAAAAGAGAAATCTACATGTTAAGATATGCCTTGCATGGCATTGGTAGCGCAGTGGACCCGCACGACGAAGGGTCTTCGGGTCCAGGGGCAGTACGGGTACCACCGCCCCTGCGGGACTGCGGGTCTGTTTATTTATTGTCTCATAAATTGTGGGTCTGCGGGTAAATCAAGATATTAAGTAAAATGATTAATTAGTTAGTTAGTTAGTTAGATAGTTAGTTAGATAGAACCACATATGAACGGACCATCAGACCCTTATTATTTAAGACCCTCAGATCCGCGTCTTGCGGGCCCACTGCGCTACCATTGCCGAAAGTTCTCTGTGTGTGATCAATACCATGGTACCATTTAAACTGAGAGTTGTCTTTGATCGCATTTTGTAAATGGTTCCTGTCGTTTCAATTTGTTACTTTCACTACCCTAGGGCCCTTATGTACTAATATCATATCAAATGGTAAACTCAACCCCTAAAAGTGATGCATAAAGTTACTTTTGTTAATAATTGAGAATCAAAAGTCTCCTGGGTAACCACTTCTGCATATCAATCCACAATTAGATGATTTTTGCAACACCCAGCACTTCATTCTAAATGTGAAAGTAAACTTATTTGATTTAAATAATTCTTTTTTAAACCCTTGATAGTGCGCAATCTACTAATCTTATCATATGTGCGCATGCGCACTTGTTTAGGTAAAAATAAAGGCAATGGTAGCGCCATTCGTAAACCATTCTTCTCCTGCAGGATACGTTAAAAATAATACGGAACATGTTTTTGTAAGAGGAATTCTTTAAAATTATGTATTTTCGACATTTAATTTCGCAATTAAACCTTTCTTTGAGAAAATTAACATTCGTGTTGAAATTAAATTAAAATAATAATTAATCAATTATGTCTACTTACCTCTAAAATAATATGGACTAAATGAATAAATGTATCATCGGTTCATATTGAAACCGGCAATAAATATCTTCTGTTAAATGAACAAGTATTATCGAGCTCGATCCTAGGATGATCACATATGCAAATATCAAAGGCTGGTATTCCTCATTAGAGGAATGCAATAACACACCATTCCTCTATAAAGGAATTAGTTTAAGCATTCCCTTAATCAGGAATAGCACGCATTATAAATTCCTGTATACAAGCATATAATGTTCTATTCCTCCATGGAAGCATGCTAGGCGGCTCAATTCCTCTATAGAGGCATGTTTACGTCCATTCCTCTATAGAAACTCTAAAGTTTTCTGTGTGCAGGAATTCCTCATAACTTTTAAGGTTTGAATTGGCCAGTTGACTGAAGAAAGGAGAGCATGCATTACCAGTAAAGGTGAAAAGGTCAAAATTTTCATTATGAATTGAGGACTAAATTAATGCAAAACAATAGATAACAATGGATAACTTTAAACAAAAATTAGAGTGAACCATTAGAGAAAAACATAAATTATGTAAGTTAACGAAGTTGATTCGACACAACTTTGTTAGACGTGGAGGACAACAAATTTACATTTTCTAACACGTAAGTTGTGTATGTTTGTATGTATTATACCATTTATAAGAATTTGATCAAACGTTTCAAACGGGTAAGTTTATTTTATCTTTTGTTTGTAGTTCTTGTTCTATGGTTGAGTTTGTTTGAAAAAAATAAAACTTTTTAAAAAGACACACCCAAAAATATTTAATAAACCTAAACCAACTAGAAATCAATAAGAAAGATTTGATTATTTTACAATGGTATAAGTTCAGTTTTTAAACGAAAACATTTGATGACTTTCAATTAATCCCTTGACTTTTAATAACAATAAGCAAAAGTAATTTTAATATAACAAATTATTAAACCTTTTAAAAATAAAGCACAACAAAACTACTAATGTAAGTTGAATGTAAGAAATTTAAACAAATTTTAAAATTAAATTAAATATAGTTATAGTAGATAATTAGTAAATAAGTTGAAAAATGCGAGGTTGTGTAGATATAAAATAGACCATTTGCAATGAACCATGAGCATACTCTTTAACGAGTGAGCATGTGCAGATAAGATTAATAAGATTAATATAGTTTGTGCGCAAAAATGACAAGAAATCGACTCTCCTATCTTACATTCACATGTAAAAGCAATATTTATCAGAAAGCTAACCAACACAAAGTTAAAGATAAATTTGTGGTTGTGTAGATAAAATCGACCATTAATATAGTCCCAGAGACCGCAATTAATTTAAAGATTCTGGCGCTGTCTAAATGTAATGCAAACTAATTAATACTTATGATTTAAGTTGACCTATTGATTTCTTTCCTGTCACAAGTTTGAAAATGACGAGCAAAAACTTTCACATTGAATAATAATAAAAACAAATAAGATAGACAAAGTTGACTGAACATGAGAGCAAAGTCCAAAAAAAGTTGAGAAAGCGGACAAGCACTACTTTGTGGTGGATGGGAGACGAGCAACTTGTATTTGTGTTTAAAGAAATCATTTAGAAAAATATCAAAATTATCCTTTATTATGAAATCCGTTGTGAAATTGAAGTTAAGTTACATACTATAACAAACAACTGCAACATACAAACTATTAACTCAACATTGATTCAACGTTGTTCATTGGACATGTGTGATAGAATGAACAAAAGTCAATTATAAAAATTATATAAACAAAATTTTGAAACCTTTTAGAAACATGGTTATCGCAAAATTATGCAAATGAAATGTACAATTTATAAAAAAAATAAGAATAAATACAATTATTGTTACATTCTACTTTTCAATTGCTTTCAAAGCTGAACATTATATGTCATTTTAAGGTTTGAGTCGATCATTTTACCGGAATTGATCACTGCATATCAAGTAGAATGATAAGATAAACAATTAATAGTTAATTTATTTTGAAACATTTTAAAATGCACCGTTCGATATCACTCTTAAGCCAAAAATGTAAAGATTTTGAAACAACATTAAAAAAATATAACTGAATTTGTTTTTTTTGCGTTTCAAGCGGAATGAAACACGCATTGTCAGTAAATTAAACGCTATGCATAGTGTATGACTTTTAGTTTGTCAGTTGACAAAAAATCTAACTGAGAACACAGAAAAATAACCGGTAATAACGAAGTGAAGAACATATGAAATGGACAAATCGAAGTAACTGTAGGAAGCACAACTCGTGGTTGTGTAAATAAAAGTGAACATAAACGTCAAAGCGAATTGAAATTAACAGTATTTTCCGGGTAAAAATAAAAGGTAGTTATGTAGGAGAAAATCAAAAATACATCTGCTAGTAGAAACGACAAAAAGCCCTAGTTTGTTAAACTGAGTGTGAGAGATTCAGTAGTACATCATCTTAGTACTGTTGGTTTTTACGTAATAACTCGGGGGTACAGTGGAAGGTATGAGGTGGTTCGAGTTCAGTTTTACTTTGACTTTACCTAGACTTATAAAATATTGAAGTATGACTTAATAACAAAATTCTTTTATAAAAACAATACTAAAATTATCGGGGAAAATTGCAAGCTTTATCCGAGAACTAACCAATCGGACAATTAATTAGTTTATATCCACCATTTTACAACTATTATCAGACGATTAATTATAAGCCAAAATGGTAAAATGAATGTGCATTATGTTACTATTTTAGTTCATGAAGAAGAAGAAGAAAATGTGCATAAAAAATTCAAATTTTCTTGCGATTTTAATGGATTGACGAACTAAGGGATGGACTAATGGTTTAAAAAGATTTATGATTCTCAATTGTCGTAATAATGTCGACATAATGCATATTGCAAGACTTTTAGTGTCCAAACTAACCAGTTGATATTTAGAAGTACATCGTCAATT
Source organism: Rhizoglyphus robini (assembly GCA_023373905.1). Taxonomy (NCBI): domain Eukaryota; kingdom Metazoa; phylum Arthropoda; class Arachnida; order Sarcoptiformes; family Acaridae; genus Rhizoglyphus; species Rhizoglyphus robini. The sequence goes on from JAKIJQ010000044.1 coordinate 1,069,555, forward strand.
AGCACAGGATTACACAAATAGACCGAGGTAGTTGAGTTGACTGAAGATGTATTGTTTGTGCATTTGGCGAATCAAGTAGACTTCGGTGAATCGGTTTCTGTTGTTTGCCATTTGTAGCACTTTAGAAATTAGCATTAGAAGCACTTTGAAAATTGGTCAGACTGAACTATCTGACCAGGTTGAATCTTAGAGATTAACAGTATTCTTCATTGAGAATAAATTTTTAATAACAACTGAGCCCAACGCGTCGCTACACGTACTCGTAACACTCTGCTTACTTCAACGTGTTTTAAGTTGACTTGTTTAACAAGGAACGATGTATCGAAGTTAAGTAATGTATAAGAATCTATTTATGTACTTGAATTAAGAATTGCCCATGCCCATTGAAGATGTAGATAAGAATGTATGTTTGCGAGGATAGATAATAAAGATAGAAAAACTTGATTCTTCAAGAATTATGTCCAAGAATTTATACCACTTAGAATGGAGATTGGTTGCACAAGTAATGAAGCGCAAAACATATTTTTTTATGAATTTTGAAGGTAATGAAGAAACCGATACATTTAAATGTTAGAAACTGGTCACAATGTATAGTCAAGAATGAATTCAAAGATAGATTTTTAAATTTTAATACATTGAAGGAAATAACCATTTACATTGCTGAAAGATGTTCAGTGAACGTTCAAGAGTCACACCAAACAAGGAAGAGAGCTAACCAAAATTCCATACAATTTTGAAGTGATTGCAAGAAGAACTTGTGGCTGTGTAGATAAAAAGTATTTATTTTAAGAAATAAACGGCGAAAGAAACACGTACTATTTATGTGGGCTGTAAATTAGAAAAATTGTTGCGCACAAACACGATACTAACAAGAATGAAATCACATATAAGAGAAAAAGAGATCTTGATTGTTTTATCCTATTTTGTAAAATTATCTAACAATTAAGTGTTTACAACAATTTGGAGTCGCAAAAATAAAAGTTCATTTATACAAGTTTAGAGACCATTTATAAGGAAAAATCGGAAAACAATGAACAAGTGAGTAAGAGAACTTTAGAAAAAGATGTAAAATTAGATTCAATGGACACGAATTAGGAAAAATGGACTTGACTTGACATTCTGTAGATTACAAATTGAGAACATGGAATTTAATAAAACAGATATTTTAGAATAAAATAAAGATTTGTTAAATTTTTTAACCTTTTTTCTACAGATGTTTATTTTCAAAAAAATTAAGGTTGAATTTAATTATATGTGGTGGATTAGCTGGTTAAGGATTTTTGTTTTTCAATTATTGTTTTCGAAAAGAACGCTATGCATGAATTGCACTGTATGATTTTTATATTGTAAGTTGACCTGTTTGACAAAGAAAAAAAGAACCAAAGTAGTTTGTTTGATTAATTGTGAATAAGTTTGTTGGCAACTAAAAATATGATTTAAAAAATTCGTTGGTGATTTTTTGGGAATATATAGTAAATCCACTAATTTAGTGAACAAAAACAAGTAAATTATTGACTTATACTTATGAGGTGCAAAAAATGAGGAATAATTTTAGAGTTTGACCAGTTGAGCAGTAGTCCACTTTTTATACTAATGTAACAAAGTTGGGTGAACACGTTTAAATCCAAACATGGAAAAAGAAAGATAAGAAGACAGATTTATTAACACAAATATGAAGTGAGCGCAAGATGAATTTGTGGTTGTGCAAAAGATAAAAAGAGACCATTTTTGATGAAAAAGGATTGACACTAACGTAAAGATGGTTCAGTCATGGCTAACTAGTGAAATTTGATTTACGAATTATAATTGTTTGTCATGCATGAATCTTACGATTTAGGTTGACCAGTTGACTGATGAGATTTGTTACGCAAAAACTAAATAAGATTGTCTGGCAAGCCAGGCAAAGTGCGAGACTCTTAAAAAATAGAAACTTGAACTATCAACTTAGAAACTTTTAAAACGACTTTATTTGATCCATTTGGATCACTAAAGAGGTGTATTGGGACCAATATTTTTATTTAAAATGTGCAACACATTTATTCATCATTTTCAACGTAGTGACCACAAAAAATTTTAAAACTTGGCGCTACCAAAATTGGGCGTCATGATCCATGGCGCCCAGTTTTGGTCTGACTAGTCGATTACATATACTCCCTAGTGTATGTATGCCAAATTTGGTAATTTTAGGGTCTACGGTTCTCTCAGAATATGGACAAAGGTTTACAGACAGACGGACGGACAGACGGACAGACACGATGGCAATAGCATAAGCTTACGACTCTAAAAGAGTCTCGCTAAAAATAATGAGATAAACCTTCTTGCCTTAGTGAATTCAAGAAAAACAATTCTAGACCATCTATGAGAATTTCTCATTGAGAAAACATATAACATATAAATAAATGAAGTTCGGTTACCTTTCTATTTATATAGTGATAAGGAAAGTGACTATAATAAAAATATATTAATTGTAATTGAAAAATTTAAATGAATTAGTTTTTTATTTGAAAGAGTTTTTATAGATTTTTTATGATTTTGGCTGTGTAGGTAACGCTTTTTCCCCTTTAAACATTGGAGGGCGTTAGCGCCCATAAAAAAATCATGCCATTCGGCGTTGCACATCTCAAGGAAGGTTTTTCAAGTGTACAGTGGAAGTGTAAAGTGGATGTTCAAACTATATGAATGGACCTTGTGTGGGCGACTCGCCACTTTTGCTGTGGCATGTGTCACATTTTCTGAACACATTGCTAATCTCTCGCTGTACAGTTTGAAAGTCTACTGTCAGCAGTACAAACCGTGCTTTACGTGTGTTGTTGTGATTGAGATCGAGTGTTTTGGGACATTTGTGGATCAATTCGAAGCTATCTCGGAGGCTATGTTGTCCAGAAACGCTTATTCTACTGTTTTGAGCCTTGTTTTTAACAACAACAAATGTGTCTCTGTGTTTACGTATGTAAACGCGTGTTTGTGTGATGATTTTGTGTGTTGTCTGTTGTGTATTCACTTTGTTATTGTTTTTTATGAGTTTTTTAAATCATACTTTTCATCTTATCCACAAAGTTACCTTTTCTATCAATTTACGAAACATTTCATCATCGTCACCTGGTTGCATGGAACATCTCAGCACACTCAACTTAACTCGTACTACAATCAAAACATCGTCCTCACATCGATCAGCTGTTTTTGCTTTGATGTTTTTGAGCGGCGTTTTGACGAATTCTTTCATTCAGCAATTTATTTTGTGATTGAGATATCGTGTTTGGGACATTAGTGGATCAATTCAAATCCATCTCGGTTGAAATATGGCCCCACAATCTTTATCCGTGTGCTTATAGTCTTGTACCTAACATCAACAAATGTGTCTCTCTGTGTATATATGTTTATGTACTGTTTGTTGTGCTTTCACTTTGATACTATTTTGAATTGTATTCTCCTCATCCAAAATTAACCGGTCATATTAATTGGCCAACCTGTTCATCACCATAACCTCACGACATTCAACGTCTAGCCCTCGACACTTAATCTCTAAATCAGATCAACTCCTACTTCAATCAAAACATCGTCCTTACATCGATCAGCTGTTTTTGTTTTGAGGTTTGGTAAGATTTTTTGGTGATTTCTCTGATTTGATCTACTCTATATTTTAATTTGTTGTATTAGATCTTCTATTCACTTGGTTCTGTTTAGGAGTATTTTGATTTACACCTTAAAACGGTATGCTAAATGATGCATTTCTCTAACTGAAACTAATTTATTTTGTCTTTACACCATTACAGGATTAAGTGGAATCCGTGACAATTATCCATCATGAGCATACAGAATTATTTCTGGCCAAAGCAATGGCATTTTTCACGTTGGTGCAACTTTATTTAATTGTTTTAGACTGACACATTTGAATTTTAAAATAGTATGCACGCACATTTCATTCTCTGTACTTTGATGACCGAACAACTCTTTTGAATTTCAGCTTTGAGATTGGAATTTAATTTTATTATGTTTTTGACTGTACGATGAATTTACTCTTGCCAATAATAATCCAATTTAGCAAAAGTATTTCAAACTGAAAATGGTTGAAATATATTTTTTAAAATCCAAGATTCAAATGATAGATTTTTTATTTGCGCTTGTAAATGATTGAAACAAGAAAATGCGCTTGGGAATGTTGAAAACAAGAAAATTATCACTCAGGTAATATGTTTGAGATGTTCTTTAAATAAAAAATCAGGCGGCGGAGAATGCCTGACATTTAGAACGTGAGGCTTGTTCAAGCAATATTGCATATGACAATTTTAGTGAAATTTGAATACTCAAAATAATAAAAGCCAATGCTATTCTGAAAGAATTTGAATCCAGAAAAATGACTACAGACAGTTCAGAACGAAATTACACTTTAATCACTTAATTACTTTAATGAATTGCATTTTCAGCAAGAAATTCGCCATCATTACAATTAACATCTGAACAGCAGATCATTGCACTTGACTGTATGTGATAAGTTTAGATTTACAACAAACCATCCAAACAGAACAGAAGTTTATAATCAAAAAATGTCATTCTGCTCTAAGTAAACCTAAATACAATAATATTCTTTTCGTGAAAAAGAATTTGAACAAATATATATTAATAAAGAAATTTCTGGATTTATATCTTGATTGTGGAAATGTGAATTGTTAATTAGAACCAGAAGTACAATATTAAGAGATATTAATTAGATAATTTGGAATGTTTAACTAAATACCGTGGTATAAAAACATTAAGAAATTTGAGGTCAGGTGATATTGGGCAAGTTTTAAGACAGAAATGTCTTTTTTACTGAAACTTTGATTTTGTTTTGTAATTTTGAGTAATCAATTTTTATTACAGAGTTTATTTTATATTAATGCTTCTGAGTGCAATTATTACAGGTAGAATGGATCACTCATCTTAATCATTATTGATTCCACAGTACTTATCTATAACTAGTATTAACATTCTTAGTGTTCAGAGACACATTGTGTTAACCTATGCTCCTACATTTTCAAACCTCTTGAACCTCATGAACCTTTTGTCGTTCGTTCTGTGCAAATTACCCAAAATGACACCAAGAAGTGGTTGAGGTTGAGGTAACCCGCCGCCTGATTTTTTATTTAAAGAACATCTCAAACATATTACCTGAGTGATAATTTTCTTGTTTTCAACATTCCCAAGCGCATTTTCTTGTTTCAATCATTTACAAGCGCAAATAAAAAATCTATCATTTGAATCTTGGATTTTAAAAAATATATTATTATATTAAAATACTTTGAAAAATGTTACTATACTATAAACATCACGTAAAACCTTTTAAGATGGACCTCAATGACATCATAAACATATAAAAATAATGTGTTAGTATAATCACAAAACGATAAAGAACGAAGGATTGAAGATTCTACTTTTCAATTGCTTTCAAAACTGAACATTATATGTCATTTGAAGGTTTGAGTCGATCATTTTACCGGAATTGATCACTACATATCAAGTAGTATGATAAGATAAACAATTAATGGTTAATTTATTTCGAAACCTTTTAAAAAGTCCATGTTCAAATTCTCTCTTAAAAGCCAAAATTTAAAGATTTTAAAAATAATATTAAAAATATATTTGAATCTATTTATTTTTTCAAGTATCCAAGTGGATGAAATTAAACGCTATGCATAGTGTATGACTTTTAGTTTGTCAGTTGAAAAAATCTAACTTAGAACACAAAAAACTAACCGGTAATAGCGAATTGAATATAAGGAATGGACAAATCGAAGTAACTGTAGGAAGCAAAACTCGTGGTTGTGTACAAGATAAAAGAGAACAAAAGGAAGTTGTGTAAAAAATAAAATCAAAGAAACAACCGCTAGTAGAAACGGTGATAATCTCTATATTTGTTAAACTGAGTGTGAGAGATACAGTCGTAAATCATCCCAGTACTGTGATTAATATTAAATAAAACTTTACATTATTTATGAATTATAATTTTAATACAAAATTAAGGTTTGAGTTTACCAGTATAATAGGAAGCGACAATAAATAAATAAATGAAAAAATTTGAAATTATGTTTTATATTTTAAAATTTATTTTTTCTAAATGTTTGAACGCATAGACAAAGAAATTTGTCTCAAATAAGCAAAATTTCGATTCCAAGTGATTTGAGAGTTTGCGCTAGTATCTTCAAAATTATTGATCAATCACTTATGCATAACATATGCTTACCAGTAAACGTCAATAAATCTGTGGAATGGGCAAAGCGACCAATATAAAAAGAAAGATGACAGAAAGTGGATTACTCAATTTCGAAGAGAGCAGAATACGAGTTTCGCCCGATTTGAGTGATGAAACCGTTTTGAATACTATTTTTCAATTTGTCTATAAAAGAGTGCGCATGTGTAGAGAAAGAATAGAAGAATTGAATATTTGAATTGACAAACATTTGAAAAGATAAGAATGATAACCTTTTAAGTGGCAACCAAAAGAAAATAAAATGATTGTCTGACAAGAAAACGTTCCATGGATTATAAGGGTATGAAAAATTTAATCAAAACGTAAACTATTATTTACCATTTTAAATGTTAATGGCTAATAGAGTAAATGAACGTATGTTAAATTTCGAGTGAAAGTCAAAAACATTTTAAAGTAATAAAAGAAAAATATTTAATTTGTAATTTGGATTTGGAATACGAATTATTTTGCTCGAAATAATAAATAAAAGTTAACTTGATTGTTGATAGAAAGAATGATTAACTTGTCGATTGAAGATTCTGACAGTCGTTTGCAGAAGTTTTAGGGTTTGGGTTGACCAGTTGAGAGAGTAGGGCTGAATGCAATAAGAAAAACTTAAATTAGTGCAAGTAAAACGTAAGTAAAACGTGGTTGTATAGATGAAAAGACCATTCATTATAGGGAGAGTTGTAAAAAGTTGAGTCAATGAACCAAACAACAGTTGAACGAAACAATGAAAAATTATTTATTTTTAACGCTAAAAAACCGCTTTGAAACATACACATACAAAATTATTGACTCATGAGTTTGGAAGATAGATTTCTAGCAATGTTTCTGGAACAACATTTTTTCATATTTTTTTAAATACCACTGATCGTTGATCGTCCAATTGCAGTAATGCCTGGACCAGGACTGTTAGACGACATAAAATAAAAAAAAGTTTTAGAATTAACTTTCTTGATTTAATTGTCTCAAATTTCTTTTAGGATCCAGTTCCAGAACAGAAGTTTTTTGTTATCATATCGATTGCTGCTTTTGATTAACTGTAGGCAAAAATGCTAAAAATAACAAAAATGTTTAATTCAACACTTAAAATTAATTAAATAGATAAAACTGGAACAGATGCAAAAATACACTAAATGTTGATTATATTTCTTCTGACCTTTTCTAAATGTGACACTGCCAAATGAGAAACCACTAATCTGAAGTCGAAACAAAACATTTGAATTTGTCATTTTCAATTCAGTGTTTTTAGAGCAACATAATTTTGAAGTGGGTGAAATGATGAAAATGTGGGTTTATAGATAAAAGAGACCGTTTCTGATAGTATGGACATTCCGGATGAAGACAACGTGTGGGCATGCATACAGTGGTTGTTAGAAAAATTACAGACTTGTTTAGAAAATATAGGACTTGATAAAACTTGTTTCACAAGCATAAAAATATATGAATAGGAAGAAAACCCCAAATTTCGTTTTATTAATAAAAAATAAAAGCTTTGTAACGTTTACGAAACTAATACCGAAGACATATCGACATTGGATTAAACTAATTCAACACAACGTAGTGCACTAAAAGCATCTTGTTTACGTAAATATGATAAAGTGTTCGTTTGTGATAAGAAATCCAACTAGTGCACATGTGTTGTGATAATGAAAAAGTTAAGTGCCTTCAAACATAACTATCAAGAATGAATTAAAAAGGAGAGAATATCTTTATAAGCATTTTACCATTTACCGATATTACCAATATATTCCATTGTGTATATGCAAAATTTGGAAATTCTAGGGTCTATGGTTTTCTCAGAATCCTATAAATTACCAAAATAGGCGTCATGATCCATAAAGTGAGTGCAAGTAGAAAAACTTGTTTTGGGGAAGATGATAAAGAGGCCAAGCAGCACAAAGTTGGGCGATAACGAGTTAATCGAAACACGGAAATATAAAGCCAATAAGCTAAATATAAACACAACTATAAAGTGAGTGCAAGATATACTCGTGGTTGTGCATATAAAGGAGACTATTTATGATTAGACAGAGTATGAAATTTAATATGTTGTCATGGGGATACATGTAGTAGATTAGATGAATTACTGCTCACAAGCACGATAATCACAAATGAAATCAGCAAAAAGGGAAAGAAGATTTGATTATTCTATATTTTATTATGTAGCCTTAAAATAATTTTTAATTTTTTAGTAATACAATATTTCAAATGGATAAAAATTAATTAAACAATAATGCATTTTTCAAAATCAGAAGAATTTAAAGTCCCAGAAAAATAGTCCAAAGCAAGAGTTCAAGAAGATCAACGAGTGGACGTGTAGACAAAAGAGACTTTAATTTAAAGAGATTAAGATGATTTAAATAATAAACAATATTGAGTTAATGTAAATTAGAATGTAAGATTTAAAAATATGATTTTTAAAAAAAAATAAAACATGATAAAAAATAAAAATAATTTAACCTTTCATAAAGAGTCACTTGAATCTATCTAATAAGAGTATAATTGAAACACTTTAAAATAAACTTATTTAAACTAGTTTTTGAACCAGCCTGCGTTATGGAGCCCTCTTGCTTTCTTATTTTTAAAAGATAAATAACGCCGTTGGCGTAAAGTCGGAGCGAACGGTATAGGAGATAGAAAATGTTTTGCGAGATTATCTATTATTATTATTATTATTATTAGTTATTTCCCACCTACCCTCCCACTTTACTTCATTGCCAACGTTAAACGTCTACCAACTAAACTGTGCCAATTTTCAATTAGCTATTTCCCACCTACCCTCCCACTTTACTTCATTGCCAACGTTAAACGTCTACCAACTAAACTGTGCCAATTTTCAATTAGCTATTTCCCACCTACCCTCCCACTTTACTTCATTGCCAACGTTAAACGTCTACCAACTAACCTGTGCCAATTTTCAATTAGCTATTTCCCACCTACCCTCCCACTTTACTTCATTGCCAACGTTAAACGTCTACCAACTAAACTGTGCCAATTTTCAATTAGCTATTTCCCACCTACCCTCCCACTTTACTTCATTGCCAACGTTAAACGTCTACCAACTAAACTGTGCCAATTTTCAATTAGCTATTTCCCACCTACCCTCCCACTTTACTTCATTGCCAACGTTAAACGTCTACCAACTAAACTGTGCCAATTTTCAATTAGCTATTTCCCACCTACCCTCCCACTTTACTTCATTGCCAACGTTAAACGTCTACCAACTAAACTGTGCCAATTTTCAATTAGCTATTTCCCACCTACCCTCCCACTTTACTTCATTGCCAACGTTAAACGTCTACCAACTAAACTGTGCCAATTTTCAATTAGCTATTTCCCACCTACCCTCCCACTTTACTTCATTGCCAACGTTAAACGTCTACCAACTAAACTGTGCCAATTTTCAATTAGCTATTTCCCACCTACCCTCCCACTTTACCTAAGTGCCAACGTTAAACGTCTACCAACTAAACTGTGCCAATTTTCAATTAGCTATTTCCCACCTACCCTCCCACTTTACTTCATTGCCAACGTTAAACGTCTACCAACTAAACTGTGCCAATTTTCAATTAGCTATTTCCCACCTACCATCCCACTTTACTTCATTGCCAACGTTAAACGTCTACCAACTAAACTGTGCCAATTTTCAATTAGCTATTTCCCACCTACCCTCCCACTTTACTTCATTGCCAACGTTAAACGTCTACCAACTAAACTGTGCCAATTTTCATTTAGCTATTTCCCACCTACCCTCCCACTTTACTTCATTGCCAACGTTAAACGTCTACCAACTAAACTGTGCCAATTTTCGATTAGCTATTTCCCACCTACCCTCCCACTTTACTTCATTGCCAACGTTAAACGTCTACCAACTAAACTGTGCCAATTTTCGATTAGCTATTTCCCACCTACCCTCCCACTTTACTTCATTGCCAACGTTAAACGTCTACCAACTAAACTGTACCAATTTTCAATTAGTTATTTCCCACCTACCCTCCCACTTTACTTCATTGCCAACGTTAAACGTCTACCAACTAAACTGTGCCAATTTTCAATTAGCTATTTCCCACCTACCCTCCCACTTTACCTAAGTGCCAACGTTAAACGTCTACCAACTAAACTGTGCCAATTTTCGATTAGCTATTTCCCACCTACCCTCCCACTTTACCTAAGTGCCAACGTTAAACGTCTACCAACTAAACTGTGCCAATTTTCGATTAGCTATTTCCCACCTACCCTCCCACTTTACTTCATTGCCAACGTTAAACGTCTACCAACTAAACTGTGCCAATTTTCAATTAGCTATTTCCCACCTACCCTCCCACTTTACTTCATTGCCAACGTTAAACGTCTACCAACTAAACTGTGCCAATTTTCAATTAGTCTTGATAGTGGTTTAATGTTTTGAACAGATAGTCAACAATATGCAATTTGGTCCAAGGTAAATACAATCACACCTACGGTGTGAATCACAGCACTCCAGTAGGTAGGTGTGTTTGTCACTGCGCATCCTCTTTGCGCACAGCGGGCGCCCGGCTCGGCGTGTGTGCTTATCTGTGTCATACAGCCACTGTTGACACTCGGTCCCTACACATTTCTTTACAAAATTCGCATTTCCGCTGTATTTTTTTTTACCTTTGACCAATATGGCGCCAAAACTATACAGCACATCTACACCACCACCAGAACATTTTGTTAAATTTTTAGACCGATCCATGCAGTCGTTTTCGATGAGTCGATAGCACAAGAAATGACATTCTCCCAAATTTTTGGGGTAGAATCCTCACTCACCATCTCTCTCACACCCTCGCTCCGCACGGGTGTTCGTTCGTCAGTTCGCTCCTCTAACAAGTAATAAAATTGTCGTGCTAATGTGCAGAGAAGATTGAAGAATTGTTCAATTGTTTTGAGTCTACCTATTGATAGAAACCAAGATCAGATCACAATTATCTCCCCAAGAAGTTAAAATAGAAAAATGATCAAACACAACATCGAAGTGAGTGAAGACGAAAACTCGTTGTTCTGTTGATAAAAGACACTAACTTATGTTCAAACGAGTACAGACATTACAGACTATTGATTTGACAGACATTGAAACATCCAAATGATAACCTTATCAGTGACCACTGAAAAAATTATTAATTGGTTGTGACGAAAACCAGAAAACAATGTAACCTTTTAATAACATCATCAGAATAAATTGTAATTTAAATTAGAATCTACGATTTTAAAATATGAACTTTTTAACGACTTTTTATTTAATAAAATTTTAATAAACTGTCACACGACGAAGTTGAAATAAAAAGTTAAAATATAGTCTAAAAAATAAACATTTTTTAAATCATAAAAAAAATATTGTGCGGATGCATAGAATAGATTGCAGAATTGCGCGTTTGAATTGACAGGTGTTTGTTGTTGTTGTTGTTGTTGTTTTTGTGTTTTAATTTCAATTTAGTTAATCAGGTATTGACTTTCAATGATCAATGTCCATAAGCCACTGTGCAAGGATTAACCATAACAAGATGTAATATTATTTTTGACCTTTTAAAAATCAGAGGTTGAAACATGTTGTTCAGGTAAAACGCACCACCATATATCGAAAAGCAACCATAAAAAAGTAACTATGAGAAACCCCCACACAGACTAAAACTAAAACAAAAATTAGACAAAGTTGGATGTCCACGAGTAAAGCAGAAACAAACACCGAGGACAGGATGAGTAAGCTAATTAAAGACAACGTTGACGAGAGTGCTCTAAAAGCATCTTGTTTACGTATAGATGATAATGAGACCGTTTGTGATAAGAAATCCAACTATGCATGTGTAGTGATAATAAGAAAGTTGGTTTTCATTGGCATAATTCAGGTAATCATCCGGTTGAATGAGAGTTCATTTGTTGTCACAGAGTCAAGAATTGTGTAACCTTTTAAAATTGCTGACCGAGAAAAAAATACATGTAAATTTAACTCAATTATTAAAGTCTGATTTAGACATAAAATAGTTAAATAAAATAATAAAATTTATTAGATTTTGACCTTTTTATCAAACCACCATAGACAGCACCTAACGGGTTATATAACGAATTATAAATATGAAATATGAAAATTTTATTGTTAATATGAGTAACTTGTACAAATGGTGTGTTGCATGAATTAGTTTTGTGTGTTATCTTGTTGTGCTTCTGCGGGAGTCTCCTCCAGCATGGCCATCCAGTTTGACACCTCTTCCTCGAGCCAGTCGCCTCTACTTCCTGCCCGACAGTCTACCAGAATGGATTCGCATGTTCGTTTAAGTACAACCGACTGGATATAGGCCTGCAGCTTTGCATCCACGTCTAATTGCTTCATGTAGCGCATGAAGTGACGAGTTACGAGGCCGTCCCAGGTCATGACCACCGGAATCGTAGTTACAGTTGTTCCAGGATGGATGCACTTGAGCTCGTTCGCTAGCAGTTCATACTTGCGCGATTTGGTTAACTCAGTGGATGGCAAAATGTCCTTGTTCGTGATGCCCACTTCGATCAGCATGATCTCCTTGGTCCTTAAGTCGTGAATCAGAAGGTCAGGCTTGTTGTGCTCGATTCGTAAATCTGTCAAAATCGGCACGTCGGACTTGATCTTGACCCGCTCATTTGAGACTACATTTTCGACTTTGTAGTTCTTGAGTTTTTTATTTCTGTTGAGACCATATCGCTTGGTAAACTGAAAGTGGAGACATCTGACGACCTCATCGTGACGTTTTTTGTAATCAAAGTTTAACATCCGCCCACAGTGAGTCGCGAGATGGTCAACACTTTTAGATCCCTTGCCACAGTGGGGACACCTAGACGAGCCAGTAAAGTGCAGGTTTCTATCTTGCAGCTTGGTCAACATTCCCTCTTGTTGTGGTGAGATGTTGCCTTTTGAGAGCCTATGAATAATATAATGAATATATAGAGAATGAAAAAGTTCATTTTATTCTATTTTACCTTTTTAGCGAGACTCTTTTAGAGTCGTAAGCTTATGCTATTGCCATCGTGTCTGTCTGTCTGTCTGTCTGTTAACCTTTGACCATATTCTGAGAGAACCGTAGATCCTAAAATTACCAAATTTGGCATACATACACTAGGGAGTATATGTAATCGAATAGTGACACCAAAACTGGGCGCCATGGACCATGACGCCCATTCTGGTGACAAATGTATTCTGAGAGAACCGTAGACCCTAAAATTACCAAATTTGGCATACATACACTAGGGAGTATATGTAATCGACCAGTCAAACCAAAACTGGGCGCCACGGATCATGACGCCCATTCTGGTGACAAATGATATTTCTTAGAAAACCGTACAACCTAGAATTGAAAGATTTTGGATAGATAAACTTGTGAGCATATGTAATCGAATAGTCAAAATTAACTTGGGCGCCATGGAACATTACGCCCAATTCTGGTAGCGCCAAGTTTAAAAAAGATTTTTTGTGGTTACTACGTGGAAAATGATGAACAAATGTGTTGCACATTTTAAATAAAAATATTGGTCCCAATACACCTCTTTAGTGACCCAAATGGATCAAATAAAGTCGTTTTAAAAATTTCTCAGTTGATAGTTCGTTTCTATTTTATTTTTTAAGAGTCTCGCACTTTGCCTGGCTTGCCAGACAATCTTATTTGTTAATGTATAGCTTAACAGATTAAACTAGCTTTTTAATACATAATAAATTAAATAAATTAATAGTTTTTTAATTGGCTTATTGATTTATAGCACTGATTAGGTTATTAATGATAATACAATTGTAATTAAGGCAAGACGCAGCGCCTTTTCAACCAAATCAGCTAATATGGAAAAATGACGGGATTTGACGAATATTTTCATACCCACACAGTTTCTTCATTTCTGGACCAATTTTGCTTTTCTATAGCTTAAATTAAAGATAAATGTATGCACTTGAGCGGCATATAGCCGGAATTTTGAGTTTGGCTATTATTTCATCCTGAGTTTGGTTCAAAGGCAAAAAATTAGTTTTTTTCTTACATTTCGTCATATTATTAAAAAATAGAATTTAAATTCAAAATTCCGGCTATATGCCGCTCAAGTGCATACATTTATCTTTAATTTAAGCTATAGAAAAGCAAAATTGGTCCAGAAATGAAGAAACTGTGTGGGTATGAAAATATTCGTCAAATCCCGTTATTTTTCCATATCAGCTGATTTGGTTAAAAAGGCGCTGCGTCCTGCCTTAAATAAAAGTATAAAATTGATTCTATTTTAACCTTTTTTCAAAAGGAAATACACAACAACAAACTTGTTAACAAATGAACTCTGACAAGTAAGAAATATAATAAAAACATAAAAAGGTTCTCTTTGTTTCTATTTTGACCCATTTAAATATGATATGATGTGAATCATGAATTACTTGATTAAATGATTTGAATTTATCTTAACTGAATGTGACGATTTTGGTACAATATTTTTTGAGCAGAGAAAAATGAAGATTATTGAAGTTATTGAAGAAGAATAAAATTAAATTAAAAAGATTTAATTTGTTGATACACCACACATGAAATGTGATCGAATTAAAGTTTGAACCAGTAGTTAAGGCTACACAAACGTACAAGGTAAGTCATTTAAAAAATAATTGAATATAATTTATTTGATAGACCTCGTATAAGAAAAGTCAAGTAATTAAATCACAATTGAGTAACACTTAAAGACTTAATGAACTAAAAGACAAAGACTTTGAATCAATCAATTTAAAAGTCAAATATTTTAAAGTGAATTTTTAAATGATCAAGATTTGAATTTTGTCACCATTTTATAAATTCAACATTTCCGTGGAGTTTAAAAAAGATTGACATTTAATTAATTGAAATCCAATTGGCAAACAAAGAAACAAAGAATTCAGGAGAACTTTAATTAAAACAATTATTTAATCTGTAAAAGTAGACACAATGTGAGTAAAAGTCCGATTTTAGGTCTACGGATATGTTTGTTTACAAAATAAATGTGACTAATGCTTTGACTTTATGTACCCGTTTAACAAGAATTTGTTTTACAAAATTTAATTAGAAAAACTAGAACCTTCACGATGTTCAGTTATCTGTTTGTTCTACCGTTGTCACTGTCATCGTCGAGTGTATTCTGTCTAACTTGCAAAAAACGGGCAAGCATTATTTGATTGTTTTAAATAATTTTAAGAGATGCATCAAGAAAAGTAGTGTTAATCTTCAGTAGATCAAAATATATCCATTGGAATAACTGTACAAAAAAGTAAGCAATTAATGAACATAACGGTAATAAGAAAAATTATGTAAACCATTTTGAAACGTAAAAGTATAAAATAATTTTTGTAGCTAATGTTGAAAAAAGAATATAATTTAGTATTTAATTGAAAAGAAAACATTTTCGAATATTAAGAAAGTGAGATATATTGAGGGTTTTAGTACAAAACTGATTACGAGAGATGAGTCGTGGTAATTCATAAATGTAAAATTGATCTGACTTATGGACCGTTTAAAGATTTTACCGTAAATTGAATTAAACATAATATAAAAAGCGATTTTACAATTTTTAAGTTGAAAACAATTTAAATATTTAAAAGATATCACAACATACTGAATCAATCAGTAGGCAAGAATCGATTCAAAATCAGCAAAGTATGCAGTAGTACGAGAGTGGGTGAAAGAGAAACAATTAGTCGTTTTCTATCATTAAAGATTTTGAAGTTTAAGTACAAATCTAAAGAAATATGTAAAATGTGAAATACAACAATTATATTTTAGTAAGACTGTAACCCCGCTTTGCACATATATCCTACTAGTTTTTTATATAAAGAAAGGGACCATTTAAAAGAGATTCAGTTACACAATCAATTTTAAATGATAAAAATACGTTTGCAAAACTAACAAAATATAACAAAAGTAAACAATAAAGAACAGACAAAGTTGAGTCTGAAAAACAAAGAATTAACTTTTACATGTTTTGACATGGTAAAAATATGTATTTAAGGTACACAAAAAGAAAATATGGATATATGGATTTATTCTCCTATGATATGTAAGAATTTCTGGATTTCAGGAAGCCAGAATTTTTTGGTCGACAATGTTCGTGGTGGAAATCCCAATGGAACACTTACAAGTGCCAACTTGTTTTAAGAGTTTGACCAAGTGTTCAAGTGGAATGTGAGATCAGTGGTGGAGTTGACAATTTAATGTCTAACTGAACTGTGTTAAAAATGAAAAATAAAAGGTATTGAGTAAAAGTTAATGGTGAAAAGACTAGAGTGTTATTTTTATTTTATTTTTACCTTTTTCAATTACGAAGAATAGAGGTCTTAAAATTATTGAACTAACAACCAGCATTTTTTTTAGGAAAAAGTCAGGGATTCGCCCCAATTTTTAACCAGATAATGAGCATCCCTAGACAAGGTGCCTGACCCATTTTGGTTTGCGTATGGCCAGAGAAACTGGTTTTGTAAGTGTCAAAGTACATATCAAATGCACAAATAGCTATACTTGGTATTAATTAACGATATCTTCATTCTACGTTGTCTCAGCTCTCATCAACGAGACGATTGAAGTAGAGACTAGTGAATTTAGAAAAAAAACTCCCCTAGAATATCCCAACTGATAAAAATATTCAAAAGTTTCAATTTGAACAACATCCGATGCGTTATTGTAATTATATGGTGAATCTTAAATTCTGAACAAGTTATAAGTTTTTGGTTTTGTACATGTATTATCGTTAACTTTATTATAAAACAATCCACAAACTTACTACATTCCCGATTCAATAAAAAATAAATTTATTCAACATAATTTTTACAAAGAGAAAAATGGAAATTTTCATTGTTAAAAAATGTTTCAAAACAAGAAAGTTCACTACACCAACTGCAACGAATGAAAGCAAACAAATTACAACCATCGCATTGACAAATTTGTATCCGATTACTAAACTTGAATGCAAATGTTACAGGATTAATTATGTTTGTTGGCTCATCTATATCAAAATCACACGAAAACCACCAAAGTTTTATAAACGAATTAAAAAGAGGCGAACTAAACTGATGATGTGCATAAGATTGAAGTTTTATAATAGTCATTCTATTGTGAAACTTTGACTTGAAATGTTCGTCAAACAAGGAGTGATCACTTATGCGTTTTATATATGTTTTTACTGTAAAAAAATATCCGCGATCTAGTGGTTGCCTCTCTGGAGTAGTTTTTCCTGTGATGTTTCAAACTTCTACTAATTTATGTTTTGTTCCTTTTGGACGATTTTGCTTCTCAAAAAATTTCTCGTTCATGAATGGTTTCCAAGAATCGAGAATAAGAAAATTATTTTCACCTGCAAACGGTCAAAACCCGACTTCTAGGTACAATGCATACTCAACATTGGTCATTTTTCCAGATACAGTTGCTATGACATATACATTGCCGAGTTGTTGCATTAATTGATTCACTTGTTCTTGAAATGTTTTTGGTATCATATCATTTTTCTCTTTGAGAACAATAAAAAAGAATCGGAGTCAGTGTTCCATCCAGTCGAATAGTTGGCATTGATGTGTACATGTGTGTGAGTGCGTCCAACTTGTCAGCTCTTGCAAATACGTCATGAGTTCCTTTGATCTCGAGTGTGCCTCTTCTGTGTGTTTCGAGACCAAAACCAGACTAATCTGTGTTCATTACAAATTTTGGTTCAAATTGTGGCAAAATGGAATTGACCTTTTGAACAAATTCTTGTTCTGCTATACGAATATTTGGCCAATTCTTAATAAGTGTCTTCGTTCTAAAATGCATTATTTTTCTGAGTCCAATGTGGTGACGTACTTTGAATTTGTAGATGTATGATGGTGAGCATTGAAAATTGTCAAATTTAATAAGTGAAGCAATTTTGAGGGCTTCTTGTTGAAGTATGTAATCACTAAAAAATCATTTTTTCTGATCTTAGTTGCGTAAATTTTAAAGCTAAAATTCGATCCAAAACTGTAAGATTGTTTCGGTAAGTTGCCTCACCACGAATTGCTTGCTTCTTCAACCTGTAATAGACATTTTCTGAAATGTGTCTATTTCTGCTTAAAAAGAAGCAAAATGCCATCCTGGATGATCATTTAAATCCTTTAAAATTCGTTGTTTGAGTGTTTGTCCACCCGGTTCCATTCACCAAATCAATGAAAAGTTAAAAATAAATTTAATATAATAAATACAAAATACAAAATAATGACAAAAAAAAATATCAATAGGAAATCTATAATCACATTTGCATAAATAAGAAAGGAAATAACATATAATAATCTTAATAATGTTAAATAATAAATGATGATATAAAAAATCACATTGAAATTACTTAATACTCACAGTAAATGACTAGTTTATAGGGTCCGAACCGTGTTGAAGAATTCGCCCACAGAGTGTCCCTGGAGATTGACAACCGGCACACCGATTTTACTGTCACCATGAAACTGGTTGGCACGGTGCAACTCGACGAGGTGCAGAAGTACTACTCTCGGCGCCAGCGGACCATCCCTGTCAGATTGGGTTGTGTCCATCTACGAGCACGTCATCCGCTTCATCATGACCAAACACTATGCAGTGTTTCAGCGCAAGTTCTTCGACATGGCCACCCTCGCCACCTCTTCCAAGGTGTCTCTCACTGACTTTGTCTCGGGCTTTACGTCCGCCGTGAGGATGACCGAGTATGGCCTGGCCCTGAACCTTCACCTCAAGACGTCCTGCGTGGTCGCACAGAACTTCACTCGTGTGCTCGATCTGGTCAAGGCACTTTTGCCCCACGCAGAGGAAGAACGACCGACTCGTGGCCAACTTGCTGAGGCTTCACGCTTTTTACGTCATCTCAAGATGAGCACCAGCCACTCGAATCGGATCGTCACCTACACGATCGACTCACTGGTGGACAAGACTCCGTACGAGATGAAGTTCAAGGACAAAGACGGACGAGAGCTGTCGATTGGTGAATACTTCGCAAAGACCTACAAACTCGGGCTCGAGTATTGGCCACTGATCAAGACCACCGGACGACAGGCTCGCTACATTCCAATGGAATTGTGTACCAAGCCAATTCCTGTCCGCCAGCAAAGTCTCCGCGAGAATTCAACGCGAATTCCTCTTCAAGGCCACGCACGCTCCCAGTGCGTACTTTCGTCGAGTCACTTCCGTGGCGGAAAAAGTGGCAACTCTCAATCCTGAACTTTAGCAAGAATTTGGCATACGAATCGTTCCGAAGCCTACAGCCTTCAAGGGACGAGTCCTTCCGGCGCCTGAACAGTTGAACGCTGACAAGAGAAGTGGCATCTACAAGGTCAAGGCCCCGATCATGAAATGGTCCGTCTTTTGCTTTGAAACTTCGGTGACCAACGAAGAGCTCAAAGACTTTGTCCGCTTGATGAAGCGTTCCAGGTTGGCGGCTATCTCTTCGGCTTCTATCGGACTGGGCGTCTTTTTCCTTGCGGGAAGAATGCCTCCGCCGAGTCGGTCTCCACCGGAACTCGTACGGACGCGTCTCTCCTTGACAAAGGCCAGATCGTAGTGAATGACGGCCACATTGGCGAGGATAAGTTTGAAAAAGTTGGCCAACAGATTGATGCGTGTGCCAACTTTGAAAAGTTCTCTACCAGAACTGTCGATTGGTACGTCTCGGATGCTGGCATAGGTAACTGGAGAGAGTGCTGTTCGCTGGTGTAACCGCCACCTCTACCACCACCAGAACCAGTAGACAACCCTCGCCGAAGAGCTGAAGAGATAGCCGCCAACCTGGAACGCTTCATCAAGCTGACAAAGTCTTTGAGCTCTTCGTTGGTCACCGAAGTTTCAAAGCAAAAGACGGACCATTTCATGATCGGGGCCTTGACCTTGTAGATGCCACTTCTCTTGTCAGCGTTCAACTGTTCAGGCGCCGGAAGGACTCGTCCCTTGAAGGCTGTAGGCTTCGGAACGATTCGTATGCCAAATTCTTGCTAAAGTTCAGGATTGAGAGTTGCCACTTTTTCCGCCACGGAAGTGACTCGACGAAAGTACGCACTGGGAGCGTGCGTGGCCTTGAAGAGGAATTCGCGTTGAATTCTCGCGGAGACTTTGCTGGCGGACAGGAATTGGCTTGGTACACAATTCCATTGGAATGTAGCGAGCCTGTCGTCCGGTGGTCTTGATCAGTGGCCAATACTCGAGCCCGAGTTTGTAGGTCTTTGCGAAGTATTCACCAATCGACAGCTCTCGTCCGTCTTTGTCCGTGAACTTCATCTCGTACGGAGTCTTGTCCACCAGTGAGTCGATCGTGTAGGTGACGATCCGATTCGAGTGGCTGGTGCTCATCTTGAGATGACGTAAAAAGCGTGAAGCCTCTGCAAGTTGGCCACGAGTCGGTCGTTCTTCCTCTGCGTGGGGCAAAAGTGCCTTGACCAGATCGAGCACACGAGTGAAGTTCTGTGCGACCACGCAGGACGTCTTGAGGTGAAGGTTCAGGGCCAGGCCATACTCGGTCATCCTCACGGCGGACGTAAAGCCCGAGACAAAGTCAGTGAGAGACACCTTGGAAGAGGTGGCGAGGGTGGCCATGTCGAAGAACTTGCGCTGAAACACTGCATAGTGTTTGGTCATGATGAAGCGGATGACGTGCTCGTAGATGGACACAACCCAATCTGACAGGGATGGTCCGCTGGCGCCGAGAGTAGTACTTCTGCACCTCGTCGAGTTGCACCGTGCCAACCAGTTTCATGGTGACAGTAAAATCGGTGTGCCGGTTGTCAATCTCCAGGGACACTCTGTGGGCGAATTCTTCAACACGGTTCGGACCCTATAAACTAGTCATTTACTGTGAGTATTAAGTAATTTCAATGTGATTTTTTATATCATCATTTATTATTTAACATTATTAAGATTATTATATGTTATTTCCTTTCTTATTTATGCAAATGTGATTATAGATTTCCTATTGATATTTTTTTTGTCATTATTTTGTATTTTGTATTTATTATATTAAATTTATTTTTAACTTTTCATTGATTTGGTGAATGGAACCGGGTGGACAAACACTCAAACAACGAATTTTAAAGGATTTAAATGATCATCCAGGATGGCATTTTGCTTCTTTTAAGCAGAAATAGACACATTTCAGAAAATGTCTATTACAGGTTGAAGAAGCAAGCAATTCGTGGTGAGGCAACTTACCGAAACAATCTTACAGTTTTGGATCGAATTTTAGCTTTAAAATTTACGCAACTAAGATCAGAAAAATGATTTTTAGTGATTACATACTTCAACAAGAAGCCCTCAAAATTGCTTCACTTATTAAATTTGACAATTTTCAATGCTCACCATCATACATCTACAAATTCAAAGTACGTCACCACATTGGACTCAGAAAAATAATGCATTTTAGAACGAAGACACTTATTAAGAATTGGCCAAATATTCGTATAGCAGAACAAGAATTTGTTCAAAAGGTCAATTCCATTTTGCCACAATTTGAACCAAAATTTGTAATGAACACAGATTAGTCTGGTTTTGGTCTCGAAACACACAGAAGAGGCACACTCGAGATCAAAGGAACTCATGACGTATTTGCAAGAGCTGACAAGTTGGACGCACTCACACACATGTACACATCAATGCCAACTATTCGACTGGATGGAACACTGACTCCGATTCTTTTTATTGTTCTCAAAGAGAAAAATGATATGATACCAAAAACATTTCAAGAACAAGTGAATCAATTAATGCAACAACTCGGCAATGTATATGTCATAGCAACTGTATCTGGAAAAATGACCAATGTTGAGTATGCATTGTACCTAGAAGTCGGGTTTTGACCGTTTGCAGGTGAAAATAATTTTCTTATTCTCGATTCTTGGAAACCATTCATGAACGAGAAATTTTTTGAGAAGCAAAATCGTCCAAAAGGAACAAAACATAAATTAGTAGAAGTTTGAAACATCACAGGAAAAACTACTCCAGAGAGGCAACCACTAGATCGCGGATATTTTTTTTACAGTAAAAACATATATAAAACGCATAAGTGATCACTCCTTGTTTGACGAACATTTCAAGTCAAAGTTTCACAATAGAATGACTATTATAAAACTTCAATCTTATGCACATCATCAGTTTAGTTCGCCTCTTTTTAATTCGTTTATAAAACTTTGGTGGTTTTCCTGTGATTTGGATATAGATGAGCCAACAAACATAATTAATCCTGTAACATTTGCATTCAAGTTTAGTAATCGGATACAAATTTGTCAATGCGATGATTGTAATTTGTTTGCTTTCATTCGTTGCAGTTGGTGTAGTGAACTTTCTTGTTTTGAAACATTTTTTTAACAATGAAAATTTCCATTTTTCTCTTTGTAAAAAATTATGTTGAATAAATTTATTTTTTATTGAATCGGGAATGTAGTAAATTTGTTGATTGTTTTATAATAAAGTTAACGATAATACATGTACAAAACCAAAAACTTATAACTTGTTCAGAATTTAAGATTTACCAGATAATTACAATAACGCATCGGATGTTGTTCAAATAGAAACTTTTGAATATTTTTATCAGTTGGAATATTCTAGGGGAGTTTTTTTCCAAATTCACTAGTCTCTACTTCAATCGTCTCGTTGATGAGAGCTGAGACAACGTAGAATGAAGATATCGTTAATTAATACCAAGTATAGCTATTTGTGCATTTGATATGTACTTTGACACTTACAAAACCAGTTCCTCTGGCCATACGCAAACCAAAATGGGTCAGGCACCTTGTCTAGGGATGCTCATTATCTGGTTAAAAATTGGGGCGAATCCCAGACTTTTTCCTAAAAAATGCTGGTTGTAAGTAAATATAAATAAGTTTTATTGTAAGTGCTTCGAATAAAGTCATAATTGAACTGGGAACAGAATACGAGTTTACGAAAATCAAATGACAAGAAAAAAACATTGATTTACGATCTAATTATTTATTATCTTTATTATTCATGAACCTAATATGTGGATGACAGTTCCACGGAAAATATAGTTAATTTGATGTCTATTAAAATTATTTTTTGAGTAAAAGAAAAATGCCACATTAGATGATAAAACTGAAAAGATACATTATACCGACAAGTAATATTTGATCAGTTTTACCATTTTATCAAAATAACACAAAGAAACATTGACTTTTAATATAGAAAAATATGTTCATTGGTGCTGCTGTGCCTTGACAAGCAAAAGCAATTAAGAGAACTTACCTTAATATAGACAGTTTTATAACCATTTAAAAATAGAAACAATCATGGAATTAAACAAAGAAGAGAAATGCAAATTGATTGAATTATAAACTAACTAATATGTAAATCTAAATTATTTTTTATCATTTTAATTTTGGCTGTAACTTTTCAACCTTGTTAGAGGAGCGAACTGACGAACGAACACCCGAGCGGAGCGAGGGTGTGAGAGAGATAGTGAGTGACGATTCTACCCCAAAAATTTGGGAGAATTGGATTTCTTGTGCGCATAAACTCTCCGAAACCACTGTATGAATCGGTCTGAAAATTTAACACAATGTTCTGATGGTAGTGAAGATGTGCAGTGCGAAAATAGGTCACTGTAGGTCAAAGGGCAACGGAGTTATGATTTATTGAAAATTCCAAATTTTACATAGAAATGTGTAGGGCCCGGGTGTCAACATTGTGTGTGAGACACAGACACAGACAAGCACACTCGCCGAGCAGGGCGCCCGCTGTGCGCAAAGAGGATGCGCAGTGACAAACACACCCACACAGGAGTGATGTGATTCCCATTGTAGGTGTAATTGTGTCTACATTGAACTACATTTCATACTGTTGGCTGTATCTGTTCAAAACATTTAACCACTATCAAGACATGTTGCAAGTCTGTGTGATCTATTAAATCGAGTCAACACAATTCGAGCTTTCATCCCCCACCATCTAATACACTTTCAAGCAAAGTATATTTTCTAATCTACCCAATTTTTGGCACAGCGCTGTTTTTTGGTGCATAACTCAAAATTATCTGAAACATAATCAACAACAAATTACTTTTTAAAGTATGTTTACGGGAAAATGTTTTGAGGAATTATTCGAGTAGTGTCACAGCAAAATTGTCAAATACGGAGGAATATTTTTTACATCTGTACTTTATGGAGAAATTAAATTATGTAGCATAAAACTTGTGAATAGAATAGATTTTGCTGGTTGTGATGATGGACATGTTTACCTATAAGTTGTACAACCTTTGAATGGCCTTTGTGATGTCATGTCATATTTAGTATTTTCTATAGATAAATTTTTGATAATTCGATTGTGACCGATTGTGAGTATAAAGCTGCAGCTCATGAGACGAAATACTCCAAAAGAAAGAAATTTTTGTTTTATGTTAATGATAATGTTCAGAATACTCTAATTCTGATGTCTAGAACTTTCTATAAAGTTCTTTTGGATGATTTTGTACTTCACGACTAAACGTACGAAAATTCTCTCTCACTTCAAGAGAGTAAAGACAGTTCTTCAGTTTAAAAGAAGCTTTTAAATCATTTTAATTGCTAAAAATATGTGCACCTAAAGTATCGCACACTTGAAGCGAGTGATAAAATAATAATGATAATAGATAATCTCACAAAACATTTTCTATCTCCTATACCGTTCGCTCCGACTTTACGCCAACGGCGTTATTTATCTTTAAAAAATAAGAAAGCAAGAGGGCTCCATAACGCCGGCTGGTTCAAAAACTAGTAATTAAATTAAAGTGTTTGAGTTGAACAATTAAAAAAGAATCTATTGCGAAATCAGATAGATAACAAGTAAAAGTGACGAGAAAAACATAAACTGAAATGTGCACAAGAACTTTTAGCGATTGTGTAGACGAATTCATATAATTGTAAAAATCTTATAAAACGCATGTTTTGAGATGATAAGTTTATTAAAGATTAAGTACGAATATAGTAAAAAATTTATTCAAAGAAAGGAAACCAGTTTAAATTAAATACATAATTAGTGTTTGTTATATATGTAGGTAGATTGCCAATGATATAATCTAACTTTTTTTTAAATGAAGAGAAAAGATGATGAACTTTGTGTTTGAGATGACCAGTTGAAAAGACAAGAAGAACATATCACTAGTCAACACGTTAAACTTATTTCACGAGATATTTTGACCAGTTCATATTGAGGACATAAATAATCAAATCCCAAAAAAATCATTTCCCTGAGCTCGATTTTCTGATTAAATCGAGATTACAGTCCGAGATTTCGTCATTTTAGGCTATTTTTTAAAAATTCATTAAAAATATTTTAGTAAACTATTTTAGTCATTTTAAATTAAAGTCACCTTTAAAGATCCGAAAAAAGTAGATTAAGAATTTTTGAAAAAATAAAACCAGTTTTAATGCGCCGGTCGATGAAAATCTCCCAACGTTTTAATAAGTTTACCTAAATAAGAGAAAGGTGGCATATTTAGTGATTGGTAAAGCAAATTTGTAAAGAAATTGCAAAAGAAATCCAATTGATCACCAAAGGATTCACAAGTCAACAAGAAGGAACATTTAAATAATTTGAAAAATAGTTTTAAAAAATAAACTAGATGAATAACCATTTAATTAAAATTATAAAGCTTACTTTTTAACTAAAAAACTAAATAATTAAATTGGCTATAAACTACTGGCTATAATACTAAGTAAGGATTAAAAAATTTAATTATTTTTTACCATTTTAATCACAAGCATTTTGTATTGGAATAAATATTGATTTTTCAATGGATAAATGCGCATTGCGCATATAAATTTAACAATAATTAACGAATTTTAAGGTTTGTGACCCAGGTCAATAGACAAATAACGTACAAATACAATATGTAACCTTTTAATACTAGATGCTGCTAAAAAAAGAAAGAAAGAAAAACCCGTGATTATGTGGATGATTAAGAGTTCACGTTTTGGAAGATAATATAAGATAAACCTAGAAGTGGACGATGCATATTCAAGAATGAATTCAATAAAGTGAAATGTCAAAATACATTGGAGGAATTTTTAAAATACGATTTCGAATACTTTTTAACTTAAATATTTTTCTACTCGTAGTAATAGGTCTTTCACTTATTAAATGAACGTTGATTTAAAATTGTTTTTTTGTAGATCAAGTTTGTGGACAATAGTAAAACAAAATACAAAATAGCAAGTTTACGAATGCGATTCAACGCAATTCCAAAGTGAGTGCAAGTAGAACAACTTGTGTTGTTGTTGATATAAGTGACCATTTTTAATACGACGACGAGAACGACACAGATAAACTTATATGAGTGCAAGAACCTAAAGAACCAAGTAAAGGACTATTTAATCGATAATTGTGTTTGTAGTTTGTTCACTACAAAAGTAACGTTGTAGTCACTTAATGTGTTTGAGTTGAACCGTTAATAGGAATCTATTGGGAAATTGGATAAATAACAACATTACGTATTAGTGACAATAAAAACACGAGTTGAAATGTGCACAAGAACTTTTTCACGATTGTGTAAAAAAAGGAGACAATTTATATGATTGTAAAAAATCCTTAAAAGAACGCATGTTTTGATATGATGAGTTTATTAAAGATTCTGCGCGATATACCAAGTCAAGAAGTATTCAAAAACATGTTGAAATTGAAATATGTTGTACTCGCATAATTAGTGTTTGAGTTGACCAGTTGAAACGATAACATAAACTTATCAAAATGCTGATGAAATAAACATTAATTTGCGCACAAATAATAAATTTAATTAAATTGACTTACCATAGAATACAATGACATCATCAGTAATCATGTCTAGCTATTTATTGACTTGACTTTTTAAAGTTTTTAGTTGACCTGTTAACCGAGAATGGATGCATAAAACGATTAATATATCCATTTTCTATTGCAAACGTAACATTGTAAATGATTTTTAGGGTTTGAGTTTACCAGTTGAATGGAATTTATTGGGAAAACGTTGATTTACTGTGAGAGCAAGAACCACTTTTGTTCACTTATTTGTTCAGTTAATAAAAGATGACACGTGTAACGTTGTGAGAATCAGAAATTAATTCAGCAAAAGGAATATATTCAGTTTTGAAAATAACTGGATTTGTTTTTAAACAGAAAAGTTCTTAGAAAATTATTTTAAATTAAAGTAACCTTTAAAGATTCGCTTATGGGAAAAAGTACTCAAAAGGTACTTTACAAATTTAAAATCTCCTAGATTTTAACAATTCAATAACAAAAAAACATCCAACAATTCGAATGTTGACCAAAGGGAAAGGTTCTAAAATTAACTCTAAGGTTTTAGTTTACTTGCTGCCAGAAAATCAATTGAATAAAACTATATAACATTGAGAAATAACGATTAAAAGAACACAAATGAACGTAAGTGAGAATACATGAAAGACAACTTGTTGTTGTGCAGATGAAATAAACCATTTAATTAAGATCTCAGTTCTGTTGGCCCAGTTGATGGACACATATGGTTATCAATTGTTCGATGTTGTTATCTGTTCAGTATCGATCAATCATTAAGGAAAGTACAATGTGGGAAAAGCCTATATAAAAACAATATCGCATTTATTTTAATTGTTTAAGGAAGTGTAATCGCTTTTTACATATTTTAATTTAAAAATAATAATTAATACAATAAACCATTTAAAAATTTATTTAAAAAATTTTAATTGATTAATTTCCAATATACACTGCACAAGAATTATAATGAATTTTGAGGTTTGTGACCCAAGTCAATAGGTACCTAGGTGTTCCATCAAGCAGTGTTCTGTTTTATCACAAAAAAGAATCTGTATAAAAATGCTGGTTATATGAGAAACATGACAGGCAGAAAATTTCTACAATTTGTTTGATTTAATAAATAGACAGACAGACAAATTGACTGTTGACATAATATATCAATCAGAAGAATATGTTGATCATGCAAACGGACAGACATCCCCTACAGTTGCCTTTATAACAATGAGTTTGCGCTGCGGAAAGACATAAACGAAAGCCTAATGGTTTGAGCATTGGGTGAATCAAGTGGAATTGGTTTTTGTGGTTTACCGGTTGTAGATGCACTTTGAATAGACTGGTTGGAATAAATTTAAGAAACCACTTTGAGTTTAAATGATTGACCAATTTTAAAACATTTAAAAAACACGTAACCTGGAAAACCAAAATAAAAATTATAATTTAAAAGTAAAACACTTTTTGAATTTATCATGGCAATAATTGTGACCATCTGTGTGCGGACACTAGTTTTCTTCAGTAACAATGAAAAGGACCTAAATTATAAAATTGTTAGAATTATACGAAATATTAGAAGAAATAATACATTTCAGGAACCTAAATTGGCTAAATAAATCAACAATAAGATGCGTACAAAAAATAATATAACAATAGATTGCTCACATGATAAAATCAATAGTGAGTTCAAAAAGATGAGAGAATTTGCTATTCGATTGAGAAAAGTGAACATTTACTTTCGTGAGTTTTTCATGCTATTTGAATAGGTTTGAATAATGGCAGCAGTCAAGGACTGGTGGATTGTGCCTTCTTATTGTCCATTGTAAATGTAAATTTGTAAATGACTTTAGGATTTGAGTTGATCAGTTGACGTAAACCTTTTTGTGAAAATCGCATAGATAACCAGTAATTTAAGATGAGAAAACATAAATTTAAAAGTGAGTTCAAGAACAACTTCTTAAGTTCTTCATGTGTTTGCAGATGAAGAAAACCATTTATCTACTTATCCTTGTATCATCTAAGAAAACTTCAAAATAACGCATGCGCTCCGATGATAAGTTGAATTACAATTAAAAAAATTATACTAGATAGTCCAAATGATTATTCAAAAGATTCAATAAATTAGCATTTTAAATTTAAATCAACCCAAACTTAATACGCAACAAGGGTTATTAAAATTTCGATTTTGATATTAAAATTGGTAGTTCCTATTTATTACATTATAAGGAATTCAA
Organism: Rhizoglyphus robini; assembly: GCA_023373905.1. Taxonomy (NCBI): domain Eukaryota; kingdom Metazoa; phylum Arthropoda; class Arachnida; order Sarcoptiformes; family Acaridae; genus Rhizoglyphus; species Rhizoglyphus robini. Next base: position 1,098,726 of record JAKIJQ010000044.1, read on the forward strand.
ATATTCTGCGCAAGCGTAGAGAAAATTAAAAAATTGTGTGTTTCGTTGAATAATCAATTGAGTTGAAATGCATTTGGAAACACCCAAATTTGTACCATTTGAATAACAACCCATGTATGACTTCAATAATCAAACGAGTGCGCATGCGTAAGTTAGTTGAAAAGTATTGTTCAGCTCAAAAAAATTAAAAAACAAAATCATTATTTTAAAAGAAAATGAGATATCTCCAAACTAATTTGATAACCTTTCATTTAATTACACAAGCGTACGCAGATGATGCAAATTAAAATATAGCGATTTTTAAAAATATCATTTTAAAAGCAATAACCTTTTAATAAAACAAATCACAACGATCAACAAATTATAATGAACGCAAAAACATTGTACGCATGCATGTTGAAGATTGAAGAATTGTGTGATTGAACTCACCTAGTAAACGATCGGATTAGCGCGATGGGCCAAACCATAAACAACAATAAATGTGCATAGAGAAAGTTAATTAAGCACAACTCGTGGTTGTGTTGATAAAAGAAACCATTTACGAGCATTACTTCTAACAAGACTAAACTAGTGCCCATGCTTAAATAAGGTAAAACAAGAATAGATTGTGCAAAATAAAACCTTTGATAAAAAGTGAATGCCATTGTAAATGTTTTTAGGGGTGCGACCTGTTATTTAAAAAAATTCATTGTGAAATTTCTTTAAATAAAGGCTCGTGAGTATAAAATAAATTGTATTTATTCAATGTATTCAAATAAATGGAAAACTTGTGTAAATTTAAATATATTGGAAAAATATATTTGCTATTCATATTTGTGTCCCAAAAAATTGTGTTAAAAAAATAATGTTCATAATGTTCGGATATTAAAAAAAAATGTTATAACATGGAATTGAATACTCATGAAATAAAGAAAATGTATCTAATGTTCTTGAAAAGCTATAAAATAAAAAAGTGAGCATTAAAAAATTCAATGAATATTATTTCTCAAGAGTCTAGACACTGAAAAGCAAAATTTAATAATCATTTACTTTTTTAAATACACTCAAATAAATGAAAGAATATGTTGTTCGATTGAAAACAATATGATTTACCTTCGTGTCGAAATTGCATTATTTGAATATATTTGTGTAAATAAAGGTGTAACATAAAATTTAATTTTAAAAATATGAAACTTTTATTCGGAAACCAATTTAATATAATTTTTCTAACCATTTAAAATGATTCGAAAGTCAGTACCGATTAACAGAAAGGTAACCATCAGATATAACTCTTAGAAAACAAGAAATTTTACTGTGAAAACAAACCCAAAGAAATTAATAAACAAAAATGAAAGTCAATGTTGTGTACACACGAATGTTGAGCGCACCTTGAGTTGATCTTTTTAAATTGCTAAAGGGAAATTCTTTTGCATTGGACCATCTGCTATATAAACTAAAGAAAGTAAACACAATTGACAGACATCTAAATATTAACATTTACCTCTATGAGAAACTGATAAAGAATCAAACGAGTGCGCATGCGTTGAAATGATAAGTATAGTTTGTGTAAAAACATGATTTAAGATGAGTGAGTGAGGAGTAAGAGGGAGTGGTGAATAGATGCGAATGAATGAATATTAGGCAAATACAGTACAAAAACAATTTGTAACCTTTTAAAATCGAGAATGTGTATGAAGAAAAACCATAAAAGAAGGACGACCCGTGATTGTGTGGATGATAAAGAGATCATTTGTGTGTGACTGAAATAGAAACCAAAGAGTGCGAAAACGTTGTAATTACAAGATAAGTTTAGAAGTGCACGATACACATTCAAAAATGAATTCAATTAAGTGAAATACTGAAATAAAAATATATTTAAGAAATTTACCAATTTAAAGTACGTTCTGAAACTTTCTTTTCAACTTAAATATTCATTTAATCGTAGTAATCGGGTTTTCAATTAGATATAGTGAACGTTGATAAATTTATTTAAAATTGTTAATCAATCAAGTTTGTGGACAAAATTAAACAAAAATACCAAATTGCAAGTTTATAAATGCGTCTCAACACAATTCCAAAGTGAGTGCAAGTAAAACAACTAATGTTGGTGTTCATTGAAATTCACTGTTCAATGTCTTTGAATACTGGATAAAGTATGACTTTTATTGTTTGTGTTGACCAGTTGATAGGCATTGAACAATACTTAAATTGCAAAATTAGTTAAACTTTTATTGTGAAATTAAAATTAAAGAAAACCCAAAATAAAAATAATAGAAGATTAGTGGGCATAAAATAAGCAATCATATAAGGAAGTTAAGAAAGTATATGTAATACAAAATTTAAGTATATTCAAGAAGAACAACCAGTGTTTGTGAAAATTATAAAGAGATCATTTTTGACAAAAAAGTTAAAGATTTTATTGAATACTCATGCATTGTAATGATAATATGAGTATAGATTGAGAGTAAACACGATTTAATAGATTCAAAAGATAATCTTGAAGTTGATGAATCCCTTTCATATTCGTACTGAATAAAATGTTACACATTTTATATTTTGCATTTATAAACCTTTACTTTCTTCACCACAACACTCACCTTCCACTCTTCCTTTTCCTATCTGCACCTAAAAACATATTCAATAAAATTCATTAATGCACTTTTATTTACGCATGTCTTTGTGAATCAAATCATTGAGTTATCATTGTTGATTGAAGAAAATTAAATCCTAAAGCTCAAGACAAATTTAATTTAATAACCAATTATTAAAACTCGAATTATTAGTGATTTAATATGTTTAGTGGAAAACCATACTAGGATTAGCAATTAGTAATTGAAAAGAAATACATACAATTTTAACCTTTGATAAGTATAATATTTTATTGAATAATATTATTGTAAATTTGATTTTATATGGAAATATTTTCTATTTTCTATGAATCACTTGGCATCCATAGGACAACAAAATTATTTAACCTTTTAATAGATGAAGGCCAGAAGACAATTTCTAATGTAGGTTGAAAATAGCGAAAATTGTTAATGAATTAAAACATAAACATAAATTAAATGTAAATCAATATATAAGTTTAATACATTAAATCATTTTAACCATTTTAATACTGTAGTGACTGGAGATGAAACAATTTATTAACTTTCAATCTTTCAGCTGGAAACTACGAAAGACGAATAAAAAACAATTAAAAGTTAATATAAAGGATTATGTAACATTTGAAAAACAAGATTTGTTCAATTTTAATATTTACAACAAATTTCAATTAGACATTATAAAAACACACTGACATTTCACACGAGGCACAATGTTATGATTGTAATACGAGAAAGCGCAAAAAGTTAGTATAATCCCAAGAAGTAGTATAAAAGCGAACATGTAGATTGACAACAAGAATGGATCAGAAGTTTAAGGAGTCTAGTTGGTCATTGTTCTTGAAGCTTGATAAAGAATGACAAGTAATTGCTCGCTGCGCTAGCTAGGCGCAGTCGCGCCAACACCCTCCGCACAGGCCCCAAACACAGTCCACTCCCACCCCAACCATCACCCACATCTGACATACTTCTCATCAGATACTCATATACTCACATGATTGACTATTCAATCGTGAATTGGCTAATTAATATTCTTGCCAATTTTCATGGCTCTATCTCATATGGTTCTCCTGCAATAGAGGTTTGAATATTGAGGATTCCGGAATTGGGCGTCACGCCCACATGATACCAACACATGGGTTACACCATTCGAAAGATCATATTTTTCCAAGTCGACATAGAAATTTTGGTAGTTCTGGGTTATATAGTTTTCGCACAGTATTGGAAAAACTCAAAAATAATTATTTGAAATTTACCGAAAATACGGGAATTCAATGCCACGCCCACGTAAAACACACATATTGGTTACACCATTGGAAAGATCGTATTTTTCCAAGTCGACATGCATAATTTTCATGTTCCTATGTTGTATAGTTTTCGCACGGCATTAGAAAACCCCAAATTTAATTATTTGAAAATTATAGAAAATACGGGAAATCGGTGCCACGCCCCCATAATACCCACAAATGGGTTAGACCATTGGAAAGATCGTAATTTTCCAAGTCGACATGCATAATTTTTATATTCCTAAGATCTACCGTCTTTGCACAACATTAAAAAAACTCAAAATTAATTGCTGTCACGGAGAGAGAAAGTGACATTCACTTTTTTAGAGGGTAGGGGATTTTTATAATATGAGGTGACCAGTTGACCAAATGAAAGAAACCCGCATAAACTTTTAGGGTTTCCTTATCGTATTATAATCTCATTCACTTGTATAAAATAAATTATATTAAAAGTTAAACAAAATTTAACAGTCTTTCACCTTTTAGAAAATCATTAGTAAAAAATCAAAGTAATTTTTTAAGGAATTAATAAAAAATTTCTTTTAGTAAGACGGACCATCGTAAACAACTCGCTCTTTCACGCCTTTTAAACATTCGACCTTCTTTTTTTAGCGAGACTCTTTTAGAGTCGTAAGCTTATGCTATAGCCATCGTGTCCGTCCGTCTGACCGTCCGTCTGTTAACCTTTGACCATATTCTGAGAGAACCATAAACCCTAGAACTGCCAAATTTGGCATATTAATTTTTTTGGAGTGTACCTAATTGAAATGTTGAAAAAAAATTGGCGCAATGGATTATGACGCCCAATTCTGGTGACTATTATATTCCGAAAGAACCGTAGACCCTAGAATTACCTAATTTGGCTTATATACACTTGGGAGTATATGTAATCGAATAATCAAATCAAAACTGGGCGCCATGGATCATGACGCCCATTCTGGTGACAAATGATATTTCTTAGAAACCCGTACAGCTTAGAATTGAAAGATTTTGGATAGATAAACTTGTGAACAAATGTAATCGAATAGTCAAAATTAACTTGGGCGCCATGGAACAATTCTGGTAGCGCCAAGTTTTAAAAAGATTTTTGTGGTCACTATGTGGAAAATGATGAACAAATGTGTTGCACATTTTAAATAAAAATATTGGTCCCAATACACCTCTTTAGTGATTCAAATGAATCAAATAAAGTCGTTTTAAAAATTTCTCAGTTGATAATTCAAGTTTCTATTTTATTTTTAAGAGTCTCGCACTTTGCCTGGCTTGCCAGACAATCTTATTGTATGTATGAATGAAACCATTATACGATTAACCAGAATATTCAGAAAATTGACTTGAGTAAACTAAAAATGTGAGTATCATCGCAATCATAAAAGTCTCAAAATTTTTCGTTTCATAATTTAGACAATTTGATTGCGACATATTTTTCATATGGTCGAATTTATTAATAAAAATGAAAAGATACAGTTTAAAGTATAAAAGGTTACAGGATAGATAAAGATAGATATATATAGAGACTATTTACAGTTAGAGTAATGTTCGTTTGAACATATAAATCACAAAAAGACTTAGGTTATGGGAGGATCCCAATTACGAAACTTAATGACCATGTCGTACGAGTCACATGCACAGTCTACCATCAAATTTTCAATCATACGCGGAGGCATTCGAAAGGTGTCCTTCAGAAGGTTCAGACAAACGTTGTGGATTGCCCCGCGAGATCCGAAAATGAGTCCGTAGACATGGAGATGAATGACGTCAGTGTGGCCTTGTTGGCGGACCCACTCGATGATTTTGGCAGCGATCCTACTGTACTTGTCTCTTTTAGTCTTGTCATAATTGTCCAAACTGCTGGCATTGAACTCGTAGCTCACTCCAACATCAAAGCAGTATGCAGTTTTGCGTTCAGCTTTAACGAGTATTAGATCGGGAACTAGGTACTTTCGTCCACTTGCATCAACTCGCTCACCAGGGACCACCAGTTCCTCGAAATAGATTATTGTATTCTTTCTATTATCTCGCACAAAGGTAACGTAATTTTTTAAACTATGACCTTTAATATTTTGATTATTTGATAGAAATCTAATTGAAGACACAGAGAGATAATAACGACCAGAAGAACGTAAATGAACCTGAGTCCAAGCAAAAAAAGTCGTGGATGTGTAGATAAGAAAGATCATTAAATAAACAAAAAAATTAAATTGAGAAGATAAGATTGTTTTTCCATTAATCAATGTGATAGGAAAATTAAAGTAGCTAACAGTCCTTGGCCTTCAAAAAGAATAATAAACAGTAATCAACTAGAAACCAACTATTTCAGTCCAGTAACTGGACTCCAGTTGCCTCACGGTTTTGCTCGTGCGGATCTCAATACACGGGATTATTATTCTCATGTTGATTGTTGTTCTGCCACACACTAAGTGCATCTAAAGGGATGTTTCAATTAGGAACAGTTTTGTAACCTTTTAAGAAAGCTTTTGTTGAGTCGAAAATTATATGTGATATGAATATTTATTAAGCTGATAATATAAAGAATTATTTTGTTTACCTTTGTACTAGAAACACCTAGGCGAACCAAGCAAGAATAACAATAAATCTTCCTATCAAATAATTTTTAAAAATTCAAACCAGTTAAAAAAGAACATTGGCTCTTGTTTGCTCCCAAAAATAAAATAGTTATAATAAAATCTGATTTACAAAATAAGCAAATAACATTTCCCGAAGCGAAAAGTGATATGAGTTATAAAAGAATCGAAGAATATTGTGCGTATTAAAGTTGAGAATATTAAAGAATGTGTTTGAGTTGAACTGTTGAGGAGCTGTAGGAGTTCAAGAATCTCTAGTAATCAAACCAGATGAGATAAACAAATGTAATGTATAATAAAATATACGATTTAAAAATTTGATTTTTCATATTTAATTAACCTTTTAGTAGAAAGCGGCAGTATGGAACTTACTTACGTACAACTTACACTGGAAGTTAAAATATTATTTATAAATAAACTTTTTTTTTAATATTTAGAAATATTGCGAGCATACGTTTTAGAAACTTGAAGAATTGTGCTTTGAGCTGTCCGGTTGAATTGGAATCAAATCAGTACGATGGACAAAACCTCCTGCAATAAAAGATCAGAGAGAAAGTGAATTAAGCACAACTGGTGGTTGTGTTGATAAAATAAACCATTTACGATGTCATGTTATCTAATCATCAAAACGAGTGCGCATGTTTAGAAACAGTAAAACAAGTATAGATTGCGAAATTTTTTATTATTAAATACCTTTAGGATTTACGGTGACATGGGATAAGAATGTGAATTTACAATACTTTAAATAAGAGCGAATGCGTGGAAAGAAATAAGTTTAGATTATGAACAAAAAAAAGAAGAAAGTATTGATAAGAAATTTATTTTCTTAGCATATTATGTAAGATTTAAAACCGGATTATGCGGCAGTAAATCGAGAATTTACGGTATTTGTTGATTAATTGTGAATAAGTGTGTGGGTAACAAAAAGTGGTAATCAAACATGTGGGTTAAAGAAAATGCGTTGAACATTTGTGAGAATACATACCACAACCACTAAAATATAGTGGACAAAGATGAGCAAATTATATTATTTGTGAGTAAATTACATAAGTATAATTAATGAATCTGATAACCCTTTTTGAAAACTAACCAAGATGGCCGTGGAATATAATTTCAATATTCAAAATAATTTTATAAATTCAATCAAAAAATTGACGAGAAAGTATGAATTTAAAAATTTATGTATTTGTATTTTAATATCCGATTTAACTTCTTAAAAATTTGTTAATTTAAGAGTTTAACCTGTTGAGCAAACCAGTTGTTCCAAGAATGATACCAACACAAAGTTGGGTGAGCACGAGTTAACCCAAACACGGAAATAGAAAACGAATGAAACAAATTTTAACACAACTATGAAGTGAGTGCAAGATTAACTTGTAGTTGTGCAGATAAAAAAGACCATTTATGAAGGGATGAGTTACTGGAGAACTATCATGTGCCCATGGGTTTAGGTAGTAGATTAGATGAAATGATGCGCTATCATAAAAATGAAATTATCAAAATAGAGAATTGAGGATTGATTATTCTATTTATTAAATAAGACTATGTAACTCTCTAAGAGTTGTGTCTCTAAATAAAAATTTATTTATAAGTGCAGATGATAGACGTTGATTTAAGCCTCACAATGTTTTTGTCTATTGTAAAGTAAAACACGTTATGGAAAATTGAAAAAGCTGTTTCAAGAGACTTCTAAATTGATTGTGTGAAGATCTGAAGAGTAAACTGTTTTATGACCTTTTAAAAAGATAGGATAGTCGAACAATAAAATAAATGATTTTTGTAGTAAATCGATTTCAATAAACAATCCATCGCTCATGTATAGAAACGATTAAACAGGTAAAAGTGGCCTAAAAAACGTGATTTTTAAATAAATTAGATACTTTTATCAAGTATTATGTAGGAGTTAAAACCAATCAGATAGAATGAAGAAACCCAATCAATAAATAAACTAATTTTATTTGTCGAGAAATACAGTAAAACAATTTATTTGAATAACCAAACAGTTAATTATATTTTTAATCAATTGTTCAATTAAAACAATAAAATACTTATTATCTGAACGAACGGAACGAACGGAACGATGGAGCGAGCGGCAGCGAGCGACTGAGTGGAGTGAGTGGCGTGAGTGAAGATTTTGGCCACAGCTCAAATGCTCTTTCTACAGTGAACGTTAGAGAATTTCGTACATAGAAATGTGTTACAAGGTACAGTTACCAAACTATCTCAAGAACGGGACTAGCCATTGAGTTCAATTAAGCCTCTATTGACCAGGTATGCGTTAGGGCAGAAACCTATCGAAGGACATTATAATCCATCAACAATTAGACAGGTAAAAGTATGTCAGTTTTTTAGTTTGCACAAAAAAGTGAAATTTTGAGTTGAACAAGTCAATTTACTGGCGTACATAGTTGCCAAAAGGAGTGTTCAATAAATTTGTAAAAACAGAAAGAATTTGTGTCAAAGGCTACAGCTGATTGTATTGTTTGAGCATTGCAATGAATGACACATTGATATTATTCTAAGGAAATGTACATTCTTATCAAATTGATTATCTATTTATTGAAAACAATTCACATTGTTTAAAATGCATTCAATATGACCAATGTTTTAGTCAAGAAAGTTCATTTTCACTCTCTCGAGTGTAACGTAATATGATACTTTTAATTGCCTCACTCTCCGGGACTGTGTGTGCAGAAGACTCCATTGAGCGGCAGAGGAACAAGGGTGTGAAGACAGTTGCACTATAGACGGTACATAAATCAACTCCCCACAAGCAATTAAAGTCAGACAAACAATTTAAAGAAGAAACGGTACGGTCAAGATCATAAATTAGAATTACATTCATCGAGGGTGATCATTGCGGAGTGGTTGTTTGCACACATTTACTCTGGACATGTCACTGTGAGCCCACTTACTAACATTCTTGCTTCACTTGATTGAATCATTTAAATTATAACTCAAATTATAATTTTCAACTAATTTTTCAAGTTAGTGCAAAAATAGAATTATGAGGTGAAAAAGTTAATTGATTGAAACAGTATTTGATAAATTTTTCAAAAAAAAAAATATTTGGGCCAATTGATGGGTGCAAAGCTTGAGCAATTATATGAAACACTGATATTATTTTATGTAAAATCAAATCGATTATCTATTTGTTGAAAATATTAATTTTTATGCACTTGAGAATGGACGCCGTCTAATGGACGTCAAACATTATTTTTATTGCTCCACTCTTCTGTGTGTGTGCACACATGGTTTTACTGTTCAGTCTCACTCTGCAGTGAGAAGACGCGGTCAAACAGGTCGTAAATTACGCCAATTGAAGGTGGCAATATTTAAGTCAGTAGCAATAGGTCCTGTGCCCTATGCAAAATGTGACACAGAGGCAAACACTGATCATAAGAGGATAGGAGAGAGGGGAAATAACAGTAAACAATAAAGTGTTTTGTGCAATGTAAAATTTTATTCGATTTATTTTCTTTAGATCTCTCAATTTTGTCGTTCAGATATACACTGTCTGCAGTAATCTAGTATATTTTGCTAATTGAATTTATACCATTTTAAATTTCACTACACACTGAAAGAAATATATGCTCAAATAGATAATATGCTTTTTTATGCAAATGTACGAGAATAAGTATCCTGAGAAAATTGTAACCGTTTAAATTTAATATACAAGCTTTAAATTAAACTGCAATTATTGAAGAATGAAACGTGCTGTGCGTATGATGATCGAAAACAAAATAGTCCAATAAGATAATAAAATGCATGTGTATTATTTTAGTTAATGTTTTGTTACCATTTTCGTACACCAAATATAAAGAATCTTAATATTAAACTTACGATTTATTTGATTGATTCATTGGTTGGTTGGTTGATCAATTAGATGGCAAAAGTGATGGGCTGTGGTGGACTGAGAATTCTGTTCTCTACTAATTTACAAAAGAATAGTTGTGCATACATACTGCATGGCTTATATGGTTTGGGTTGACCTGTTGATTAATAATTGTCACTTCTACTTAGTTCTAGTAGAAATAAAAACGGAATGATGTGAATGCATAAATGACAACTCGTGATTGTGTAGATATGAAAAAAATATTTTCACAAAAAAAAGAGAATATTTTTTAAATGGGCGAACAAGTGCGCATGCGTTGAGATGGTAAGATTTGTGTTTATGGATATTTCTAAGATATTGTTGAAATTAAAACGATAAAAAACGATCATTTACATTCAGATTGGACAGGTTAATAAGACTATTTTTTAAAAGACGTAAGTAGATTAAGATGAGAATAATTGGTTAACCTTTTAAAACATAGACTGCATAGACTGTGCACATTTTATCCAAAAATGAATTTAAAAGAAAAGAGAAAATAATTAAATTGCAACTTATTGACGAAATTTACCAGTTTATAGGAAAACTACAGAAAAGAAGCTAAAAGACAATTTATGTATGTGAAAAGTCAAATGTCTTATGTAAGTCTTATATGGTGAACTTTAATTGAGTTAACTCTGATAGATGTTGGTCGAGACTTCTGATTCTTCCATTGCCAAAATAAGATTATTCATTCACGTTGCATGACTTAAAATGTTTAAGTTGACAAAAGGATATTTCATACAATTAACCAAAAATAAAAAATTGTAATTCGAGCATATGACATGGCGGAAATGTAGTTGACACATCATAGAATTCATAACAATGCCAGTGATTATTTGTTCTTTGTACATTCTTGAAACAGAAGAAAATCATTGAAACGGTTGTGCTTTTGTTAAGATGTTAAATAATGTACCAACAAATATTGAATAAAAAATTGAATTCCTTCATATGACAATAAGGAAATGCACTTAAACATGTGATAAAATTCAAGGTTGTACCTGCAGGTACAGGTACATGTAATTAACTGAGAATAATGTTGTATTAATATTTTTAGATCGATTTTAATTTATTTTGGTTTACCTTTGAAAAACTCTCTTCTCATATTCTCTTCAAATTGAATATATCATTTAAAAAGCTTTTATATTATGTTCTGTTTCTGCAAGTGCTCGTTGGTTTTGAATCGAATTGCAGGATCAATGATGTAGAACTTGTTCAAGTCTTTCTCGAACATGTTGATTCCCATTCAGAGCTTTGTCAACCGATGTGAATAAATTTAAGAATTTTATAAATCACTTTAAGTTTAAAAAGATTGAACAATTTTAAAACCTTTAAAAAACACGTAACCTGGAAAACCAAAATAAAAATTATAATTTAAAATTAAAATACTTTTTGATAGAATAAAACAAAGTTTGATGTTTATCGTTCTAGTTCAATTGTTTTGTGAATTGTGAATTTGTTTGAAAAAAATTTACTTATTAACTGTTATGATAAATGCCTTGATGGACTTGTGGATTGAAGCTTCTGATTGTCCAATGTCCATTGACAGCAAAAGAACAGGACTGAGATTAAAAATAGGCATACACGAGTAAAACATGAATGTAATTTCGAGGAAGTCGATTCAGGAAAACTTTGGATGAAGTGGAAGGTTAAGAAAGCGGTGTGATGAATACCTGTGGATGCATGTCTTTCAGACAAATACTGTGCAAATACAATTTGTAACTTTTTAAAACTCGACAAAGTGATGGAAAAAAGACAAACATAAAAGAAGAACAACCCGTGATTGTGTGGATGATTAATTTGTTAATGACTGAATTAGAAACCAACGAGTGCAAAAACGTTGTGATTATAAAATAGGTCTAGAAGTGAACGATGCATATTCAAGAATGAATTCAATGAAGTAAAATGTTGAAATTTTGATTTAAAATTACATTGATGGAAACAATTTGTGGATTGAGAGTCTGATTGTCGTTTACAATGGTATTAGGATTTTGGTTAACCAGTTGATATACAAGGAACAAAACAGATTATTTATTAATTTTAATGCATAAACTGTATTCTTATAGGGTTTGAGTTGGCCATTTTGACAAAATAAGAAAATGAGAAGAATTTGAAGAACATGTTTCATTACTATATATAGTACCATTACTATAGTTTGGCAAGACAAGTAGGATTTTTGATTTTTTTAACAACAAGTAGTTTTACCTTTTAAAAAACTGCACAAAGTCAAACACGCAATAAAAAAAATTGAGGGAGCTGTTTCAAGAAAATTCTTAGTGAATTGCGTTAAAACCAGAAGAAAGGTTTTATTTTATTTCTACCTTTTCCATTTAGAGATACAAACTTGTTAATTATGAAGCTGTGTAAATTTAAATTGATTTTGAAAAGTTAATTTAAAAGTGTAGATATCGGTTATGTCTCAATGGAATGGGATTTATAAGTTTCAATTTTCTTCTATGCATGACATTTAGGGTTTTGGTTGACCACTGATCAATGACCAGTTACGAAGTTTTACTGCTGAAAATACTTAGCTTATCACTGAGAAGTAATCACTAGCACTTGGAGAAGAATCTAAATTGTATTATTATAAATCTGATATGAAACAACAAATGGAACACCTGATGAAAATATGGCTAAAAAAGCTGACAGAAGTAATTATGATAAGAACATATATTCCTTTACGTCCATATACTAAAAGAAAGTGATGAAGCAAATACGACACAACTCAAATCCGCAAATGAAATGAGTACAAGACAAACTTTGTTGTGTACAAAAAGAGACGATTATAGAAACAAGTTCAATTAAACATTAATTAACAGGTTAAGATAAACATTGATTGAACACAAACATGATATTCAAGAATAAAGATGACAACAAGAAAGACGATGTGAATAAGAAATTTAAATTCTTTTATAAATAATTTGATTTACCTATTTAGACAATTTAATTAAATAGGAAATCAAATAAGTGAGAATAAGAAATTTAATTATTTTTTACCATTTTAAATTACCAGCTTGCTATCTAAGGAGTAATGTCTATTGATCACTTGGTATCAGAATAAGCAAGCTTATTTGAGGTGCAATGTTTTTAAACTTTTTAAAACAATGAAGCTGAGTAAGTTTAAATTAAATTCGGATTAAAAATAAAAAGTTTTTAATATGATAAGGTGAAAATTTATTATGTTTACCGCAGTACTATTGTTCCATGATTGAATTTATAGCGGAAATTATTAATTTACTTAGTGGAACAGTTTTAATGACTTGAGTTGAACTATTGAGTGAAATCGATCAAACCATAATGATAACAGTGTTAAATATAAGTTGGATCTAAACGAACTTGAGAGAATGCAAGAAAAACAACAATGAGCAAAGAGACTATTTATTAAAGATATATGAGTGATATAACGTGTAAAATCTCAAAGTTGAAGTATATTTGAAAAAATTTAGTCAAAAGATTCAATAGATAAAATATTCTTGACATTCCTTAGAATCCCGACAAATAGTTTGTTTGTTGAAGTTTCCGTGCATTTGAGCAACTCAAATTGAGTTTACCGAATGAATTTATCATGGCAATAATTGTAATCATTAGTTGACAGACTCTAGTTTCCTATAGTAACGAAGAAAAAAAACCTAAATTAAAAATTTTTTAGAATTATACTAAAAAATGTTAAAATATGATAGATTTTAAGAACATAAATTGGTTGAATAAATCAACAAGAGAGAAATTTAATTATTTTACCTTTTTAACCAGCCAGAAGTAAAACAAATAGATAAATTGTGTAATGCACTCTATGAATTTTAGGATCTGAGTTCACAAGTTAACAATTCCACATGCTGAAAGATCTCTTATTAAAAGTAAGCGTAAATTTTGTTGTTATACTAAAAACAAAAGTAATTACAGAAAAAACTAGACAGAATTAAACAAAAATTGCAAATAAATAATCAAAATAAAGCAAGAATTGGAAAGTTGAAGAGGTGAATTCAAAACAACTTTAAAGTAAGTTCAAAAAGAACTTAAATATGGGTTTTTTGTAACCTTTTAAAAACCAAAAACTTTAAGAAAAGAAATATAAATTTTTAAGAAAATTTCATCAATAATAAAATGGAGACATTTTTACAGTTGTTGCCAAGCAACTTAGTTTTTTATTGAAAATAAAAAGTTTACTTACTTGCACAGATGGTAGCAGTGGATTGAGAGTTCTGGTTGTTCATTGTCCAATGTTCATTACACTAGTAACGTTGTACATGACTTTTTTTGTTTGAGTTGCTCAGTTGGATCAAAATCTATTGGGAATACTATTTAAATATAATCAGTAATAACGGCGAAGGAAAACATTTAACAAAAAGTTAAAACCGAGCAAGTGCGCATGCTCTGATATCATAAGATAAGACGATGATAATGAGATCGTTTGTAGAAAGGAATCCAATTATGCATGTGTAGTGATAATAAGAAAGTTGGTTGTCATTGGCATCATTCATTTCCTGTTAATGTATAGCTAAAAAGATTAAACTAGCTTTTTAAATAAATAGTTTTTAATTGGTTTATTGATTTATGGCACTGATTGGGTTAATGATGATACAATTGCTATTAAATAAAGTATAAAATTGATTCTATTTTAACCTTTTTTTTAAAACCCAAATACACATTCCCAAACGGGTTAACAAATGAACTGTGACAAGTAAGATAAGAAATATAATAAAAGCATAAAAAGGTTCATTTTGATTCTATTTTAACAAATTTAAATATGATATAATGTGAATCATGAATTACTTGATTACGTTATTTGAATTTATCTTAACTGAATGCGACGATTTTGACGAACGCACCAATGAATGATTTTTGCAAATTTATAAATACACTACACATGAAATGTAATAAAATTAAAGTTTGAACCAGTAGTTAAGTCAACCGAAAAGTATAAAATAAGTCATTTTAAAAAAATTGAATATAATTTATTTGATAGACCTCGCATAAGAAAGTCAATTAAAGACTTAAAGACTAAAAATCTTTGAAAACAAGGACTTTGAATCATTCAATTTAAAAGTCTAATATTTTAAGCGAACTACAATCACTGCAAAGTCGATTTTATTTATAAGGGATATTAAACTAATTTGCAAACAATTAGTGTATTCAAAAAATTGAAATAAAAAGCGGAAACACTACACATGATATTGAGGAATTGCAATTGACGTGTAATATAGAATTCAAGGTTTACCAGTAATTATGTCAAAGAAACGAGCTAGTTCGAATTATAAGATATAATTGAATATAATTAAATTAACAAAAATCGTAGAAGAAAATTTAAAGAAATAAATTCTACATGTTTGAAGACAAAGGAAAAAATAATTGCACATGTGAACTGAAGAAGCAGACAAAAAGCGTTTTTGTGCACATAAAAGTCTTGATTTTAAAAATTGATTTTCCTAGAATTATGCAAGAATAAAAACCAGTAAAAACCTGATAAGAATATCATTCGCGGATTATTCGAATAATTCGATATTCGTATTCGAATGCTCATTGAACACCATTTACGGATTAATAAGAATTTTTAATGTTTGAGCGTACCATTTGGAAGGCTATCGACAATAAGAGTCTATCAGTTGAAAGAAAACTCTAAATTATATTTATAAATTAAAACAAATGAAATAATAGTTAAATGGAATTGATTCCAGCTATTAACAATGTTCAGTGCACCCTAATAAACACAAACACGTGGACATTCAGCATGAAAGTTTAATAAGCTAAATTACTTTTATTATTTTAATTGAAATTATACATTCAAGGAAACAACTGTTGACTTTTGATTGGCCAATTTCCTTGGACTGACAATTGGACAGACTATACAAGGATTAACAAAAACAGGAAAAAAATAATTGATTAACCTTGTAGAATTCACAAGACAAACAAGAATTGTCAAGACAACTCAACTCAACTTGATGTAAATTAAAATGAAAATAAGAAAACAAAATAATGCAAAGAAATATCTTGTTTGCCCACTGGGGCTGAGTTGGCGCCAAGTATCTTGGACATCGATGAAACTAGGTCTATCAGACTGGATTTTTAATTCTGAATCGAATGGTGCCCTCAAAAACCTGCAAGCATAAACAAAAGCAAATAAGAAGTGATATCAACAATTTTGTAGCTTTTAAAACATTGAGCTTAGAGTCAATAAATTAAATCATTTTGCAATAATAATTAAATTGAACAAATTAGTTGCCACATATTGTTAGTGTAGCTCAATTGTAGCTGTGCAGCTGATTCACCATGAGATTGTGATATCTTCTGGTTTTCCCTTACAAGAGTTACGTTATGCATGCATTCTGCATGACTTTTAACGTTTGAATTGACCAGTTGACTAGGAAACGGGGACAAGAAAATGAACAAAGAAAAAGAATGCCTTTGGATGATTAGTTCACTAAATTGAATCCAAATAAAAACATATTCTGGTTGACGTTGTTGTCTTAAGGTTTAGTTGGCATCTAAATAATAAAAGTTAACTTTAATTATTAGTATAGTTGGTAACAGAAATAGACAAGTGGATTGAGACTTCTGGTTTGCATAGTTTACGTAAAGTTTAGCGTTGTCCTTAATTGTTAATGAAATTAATTGACAAAAGGCATTTTTGAATTCTCCTTTAAGTAAATAAATAAATCAAACAATTTGGTTGTTCTATTAAACGAATAATTTTGATGGAGGGAGAAACAAGAACGAATGCAACACAACTTGTGGTTGTGTATAATAAAGAAAACTTTTAATTAAAAATGAATATCTTTTATAATTTATGAAAGAAGTAACTAGTTTAAACGGACATCAAACAACTCCTAACATTCAATTATTTATAAGAATTATTCACTAGTCTGTGTTAAAAAATTAAATGATGAAATATTTATAATTCAATGCACAAATTGGGATAAATTTTGTATAATGCAAAGTGATCACCAAAGAACAAGTGAGTCAACCAGGTTGATTCAACCTATCAGAATGTATAATACGCAAGTAACTTGAAAAATAACTAGCAATTGTAAAATATTTGAACTAAAAAAAGTAACTTTATGCATGCATACTGCATGAATTTTATAGTTTGTGTTCACCATTTGAAAACAAAGTGTGGAGAAAAACCTCTTAATAACATACGAGTATTATTGACTGAATGAATCAACATGTGCATTAGACACTGATAAGGCAAGGATAAACAATAGTTGTTTAAAAATAGTATAAACAATTTTTGACCTTTTAAAGTGACATCGTCTACAACGATTGAATGAATTTAAAAATAAAATATTTTTAAAAATAACGAAATTAAATTATATTTTGTTATATTGTTATTAGTGTACCGTTGTGACAAAAGTGGAAAACAGAACTGATGGACCAGTGGATTGAGTTTTATAAATCTCTACTGAGAACAAAAGTAACGTTATACCTGCATACTTCATTACTTATACCGATTATACCCTTTGAAAGTCAATGCATACTAAAAATAAAAACCTAGTATAGTGCAGAAGAAGAGACTGCGAGCAGCAGTATTGGAGCCTTCCTGTGACTGCTTTGTTTACATCTGTTTGTGTTGTCAGTCGTTGCTACTGTGATCACGGTTCGTGATCTCGAAATGAGTGAAAGAAAATCAAGGACCATGGGGGCGAAGCATTCCTCTCATGGAACTAGAAAGGCAACCAATATAACAATCATATTTTCATTTTCAGCAACAGTTTTGGTTCTCTTTCTATCGGACGTAACCACAATTCTCTTTGAAAAAAATCCAACTAACATTTCAAACTTCAAAGCCAATCTCAGAAAAATTATAATTATATATCAGCAATATCAATCACGCACGCTCAGACTACATCCGAATGGCATGAAATTCCATGTGATATAAAAAAAATCAAAATGAAATTATTTCAAATAAGGGCTCGTGCATGGAAAATAAATATGTTTAGATTGCGAACAAAAATAAAGAAGATTTTGATGAAAACTATTTTCTTATCATTATATTTATAAATTGAAACCAGTTAAAAACCGCGAAATGCGACATAAAAATTAAAAAAATATCATTTAAATATAAGTATTATTATTTAAAATATACACAGTTATTCAAGTGAAATAGCTTGAAGAGAAAAAGTGATAAGAGAAGTAAAATATCGTGCGAATGAGTAGAAGCTACAATGAAATACTGATTTTAGATAATCAGAAATAACGACAAGAAACCCCTAAGTGAATACAAGAGCATTGCGTGGTTGTACATAAATGAAAGAGACCATTTATATGAAGCAAGTAGTAAAGAAAGCAAATAAAGAAAGAGAAGTTGAGATGTTAAAAATTGTATAAAAATTGTATATTGAAAATTGGAATTAAAATATTAAAACATTGGACACATATGACACACAGAAAACATAAAATAAATTTGACATGTGATGGAATTTAAAGTTGTACCAGTAATTAAGTGGGCTTTAATTTAAAAATAAATAAAAGGAATTAATTAATTTGAAAATCTTCCTGTAATTAAGACATTTTTGTCAGAAATTTTATTAATTAAAAAATAAATACACAATAATAATCTACATTCTGCATTTTTACCCTAAAAATAGGAAGTATTCTCTGTCCGTTATGTTTTGATTCAATACGAATTCAAAATATCATGATAACTACCAAGTGATTGTAAGCTCAAAAAATAAAAAATTTTTAGTTACCTTTTAAAATGCTCAACCGAATCATTCTTTATTGAATAAAGAGAAATGACTCATTGAATGAATGCACGAAGGCATTTTTGCTTTAAATGTCTGTTTAGATTCATTAAAAATAGCAATGTTTTTCCATCATTACCAAGAATTTCCCTTCTTTCCACTGCTTAAATCAACTTCATTTCAACCTCACAAATACATTTCACATCATCTGCAGAATTAAGGATTGATGATGAATGCAATGATGTGTTTAAGAATAGCAAACAAGATCATGTTACCGTCGACATTCAAACCACATTGCACTTACCTTTATTGCACTATAAAGTACTTAAGATGTTACTTTGATAAGGAATTGAATCTAGTGATCATGAGTTCAGATGATGAAATGTGTTTGTAAAATGACTTTTAGGGCTTAATAAGGTGACCTGTGATAATCCTGTGTGTTGTATAAAAGATGTTTTTGATAAAAAATTGACCTTCCTATCATATATTTTTAGAATTCAAACCAGATAAAAGAACATATGCTCTTTCCCGAACCCAAAAATATAGTAAATTTGATTAAAAAATATATATTCAAATTACATTTCCTGAAGTGATAAGTGATATAAGTACGAGAATAAAGAATAATTTTATAGTTTTACCAGTTGAGTATTCCACTTTCTCCAAGAGGTAACCACCACAAAGTTTTTAAACACGAGTAAATCCAAACACGGAAATATAAATCTAAACACAATTATGAAGTGAGTGCAAGATGAACTTGTGGTTGTGCAGATTTAAGAAACAATTTTTCTTGAAACCGAAAGATTGAAACAAACGTGTGTGTATAGGTATAGTAGATTAGAAGAAAATGCTGCGCCCAAACACGATACTCAAAAAATGAAATCAGCAAAAAGAGGAAAGATCTTGATTATTCTATTGTAATATGTAAGATTAGGTACCATATGAATACTTCAGAAGAGTTGTATCACCATATTTGAAAAAATGGTCCGATGAATATGCATAAAAGTGGATTTATAAGTGTAGATGACAGAAGTTGATTGAGACCTATAAATGTCTTCTACAGTACAAATGGAGAAAGAAGATCAAGTAACCAGAAAACCACTAGTAGTAATTATGAAAAGAAGTTTGGAGAACCTAAGTTTCATTACTAAAAGGCAAGACAAGTAGGATTTTCAAACTTACAACTTAATTAGTTTCACCTTTTAATCCAACTCAAAACTGAAAAAATATAGACTTTAAAAGATGTTTTAAAATTGCTTTTAGACAACAGTATGAAAATAAGTATTTTGTGAAGACTATTTTGAAATCTTTTAGAATGCACCAACCCCACGAGTTGTATATATTGTATGTATATGTTGAAGTATGGCTTAGAAATAAATTCTTCAATAAAATATTGAAATGAATGTGTATCTAGTGTTACTATTTCAGTTCATAAGAAAAAGTTGTTACTAAAAAATTTATTTGAGATTTATTTGATTTATTTATGAAATAGATTACTAAAGTGATGAACCAATGATTTAAAAGGATTTATGATGCTTAATTGTTAACAAAAGTAACGATATGCATGCATGACATTTTGGGTTCGAGATGACCTGTCAATAAAAGGGTTTAAAGTAAACTTAAATTAAGCATGAAAAGAATAAAATAATTAACTGAAGCGATTGAAAAAGAGCAATTATTGATTTGTCGATGAGTGTTGCCATTTACGAGTATGAACATAAAAAACCTAGATAGTAGAACCTAAATAAACAGTCTTAAGATAATCAAATGCAATTAAAACATTCATATAAACAATATTGTTACCTTTTATAATGAAAAGCGATAGAGTTGAAGCACGAATAAAAAGAGTGAATAAAAAATGATAATTTTCTACGGATTCAAATACTTAATGTACATTATTATTGAACACATTGCACGATGATTAAAATGAGTAATTAAAATGTAAACAATTATTTAACCTTTTAAATACAAGTAAAGCCAAGTGAACTATCTCAAAAATCTGAATATTATTTTTCAATTAGTCTATTAACGAGTGCGCATGTGTAGAGAAATAATTGAAGAATTGTAACTTTGAATTTACAAACATTTGAAAAGACACGAATGATAACCTTTTAAGTGGCGACAAAAAGAAAAATAAACTTATTGTCTGACAACATTTGATTAAAGAATTTGATATTTTTAAGAATTAAAGTCATACGCATAAACATTGTTGCTCGCAAAAATTGAAAACAAGATTCCAAAAAGCCAAAGAAAGGAGAATACGGCGAGAGCAGTTCCATAACCTTTTAATTAAACATGAAGACATTTTAAAGTAAACATTTTTTAAAAAATTATAATAAAATATTGTGCGCATGCGTTAAAAAAGATTTAAGAATAGCAATTGAGTTAAGGCAAGAAAAAATGCATTTTAGTGGAAATAGTCACCCTACGCATTTCAATGGAATAAAATTATTTTACTCATGCAACCATAGCACCGAAACCTCTTGATCAATTTTGACTTTTGATATGCAAAATTAAAGGTACATGGGCTTGATTAATATCAGAATTCATTTTTATATAAAATAATATGATAAGGAATTAAATAATGAAAAGAAGTCGATTCAGTAAAACTTTGGATGAAGTGGAAGGCAATGAAAGCGGATAAAATATATGTAAATGCATGACTATTAGATAAATACCGTACAAAGACAATTTGTAACCTATTAAAAATCTAAAAAATGGCTCAAGAAAAGGTAACATAAAAGAGGGATTGTGTGGATGATAAAGAGATTATTTGAGAATGACTGAAATAGAAACCAACAAGCTTTGAGATAAGCCTAGAATGTGCACATTATGTTCAAGAATAAATTCATTGAAGAGAAACGTTGAAATAAAATACATTGAAAGATTTTATCATTCGAAAGTGTTTTCAGCTTATATATTTTATTCTGTTGATGTTGATTTATACTCTTTTTCACTTTGATATTATAGATCTGCATAAATGAATAAAATACTGTAATATACACACAAATCATGCATATTTGTTTGGCTTATCGAGTAAATGAAGTAAATTGTCTCTAATCCAGTTTTCTCGAGCTTATCAAATATTTAATCATAACCCAAACTCTCCCACACCCTCCATTACCATCGGAAAAAAATGTTACAAAAAAATGCGCTAAACGACTTGCTTATTGGTAAAAAAAGAAAAATTGGAAGTTTGATGCAAATGAAAATTGGTGTGTTTAGTTAGAAATGAAGTGAATGTTGAAGTTGTAGAAATATAATACATGTCTATTAGACAAATACTGTACAAAAACAATTTTTAACCATTTAATACTCGAATATGTGGTGGAAGAATGGAATATATAAAAACCGGTGATTGTGTGGAAGATAAATCGATCATTTGTGAGTGAATGAAACAGAAACCAACGAGCAGTGCCGGGGGCGGCCTGTACGCGAAGTACGCGGCCGCGTAGGGCGCCGACCAAATCAGGGGAAAATTGAAATATTCAAGAATTTAATAGTTATTAAAACTTATTTGTACCATTTTATATCGTCGATTTCAGTTGGGAAGTAATTATTGACTTTCAATAAATAGAAACTCTAAGGAAATTAGCAAAAAATTTTAGCGTTTGAGTTGAAAAATTGAAAAAGTTAGGCAACACAACGTTGAGTGAACACGAGAAATTTCAAAAACAAGAAAAAATCTGATATTACGGATTCAAACACAACATTGATGTTAGAACAAGATAAACTCGTGGTTATGTAGATAAAAAACCATTTAGGACAAGAATGGAAAAACAATTAACGAGTATTCATGCGTATATGAAATTTGAAGAATGACTGGCCACAAACACGATAGTGACAAGAATAGAATCACCAAAAAAAAGAAAGGAAATTTTGTATTTATTAGATTATGTCAGATTACAAAACATTTCAGTATCTCTGAAATGTTGTTTCCACCGATAAAAGTTAACCTTCCGATGCCCATGTGGAAAAAAAACATACATGATTATCCATATGGTGTCAAAATGACATCCAAAGTAAAATTTGAGATTAAGCGCAAAATTTTAGTGTAATTCTTTAATCTTTATTTTCCGCAAAGTAACGTTATGCATGCATTCCATACTATTATATATGACAAATTGGGCTAGAGTTGACCAGTTGAATGGATGTCTGAGAAGAGAATGATAAAAATCAATATAATCATAAGAAATATCAAATAAAAAAATAATCTTAATTGAAAACAAAAGTAACAACTCGTAGTTGTGCCGATAAAAGAAACAATTATTGATTGTGAAGTTCTGTCCTAGTAGATTGACATTTCTGGCTGATTAAAGATTCTGGCTCTGTTTATTTTAAAAGTAATGCTATACATTCAAACTGAATGCTATTTATGGTTTGAGTTGACTTGTGGATGCTTTCTAAAATAATTTTCAAAAAAAACTTTCATCGTGATTCTAAATAAAACAAAAGAAAAGAACAAATAAGAAAGACAAAGTTGTCTCAACATGAGAGAAAAACACAGAAAAGTTAAGAAAGCGGACAAGCACTACTTCGAAGTGCATTGGAGATGAACAACACGCAGTTGTGTTGATTAAAGAAACCATTTAGCAGAAGGTAAAAATAAACCATACAAGTGATCATGCTTTGTGAGATTAAAATTAGATTGCAAATTAGAACAAATTTAAAGCTGAAAGAAAAACCCAAAAATACTAATCATTCATAATAACCTTTTATTAAATCATCATTCAAGTTTGCGGATAATTTCGGTAAAATAGCTCGGATCAGCCTGGAATTTTCACTAAATGATTCTACAGGCCCTATCCTTGAAATTGATACCTCATTTGTTTATCTGGGACCTGCATAAAATGTAGCAATTGTGTCTCTCAATTCAACACTCTCTAGGAGTTGTGTCTCTAAATAAAAGTTTATTTATAAAAGCAGATGATAGAAGTTGATTGAAACCATTAAATGTCTTTCATTGTAAAGTCAAACATAATAAATCAAATATAGTCAAAATAAATGAATGAGGGAGCTTTTTCAAGAAACAAGTTGAGTGTGTGAAGAATTGAAGAGTAAACTGTTTTATGACCTTTTATAAAGATATATCCTATAGGACAATTAAACTTCGAAATAAAAGATTTTTAGTAAATTGATTTCATCAAACAATAAATTGCGCATGCTGATTTTGATTATTGATTGTGAGTGCAAGAAAAACAACGAGAAATTATTTAGATATGAGAGAGACTATGCGCGATCAACAATTCGAATTTCGTCTTATTAGGAATTGTGCAAATGTGGCTTACACACATGAGATTCAACTGAAAATTGATTCAATATTAAGTTATTAACTACATTTAAAGCATACACCTAAATTGACTTAATCTTAATTTTAATTTTTACCATTTTAAATCTATTTTTAGAATTATAACAACTATACATTGTATTTTAACCAATAAATGTAAATATGTAATATATGTGCATGTTGTTTTATCGTGTAAAAATGCTGTTAGGTGTAAAAAAATGTTGGGAGCGCACGTGTAAAGGGGACCATGAAATACAATATTCAATAAAACACACTGAAAGTTAGTCAAAAATTAAAATATATTCAATTTATAAATAATTTTTAAAAATATGACTAAATGAAGATTTTTGCTAACCTTTATAGGACGCTCAATGAGTGAAATTGCATCGAAAAATTAAAATTTTACACATGAGTGTTGATAATAATGTAAGAAACAATTTAATTTAATTTTGTTAACCTTTTAAAAACACCGAAGACGAGAACTGCACTTATTTGTAAGTTAACGTTTAAGACATTGTTAAACAATTTAAAAAATAATAAATTAAAGTTATTATGTTTTGTATACTGTTGCGGATTATCTACTGTTTAGTTCGTGCTAAAAAGACAAAAGATTGCTTACTTGTCAGTATAGTTCAGTATGTACAATAGTTGGCAGCAGTGATGGAATATTGTATTGAGACTTATGGTTGTCAATTGTTTATTGCATGAGATTGACCATGAAATTGTGATTTTTTCTAGCTTCCCATTAAAAAGTAACGATATGAAGGCATTTTGCATGATTTTTATAGTTTGAGTTAACCAGTTGACTAGGAACTGCATTAGACACAACTTTGTATGAAGTGGAAAACGAAGCAAGAGTGATGATTAGTTGAAAGAGACAATTTTTGATTGAAAATGCGGAAACTTATAAAACAATCGCGCATGTGCACTGAAGAAGTAGATAAGAAGAGTGGTTGTGCACAGAAATAATTTAATGAAGATTGAAAATAATAGAAAATCTTGTTTAAAAAATTTATTCCCCAAAAATTATATCATAAATGATAGCAAAATTCATACCAGTAAATAAGATAAACAAAGTAAATACAGTCGTACCTCATCCCAGTACTTATGGTTTTGCGTACTAACTCGAGGTACTGTGGAAGGTATGAGGTGGCTCGAGTTGAGATATACTTTGGCTTTACTTTGGCATAAGGTGCCAGTGCTCCCTTATAAATCCACGTTGTTTTAGTTTTGCCACAAGTGAACTTGTGATCATGAACTTTACCTATCAATTTAGCTAAATCAGTTACACTGTTAATAGATTGGTAACTGTACATTGTACAGTGTACAACACGTGAAATACAAATGCACCTGAGAAAACCTGTATCACATCGTCTATGCTGGGCGGATCACTATTGTTCTCCACAAGTTCTGGAATCACCTGCTCTGATTCTGGTGCAACCAAATCAGTTGACTTTAAAATATCATATTTGTAAACTTTATCCGGAAAACATAAAAATTCCGCTTGGGACATATTACGGTGGGTTGGTTTGCTTGCATGATCAGTCAAAGTGTATTCAACACCTTTGTTGTGAATATTTAAATCTTTATGGCACAAATTGCACCAAGCAAAATGCGACCCTCTCTCGGATAAATTAAAAATATGATCTGTGTCGCTTGAATCAAGAGTCTTTTTGGCAACTTTTTTTAACCTTTTTGTTTGCGCATTTATTTCGGGTTCTTTTTACTTAATAAGTTCAAATTTCAAATTTAGCCTCTGCAGGGTACCCTAGTAAAGCATTTTGAGCATTACACTAATACGATCCCAAACGCAATTTTGTGTCTTCTAAAAGTTATTAATAATGGCCTCTGTAAGAGAACACTTAATAATTTTTTTTCTTATAGTTGACCAGTTGAGAAAACAAGTGTCCAATAGTTAATTTCCACAAAGTTTGAGGAAGAAGAGTTACGCCAAACAAGGAAAACCCTCGTGGGAGAAAAGTACTTAAGCTTTAAACGGGTATCTTATAAGCAACTTATAAGAACTCTTAAACACTGAAATCCTACTTACTTTGTACTTGGCACTTAAATTTTACTTATTGGCCACTTAAACTCTTAAAATTCTCTTAAACAACATTTAAAATAGTAATCATTTGAATTCAAATCATTTTATATCAAAATAATCATAAAATACAAAATTCGGTTTAAACAAAGTCATGATTTAATCGATAAAGATCTACAAATGTATATTAAAAATATCGAATACATAACGAATATTATTTACTGTAGTATAAGTTGCTAATTCGTATATTTGAGATAATTCAATTTTTCTTAAGTTCGAGGAAACGCCAGAATATGTAGAAATATAAGGAAAATTCAATTTGCATCTGTCATCGTCGGGTCTCAAAGGAAGCTTCTTACAATTTACTAATTCATACCCTAAAATATTAATTATAGGACAGTCTGCAATCTCTTTGTTGGAGATCTCAATAATCTTCGAAACAATAAAATATTGACCTTTCTCAGTCTTCAAACAATGATTGTTTGTCGATTTGGCATCTGTTTTGTTGTAATCTTCGGTGCAGATCAGTTTGCCATTGACTCGATATCGTTGCAATGATTTATATGTCATATTTGGACCAGTTTGGGAAAGTATTCGAGTCACATCGTCAGTGGGAATGAAAGTAGAGCCAAATGTTTTGATTTTTCTTACCACCTTTTCACACAATTTAGGAATAAATAGAAATAAGTTTTTGAGGAACTTTTGGGACGAATTTTGAATATTACTACTGCAAGCCGATACAACAGATTGATACGCGTTGCACTTTTTCATTGTTTGTTCCGAGACTTTAGTCCCTGTTTGAACTTTCCTTGCGATGAGCCCAAAAATGTGCTCGGTGAAGTAGGCGGTTTGAACAGGAAGAGGACCAAAAGCTTGGACCATTTCACACAAATGGCTGATAAAGTGAACATTTATTTTCCACATGAACGCTTCGTGCTTTGAATAGATATTGCGGAATTGTTCGTAGAATACTTTGATTTGCGTTTCCAAACTTCTTGTGTCACTTTTCGAGACAAAACGCATTGATAAAGAAGACAATATAAAAGCTAATTGCTTAAAATTAGTAAATCTTTCATTTTCGAGGATGCCATTGAAGCAACACCAACCAAAGAAAATGGTTAATTCGTACTCCAGGCTCTTGAAAGATGCATTTCGGCTAAATTGAGGCATTGCTCGGTGGACATTCTCGGGAAACTTAATCGATGCAAGCCTCCGGTCAAGCTCAGAAACTTGGTCCAATGAAAGTTTATGTTGATTAATAGCACACTTTTCATCTTTTGTGAGCTTTCCAAACCATTTAGTGGAACAGTCTTTTCCTAACCATCTATTGATAAGACTCTTTACAGTACCTAGAAGAAGCAGAATAGTTATCACTAATTGAACAAGTTCCGCAAGCCATGGAAATCGTACCTAAATACTGTGCGTGCATCGGTTCGGGTGGACAAATTGTTGGTAAATCAACATAAGGAAGTCTCATAAGTTGGCAAGGTCCTTTAATGCCTTTAATTTGCTTCTCCTTATTCTTCTTGTTATCCTTATCCTTGGCCAACTTCGAGGCAATTCTTCGCCATTCTTGATTGGCACGAGGAGAAGCTTTGAATGTCAAAGTTGGAGGAAAAGTCATCTTAAAAAATCGTCGTTCGTACACGCCTTTTAACAAGCAACTATGACAAGCTGCAAAAAATTAGCAATAAAAATAGTTAAATAAATAAAAAAATAAAACAAATGTTTGAATTTACCGTAGTACGAATTATGTTGATTACAGTTCAGAATCATAGCTCTAGCGGGGGCATCTGCAATTACCAAATACAATCTGACTTTAAAAAAATGCATCTTTTCACCAATCATTACTGAAAGTGGCTCAACTTCAAACTTGAGTAACTCGTCGACCAGAGGACGCAACATAATATCAGATTCTGGTTTAGTTTCTCCAGAATGTAAGGCAATGAGCATTGGATTGTTGATTCTATCTGTGAATGGTAGTTCATTCAAAAAAAGCCACGAGAGGCCACATACTTTTCTGATTCTTGTTATATGCGACACCATCCCAGGTCAAGGTGATCGTGAGAATAGTTACGGAATCATCTTTAGTGGCGGTTAATGATTGATATTTATCACTGCAGTGAAGATCGTGAAAATATTTTGTTTTTCTGCCACGGCGATTAATTAATAACTTATCATGTATAACTGGAATTTGGTGAAGCAGCGAATCACCCAATGAGACATAACAAAAATACTTAGAACAATCGGTTTCGCTAGTCTTCTGATTCGGAGTGATTCGACAAGAAGAGTGGCCGTATTTGCAAGTTGCACTTTTGCTCATGTCCAAAACAGGGCCAATTAATTCACCACAGTTTGAGTAAAAATATTTGCTAATATCAGGACAGAAAGAATTTGGAACTCGTTTAGTCAAAGTGTCCCAGTCAGTAGTAGAGAACATTTTTGTCCCAAAATCATTGATAACTTTACACGATATTTCGGTACAATTGTTAGGCGTATCGAATCTTCCTTGAAGTAATAACATGATCATAATTCTTTCTGACTCATTCATTTGAACTCTTCTGTAGTCTTTATCATCTACTTCGTCGAAGGGGTTTATGCACGTAACATCTTTACCGTCGTCGTCTTCAAAGGTGCGCAAATCGTTGTCTTCGTTGTCTTCTGTTTCGCTGCCTACTTCGACAAAATCCTCCTGATCGGATAAGTCAAAATCGCTTTCAGCAAATAACTCGCGGGTCGAGGCCAGATTGACTTGAGCAGCCGAGAACTCGTGATTTTCGGAGAATCGAGATTTGGACTTTGCAAGAACATTGGCCATAAAGTCGTTCACATGTTGTTCACTGGTTCTCCTCTTTTTGGCAAACAAGTTAACTTTTTCGTCAGTCTTACGTTTGAATGAGGAACGAATTTGGTCCATTCTTGATTTGTTGTGGTTAACAAGATATCAGTCAAATGACAGCAGTGAATCGACGTTGACTGTCAACAGTATTGATGAATGGCCCAACACGTGTGATCATAACATAACAGTCGTGTGCGGAGGCTGTGTACACAGTGTGTAGTAATAGCACGGAGCGCGCGCAAATTATCGCGCCATTCGACCTCATGACTGTGCAGTGCACTGTGAGTGTGCAGCGAACTGTGCTCTCCCTCTCACTGCCACTGCAGTCAAGACATTCAACCAAACGCACGTGTTTGGCTCATATGTGATTTCGCCTATCGGCTATAGCCTTGTCTGCCTTCGTTTTGTCTGCAGTATTGACTTAATAGATAAAATCTTATCTTGCCATGGAGTTTGTCAACAACCCAATGTTGTCGTTTTGTTGTGAAAATGCAGACTTTTCTCAGTGCAATTTATTTTTTGAAGGTAATTTTTCTGTATATCCATTCCAACCTTATTAAATTTATCTTTTTCAGATAATTTATTTACTAGTATTGGCGAGTTTTTAGCTGACAGCAAAGCTAAATGTCTATTTGCAGACACTTTCCCAGACTTAGCTGTTGGTAGGTTTTGTAAAAGTCTCGAAGCGTTTGAGAAGGCACAGGAAGAAGCACAGTTGGCTGCTGCAGAACTTGAGCGGCAGCAAGAAGAACTTGCCTTTTCTAGTCCAAACCGAACTGGCCTTATTACTCCCGAAATTGTGATGAACTGTAGCAGCCTCGAGGACTGTAAGGCGATCATTTCTGAGCTACTTGGTCAAGTGAAAAAAACAAGATGACGAAATTTTCATTCTTCGTGAACGGCAGACACAAATCGAAGACTACTTTCGACATGAATTTTCTAAGATAATTCCCGAAGCTGAGAAGGAAAAGACCAAGCGTAATGAAGATACTTGGCTTTGTAACAAGTGGAAAGTATCCAACAAGGCACTGTACTTTGCAGCTAACGACCATGGGACCATGGGCGCAAAGAAGCTCTTTGACAAAGTATTTACCCAAAAGCTTCTTCGAAAATATCCTTCCGAGAAGAAATTGCCAAATCGACTTGATTTTAAACTTAGAGATGCATACAGCGACCTGCTCGGTATGTTAATTCAATCTGAATATATTAATTGAGTTAACATAATTATTTTATTATTTAGACATTTTAGCTCAGGCTAAAGAAGATGCCGGTACCTCACCAGACTACACTTCGGCTCGCAAGCAAGACAAATACTTGCTGGATACTCGATTCAACAACTGGAATCATCAGGCTAAACTCAAAGCTATAAAGTAAACTTGACTATTTTTTACAACATACAATGTTTCTAAATGTTAATTCTATTTCCATTAGGGAGTTGACTAAGAAATCTTCGGCTGAGCAAAATTCTATTGACAGAATGGAGAATCCTGGTGATCAAGAAGACTGACAGTCAATGGCCGCGATCTGATTTATACAAAATTCGGCTATTTGAATGGCGAAGAAGCCACAAGATTTTCATTCGTATTTTTTTCGATTATTGAATTTATGTTATTCCTACTGTATTATTTTGATACATATGTATAGTATTCTTATTATTAAAGTATTTTTTATTACTGTATATCATATAGTAAATATCAGGGCCATTTTGAAAAAGCCGGGAGCAACCTAAAAGCACATCGGGAAATTTCCCAAAATGAGAAACTTCCCATAAACCTACAGCAGCAGAAAGTAAGGCTACTTATAAGTGACTTATCAGTACTCTTACTTAAGAGATTGATAAGTCACTTTTAGTACTCTTACGTAAGAGTACTAATAAGTTACTTATAAGTACAATTTTTCCCACGAGGGAAGAGAGGTAACCAAAATTCCATACAATTTTGAAGTGAGTGCAAGATGTACTTGTGGCTGTGTATATAAAACAGTATTTATTTTAAGAAATAAACGACCAAATAAACACGTATTCAGATGGGTTGTAAATTAGAAGTTTAGATACAAGTTTAGAGACCATTTATGATGAGAGGTCGGGAAACAATGAACGAGTGAGTAAAAGAACTTTAGAGAAAGATGTAAGATTAGATTCAATGGACGCGAATTAGGGAAAATGGACTTGACTTGACATTCTGTAGAATACAAATTGAGAACATGGAATTTAATAAAAAAGATTTTTTGGAATAAAATAAAGATTTTAGTATTTATTTTAACATTTTTTACGGATGTTTGTTTAAAAAAATAAGGTTGAATTTAAGTTAATATGACGGATTAAATGATTGAGGGTTTTAGTTTTTTAATTATTGTTTCCGAAAGGAACGCTATGCATGAATTGCACTGTATGATTTTTATAGTGTGAGTTGACCTGTTTGACAATGAAAAATAAACGAAAGTAGTTTGTTTGATTAATTGTGAATAAGTTTGTTGGCAATAAAAAGTGAAAATTAAAAATGTGATTTTAAAAAATGCGTTGGTGATTTTTGAGGATACATAGTAATTCCACTAATTTAGTTAACAAGGGCAAGTAAATTATTGACTTACACTTATGAAGTGCAAAAATGAGGAATAATTTTAGAGTCTGACCAGTTGAGTAGCAGTCTGACCACTTTTTTCTACTAATGTAACAAAGTTGGGTGAACACATTTAAATCCAAACATGGAAATAGAAAGCTAAGAAGACTGATTTAAACACAAATATGAAGTGAGTGCAAGATGAATTTGTGGTTGTGCAAAAAAAAGATCATTTTTAATGAAAAAGTATTGAAACAAACGCATGGGTATTGTAGATTAGATGAATTGCTGCGTACAAACACGATCATCAATAATGAAATCATTAAAAAGAGAAAGGAGATCCAGATTATTCTTTTGTATTTTGTAAGATTATGTAACATATAAATACTTTAGAGGAAATGTATCACCACATAAAAGTTTATAATTCTAGATGGAACAAGTTGATTCAGACCTATAAATGTTCTCTATGATCTCGTACATTGTAAAAGTAAAGTTTTTAATACTTACTGTGTGATTTGTAAAGTGTGAGTAGATCTGTTTGACAGGAGAAATAGGCAGGTCAAGTGCAACCAGTAGCAACGATGAAAACAAGTTTGAAGAACATAAATTTCATTACAATAAGGCAAGAAAAGTTAGATTTTGAAACTTGAAATTTAATTAGTTTTACTTTTTTAAACCAAACGATTATTCGACATTAAATATTGATTTTGTAGGTATCGCTTGTTGTCAAGAGTTTATTTGGTAAACGTGTTGTACAAATGGTGTAGATGTGAATTGGTAAAGTAACGTGTGTGTGTTCGTGTATATGTACTGTTCGCTGGATGGCCAGTTCGAACGATTTGTTCGGTTCGATTACTTGTGGCTGTGGTCGGTGCCAAAGCGACCGCCGCTACAATTTAAACATAGCTCTATGTCTATTACTAATTGGTTACAGTGCAACAAGATGTGCAGCAACAATTTTAAATTGTTATTCCATATCTAAGAAACAATAGGCTTAAAAAGATGTCTTAAAATTTCTTTTAACCCTTTTGCGCCTGTCAGGACTTTTTTGTCCCGGATGTTTGATGAACAAAAGCGCTACTGTTTCTTAACCTTTATAACCAATTTGAAGGCTTAAAATGTTCATCATGTGCTTTATGAGATGCGTATATAAAATCCCATTAAAATTGGCTAAAAAATAGCGCTAGTAGCAATTGTTTGGTGAAAAGTAACGATTTTTCAAAAATAAATAGTTTCGCCAAAAAATGTGTTTTGAATGAGCTGTTCTCATTTGCTCTTGGGGATTCCCCAAAGGTGGGTATTTTTTGTACAGTTAGTTTATGAACCCAAGAACAAAATGGAAACAAAAAGTGGCGATTCTGACCACGAAAATATAAGATAACAAGTGATTACTATCTGGGACAAAAAAGTCCCAACAGGCGTGAAAGGGCAATCGTTTGTCACATGTTTACGTTCGAAAGTGAATAGTGCGCATGCGCAATTTGTAGTGCAGTACTATTCAAAAGAACACAAATGTGTTTTCGCTTGTCCTTTCACGCCTGTTAGGACTTTTTTTTGTCCCGGATCCTTAAATTCAATTATTTTGACTTCTATGGATTTTTTAGTCAAAATATTCAAGTTATATCAATATTTTGGCATAATAATCAAGTAAAAAAAATCCCGTCAAAAATAAGCTCACCGGCGTTAAAGGGTTAAACAAAATCATAAAAATAAGTACTTTGGAAAGACTGCTTTGCAATCTTTTAAAATGCAGAAACCACACGAATTGTATGTTGAGTTGAGAAAAATAAAATACTTTTATGAAATAATGAAATGAACGTGTATATTGTTACTATTTTAATTCATGAAGATGAAGAAGAAGAAATTGTATGGGGAAAATCAAAATTTATTTGTTGTTTATTTGCTCGACTGTTGAATTAGATTACTGAAAAGATAAACCAATAATTTAAAAAGATTTATGATGCTCAATTGTCCAAAAAGTAAAGCAATGCATCCATACTGCATGACATTTAGGGATTGAGTTGACCAGTTAATAAGTGAAGTGAATTGTCAAGTACTAAATGTAAAAAAAATATGTCCAAGTAAAACAGAAAATAAATTTTATTAACGGAAATAAGTGCAAAAGAGCAATGGTTGAGTTGAAGAAAGTTACCATTTATGAGCATTCATTGAACATCAAAGACAAAGAAATAATGGACACAAAGAAAAGCAAGTACAATTAAGACATTCATATATAAACGATCTTGTAACCTTTTATAAGTAAAAGAAAGAGAAAAAGAAAAAGAGATTCAAAAATAAAACACTCATTGAATAATACAATGAATTCATGAAAGGTATATTTTGCTTGGCATTTTAGAATTAATGTACAATACAATATTTAACTCACAGAGTTGGATAAAGAAAACGACTGAACAAATAGAAAGAACAAAGCAAACGTAAGTGAAATGAAGCACCAATGAAACATGAATATAAAAATTGATAATTTTCAATAAGGATTCAAATCTATTGAACAGATTGTACTACGATTAGAAAAAGTAATGAAAGTATAAACATTTATTTAACCTTTTAAAACAAAGGAAACATTTGAAAGTTAAAAATAAGATTTAAAATTTAACATATTTAAAACTAATGAAATAAAGATATATCTTATTTACCATTTAGCTCAACAAGGGAGTTTGTATTCGAAATATTAAATTTGACTTTAATGTATATAGTTCAGTCATGAATAACCAGTGAAATTTGATTTACGAATTTTAATTGTTTGTCATGCATGACTTTTGCAATTTAGGTTGACCAGTTGACTGATGAGATTTGTAACTCAATAACAAAAAAATAATGAAATAAACCTTATAACCTTAGTGAAACCGGTAAAGGAAAAAGCTAGTGCACATTTGTTAAGAAACTAATAAATGTGCGCATTAAGAATTTATTAAAAAATAGAATATAATAAAAACACAACAGATGACATTGAGAAAATGTACTTGACTTGTGATAGAATTTAAACGATATAATCACAAATGAATATGAAGCAAAAAAAGAATAATTCTTAGATATCGTTGAAATTAAAGAAGGCGATCATTTACATTCAGATTGGATAAATTTAATAAGACTAATTATTTTAGACGTAAGTGAATTAAGATGAGAATAATTGTTCAACAATTTTAACAACGCTTCAAAAAATATCTTTAATATCATTCGTTACTCAAACCAACGAAGGTGCATGTGTTGAAATTATGAAATAAGTAAATTCCATACGATATAGTCAAAAATTAATTCAAAAAGAGAGATAATGAAATTGCAATAGATTGAAAGAATTTACCAGTTGGAAGTGGAGATGGATGTTGAATTAATAAAATTCTTTGTAACTATTGAATGTTTTGATTGACGAAATTTAATCGTGAATTTTTAAAAAAGATCTAAAATATTATATTCAAAACATGAAATAGAAAAAATGCTGACATTCAGGTAAAAATTAAGAATAGCATAATAATGCAACAAATAATAAATAAAGGAAGAAAGACAGTCAATCTTTTAAAATTCAATATGATGCTAGACAATACAATATAAATTAATATTTAATTTGTAAAACTTTGAAATAATAGAAATACGAGATAGAAATAAAAGTACACTTAATCGTCTATGAAAATTGGTGAAAATATTAATAAATAAATAAATTTAAAAATCAAGCCTAAACAAACTTACAAATTCGATACGGATTCAATAATTGATCTTCATTTGATAGACTGATCTCCATTAGAAACTGTAGTACAAACTCGTACAAGCATAAACAAAAGTAATTAACATTTTTGTTGCTTTAAACATCGTGCTTAGAGTCAATTAATTAAACCATTTTACTATAATAATTAAATTTAACAAATTGGGTACGACATAATGTTTTCCGTTCTATTGAGTTGAGTGTGTAATAAAAAATTTAGTCTACTTAAGTGTAGCTTAATTGTAGATGTGTATCTGATTGACCATGACATTGTGATTTCTTCTGGTTTTCAATTACAAAAGTTAGGTTATGCATGCATATTGCATGATTTTTATAGTTTGAGTTGACCAGTTGACTAGGGAGCGTGCCCGGGATCTTCGCAACTTTGTATGAAATGGAAGACAATGCTAGAGTAGTGACAAATAAATGAATAAGACCATTTTTTTGATAGAAAATTGAAAAACAATGATAAAACGATTGCGCATGTGCCCTGAAGAAGTTGATAAGAATGGTGGTTGCGCACAAAAGTAATTTAATGAAAATTGAAAATAATAAAAAGATCTTGATTGCTAAATTTATTCCCAAATTCAAAATTTAAGCCAATCATTAAGAAACCAGTAGTAACCTAGTGAGTCAAAAAATCAAAAATGCAAAACAACTTTTTGTTTTGCCACATGCATAAGAAGGCAAGCACCACAAAGTTGGGTGGACACGAGTTAATCGAATCAAGGAAATTAACAAGACAACTGCAAACGCTTCGCGTTTCGCGCGCTGCGCTGCGCTCTCCGCTACACGTTTGCAGTTGTCTTGTTAAAAACCCCCCGTTGCAAGCAACGGGGGGTTGTCCGCTTCTCCCGTTGCTTTCAAAGTGCCAGAATGTTTCCACTTGGCATGTCTATACCCCCAACCGCCTTCACATATAATCAACATAAATAAAAGTAATGCATTGGTTTGCATTGACTGTTTTATTCAATTTGTCAGAACTGAAAAGATTCGATTTGTGTGAGATGTTTCTGTAAAAGTGTGAAACAGGTTTAAAGAAATCAAGTGTGAAATTGGATAGATAGATGTTTCAAGTGTAGTAGTTGAAAGCAGTTGTCTTAAGAAGATGTGTGATGTGTAATTGATGTGATTATGTAATGTCAAACAGGTGCCATCATCAAAGTGGGATGTTGAATTTCGTCTTCAATGTTCAAGTTGTTTCGTTTGTCTTCAGGAGTAAATAATTTGGAAGTTATCCTTTCACAATTCAATCTCTTTCGTGATGATGAATACGATCGAATCAAGTGTTAGGCAATCACTTTAAATAGAGCTAGGTCACTATGATGGTATTGTACTTGAATAGTTAGATGCGTTGTGAGTATACATAAAGTGATAGAGATGTGCAGTTTAAAATAGATTCACTAAAAAATCATTAATTAGACAGGTTAAATAATGCGTGTGCTATTTAGGTGTGTTGTGAAAGTGGTGCACTGCACTGCAACGTAGAAATCAAATTCAAAATAAGATAGATTTGAAGACAATGTTAGTTACGGAACCTTCCGGAAATACCCTCAGATTGGCTGGATTCTTCACACGACTCAGAGCCACATACAATTGGCCATGAGTAAACACAGGATGGTCGAGGAATACATAGCAAGGTTGGATACATTTTCGGGGAGTGGACTTTTGCGAACGTGCACCACAATGCCCCTTTCCGTGTTGTCGGTGTCATTGTCTCCGTAGACGGCTTCAATCTCAGCTGCTGATGGTTCTTCATATTGGCGACCAGCTCGGTGACTAATTCGGATTCTGTAATCACCACCACGATAAGTGTTGCTGTCGTAAACATATTTGAACTGCCGACAGAGTGGATTGGTTGTGAGCAGGGTGTCATGCAGCTTGACAATCAAATCCGGTCAACTCCTTTGTTGTACTTGTTTGCTAGTCGTACATTCGGTGTCCAAAATCCATGTCTGGTTGTACGCTGGTGATCTGACGTTTGGTGCGAGATCGTACATTAGGTATGTGAACGACCCTTCGACCTTGAAGCAGTAAGGGCCGAATCCAGGTACATTCACCTTTTTGTAACCCACACAGGCCATTTGGAGTGCACTGTTGATGGACATGATATGGTTGAGGAAGTTGGCAGACATCGGGTGTTGGCCCGTGTAGAGTTGCTCGAGAAACGGCGGACATTTGGGTAATGGAAAGTTGATTTTACCGTTAGCACAACACTTGTGGAATAGAAGTTCGGTTGGATTTTTGGTGATCAAATGCGGCTTTTTCTTGTAGTGCATGGCGCCACACTTCGAGCACTGTTCGGTTTGCTCACCTTCCAAGAAACGCTTCATATAGGTTTGGTTGCGGATCGTGAAATCTTGCCTTCGACATGCCGACCTTGCCCCAGTCACTCCAAATTGACCCATTTGAGCGAGTCTCAGATTTTCATCTTCCTTCTTTTTCTGT
This sequence comes from Rhizoglyphus robini, assembly GCA_023373905.1. Lineage (NCBI taxonomy): Eukaryota > Metazoa > Arthropoda > Arachnida > Sarcoptiformes > Acaridae > Rhizoglyphus > Rhizoglyphus robini. The sequence goes on from JAKIJQ010000044.1 coordinate 1,136,613, forward strand.
CTCTCATTCTGTCGGGCAACATTTCGTTCTTCTTTTTGGTCAACAGAGACAGCATTGTATGATAGCCGACGGGCAGAACTTCGAGCCTGATTTTCCTCAGGTAGAACATCGTTTTCGACTTCACGTCGAGCCTGTATGCTTCAAAGAGAGTTGTATTTTTGTATTTCTCGCCTTTTGAGCAGTGCTTCCGTGTGTGACCAAAATCTCTACATTACTTTAAAATAAACGACCCGCATTATTCAATGAATCGTGCAATAAATAAATAATAAATAAATAAATAAAATCTCTACTTCCATAGTATCCTTACTTCTACAGTTCATTTTTGGACTAACGTCTACTGCGTAAAGTCTTCTTTTGCCACGTCATCAAGTACTCATCTTGGGCTACTTCTACTGCACATTTTGTCCGTGCCTTTGAGCTCTGCCATCACGACGACGACGACGACGACGACGACCACACTTTTCCTTACTCCAATAATATGATTAAGATAAGATTAAGATAAGATTAAGATATAAAAACAATAAGACAAATTTAAACACAACTATGAAGTTAGTGTAAGATATACACGTGGTTGTGCAGATAAAATAGACCATTTACATTAAGCAGAAGCACGGAAACTAATGTGTTGCCACTGTTGATCACGTAATAAAAGTATGACCCCTTAAAAATTATTCAAGAATTTAAACCAGTTATGATGAAACCACAAGTAATAACCTAGGACTCACCAATCAGATGCAGCTCGGACGATCCTGTCACGGACGCCAAAATGTCGTACTCCAGCGGCAAATTACACACGACATATGTGACCAGTCAAAAATAAACTACGAGGTCGGGTTTCTGGCTCTTTCGATTTAAATGAAATTCGGGCCGTTGACCGGTCCAGGAAAAACCCGTGGCCAGAGCAAAACCACGGTAAAAACCTTCACATCGAATGCAAACCCAAACTTACAAATGCAACTGTTTGGTTTGCTAACGTTTGACCCACTGAGTGAACAACAACAAACGAAGGCTCAGTGGCTCATTGACAATGCAAATTAAACAACATGAACTGAACTGAATGAATGCACAATTCAGAACTGAACTGAATGATACAATCGGAATGAATGCTACAAGCAGAATGATACATAAGCAACTACTCTCCTTGCATATATACAAGATCACAGGAGGGAGAGTGAGAAGGTTCACAAGAAACGCAAGTGTAATGTTACAACAGTAATAATACTTCAAGTAGAAAGTTCCATGTGACGAGTCTCGTGAGGCGGGTTGAATCGTAGGACGAACGTTGAGTAGAGTGCACATGATGCAGCGACGAGTGTGCTAATGTCGTTCGTTTCCTGTGCGCGATGAGATCGAGAACTTTCGAGATCAAGGGTTGCAGTGTCCTTGAACGGCCAATGTTGCAATGCAGTCCGGTGAAGGACGCGATGATCTCACAGAATGTCTATTCTGAAAATGAGAGAAAGAGCAAACTTGTTGCACGCTCAATTGGACATTAGTGCATTATGGTCGGTGGTGTGATTCGGACTGTGAGTGGAGCGGCCAATTCTCGGTAAAGCTGCAGGGCCATAAATCACCCAATTCGTCCTTGAATCGTTACCACATTAGACCAATACATTATACAACAACCAAGCAACAAGACGCAACAAAACAACTCGCTAACACACACATTGAGAGAAGCAGCAGTCGCATTGGGTCAGAGGTCGCAAGAGGGCAAACAGCAAATCTACCATTCAATGAATCAATAGCAGAACATCGAATCCATTATCCACTAACCAATAAATCGTTAGTAGAACAGGAAATCCACTTGACCAATAAATCGCCAGTAGTATGAGTAATCCACTACTCGATAAATCAGTAGTAGAAGCAGCAATCAATCACCCAATAAATCGGTGAAAGAATAAAACACATCCCATCCGATAAATCGATGGAAGTGGCCAAAACGCCCATCTGTCTCCAACAAAACTTTAGCTCCCTCTGGTGTCAGCCTAGCTCGGTCATTTGCACTAAAACTTTTGGTTACGAAGTACCACACCCCTTAAAAATTATTCAAGAATTTAAACCAGTTATGATGAAACCACAAGTAATAACCTAGTGAGTCAAAGTCTATGACCTAAATCTTTCATCATAAATCTAAAAGAATACGAAGTGAATGAAACAGAAACGTTCAGTGGATGACACGGATAAGAAAGGTTTAAGGATAAGTTTGTTAACAAATAGATAAAAGCTGACTTAAGTGTTTTGATTTTTGAAAGCAATGACTAACGGATTGAGAATTCTGATTGCCTTTTGAAAAGATATTAAGGTTTTGATTGACCAGTAAATCGGAGACGGACATGTAGATGACTAGAAATGACAATGAGAACATATGTGATTACAAGTAGAACAACACGATAACGATTAACCGGTCGTGTAGATGAGTGAAACCATTTAGCATGATAAACAAAACTAATGCTCATGCTTTGAGATGCTAAAAGTGTATTCATTTAATTGAAATAAAACATACGACAGAATTTAATGTTGTACAACTAATTAAGTCAACTAAAAAGTTCTAATTAAAAAATAAAACTATTAATTCATCAAACTTCGTATATGAAAAGTAATTAAACATAGGTAACTTGAAAAATAACTAAGATATTATGAGTTGAAAAAATAATTCTAAACATGCACACAGCATGAATTGTATAGTTTGGGCTCACCATTTGAAAACACTGACACTAATAATGCAAGGATAAACAATAGCAATTTTAAAATTATGCATAAAAAATTTGAAATTGTAAAATTTCACCGCCATGATTTAGTGAATGGAAATATAAATTGAAGTATGAATTGGAAATAAAATTTTTTAACAATAATCAAATTAAGATATATTGTTATAAGTACCTATGAAGTGACAGAAGTGATGGACCAGATGGACTAGGATTGATGTATATGAGTCGTTCAGAAGCAAAATCGATTAAGTCCATTTTTGAAAATTTTGATTTTATTTCGAAAAATTATCTTATTAATGCCAATCTTTTTTAAAAATAAATATCTGGGAACAAATCTTTGAGATTTTCTATAATATAGCCATAATACACGTAAATTTTGGAAAAGAAACAATATAGAAATGTTATATTTTTAATCAGAAAATGATAAAATAGTTATACCACGGGGTTTGGACACTTAATTTTGATGAAATGAAACATAATTAACATTCCTAAAGGTTAAAACATCTCTAAATGTCAAATAATTCATAATAGTTCTCTTAAAACGAATATTTTAGACTAAAAACTTTAAAGTCGTTTTTCTCGAAAAGTGTAAAAGTGGACTTAATCGATTTTGCTTCTGGGCGACTCATATGATTGTCTACTAAGAACAAAAGTAACGTAAGTACCTGATGATTGAAGAATGTACTGATCCGTCCAGGACAAATAGATAATAATTTTATTTTTAAAAGACAAATGTATAAGCAGATTTACATTTGGTGAAAAGTATTGTAGCGTACAAAATTATAAACCAAAATATAATTCAAAAAAAGAAAATCTCGGAACATTTTTTATAACCATTTAAAACAATCTAATGTTGCAAAACATAAATTAAAATCTACAATTAAAGTTTAATTTTTAAATAATAAGCTTCTATTTTACATTTGGATAAAACCAGGCATAAAAAATTTAAATATATACCTTGTTTTTTAATATTTAAAAAAATATTGTACGAATGCTTAAAAGAAGATTGAAGAATTTTGTTTAAGTTGAGATGTTGAAAAAATCAATTAAATTATTGCGATGGGCAAAACCACCTGCAGTAAAAAGAGAGATGAGAGAGCGAATTAAGCAGAACTCGTAGCTGTGTTGATAAAAAGAACCATTTGCAAGTAAGTCATGGTAAAGAACCAAACGAGTGCGTATGCTAAGAGATAATATATGAGTCGCCCAGAAGCAAAATCGATTAAGTCCACTTTTGCACTTTTCGAGAAAAACGACTTTAAAGTTTTGAACTTAAAATTTTCATTTTTAGAGTAATGCTTCGTATTTCTTACCTTTTTAATATGTTTTGGCTACTAGGAATGTTAATTGTACTTCATTTCACCATATTCAAGTATCTAATTCACGAAACATAACTGTTATTTATTTTTAAAAACAAATATTGAAAAGCTTTGTGGACTTAATCGATTTTGCTTCTGAAAATTAATGAGAAAAATTTGAAATCCACATGTTTGATTGAATTTTGTATCAAATCGATTAGATTAAATTAGAAATGCTTATTAAACAAATTTTTATTTTGTTAATTGAAATAAAAATACATAAATTAACTTTCGAAAATCTACCGGGAGCATCCTGATACACCCTCCTATATATATATATAGGAGGTACTATGAGTCGATAAACAATGGAATCAACAACAGCTGGACTTAATCGATTTTGCCACTGAAAATTATTTGATTTTATTAACAAGGAATGTATTTTGGTGTTATATTATGGAAAATTTCAACAAATTTTTATCAGAGACTTATTTTTTAAAGAGATACTCATTAACTGAATATTTTTTCATCATAATATCAAAATGTGAAAAATGGACTTAATCGATTTTGCTTCTGAGCGACTCATATGTGGATGATAGTATAGTAATACAAAAATTGAAATAATGCGCGCATGCGTAAGGAACGTTAAAAATGTGTTTGTTAAACAGTTTTAGTTGACCATGAGTTGATAAAGATTTGAAACGCACAAATTTTAACCTCCAAAAAAACAGCAAAAAAGAATCTAAATTGGTCGTGTGTCTAAAACCCCATTTACGATAAGAATTTGATTTTAAAAATCCAAAGAATGCCTAAATATAAACCAAGGTGTGTGAGCTGAGATGTTACTTTGACAAGGAATTAAATCCTAGCGCGCATGGGTTCAGAAGATAAAATGGTGTAATTGTTTAATGACTTTAGGCTTAATAGTTAGGTAACCTGTCATAATTCCTTAATAATGTATACTTTAAAGTTATACTTATTGGCACATGTAACGTTACTACAGAATAGAAAATTAATTCAACAATAGGAATATATTCAGAATTAAAAATAACTGGATTAAATTTTTTAAACCTTTTAAATTTTTAAGCATTAAATATATTTCCGTTTCATTAGTTTTATTATTATAAATATTTCAAATTAAGATTAGAATATAAAGCAAAAACTTAAATAAAACTTATAGAATAGTTCTAAGTAAACTATTTTAGTCATTTTAAATTAAAGTCACCTTTAAAGATCAGAAAAGGAGGTGGAAAGCCAACAATTCGAATGTTGACCAAAGAGAATAGCTGAAAATATTAATTAGCTAACATTTATTGTCCCTAAAAGCTACGCTATGCACGATTGTTTGACATATAGGGTTTTAGTTGACTTGACGGCAGAAAATCAAGAAAAACACGCTAAATAACCTTGGGAAATGACCATTAAACTAACCCAAATGAACTTGAGCGAGTATACACGAAACACAACTTGTAGTTGTGCAGATAAAACAGATCATTTAATTAACCAATAAGAAACCCATTAAGTAAGAATTAGGAATTAAATTATTTTTTATCATTTAAAATGATCTGTTTTCTATGCCAAAAAAGATAACAACTAGTGATTAGGATAAGTTGGATTTAAGCTAACTTAGGAGAGTGCAAAAACAACTTATTATTTTGTAGAGTATTTATTTATTTATTGTCCAGTTCATTATGAACCGAGACTGTTGTGTATAATAAAGAGGCTATTTAAAAAACAAAAACTGATGATTGATATAACGAGTACGCATGAGTTGATGAGACGATTGATGATGAGTATATAGATTTCTAATAAACAAACAAAACTAATAGATTCTCAAGTACTAAAAATATTTTTAAAAATATAAAACTTAAAAATTTGTGAAAAAGTAAAACCAGTTTAATGCGCATATTGATGAAAATCTCCCAACGTTTTAATAAGTTTACGCAAATAAGAGAAAGGTGGCATATTTAGTGATTGGACAAGCACATTTTTAAGGAAATTGTATTAAAAATCCAATTGATCACCAAAGAATTCACAAGTCAACGAGAAGGAACATATAAGTGATTAGAAAAATAGTTTAAAAAAATAAAATATTTATAAATAACCATTTAATTAAAACTATTGAGCATTTTTTTTTAACTAAAGAACTAAACTTATTGACTCAAGAGTTTAGAAGATAGATTTTCAACAATGTTTCTGAAACAACATTTTTTCATATTTTTAAAATACCACTGATCGTTGATCGTCCAATTGAGGCAATGCCTGGACCAAGACTGTTAGACGAAATAAATTAAAATAAAAAGAAGTTTCTGAATTAATTTTATTTATTTAATTGTCTCAAATTTCGTAAAGGCCCCAGTTCCAGAACAGAAGTTTTGGTCACCATATAGAGTGCTGCTTTAATTAACTGTAGGCAAAAAATGCGAAGAATAACAAAAACGTTTAATTCAACACTTAAAATTAATTAAATAGATAAAACTAGAACAGATGCAAAAATACACTAAATGTTGATTATATTTCTTCTGACCTTTTCTAAATGTGACACTGCCAAATGAGAAACCACTAATCTGAAGTCAAAACAAAACATTTGAATTTGTCATTTTCATTTCAGTGTTTTTAGAGCAACATAATTTTGAAGTGAGTGAAATGATGAAAATGTGGGTTTATAGATAAAAGAGACCGTTTCTGATAGTATGGACATTCCGGATGAAGCCAACCTGTGGGCATGCATACAGTGGTTGTTAGAAAAATTACAGACTTGTTTAGAATATAAAGGACTTGATAAAACTTGTTTCACAAGCATAAAGATATATGAATAGGAAGAAAGCCTTAAATTTCGTTTTATTAATTAAAAAACAAAAAGGAGAACAGTAAACAGATTTGTAAACTTAAAAAAACATGCTAAGAGTTGTATTAGTGATATACAAGTGGATTGTAACTTTTTATTTTGCATTGTTCACATAAAGTAACGTTGTCCTCAATTGTTAGTGAAATTAACTGACAAAAGACTTTTATGAATTCTTTTTCAGTGTGAATAAATCAAACAATTTGGTTGCTCTATTAAACTAGTTTGATGAAGGGAGTAACATAAACGAATACAAAACCACGAAGTTAAAAGAAAAACAACTCGTGATTGTGTAAATTAATGAAACCTTTTAAAAATGAAAATCTTCAAGGATTATTGAAAGTAACTAGTTTAAATGGACATAGACAACTGCTAACATTCGAATAATAAGCATAATAGTGATAATAATAGTGAGCATGAATAAGTGAAAGATGCAATATTTATAATACAATACACAAATTTGGATAAATTTTTGTAGTGGTCATCAATGAACGAACAAGTGACTCAACCGGGTTGACTCAACCGAAGGAATGCATAATACAGGTAAGTAACTTGAAAAAATAACCCATGATGTTATTAGTTGAAAAAAGTAACTTTATGTATACATTACTGCATGAATTTTTAAGTTTGGGTTCGCTATTTGAAAACAGAGGGTGGAGACCACAAGAAAGATGATCATTCATAAATCGCTTTATAACATACGAGTATTATTGACTAAATGAATCAACATGTCCATTAGACACTGATAAGACAAGGATAAACAATAGCAATTTAAAAATAGTATAAACAATTGTTGACCTTTTAAAGTTACACCGTTTACAACGATTTATTGAATTTAAAAATAAAATATTTTTAATAATAATGAAATTAAGTTATATTTTGTTATATTGTTAAAAGTGTACATACAGTGGCAACTAAAGTTGTAGAGTTGACTGCAGATGATAGAGTTGAAGTGTAAGGGTTGAGTCAATTGGATTGTGTTTCAGGGTTATTTCCGAAAGTAAATGCAATACCATTGGAGTCATACTGGTTGGCAGGGGCCAGACTGGCCAATCCTATTAGGTTGAGGGAAACAAACAGAGAGATGAATGATAACTTTATTGTGGTGGGCTAGGGAAGATAGAAAATAATTTAGGACAATTCGCCAAGAACGTTCTCTACTTACATTAGTCGAAACAAGCGGAGCAAATAAAACGGTTGAAAGAATTAAAGTAAAGTAAGAAATCGAGGGTGCGAGCAGAGGAATGAGAATTAAATTTTAGCTGCTAAAATCTACTAATAATAAATGTTACTTTGATTAGGAATCAAACGACAGCACATGCGTTAAGAAGATAAGAAATTGTGATTGTTCATTGGACATTGTTCAATTAAATTGTTGAATTTTAGATTTTTGGGCCCATGTAAATTATTTTACTTTTGATTCATTATAATTATGAAAAGTTATAATATTTTAAATAAAAGCGAATATATAGAGAAAATAAAATAATAGATAATAGATTGAACGCAAAAAATGTTTTCGAAAAGAAATTGATCTATCCTATCATATAATTCTTTAGAATTCAAACCTGTTAATAAGAATGATGTTCCTGCTTAGATCACAAAATAAAATAATTTTAATAAACATTGTTTAAAAAATATATTTAAATATTATTTTTCGAAACGAAGAGCGATAAGAGAAATAAGAGAATTTAGGAACATTTGCGCTTGCGTAGATTGAAGAATTATGTTTTTTGAGTTGACCTGTTGATAGAAGTTCCTGGATCTGCTGATCAAAGTATAGATAAAAATTTTATTTTTTTAAAACAAACAAATTTGCAGGCGAAGATTAGATAAAAACTATTGTCGCGAACAAAAATATGAACTAGAATAAAATTCAAAGAAAAATATATTGAAACATTTTTATAACTATTTAACAGAATCTGTTTAAGGCTATGACTGTAATAATGTTTATCAAAATCTACAATTTAATTTAATTTTTAAATAAATAAAAACTTATATTTTACCTTTGGATATAACTAGACACAAAATACTTTTTCAAAAAGTTTTAAACTACTTGTTTTATATATTAAAAAAATATTGTGCACATGCGTAAAGAACGCTGAAAAATTGTGTTTGTCAAACAGTTTGAGTTTACCCTGGCTGAGTAGATAGAAATTTGAAAAACACAAATTGTAACCTCCAAAGAAACGACAAAAGGGATCTAAATTGGGTTTTTACTATGATGAGTATAAGATAAAAATTAGATTTTAAAAATAAAAAGAATGTACATGCTCATGATTGGCGAAAAGCATTTTTACGCACTAAATGATCAACAATAATGATAAAAGAAAAGTAAAGAATTTTAATACCTTTTAATTAAGTATAAAAGTAAATAAATAAGTTATAACGTCAGTTTTGTTTTGATATTGCGCCATGAAGTTGCCTAATTCGCCTAGGGGGTGTCCGCCGGCCCTTATTGCACTTGAAACTAGATACAGTATGATTTATATCATGGGTGCGCAAACTTTTCAAAACAAAGTCCAACAGGGTGGACATTCAGAGCATTAAAAGTCCACTTGTTTTGGCCAATAAAAAATTTAAAAACACTGTATTAAAAGTTTCGAAAACAATGAGATATGTGAAATTGTTAAAAGTTGAGATCATATGAAAGTCTAGATTAAAATGAGTCAAAGAACATTTTATTTTTGGTTCCTCGAGAGTCGCATCAATGATCAATCAATAGAGTTCTGAAACTGCCAAGAATTGAAAGAAGGTTGATTCACAAATGATTATTGAACCGAACATGTTTATCTATTTTGCTATTCCGATGAGAATTGTTGGAAAACTGCTTTCCAGTTTGTTACCAAAATTCAAGAATATCAACAGCTTGGACCAATAAAATTTTGCTAGTAATTCATCGAAATAATTTGTAAATCATCTCTTTTATTTTAAATCAAATTTCGATGATGTTCAAATTCTGTCTGATAGAGATATTCCAGCGAGCAGTCATCTTAATCATATCTTCCTCATTTTCCATTTTGGTATTATCACTACAATATTTCACAGAAAAAAAGATTTAGTTTATTTGCTCAACGTAAGCTTAATGTTTCAGAAACAATTGATCATTAAATTCGACGTCATTGGCTTGTTAAGAACACGATAAACATGTGTAAGAATTTTGTGATTGCTCAGAATCTGAGCCTCAAATGGTTAATGATGAATCCACAATTTGAGATTGGCTAAAAAGTTGTCTTCTGGTTTAAAGGACATTTCTGTGATTAGTTTTTTTTTCAACTTATTAAACATTTTAACTAGAACGACTCGATATACTCACAAGTCAGTTTTGAAGTCAGTCATAAATGATTTTGAAGACAATTCTGATTAGCTAGAAAATCACACTGAAAAAATGATTTGTTTGTTTGCATGGAATTTTAAATGAAAGATTATTTTTGGAATACATGTTTTTTCGGTGGACATTAGTGGATATTAAAAAATTTCAAATGTCCACAAGTGGACTGATGTCCACCCTTTGCGCATCCCTGATTTATATAGTTTAAGTCGGCCAGTTGACAGCAACTCACGCAAACAAAAAATTGGTCCAACAGAAATAACTGCGGTGATTGTAAGTTTAATAAGTTGGTTAGATAAGTGAAATCAGAAAAAGACCTTTTGTGATAAGAAGTCAAACAAAAGTAATCAAACGAATTTGCATGCGTTGAGAAAATAAGTATAGATTTCGAAGAAAAAAGATATTATAAAAAACTTCCAAAAAATGATACAAATTGGTCAAACGAAACCAATTGAATAGACCCTTATGACTTTCATAAAAGAAAATTTTAATAAAAAAAATACCAAAAATGTGATTGTCTGTAAGAAGTTACATAAGAAGTTAAACCAGTTAAAATGCTCACCAGTTATCTCCATTAAAACTAGTATAAAACCAGCAGCATGCGTTATGAAACCATTTTAATTTATTAAGAATAAGTAACGCCGTTGGCGTGAAGTCGGAGCGTCTGTATAACCGATAATAAGTCACACACTCAATCACACAACCATCAGTTATACTTTTTTGATGACAGGATACTTTTAAATATAAGAAATTCATATAGAAAATGTGTTTTGAATGACAAAATTAATTGAAACAAATGTAAACCTTATAATGAGTAATAATATATTGATCATATGTTGATTAATATTATTCTAAGTATTAAAAAAATCTCAATAGAAACTAAATTTGTAATTTTTGTTAGGAACAGAAATATGAATTGAAATAAGTATTTACAAAGTAATAATTACTTGTTCTGGGGCCAATACTTGGCTCGTGTGCTTGTCTGTTTCGCACACCCACTGTTGACACTCGGTCTCTACACATTTCTATGCAAAATTTGATTTATTTTTTGAAAAATCGCTGCTCCGTTGACCTATGACCTATGGCACAAAAGGCACATCTTCACCCCAACCAGAATATTGTGTAAAATTTTCAGACCGATCCATTGAACGGGTATAGTCGAAACCCTCTACACAAGCCTTTTCCAATTGAGTCAACGCAGAGTCGTCACTACACTTACTCGCTCGCTTCGCTCGCTCGACGTTCCGCTCCGACAATTAACTGTGTGTTGCGTGCTCGGGCAGTTCTGATGTTTTCTTCTTTTGTGTTTGTTGCATTTTAATGTTTCATTTGTTTTGGATCCCATTTGGTCCCCATTTGAGTCCAAACCCTGAAATGCAATGGATAATATATTTTTTAACCTTTTAAAATTTTTCAAGAAGCATTGGCAACACATTGTAAAAACTCGTTCCAACAAACAGAAGAGTAACCATCAAAAGTAATTACGAGAAAACCGGAAACTTCACTGTGAAACAAAAAACCTAAGAAAATAAGAAACTAAACTGATAGTAAACTTGAGTACACACGAATTTAAAGCGGATCAAACTCCGATGGCAGTTGAGAGAGTTCAGCGGATTCAACGTAACTTGTGTGACCGATAGAAAAAGAAATAAGTGCGCTGCTACATTGCGATGCTAAAAAGGGGCTCACAAATACATTCAAAAAATAAAATAATAATACGAAACACTACATATTCATGGCATTGAGAAAATTCATTTGATATGGGATAGGAGAATGATTCAAGGTTTACCTGAAATTAAAAATACAAAGGAAAAGGTATAATTAAAATAGAATTGAATATAATAAGCTGAGCGAAATGAACGATGAAATGAATGAAAGTAAGCAAGCTAGTTAGTAATAAAACCATAAACTAAACTTTGATTAATAAAAACAAATAATTTTATTTTGTTTTGTTTTGATTTGATTTTTATCATTATTGACAAATTTTAGACAGATAAAACGCTACAATAAGTCAGAAAGCACAATATGAGAAGGGATTAGATGGATTCAACAGATACCAACAGGAAATCAATAAGAAAAATTTGATTATTTTTACAATGGTATAAGTTCAGTTTTAAACGAAAACATTTGATGACTTTCAATTAATCCCTTGACTTTTTGGGCATAACGATTAGCAAAAGTAATTTTAATATAACAAATTATTAAACCTTTTAAAAATAAAGCACGATATAAGTACTAATGTTAGTTGAATTTAAGAAATTTTAAGAAATTTTAAAATTAAATTAAATATAGTTATAGTAGATAAGTAGTAAATAAGTTGAAAAATGCGAGGTTGTGTAGATATAAATTAGACCATTTGCAATGAACCATAAGTATAATTTTTAACTAGTGATCATGTTCAGATAAGATTAATATAGTTTGTGCGCAAAAATGACAAGAAATCGACTCTCCTATCTTACATTCACAGATAAAAGCAATATTTATCAGAAAGCTAAAAAACAAAAAAGTTAAAGATAAATTTGTGGTTGTGTAGTTAAAATCGACCATAATATAGTCCCAGAGACCGCAATTAATTTAAAGATTCTGGAGCTGTCTAAATGTAATGCAAACTAATTGATACTTATGATTTAAGTTGACCTATTGATTTCTTTTCTGTCAATGACAAGTTTGAAAATGTCATAATTAAAATGCCGAGCAAAAACTTTCACATTGAATAAAAAAACATATACGACAGACGTAAAAATAACATAATGCATATGGCATTACTTTTTAGTGTTCAAACTAACCAGTTGATATTGTGAGATAAAAATAACATGAACTAAAAGTAACCACAAGTAGACAAGTAAGTTAACCACAAGTAATAACGACGAGAAGAAACTAACAAATGTAAATTAAATTGTAAATTAACCTAAGTGAGTGCAAGAAAACAACTTGTGATTGTATTGGTGAAAGTGACCAATATAATAACGAAAAAAACTGTCCTAAGATAAGCAATTAAAATCAATGCATTAATTCAAACAATTTTGTAACCTTTAATAAATACACAACTTCTGATTGTAGTTAGCAATGATTTGGTATTAGGTTTTGGGTTGATTAGTTGGTAGGGAAGAAACAAAACAAGAAAGATAAATAGAAATAACGATGAGAAAAATATAACAACTAAGAGAGTGCAAGTAGAACAACGCGTGGTTGTAAAGATGAAGGAGACCATTTACAATGTGTAAATATGACGGAAACAATTCTAGTGAGATGATAAAAAAGTCAAATCTGAAAACACTGTATTTAATGAAATAAAATAAAATGACAAAAAAATGAGATACACTATAATAGATTGATTGCAATTTACAATTTATTCTTTATTAAATATAATTAATATCGTTGTGATTATTGAAATGGAAAATCTTTTAATTACACCAGAATTGATTTAATTTTTAAGCTGATCAAAGTGAACGAACGAACGAAAGCACGAGCATGTCCTTGTTCGCAGATAGCTCACAATTAGACCACCACTAAACAACGTGTTGCCTCGGATGTGACGATTGACTATTCACTCAGCGACATGAAAAAAACGATTGTCTTTTAAAGTTGTTGATTTGCTCAAGACCGTTGAGGAGCTGAGCTTGGTTGTCCGGATATAGAGGCAACAGGTGTTCAAGTTTAGAAATCCTCTGACGAACCATTGGGACTTGACAATGTCTTCAATTAATCACGATTCAGAGTGTTGTAGGCGAAATAGACGCCTGTATGTCATGACAGGAATCTCGAAACGAAGCTCTTTAAAACCAAGACCGCCGTTCCGTATAGACAGGTGAACAAAAAAATATTGATTTTAAGATTGGAAGAACTATTTTGTAATGGAGTGGCATAAGAAAAACCTAATTAAATTTAAAAAAATGATTTTTGGTAATCGAGTTTTTTAAATGTGTTATTGAATTATTGTGAGCATTATTAAGAAAAAAAAATATTAAAACAGGAATAACCTTTTAATTAAATTGGAAGGTTAAGAGCTTGCCAACGATTCGTGAAGTGATTATGTTTGTCGTAAAATCATTCATTTGAGATGTTAAAGTACATCTATGATGAGGTGAAAAAATGGTTGAAGAATAAAAGCTAGTTGATATAGCAAAAGCTGGACAGGGAAAGAAGTATCCAATTTTATCTATTCGGTTATGCTCCTTCTACCATTGTAGAATTAGTGAAACAGTTAATTAGTTTTACCTTATATTAAGAAAATGTTGAGAAAGCTAATTCATTACACTTCGACAAATGAAAAGCAAGTAATAAGGACAAGTAATAAATAAAATAAAATAACCCAAACAATCCTATTTGATTACAAAAAAACAACGTAGTTATGTAGTTAAAAATACCATTTTTGATATTGAAGACGTTTTTTCACAGTAGATTGACACATTCAATTGACTAAAGAGAATGTACAATTTATAAACATGTTATAATAAGAATGCATTCAATTATCATAATGTTTATGGATGTCCATTTCGTAACAATATAGGCAAAGATCAGAGCCGTTGATTTCTTCGAAGCGAAATTGAACAAAACAAATCATAGAATCATAGATCAGCAAATGTCGTGCATTTTTGTTCATGAAGTTCTAACAGTTTGAGGATCGAGACAAAGCTTTTATATTATGTTCTGTTTCTGCCAGTGCTCTCACTTCTTCGGTAGTCCTTGATCGAATTGAAGGGCCAATGATGTAGGACTTGTTCGAGTTTTTCTCTATCATGTTGATCCCCATTCAGAGCTTTGTCAATCCAGGTGAAGCCTTTAGTTTGTGCTTAATAGAAAGTTGTAAATTACAACTTGTAATGGAACATGTGAATTAAAGATAATTCGCTCAATATCTCCAAGCTCAAAATTGCCTTTCCTAATTGTCCCAAAACCAAAACTTAGGTAGGGTAGGGTCACATGTACAATGTATATGTGCAATGCACACATTGTGCATGTACCTAGAATACACTGGCCCCCTTTACAATTTGCTTTATGAGTTTAAAGTTTAAATGAGTTTATTGACTTTCTATTGATCTTTTGGAAACTTTACAAGATATGCAAAAGTGATTAAGAAGTTCATCTGTGTGGAGAAATTAAAATTAAAATCTGCAATATAAAAAACTTCAAAGTGAAATCTTTATATTTGGTTTACCGTTTTAATATGTGCAAATGCTCTGATCAAACAACTGCTCATATAAATTTAATTATTAAAAAAAGAAAGAATCTCTTAACAGCAAAGAATTTCTATGTGTTTAAGTTTTCCAGTAAAACAAAAATCTGATAAACAAGAAAAATAACGGCTAATTTAAATCATCCAAAGCAAGAGTACAAAATGAACAACAAATGGATGTGCAGATAAAAGATACTTTAGAATGTGACGTACAAGGTATATTTATTGCTTGGATAACGAAGATACAGAGGAATGTTTGAGTAAATTGTTGGGGTTGACAATAAATGACCTAGTGGAAAAATGACATGTTGACTGCCGCAGTGCAGAAACTCTACTAACGAACATTGGTCGTTTCTGTCCGTTGTATTGTGTGTGTCTGTACTGCGCATGTGTGTGATTTGAATGTGGAGGAGGGTAACGACATCTATGGAGAACTAATGTAATGTTTACATGGCTGTCACAAGATAGATTCAGATGATTCAGCTAATTTCATATTCAAATTAAATTAAACCATTTAAAGTCATCAAAACAATTTTGATTTTTCTTAAAATCGAGCAATAATCGATAATAAGTAAGTTAAAAAGTAATGGCTGATGATAATGAATATTGAATTTAAGAATCGTTTTCATGTTTATTATATCATAAAAATATATGTCATATTGGATTTTTAAAAATTTGAACCTTTTGTATAACCCAGGAGTGGTTGAAATAACCTAGATGTTGTAAAATGATGTTAAAAATTATTTTTTAGGAATAATAAATAGAATTTGTTTTATTAAAAACTTAAATCTAAAAGTTAAGGGAAATTAATTTAATTGTTTGTGAATATATTCTTTGATTTAAATAATCGATAATGAAAATTTAAAGATATAGAGATATCCTTGTAACTCTAAAATAAATCTACCTAAATTAGAGAAAGATGTTGCATTTAATTTGATTCAGTGGACATTCAGCATGAAGGTTTTAGAAATAGAATTGTTTTTATCAATATAATTGAAATTGAAAATTAAATATTGTTATCTTTTAAATCCATACTACACTACTACAACAGAATTGAATTAAACTTCAATTATTGAAGTCTTGAGGATTCTGATTGTCGTTTGAAAGTGTTTTAGGGTTTGGGTTGACCACTGGTCAATGACCAGTAAACATGGAAGGAACAAAACTTAGAGATAACTAAAAATAAAAACCCGAAAAATCTATTAATAGTTCTAAAAATTATTTACTTTATAAGACTATTATAAGAGATATTTAATAAGACTAATTATTTTAGACGTAAGTGGATTAGGATGAGAATAATTGTCCAACCTTTTTAACAATGCATCAAAAAATAACTTTAATGTCATTTGTTACTCAAACCAACGAAGGTGCATGTGTTCAAATTATGAAACAAGTAAATTCCACACGATATAGTCAAAAATTAATTCAAAAAGAGAGATAATGAAATTGCAATAGATCGAAAGAATTTACCAGTTAAATGCTTCGGGATGGATGTTGGATTAATAAATTTCTTGATAACTATTGAATGTTTTGATTGACGAAATTTAATAGTGAATTTAAGAAAGAATTTAAAAAAGATCTAAAATATTATATTCAAAGCACGAAATAGAAAAAATGTTGACATTCACGTAAAAATTAAGAATATCATAATAATTGGAATTGGAATTGGAATTGGAATTGGAATTGGAATTGGAATTGGAATTGGAATTGGAATTGGAATTGGAATTGGAATCAACAAATAATAAATAAAGGAAAAAGGACTGTCAATTTTTTAAAATTCAATATGATGCTAGATTATACAATGTAAATTAATGTTTAATTTGTAAAACTTTGAGAAGATAGTGCCCTTAATCGTTTATGAAAATTGGTGAAAAGATTGATCAATAAAAAAATTAAATATCAAACCAAAAAAACAGACTTACTAATTCGATACGGATTCAATAGTACTTACTGATAAATTAGTTATCACAATTAGGTAAGTAGTTATCCTAACTGATCAAGTAGTTTCCATAATTAGAAGTAAATTAGTAGCTTCAAGTAAAAAGTTACTAAATATTTTGGCAATATTTTTCATTTGGAATGAAAACCATTTATTTTGGGAAAGTCACAAATTGGCCAGAAAATTCATTTTATTTGGGAGAGTTACTAATTTTTTTGGTCTATTAATTATAAGCCATTATTTTTTTTCGCAACACTGAATTTTGGCCCGAGAGTATTTCTTTATTTTTAAATCACCATCTTAAGTTTATAATTATCAATTTCATCTTAAACTAGACATTCTAGCAAAAAATCTATTTTTTTCGGTGCGTAGTTTGCAAGGATACGAGTTTAATACGACTTTTGGTGTCAGAATGACCCCATATGGGCATTGGAAGGTTTTGTTTATAATTCCAGTTGGTCAGTTGATTGAGACCTCTTAATCTTTATTTTCCGCAATGTAACGTTATGCATGCATTCCATTCTATTATATATGACAAATTGGGTTAGAGTTGACCAGTTGAATGAAAGTCGGATAAGAGAATGATTAAAAATCAATGTAATCACCAGAAATAACAAATAAAAGAAAATAAATAATCCTAATTGAAAACAAAAGCAACAACTCGTAGTTGTGCTGATAAAAGAAACCATTTTTGATTGTGAAGTTCCGTCCTAGTAGTAGATTGACATTTCTGGTTGATTAAAGATTCTGGCTCTGTTTTTTTTAAAAGTAATGCTATACATTCAAAATAAATGCTATTTATGGTTTGAGTTGACTTGTTGATGCGTTCAAAAGAGATTTTCAAAAAAAACTTTTATTGTGATTCTAAATAAAACAAAAGAAAAGAACAAATAAGAAAGACAAAGTTGTCTCAACATGAGAGCAAAACACAGAAAGTTAAGAAAGCGGACAAGCACTACTTCGAAGTGCATGGGAGATGAACAACACGCAGTTGTGTTGATTAAAGAAACCATTTAGCAGAAGGTAAAAAATAAACCATTCAAGTGCTCATGCTTTGTGAAAGTAAAATTAGATTGCAAACTAGAATAAGTTTAAAGCTGAAAGAAAATCTCATAAATGTTGATAGAAAGTGAAGAAGCGAATGAATAGCAATGTATAATAAAGATAAACCACCGAAAAAAGTGCAAAAAGAACAACTTTTTGTTGTTTCTAAGAAATAGACCATTTATAAGAATTAGTTCAAACGGTTCAAACTGCTGCGCAGATCATATCTTTTGTATATAGTTATATGATTGTTTTTGTTTAAAAATATTAACGGTTAATAAAAGTTCATCATAACATCATCACATAGTGCGCCAGTTCAGGTGGTATACGACGAGGATCTTTGAAATAGAAATAACAGAAATATATTATCAATTAAAAGGAAGATAAAAACAAAGTAAAAACACTCACCTGTTAAATCAAGATTCGCTAAAGTGTGGGCTGAGAGGAGTTGAGTGTAACTTCATAACGTTGTCTCTTCTCGGAACAAAAGTCCAAAAAGTCAAGAGAAAGGGGCAGTTACGAAAGACTGATCTGTGATGATAAGCAAGAGAAGAGAAAATAGGATGCACTCAAATAGAACTCTTACAAGCGACCAATGAGCGGTGTACAAAAAAATTAATGTACATTTTAGGCAGGAAAAAGACTTGTGGCACAAGTATAAGCAGTGAAAAGAACCAATTTTTTTCTCTGTGAATCTAAAAGAAAATAAAGAAGCGACATAGTAATAAATTTTAAAGGCTTCTTAGAATTAAATAAGAGATAAGAGATCGGGAAACAATGAACGAGTGAGTAAAAGAACTTTAGAGAAAGATGTAAGATTAGATTCAATGGACGCGAATTAGGGAAAATGGACTTGACTTGACATTCTGTAGAATACAAATTGAGAACATGGAATTTAATAAAAAAGATTTTTTGGAATAAAATAAAAATTTTAGTATTTATTTTAACATTTTTTACGGATGTTTGTTTAAAAAAAATAAGGTTGAATTTAAGTTAATATGATTAAATGATTGAGGGTTTTAGTTTTTTTAATTATTGTTTCCGAAAGGAACGCTATGCATGAATTGCACTGTATGATTTTTATAGTGTGAGTTGACCTTTTTGAGAATGAAAAAATAACGAAAGTAGTTTGTTTGATTAATTGTGAATAAGTTTGTTGGCAATAAAAAGTGAAAATTAAAAATGTGATTTTTAAAAAATGTGTTGGTGATTTTTGAGGATATATAGTAAATCCACTAATTTAGTGAACAAGGGCAAATAAATTATTGACTTACACTTATGAAGTGCAAAAATGAGGAATAATTTTAGAGTTTGACCAGTTGAGTAGCAGTCCACTTTTAACATTAATGTAAGTTGGGCGAACACGTTTAAATCCACACATGGAAATAGAAAGAAAAGAAGACTGATTTAAACACAACTATGAAGTAAGTGCAAGATGAATTTGTGGTTGTGCAAAAGAAAAAAGAGACTATTTTTGATGAAAAAAAAGGATTCACACTAACGTATGCGCATGGGTATTGTAGATTAGGTGAATTGCTGCGTACAAACACGATCATCAATACAATGAAATCATAAAAAAGAGAAAGGAGATCCTGATTATTCTTTTGCATTTTGTAAGATTATGTAACATACAAATACTTCAGAGAAAATGTATCACTAAATAAAAGTTTATAATTCTAGATGGAAGAAGTTGATTCAGACCTATAAATGTTCTCTATGATACATTGTAAAAGTAAAGTTTTTATTACTTACTGTATGACTTGTAAGGTGTGAGTAGATCTGTTTGACATGAGAAGTGTTGAAATAGTTGCTCCCTCACCAATAAGACACCACCAATAAATCGCTTTTAACTAACAAGATGTAGGCAGGTCAAGTGACCTGTAATACACCAGTAGCAACGATGAAAACAAGTTTGAAGAACATAAATTTCATTACAATAGGGCAAGAAAAGTTAGATTTTGAAACTTGAAATTTAATTAGTTTTACCTTTTAAACCAAACGATCATGAAACACTAAATATTGATTTAAACATAGCTCTATGTCTATTGCTAATTGGTTACAGTGCAACAAGATGTGCAACAACAATTTTAAATTGTTATTCCATATCGATATAGATCTAAGAAACAATAGGCTTAAAAAGATGTCTTCAAATTTTTTTTTAAACAAAATTATAAAAATAAGAACTTTGGGAAGACTGCTTTGCAATCTTTTAAAATGCAAAAACCACACGAATTGTATGTTGAGTTATGATTTAAAATAAAATACTTTTATGAAATAATGAAATGAACGTGTATATTGTTACTATTTTAATTCATGAAGAAGATGAAGTGGATAAGTTGTATGGAAAAATAAAAATTTATTTGTTATTTATTTGCTTGAATGTTGAATTAGATTACTGAAATGATAAACCAATGATTTAAAAATGCTTATTTGTCCACAAAAGTAAAGTAATGCATCCATATTGCATGACATTTTGGATTTGAGTTGACCAGTTAATAAGTGAAATGGATTGTGAAGTGTCAAGTACACTAAATGTAAACAAATATGTGCAAGAAAAGCAGAAAATAAATTCAATTAACCGAAATGAGTGCAAAAGAGCAATGGTTGAGTTGAAGAAAGTTACATTGAACATCAAGGACAAACGAAATAAACGACCCAAAGAAAAGCAAGTACAATTAAGACATTCAGATATAAACGATCTTGTAACCATTTATAAGAAAATGAAACGACTCGTTGAATAATACAATGAAAGGTATATTTTGCTTGGCATTTTGGAATTAAGGTACAATACGAGATTTAACTCACAGAGTTGGATAAAGAAAACGACTGAACAAAGTGAAAGAAAAAAGCAAACGTGAGATAAATGAAGCACGAATGAAACATGAATATAAAAATTGATATAAGGATTCAAATCTATTGAATACATTATACTACGATTAGAAATAGTAATGAAAGTATAAACATTTATTTAACCTTTTAAAACAAAGGAAACATTTGAAAGTTAAAAATACGATTTAAAATCTAACATATTTAAAATTAATGAAATAAAGATATATCTTATTTACCATTTAGCTTAACAAGTGAGTTTGTATTCGAAAAATAAAATTTGACTTTAATGTAGATGATTCAGTCATGCTAACTAGTGAAATTTGATTTACGAATTTTAATTGTTTGTCATGCATGACTTTTACGGTTTAGGTTGGCCAGTTGACTGATGAGATATGTTACGCAATAACTAAAAAATAATGAAATAAACCTTCTTACCTTAGTGAAACCGGTAAAGAAAAAAGCTATTGCACATTTGTTAAGAAGCTAATAAATGTGCGCATTAAGAATTTATTAAAAAATAGAATATAATAAAAATCACAACAGATGACATTGAGAAAATGTACTTGACTTGTGATAGAATTCAAACGATATAATCACAAATGAATATGTAGCAAAAAAAGAACAATTCTTAGATACAGTTGAATTTAAAGAAGGCGATCATTTACATTCAAATTGGATAGGTTTAATAAGACTTATTATTTTAGACGTAAGTGGATTACGATGAGAATAATTGTTCAACTTTTTTAACTACGCTTAAAAAAATAACTTTAATATCATTTGTTACTCAAACCAACGAAGGTGCATGTGTTGAAATTATGAAATTAAATAAAAAGTAAATTCCACACGATATAATCAAAAATTTAGTCAAAGAAAGAGATAATGAAATTGTAATAGACTGAAAGAATTTACCAGTTACATACTTGAAGATTGATGTTGTTTAGTAAATTTCTTTGTAAATATTGAATGTTTTGATTGACGAAATTTAATAACGAATTTAAGAAAGATCTAAAATATTATATTCAAAACACGAAATAGAAAAAATGTTGACATTCAGGTAAAAATTAAGAATAGCAAAATAATGCAACAAATAATAAATAAAGGAAGAAAGACTGTCAACCTTTTAAAATTGAATAAGATGCTAGACTATACAATGTAAATTAATGTTTAATTTGTAAAACTTTGAGAAGATATGAGAGTGCCCTTAATCGTTTATGAAAATTGGTGAAAAGATTGATCAATATAAAAATTATATATCAAACCAAAAACAGACTTAATAATTCGATACGGATTCAATAGTGGATCTACATTTGATAGATTGATGTCCATGTCCATGGTACTGTAAGCATAAACAAAAAGAAACCAACAATTTTGTAGCTTTAAACATCGTGCTTAGAGTCAATTAATTAAACCATTTTACAATAATAATTAAATTTAACAAATTGGGTGCGACATAATGTTTTCCGTTCTATTGAGTTGAATGTGTAACAAAAAAAATTTAGCTCAACTTAAGTGTAGCTTAATTGTAGCTGTGTAGCTGATTGACCATGAGATTGTGAGTTTTTCTGGTTTTCAACTACAAAAGTTACGTTATGCATGCATTCTGCATGACTTTTAAAGTTTGAATAGACCAGTTGACTAGGGAACAAGGAAAGGACAGACACAACTTTGTATGGAGTGGAAGACAATGCAAGAGTAGTGATGAATAAATGAAAAAGATCAATTTTGATGGAGAATTGAGAAACAAAGATTAAACAATTGCGCATGTGCACTGAAGAAGTAGATAAGAATGGTGGTTAGGCAAAATGATAATTTAAAGAAGATTTAAAATAAAAGAAGAATCTTGATTATAAAGTTTATTCACCAAAAATTATACAAGAATTTAAACCCGTCATGAAGAAACCACCAGTAGTAACTTAGTGAGTCAAAGTCTATGACCTAAAAAATATAATAAATCAATTCACGAAATATTAACTATTTGCACAAATTGGCAAATGCACATTACACTCAGACATCATTCAAAAGTTCAAAATCATTACGTACATTTGTGAAATTTTTATCAAACAACAATCGTTGTCCTAGGTTGTCTGTTTACATTTTACTGATATGTGATTATCCTGCCTAATAAAATATTGTGCGTATGATTTGAGAAGATTGAAAAATTGTGTTGAGTTGACTACATGTACGAGTGTCGTATATGTGTGTATATGTACAATACATTGTACATATATAATGAGTTGAAAGCAATTTGGAAACACCTAAATAGTAACCTTTTATGAAACGACAAAAAGAACCTAGGTAGAATGGTTATTAAGCAAAAAGATAGTTTATAATAAGATAAGGCATGAAATTCCATGCCATTGAGATAATCATTATGTTGTAAACTAGTGTAGAAAAATTAGTCAATCAACTATGTACGAAGGATGAGCAATAGCAATTCAGGAGTGACATCGTATAAAGGATTTGATAACCTTTTATCAAATGAGGAAAACGAAAACGTAAATAAAAATATTACGAATTATAAATATGTTTTTAAAATAATAATAAAACGAAAAAATCTATTTTATATCAAGTTGTACTATGGTGAATATGAAATGTTGAATGTGAAAAAATAATAAAAGTTTAGTTAGTGAAGGAATTTTAACAGTTTGAGTTGACCAGTTGAGAAGAATCGAAAATTCAGATCAAAGACAAATAAAAACGTTTGTAATTAATATAAATCTTTTTAGGGTACATTTAAATGTATGGTCACACACATTAAAACATTGTCCTACCGCTAGATTTATATAGGTATATTACTGTCTGATTTTGGAATCTATTTTGGAACTGGATACTAACCAGAAATTGGTCTTGGATTCCAAATTAATTTACACCATTGTAACATTGAACACACCACTGTAATTACCTGGTTGAACGTCCATCCGGTTTTCTTGTGATAAATGTATGAAAAATAATTTAAAATTTACCTTTTCCTAAAAACGTGATCACTGACAAGTAAGGCTCCAGAAGTTGAGATTTTTAAAAGAATTCAAATATGGACCAAAGGAAATGGTTTAAAATTGATAGATTTACCTTTTTATATTCAATTGGAATTATTAATAATACAAGAAAAATTTTAATTAATGACATGTTTATCATTAGGGGGAATTTGAAATATTTTGGAAACTACATGACTTAATTATAGCTTGAGTTGACCTGTTGATAAAGAACAGTTGAAATATGATTCTCAACAATATATTTTGAAACATTTTAAAAACGTTCCTGGCTACAAAATATAAGAAGAGAAATATAAATTGAAGCATGATTAAACTTTGTTGAATTATAATAAAATGCAAAGTTATATTTTGTTTACATTTGAAATGCTTTCTTTGACTGAAATTGTATTGAAAATTAAAATCTCATTAAAAGTGTGGATGGCAAAAGTGTAAACCAGGAGAATTTGTCTTTTGGTTCTCTGTTGCCAGCAAACTTCGTGAATGACTTTTTGGGTTTATCACTTATAAAGGTCAAAACTAGCGCGCATGCGTAAATGAGATAAGAATTGCATTAGGGTTTACTTTCAATAGTCATATTGATTATAATAAAATGAACAATATCTTTAGTGTTTTGAGTTGTGAAAGCATCAGAAAGTTAAATGCAAGATGAACTTGTGGCTGTGTAGATAAAACTTTTATTATATAAGAGACCATTTATGAAGGACACCAAGTCGGAAAAATTGTTGCACAAAAACACGATAGTGACTAGAATGAAAAGCTCCAAAAAAATCGAATTGAAATCTTGATTGTTTAATAGTATTATGTAACATTATGTAACATTTCAGTATTTGCGAGAAGATGTATCCACAGATAAAAGTTTATTTATAAATGTAATTAACAGAAGTTGATTGAGACCTATGATTGTCTATCGTCAGAAAAGTAACGTAGCATACAACATGACTTATTGGGTTTGAGTTGACATTTGGAATAACAAGTTTACTGGAAACTATTCAAAATTCAAGATAATGGCCAAAATTAACGAATAAAAGAACCAACATGAATCAAAATTAAATATAAGAACAACTCGTTGGTGTGTAGAAGTAACCATTTTTTTATTTAGCAAATTTTATATTACAGTAGATTGAAACTTCTGGTTGATTAAAAGATTCTGGTGCTGTCTATTGTAAAAATAATGCATGCAAACTTATGGTTTGAGTTGACCTGTTGATGTCTTCACAATTCTCAAACTTGTCACAGTAGAAACGGTGAGAAAAACTTTCACAGTTAATCAAAATAAAACAAAAAAACAACAAATAAGACAGACAAAGTTAAAGTTGCAATTTAATTATTTTTACCATTTTTAAATCCTGTTGGAAGATTATTACAAAATTACTTGAGACTCATTTGTTTGATTGGTCAATGATCAATGAGCAATTCAATAAAAGAAGTGATGATATCCAATGGATTGAGATTTCTCTATTGATTTTCTATTGTCTCACATACATAATGCCTAACTTTTAAGATTTGAGTTGACCATTTTGACAGTTGATGCTAAAGACATGACTAATAACAAGAAAAACATAAGTAAGTGCAAGTATAACAAGGTGTGGTTGTGTAGATGAAAGAGACTTTGTATTTTATGTGAAATGGATGAAAGAAGAAACGGGTGCGCGTGTTTGTAGATACACGCATAAATTGTATGGTAGAAATTGGAATAAAACTTGAAAACCCGATCAATACAGCAAAGAATAAATTGATAAAAAGTATGTAATATAAATTTAAATTGTATCATACTCGTACAATCCAAATCCAATAAGTAAACAAACGTGGAAATCTTTTAATTTGAAAAAGAAATATATAATATTTATATTTATATGTTTTTTTGATTTTATTTTATGTATAATATTTTTAATTTACCGGTTTGAAGGCAAAGATTCAAGTGACCAGAAGTAACCATGAGAAGCATGTTGATGGATAGTGAAGCTAAAACAAACAAAAACAGATATCAACGTTGGATGCACTTGAGGGCAAAGAAATTTAGAAAGCAGATTCAAACAATCAATCTGAAATAAGATGGAGACGAACAAGTAGTATTAGCTTAGATAAAGAGAACAATTGAAATTTAAAATAACTAAATGGATTGGACTAATGCATGCATGCTAAATATTGCAAGTTTAACAACATGTGGTTGTGTCGAAAGACCAGTTACAAAAAGTTAATGTGGGTAGATTGCTTGCGTTGAGATATTAAGATGAGATTGAGAAGATAAGATAAAAATTATGTCCAATTATTAAGAATTTGAAAGAAACGCTTTGACATTTCAATAGAGTAGTTGCCAATTGTTTGCAAAAAGTTAAATAATTAATTTTAAAACCTTTTTTATAGTAATGCGTTTATTTAAATAAATTAGCTTAAAGAGCAAAACATACGTGTGTTGATTACATGCAAAAATTTGAAATTTATTGTTAACCAATGATTGCATTTGCTGTATAACTATTTGTTTTCAATGGATAAATAGTTCAAAAATAAACTAACAATATACCTTATTATGTTTAACCTTTTAAAATAAAATATCTAATGAAATTGAACACATTGTAAATTAATAAAATGATGTAATTTTGTATTTACTATTAATAGTAATACTTTTTTATGAAATAGTTTGTTGCGAAAATAAATAAGAATTCACTTAAGTATAAATGGCTTTAGTGATGTTATAACATAGTTATGCATACATTTAAAATAAATTTTGGGTTTTGAGTATACCAACTTAGAAGGATAATGGCCTAATTCAATCGTAAAACCGTAAAACACATCCAAATGCAAGGACATTCCGAAGATTCCGAATTTATGAGTTTTAATGAAAGAATAAACACACGATAATCAAGAATTAAACTGATAAAAAATATTATGATTAATGAAGAACAAAAATTAACTAAAGAAGATACAAGTTTAACAACATGTGGTTGAGTAGTGAGACAGTTATAAGAAGCTAATGTGAGTACCACGAGTGCTCTTGTGGTGTAATATTAAGATACTAGAATCTGCAAGCAGAACAGCTGAGCTCGAGCGATAATGCGTGAAATGCCAAAAAACCAAAGGCACTAACCGAATGTACAAAATGCGTTGTATATATATGTAAATTGTACAAAGAATAGCAATATTGCTAATAATAATCAAAATGATATATGAAAAATCTTTGATTTGATTGATTTATTTGGATACAATAACGTAACTTGATTTTATTGTTGATAAGGGCAAAAAGACAAATAGCACAGTCTTGTAAACATATGCAAATGATAATCAGTTAGTATAGATTAAAAATCTTGATTGGGAAATACTTGACATGACACATTTCCATGAAAAGAACTTGTTACGGTGGCACTTTTGATGATGTCTCTCGGGTATATTTCGACTAAAATCTAAAAAATACTTTAGTATGTTATTGTTGAAATACATTCATAATCGAATACATTACTGTTGGAAATTTTAGTATCGTGTGCATGATCACGTGTGAACAGAACAGCGCCATCAAAAAAATTTTTCGGTTTGAAAATTGGAAAGTATCTCTGGTAACTCGTGATTACATTTATTATCTTGTGAACTTGAGTTAACATGAACCGAAACCTACTGTAATAACTTAGTTGTATTTTATTGAACAAGAAAGTTTTATTTTTACCTTTTTAATTAATAATTCATAGTAAAAATCAATTACAAGTGACTGAGTACATAGACAAATTTAATTTAATAACATTTCACAGAAGTCACCTGTTGCACGGTTAATTTGAAATAATGTTATTGTTTTGGATCAGACAGAAAGATATTTTCATAATAGCACATTTGAATAATTAATTTTTCGATTTAGAAGAGGAAAATGCATTTGGCGATTAATCCAAACTGATTAAATCAAATTTGGCTGAATTGATATGATAATAATATTAATGTAAATTAGGTTTAGTTGTGATAGTTGAATGATCAGATAACAATAAATCAATAAACACAAAACAAATGAAAAACGAACAACTTCAATCTCAAGTACACAACACGCACACAACACTCGCCACTGGTCGATTGTTTTGATTCTGTTCTACTGTCTGTGCAGTGAGCACACACGCTCACTCTGCATCTAACAATTTTATTATGGCTCACTTGGTGAGAGAAGGACCGCCTTGTAGCTGAGGGCAACGGCGATGGGTCACACCGCCCAAAAGAATAACAATAATAATAGCACTCTCGGGTACTTTTCTCAAATATTTGTGTGTACTACCGCCCTTGCCTCTTCCCTTTCGCCCAAAGCGCCATCTGTGAACATCCATACGTACTAAAAACCCAAGATGTTTAGTTTTAGTAGTTTTTAGTAAATGATTAATCTATGGTACAAATAAGAGTTATGTCTCAATATTGAATGGCGGGAATTAATCTATGAATCACAAAGATTAATTTGGTGTCTCACACATGTCAATGCTCAGTATAATCAATTCTCTTCAGCCTCGGAAAAGTCAATGTGATAATCGCTATTTCCCATAGAGAATACATTGTAAACTTACATTACCTGGCCGGAAGTTACCTAAACAATCATGGATTTTCTCACAAAACACAAAGTGAACTTCATTTTTAGTAGCTGAATCGTTTGTGGCCTTAATTATGAATTTTAGTGTTTTCGTTCCAGAGATAGGCAAAACTCAAAAAACAGCGTGACATTCCCCCTCTGTTACAATGCTGACGTTTGCTCCCATTGAAAAGTCGAAACGGATTTCTCAAGTGCTGACAGAGTGCTTCGCTACGTTCACTCACTCACTCACGCACTCGCTATCGCTCGTGCGTTCGTTCGTTCGTTCACTTCGCTCAGCTAATTATTGATAAGAAATTGACCCTATCATATATTTTTTTTAGAATTTAGAAACCAGTTAAACCTGCATGCATTCAAAAATAAAAGAATTTTTAGAAAATATAATTTAATCAAAATATGCAATTGATATTTCTCGAAGCGAAGAGTGATAAGGGGCCATACTTTAATTACGTGATCAAAAAATCAAAGATTTTGACCTCCTAGTACCATGTGTGATCAGTCCGTGATCTTGACGTGACCCCTACCCCTACCAAAAAAATTTAGCCTACAGTTAGCGCAGTGTAATCATGATGCGAATGTGAAATGCGCATGCGTTATAATTGGATTTGTACAGTAAGTTGCATTGTATGGCAACAAACTATTAACATGTATTTCGATAACTAAAGATCCGAGAATTGGGGATTCTTTGTTTGGTCTGCACTTTAGACCCCTTCCAAAATTCCGTGATCAAAGCGTGATCACACCTTGGACCCCTCCCATCCAGTCAATTGATCACGTAATTAAAGTATGGCCCCTAAGAGCTATAAAAGAATTGAAAAATAATGTGCGCATGCGTTGAGAAGATTAAAGAATTGTGTGTATGACCTGTTGATAGAAAGAACGTACTGATTCATCCGGAAAAAACAGATAATAATTTTATTTTAAAAATCAAACGAATACGCACATTTACATTGCATGATAAATATTGTAAACCAAACAAAATTATAAACCAGAATAGAATTCAAAAAAGAATTTTTATTCGAAACATTTTATAACCACAAAGGCATTTAACGTTGAAAAAACGTACATTAAAATCTACAATCTACAAAGTTTAATTTTAAATTAATGAATTTCTATTTCACCTTTGGATAAAACCGGACATAAATATAAATACAATGAAAGTTTAAAAACTTTAAAAGTTTTAATTTAAAAAATATTTTTTTGCCCATACGTAAAAAATAGGAAAATTGTGTTTTGAGTTGATAAGTTGAAAAATCGATTAGATTAGTGCGATGGGCAAAACCACAAGCAGTAAAATAGCACTTTAAAAGCGAAATGAAAAAGCACAATTGGAGGTTGTGTTGATAAATTGGACCATTTAAGTACCATTAAGTCTGAACAGGGGGCAAATTGGTTTAAACGTTTAAACGAATGCGCATGTTTAGAAACCGGAGAATAAGTTTAGATTGAGAAAAAAAGACCTTGATAAGAAATTTACTTTCTTATCATATTACGTAAGAATTTTAACCAGTAAAAAAAGATGGTTGGTGATCTCAGAAATTATTGATATAAGTATAAACCAAAAAATGAAACAATTTTAGAAATCTGATTTAAAAAACTATGTAAATGAATAGTGAAATTGTGAAATGATGCGAGGAGTGATAAAAGAATTAGAATTGCAAAGAAGAGAAATTAACTCAAAAATATTTTGATAACCTTTTCATTAAACAATGTTAAACTATCCAACTCAAAGTTTATTTAATAAATTTATTGAGAACTAAATTTAAATATAAAGATTTTGGAAAATTATTTTTAAAACCATTGCCATTTTTACGTCTACTTAGGTGTAGCGTGTGCAGCTGATTGACCATTAGCTTGTGATTTCTTCTGGTTTTAAAGAGTGCAAAAAGAATAACTTTGTTGTTGTTTATAAGAAAGAGACAAATTATAAAAAATTATTTCAAACGATTCAAACTGGTACGCAGGTCATATCTAGATAACAGTTAATGAAAGTTTAATTTATTTATTAAAAAAAAGGAAGGAATCTCTTAACTTGATTTAATACAGAAATTCTTGGAAAAGTGGACGCAAAAGTAGCATATCGTTGTTGTGAAAACAGTATTTTTTAAGAATTCATTCGATTTTGATCCTGAAACAGATTAAACACCAGTGGTAATTATGATTATAATATTCTGAATTAATAAAACAAAATGAATAAACAGAAAGTTTGGGTGCAAGAAAAACTGAAAAAAGTGAATCGTTTTATAACCCTTTAAAAAACAAGGACACAAAAAATGATAATAGTTCAATAAAGTTGACCAGTTACAAAATATGCAAATGACATTTCCCGATGCAAAGAGTGATATGAGTTATAAAAGAATCGAAGAATATTGTGGGCATTAAAGTTGAGAATATTAAAGAATTGTGTGTTTGAGGAATTATATGAGTTCAGCAATCAGTAAAAAGAATTTACCATTTTAAAAGTATGTTTTGAAGTGCTTTCCAACTTACTAGTAATCAAACCAGATGAGATGAACAAATGTAATGCATAATAAAATCTACGATATAAAAAATTTGATTTTTCATATTTAATTAACCTTTTAGTAACCTTACACTGGAAGTTAAAATATTATTTATAAATAAATTTTTTTAATATTTAGGAAATATTGCGTGATGCGTTTTACAAACTTGAAGAATTGTGCTTTGAGCTAAGCTGTCCGGTTGAATAGGTCGCGATCAAATCAGTGCGATGGACAAAACCTCCAGTAATAAAAGTTGTGTTGATTAAAAGGAACCATTTATGATGAAGTCTTGGAGGAGAACGAAACAAGTGCACATGCCAAGAAACAGTAAAACAAGTATAGATTGCCAAAAAAAGATCTTGATAAGAAAGGAATGCCATTGTTAAATTACTTTTGGGGTTGAACAGTGACCTGCAATATTATTTGTTTTTGTCATATGATACTAATTTAAATAAAGACCTATGCATAGAACAGATCAACACAAGTCTAAAATAATAATAATATTAGAAATCTGGTTTTGAAAGTGCATTGGCTTGAAGCGAAAAGTGATAAGTGATTCAAGAATTCCAATATTGTTAGCATGCGTAGAGAAGATTGAAGATTTTTTGTGTTTGAGGTTACCAGTTGACAAATATCGACTTTTGACTTGGTAAATTGCGCATAAAAATGGGTTTCTATAAGAAATTGACTCTCTTATTAAATATTATGTAGACAAATCAGTTCAAACGAAACAATAATGATCATTTATTAAAATAATAATTTTAGAAAATCTAATTTTAAAAATATGATGAGTACGCAAGTAATATGTCTGGAAACTTAGTAAAGTATTCAAATATTGTGCGCATGCATAAAAATGTTTAAGAATTGTGTGTTTAAGTTGACTAAATTGTAGAGTTGAAATGCATTTGGGAACACCCAAATGATAACCTCCAAAGAAAAGACGAATATCGATTGTGTGACCATTTATGATTGTTAAATCCAACGAGAGCGCATGCGTACGTTAGTTGAAAGTATTGTTAGGCTAAAAAATGAAAAAAAATGACAGAAGGGAAGATACCGCCAAAATAATTTGCTAATCTTTCATTGAGTTACACAAACATAGATGATTCAAATTAAAATATAACGATTTTTTAAATATTATTTTTAAACAATAACCATTTAGCAAATCATGAAAATTATAAGAAATGGATGCAAAAACATGCGTCTGAAAGATTGAAGAATTGTGAATTTCACTTGTAAAAAAACGATCAAATCAGTGCGATGGGCAAAATCACCAGCAGTAAAAGAGCAGTGAGAAAGTCGATTAAGCACAACTCGTGGTTGTGTTGGTAACCAGATTATGCGGCGGTAATTCGAGAATTTACGGTATTTGTGGATTAATTGTGAATAAGTTTGTGAGTAACAAAAAGTGGTAATCAAACATGTGGGTTTCAAAAAAATGCATTGAACATTTGTGAGAATACATAGCACAACCACTAAAATATAGTGGACAAAGATGAGCAAATTATATTATTTGTGAATAAATTACATGAATATAAGTAATGAATCTGATAACCTTTTGAAAACTAGCCAAGATGGAAGCTGAATATAATTTCAATATTTATTGAAAAATAATTTTATAAATTCAATCAAAAATCGAGAGACTAATCAAAAACTAAAAATAGAGTATGAATTTAAAATTTAAGTATTTGTTAAGTTTTAATATCCGATTTAACTTGTTAAAAAACCTGTTGAGCAAACCTGTTGTCAAAGCTTGTTAAGAAGGTTACCAGCACGAAGTTGGGTGAACACGAGTAAATCCATACACAGAAATAGAAAATTAATGAGAAAGATTTAAACACAACTATGAAGTGAGTGCAATATTAACTAGTAGTTGTGCAGATAAAAAAGACCATTTATGAAACGATGAGTTGCTGTAGAACTATCATGTGCCCATGGGTATAGGTAGTAGATTAAATGAATTGATGCGCACAAGCAGGATCATAAAAAATGAAATTACCAAAATAGAGAAGGGATTGATTATTATATTTTATTAAATAAGATTATGTAACTCTTAGAAGTTGTGTCTCTAAATAAAAAATTTATTTATAAGTGTAGATGTTAGAAGTTGATTGAGGCCTCTGAATATTCTTGTCTATTGTAAAGTCAAACACGTAATGGAAAATTGAAAAAGCTGTTTCAAGAGACTTCTAAATTGATTGTGTAAAGAACTGAAGAGTAAACTGTTTTATGACCCTTTAAAAAGATACGATAGAATAGTCGAACAATGAAATAAAAGATTTTTTTAGTACATCGATTTCAATAAACAATCCATCGCTCATGCTTTGAAACGATTAAACAGGTAAAGGTTGCCTAAAAACGTGATTTTTATATAAATTAGATATTCTTATCAAGTATTATGTAGAAATTAAAACTAATCAGATTGAATGAAGAAAACAAATCAATAAATAAACGAAATATATTTGTCGAGAAATACAGTAAAACAATTTATTTGAATAACCAAACAGTTAATTATATTTTTACTCAATTGTTCAATTAAAACAATAAAATAATTAAATTTTTGCTAATTGAATACGTAAATTTATACCATTTTAAATTTCAACTAGACATCGAAAGAAATATATGCTCAAATAGATAGTATGCTATTTGGGCAATGTACGAGAATAAGGATCCTGAGAAAATTGTAGCCGTTTAAATTCATTATACAAACTGTAAATTGAACTGCAATTATTGAAGAATGAATCGTGCTGTGCGTATGATGATCGAAAACAAAATAGTTCAATAAGATAATAAAATGCATGTATTGTATATTATTTTAGTTAATATTTTGTTACCATTTTAGTACACGAAACAGGAGAGATTCTTAATATAAAACTTACGATTTATTTGAGTGATTGGTTGGTTGATCAATTAGATGGCAAAGATGATGTGCTAGTGTAACTGTAATGTTTCTCAACTAATTTGCAAAAGAATAGTTATGCATGCATACTGCATGGCTTAAATGGTTTGGGTTGACCTGTTGATAAATAGTTGTCACTGCTACTCGTTTAAATAAAAACGGAAAGATGTCATGGACTTGTGATCGAGACTTCTTATTGTCCATTGTAAATGTAAAAGTTACTAAAGATTAAAAGTTTACCTTTCTGTAAAAAGATATATGAATTGATCTATAGTATTAAGATTTCTGATTCTATTATCCGTAATAGTAACGCTATAGCGCTATATGCATTTGGGTATGTAAATTAGGCTTAATAATTATATTTTTGTCTGAGCGGGGGCGAAGCGAAGCTTCGCCAAAGCGAAAGACTTCTACCATGACATTTTGTGTTTGTTGTAACAGAAATTGTGCAAAATCTACTGAATCAAATTGCACCAAATTTTCAGGTTAAGCTCATGTTACGATGGCGGAGTGTCTAAAAATAGCAGACTGACTTAAAACTCAAAGATAAGATAAAACATGCAGCGCCACCTGGTGTTGAGAATTGTAAATATTGGCTCTATTGACAACAACGGCTGACATGACCATTTCAATGCATGTGTTACTTTTATCATAGTGTAATCACTCACATGCCAGACGTGTTCTGTTTGGTCATTCTTAAATCGAAAATTCAAAATTGCATCATTTTTATTTGAATTGTTTTTGTTTCAATGGATGGAAGAGCTAGAGGAAGACTACCAGGGGGCAGTACCAGAAAGAGGTCCTATTGGGCGCAACTTACAGGTCGTGAAATTGTGAAGAATTGTCTAGAATAATTGTGTAACAGCATCGACAACAACATAGCGAACCTATCGAAGCTCCACCTGACCCTGTGTATGGATCACGCACCAACTCCAGAGATGATCAGCTTTAAGCAAAATATCCGTGGACTATTGTGATCTGCTTCCTCGTATGCCTTCTAACTTTTCAACAATTATTTTTTAGCAAAGGAGATGCTTTTGATGTAACATGTCTTAAAGCAGATCGAAATCGAATTGAGCAAGCTTTGATTTGGTTAGAGAATAATCAGGAATACTACAAAAACATAACCATTTCGGAAAAAAATCTTGATACCTGAAATCGGGGATCTATCTTAATATCTTAAAATTTATGCTGACTTATCTGTTATTGAAAAAACTTTTATTTCACGAATGACTCTATCTGGCAGAGAAATAGTCATTCAAAATGAACTTCATCTGATAGCAATACATCTGAATTACCAGGAAATATATATGGAATCCGTCTGCCGACATGTGTTCAATACGAAACAAAATCGACCCCAAACATACACCGACATACGTGCTTACATGCTTGAACTGTACGTGGACACAAGATTTTGACGTGATAAATAGCACTGGGATTCCATGATCCTCGAATTGGGATAATAATAACCTTGAACAAATTCAGAAAAGAGCCATAAAAATTGCAATTGCGATCGGCCGAGGCACGAGGCCCGATCGCAATCTGCAATTTTTGTGGAACTTGTGGGGTAGGAAGGTGCGTGAGTTGTATGTTATCATCGAACAGAAGTTCCATCGAACACATGAACACATGAATGCAATCATCATTTCGGAAGATAATCTTTTTATATCTGAAAATTGGGATCTGTCTAAATTGATACCTATGCTTACAGATTCGATTGAGCCTAACATAATACGATGAACCTATTCTTAAGGAACTTTTGTTTTCTAATCTTATAATCTGACAGAGAAAAGTGATCTGGAAGGAACTACATCTGAAATACTGGAGCGATTATAATAAAAATAAATAAACATTTACTCTGGTTGTGGAGGGCTGGGTGCCCGCCCGCTCAGACTATGCTCCTTTGGAGCCAATGATGTTTAATTATTTTCACCATTTAAAATTATAATTATACAATATAATTGTCTGAACGTGAGTGAAGACTATCCCTTGACTTTTGGCTGTTTTTGGGCACGATAAGGCTCCAAGGTTTCTTTGCCGATTTGGATGAAATTTGGCAGAGATGCTTAAAAAATACATGAATTTGTGCGTGATGAGCTCAAAAGTTCAAAAAGTTGTGTTTTAGACATAGACATTCAGATATAATCTTAAACTAGAACTAACAATGAGGAGCTGAGATAGTGTATGATAAACAAATTGTGTTGTGAAGATAATAAACACAGCGAGTGCGCATGCGTTGAGGAGATAGGAATTTCGTTAGAGTTAACTTGCTGACACGAGAAGACCACAATTATTGAAGCCGGAGATAGAGCTGTGAGAAAGCGAATTAAATACAACTTAGAATAGTGAGTAGAAGAAGTAGAAATAATGTTTTAAATTGTATACTGTCGAAAGGGAACGCTTGTTACTAGACTTTGCAATAAAAGTAGACACCATTTGAAAAGATACTAAGAATGCAGGTCCAAATAAGTGCGCTTGTGTAAAGATGAGAATAAATTTTTTAACAATATTTAAGAATTAAATCAAAAGAAGATCCTAATAAGAAAATAGATTAGAGTTATTTCTTACATAATATGTACAAGAAGAACCTATGCGTATAAATTTCAAAGAAGTTAAAATGCATAAAAGCAAATAGAGTCATATAGAGTTAAAAAGTGCGAATAAAAAATTGCACACATAAACAACGAAAAGAAATTTGACGTGAATATATAGAATCAATTTATTTCAAATGAGATGTTAACAAATTGACATGAGTAAAAGAGATACAAAATTAATAAATAGTTGTACAAGAAATACAATAAAGTAAAATCATACAGATAGGTAGTTGATATAGATAGTTATAAGACAAAAATAAGATACTCTAAAAACAAGTGATACTAATTAAATATTTAAGTAGTTACAGTAGAGGCCGAAATCATGTGGAATGTTTTGTAGATCCGTAAGGACTCGTAGCAGATCTTGTCAATAATAGCACCAATCCTAAGGTCGCTGAATTTTGCCTCTTTCAGTAGGTTTAGAGTGACATTGTGAATTGATCCTCTTGAGCCAAAAATCAACCCATAATACTCAACTTTCGTGACATTCGGAAAGAAGAGACCAACGTACTCTCGAATAGGCTTATCATACATTTGATATTTAGACCGCTTTTCGATGTCCCGACTTGGAAGGGTGTCCTTGTTGTATTCATAGCTGACACGGACATCGAAGCAGTAAGCTGTCGATTGATCTGGCGTGATTGCGATCAGGTCGGGCTTGATGTATTGCGTACGTGTCACTGGGATTCGGTACTCTCGCCATACGCACCATTTCTTCTCCACCAGTGTGTCGTAGATCATGTCTCTGACCTTGTCGTGTCGAATTGTGTGCAAACCATCCATCACACTGCATTGATTCAGTATGTGGGGTAGTGATTCGGGAACTTCCCTCAGGCAGCGATGGCATGTTGGTTGATCATCACAGCCATAAATAAATCCAAGCGTTCCGCTGCGTAGACGAATCAGGCTCACCAATTTCCGTCCAGTAATTCCAGTCCAACCCGAAAAGTGCCTGTTCACTATGCTGCCACCAATGCTGAAACAGAGATGTCCACGGTTTGCTGAAAATTGCATAAAATTTTACTTATGAGTGTAGATAATAAGGCAAGAAACAATTTGTTAACCTTTAAAAAACACTATAAACGGACAAAACATATTGTGAATTAACATTTGAGACACTGTAAAACAATTTTAGAATAAGAAACTAAAGTTATTATGTTTCGTATACTGTTGTTGTTGATCTACTGTTCAGTTTGTATTGAAAGATAAAAATTCACTTACTTGCCAGTACCGATGATAGCAGTGATGGACTTAATTGACCTAAGTGAGTGCATGTATAACAACGTGTAGTTGTAAATATTAAGAAATTTTTTTTTATGTGCTTAATGCAGAAAAATGAATGCTAGTGATATTAAAACAAAAGCTTGTTTACAAAATTGAATTTTAAAAAATGTAGACATGAGATATACCACACATGAAATGAGTAGAATTCAAGTTTAAACCAGTAATTAAGTCAACCAAGGCAAATTTTTCAAGTAATTAAAAAAATCAAATATCATTTATTTGATAAACCTCGTCAAAGAAAAGAAATTAAATCATAATTGACTGGACCTTAACTAAAAATCAAGTAAACATAATTTCACTTAATCATATTTTTCCATTATTGACAAGTAATTGAGACTTTTTTTAAATTAATCAATGCAAAAAGTTACGTTGTAAGTGACTTAAAGTGTATGAATTGTTAAATTGAAAGATAATAGTAATTGCTGAACTTTGCAGTAAAGTAAGTCAATGGACGACATAGATCGATCCAAATTCAGCAATGTAGACGGAAAGAACTTAAGAAATAGAAAAACCATTAAATTATCTGAGTTGTAAAAGTAACTTTATGCATGAATTATATGGTTTGGGCTGACAAACAAAAATTTAAAGAAGACAAGAAAAATAACCATCCATAAAATCCGCTTTGTAACATATCAAATTATTATCAATATTGAAGGAAAATGTTAAAATTGAAGAAGTTTACCTTTAAAATTAACCGTTGACGTCCAATTTATCTTAACAACGTTATAATGATTGCGTTATCAGAAAAGGTTAAAATTCAATTAAATAAAATAAATAAAATTGTTTTTGAATGTTTTAATAAAATACAAATTGAAGAACAAAATTTAGCTCATCAGAGGGTAATATATATTCGGATTTTCAAAATAATTAGATATTATTAATTTTGTGACCATTTAAAAACTATGTACATTAAATCATTAAAACATCATAATGATCCCAATGACATGGAATTTCATGCCATTTGGATGTAGTCGGAGCGTGCGCTATTAATACTCAATTGTTAGTAATGTTGTAATTATGAAAATGTGAATAAAATAAATTAATAAAACAGATATGATAAAAAAAAATTCAGTTGATGAGTTGCTTATGTGCCTTTTGATCGAAGGCGTTATCAATGCTTGATGTTATTCTTATGAAAGGAAAACTCATTGAAACAATATTTTTTCAAGATTTTAAGTCTTTAACCCGATTTAATACCACATAAGTCATTCTAACACTTTTCACTATTGCCTACGTCCACACTCACCTGAAGAAGAGTGAGACATTTGCATTCGTAAATGATGAACCTGTACCCAAGTTTAAATTGCAATCGAATCCTCAAGAAAGTTCTACAATTTTTTGCAAAGTTGCGTGTAACAGGCATGATAAGAAAAAGGTTGTTAATTAAGCAGTAATTCCTGCAAAGCATGGTCCTTTGTAGTATTTGAGCTTGGGATGATTTTTGGAGGCTAATGGACCACCATAGAATAACTCCAAAGTCACATTGTAGCATTTGAAACATGCAAATTGCAAGTTTAGTGGTAGTTAACAGATTCATGAAAAACAATATTGATAGCAAAATATAGAATGAAGTGAAAAGATTTACGCGACACAAAGTTTGTGTCACAAACGAATAGGTCTAGACATATGATATGATTCAATTACATTATAAAATGTATTTGATTTGATTTTAATTCAACTTCGTTCAATGGTATTCACAGAATATTATCCCAGATAATACGCAAATATGCATTTGCGTTTCCAGAGATTCCTTTCAAATATTTTTTAATTCAAGGTTTAGTTACTCATGGTGTCT
The DNA here is from genome assembly GCA_023373905.1 of Rhizoglyphus robini. Taxonomy (NCBI): domain Eukaryota; kingdom Metazoa; phylum Arthropoda; class Arachnida; order Sarcoptiformes; family Acaridae; genus Rhizoglyphus; species Rhizoglyphus robini. The sequence goes on from JAKIJQ010000044.1 coordinate 1,176,389, forward strand.
CTGCTTTTTATCATTTTGAAGGCCAAGATCTAGGCTCTAGAGCATGAGTGCGGGACTTTTTAAGCAGAAAGTCCACCCTGTTACCTTACCTGGATTTGCTGGTGTTTGATCCTGGGTCAAACAGGGCGTACATTATTGATCCGACTGTGCGGTATGAGTCGAATGAAGATGTTGGCCAAGCTGTACAACATGAGAAGCAAGCCAAGTACAGAACTTGTGCAAGGGACGTTATGAGTCGGTATCCTCAGTATGGCCGACCTGACTTCGAGGTTTTTGGCTTATGGGTTGGTTCTCGTGGCGCTATTCCTCGTCGGATGGTCGATTTCTTTGAGAAGTTTAGTCTCGATAAAGTTTGGTTGGTGGATATCGCTGAGAAAGTTCTCTCGGCGTCGATACGGATGGTTCATCATCATGTGAATGCTCAGGCGTCAAGTAAATAGTCAGGATTATTTAAAAGTACAAATCAATATTATTGATTGTTATCCATGAGGATTGATTAGTATGCTGAGTCTAATGGCACCCCTTCATAGGAGGGCAGCACCCTTTTGTTATTATTAATAAAAGTGTTACACATTCAAAAATAGTGGACTTTTAGGGAGCAAAAGTGGACCGAGGTCCACGGTCTCCGCACCCATGCTCTAGAGCTAAAGAATAGAATAGATGTTTTTTTATCTATTAGGTTCGTTAAAAATAAATAAAGATGAAAGCACTTTTAAAGCACAATACACATTTAGTAAAACTGGTAAGTTTCTCCATTGTACTAAATATTCCTCACATTGTTACATTTATATGCCAAAAAAGATTGCATGTTTTGGCTGCAGATTGATGTTGAAAATATTAAAGGCAAAATATAGCTTGAAATAAAGAGAATTACGCAAAAGACACAAACGAGTAGATCTGGATTGTAAAAAAGAACAAAAAAACAAAGAAACCAAGGCTCAAGTTATCACAAACCATGGTCACAGCAGCAACAGCTGACAGCACAAAACAGATGTAAACAAAGCGCAGATGTACTGCTGTCGGACACTCTCGTTCACAATGAACTTCACATGTAAGTACGACAACAGCAACGCTCCGACATCAAATCAAGATTTTTTTGGATGCGTTTCTTAGAAACGAGACTATAATCCAAAATAGCCATTTTTCAAACTATTACACATATTATGTTACTCATAGCAAACATTTCCGTATAGTTACAAAAGTCACCACTAGGTGGCGCCACCCGTATTATCTTATCTTTGAGTTTTGGAAGATGCCAGGTATTTATGACACACCTCTACAACATTCTAAGGCTATTCCCAAAATCTTATGCAGATCGGTTCAGTCGTTTTGGCAGGATAATTCGGGCAAGAAGAGCCAAAAGCTGTGGTAAAGTCTCCGCTGCTTCGCACGCTCCGACAATTAAACAATTTTGGGTGCCATTTTGTTTACCGTCCAGTTGAGTTTAGTTTACAGGGGGGTCCATAAAGATCGGGCCATTTTTCAAGTAGTGTATTTTAATCAATAACCATTTTTAAAATTATCCATCTTTTTACCAAATGTTCTAAACATTGCTGTCTTTACAATGCAAATGTAAAAATACTTAAATCTCTTTCCGGTTCAATTAATTTGGACCGGATGCCAAAATGACGAATGTGAAAATTGGTCATATTTTGAGTTAAATTATTTCATTTGACATAAAATTATTTAAGAACAAGTGATTATCTTTTCAAAACGCTGTCCATCAAAAAAATCCATTGAGTCGTTCAAAAGTTATTGCCCAAAAACCGAAATTCTAGTGAAACATAGACAAATTTTGTCATTTTTTCGGGATATTTTTAGACAAATAATTGAATACTAGTACTAAAGGACTCCATATTTTTAATAAATGATTCCAATGCTTATATTCTTCCACTACATTCATAATCTTGATAAAATTTGCTTTTGTTCCAGGATAATTGGACCGGAAGTCAAATTTTGAAATTTTGGTTTTTGACTTATCTTTGAATTAATTTCTCTTGTTTTGTTTTTTGAATTAATAGAATAACTCAATAGCTTTCCAAAACGCTTTAGCACTTTCAAATCGGTTGATTCGTTCAAAAGATATTATCAAAAAACCATTTGTCATTCAAATGGTCGAAAACTGTTACGTCTTCTGTGGAAGTTCCATATGATAAGATAACTTGAGATTTATGTGTAGATTGTAGCTAGTGCTGTCTACTATATGTCTATGAAATAACCTTAAAGTTCGGTGTTGTCTACAAAAAGTTATAATTTTTTGAACATCACCTAATTAAATTGGCCCGATCATTATGGACCCCCTGTATAATAAAAAAATGATTTGTTATCTATGTAGATGTAAACGTGATGGCGTTTGTTCATTGTTGCGAAAATAATGTTATCCATGCATACTGCATGACTTATAGGATTTGAGTTGATTTGTTAAAAAGGGAAGCGAGTAATCCAAGTAATTATTAGTCGGAACGATGAGAAAACGAGTGGGATTTAAAAGAAACAAAAGAAACAAATAAAGCTAATGAATTAAAAAATTATTACACAAAGTTAATATTAATATTTTATTTTACATTCACAAGTGGCAATTCAACAAGTGAGATTTAGAAATGTTAATGTTTTTTACCAGTTAAATAATAATGATGAATTATTTACAATGATGGATTAGCTGATTGAGGATTCTTGTTGTTCATTAAAACGTTTTAAAACCTTATGTTATACATGAATGATTTTTAGGATTTAGTTTGACCAGTTTGACAATGGATGATGGACCGAAGTAGTTGGTTTGTTAATTGATTATGAATATGTTTTGGATAATAAAAAGTGGTAATTGAACATGAGGAATTAACGAAAATAGGCTTCATTAGAATACAAAGTAGCGTCAGTAATTTAGTAAACTAAAATGAGTAAATTATATTTAAATTCTAAATAATTAATCTGATAACCATTGAAAAACATGTAGAAATGTAAATTGAATCTAATTTCAATTTAATTTATTGTAGGGGATGGCGCTGCAGTCGCCATCACCTGGACCTTTCTAGATCCTTCGAGGTAACGTCCTCTGTGGACGGACCTAGCTGTGTATATAAGCATGCAGGGCCGGCGCAGGGGTGCCAGCCGCCCTAGGCGAAAATTTTGAATAAGGGGGGACCCTTATACATTTTTTCAATGAAAAAAATTTGCCGCCCCCTTTTTGTATATAAGGCCCCCCCTTATAAATATTTTTTCAAAATATATTTGATTTAGCAAGTTTTCATACTTCAACAAACAAATTTAACTAAACGACAAAAACATTAAAATATCCAAACATATTTTGTATTCTTAAACAGTGCCGCTGGTTTGTATTGCGCCAGCCAAAAAAGGAGCCAATTTTTAGTGTAAAATTTTGATTTGGTTAACGATAATTGGTATCGATTTGGCTGTGCGAGCGTAGCGAGCAGCAAAATGTAAGTTTCCCCGGAATTTTGGAATGCCGGGCACTATATTATTTTTTTATTTAAGGTACGCAACTTTACTCAAAGAGCAAGCGTGCGGTCGCTTTATTAAATAATTGAGTTAATACATTGAGTTAAACAATTGAGTGATCAGCAAGGCTACAATCAAAGCAATAAATTGCTGGTAAGCACACGATATGCACCCAGGAACAAAACATTGAGTTAAATCATTGAGTTAAATATTAGAGGGATAATTGAGTTAAGAATTGAGTTAAACAATTGAGTTACGAAATAAACCACATTAAAAGGTGGGTCTTGATGTTGATTGACGACCAGATGGTTTATGCGCGGACTCTCAGATTCAAATGAAAAAATTACAGTATGTTTAGGACCATGTGAATAGACTAACTTTCAATTTTGATGAAAGAATGGCCATAGGTTCTCGAGTTATAAAATTCCAAAGTTCTTGACTCGCGCCATTCTGGGCACGCTATTAGAGGCACCAAGCGCACTGCACTCACACACCTCTGCTGCCTGCTGTCCAGTTGTCCAGTGAGTACACTCTGAGTGTGCCACTCGGCGTTGGTGTCAATTAATGAAAGCACACATAGAATGCTTTGAAACAGAGAATAAATCATTCATATACTGATTTATATTATTTTTGTACAATTGTAATGTTTTGCGTTTTGTAAAGTAACGATGATGAAGAGGCAAGCAATGTACATGTTTTCACAAAGTGATTGCCTGTTTGTTTGTAAACCAAGGTGCTCTCAGCTTGATTTGAATTCCTTAGTTTTGTGTTTTGAATCAATCAGTGAATATGGACAAGAATTCGACAAATAATCCTGCGAATCATCCAGGAGAACAACACGTCGATCATCGATGAGGCAACTACTGAAGAATTACAGATTGTTGATATGTTTGTCAGATATCACGATGACTTCTTCGACGGAGGTTACATCGAAGTTCTTGATTATTCTGTTTCGATGTCAAGAAATGAGGGTATTGAGGAGATTCTCGACGATGTGATTTCGGGTCTAGAATCATTGAACCAAACCAAAGAAACAGTACAATCTCTTTACAATCATGTTTGCAAGTATCAGTTCCTTCTCAAGAGATTCGAACTTCAGATTCGTCATATGATCCAACTCGTGTCAAATCCAATGTTGTTTTTTGCATATTTTTAAATCAGAAAATAACCATTTCTCGCCAGCAGTATTTTCAATAAATAAATGTATAACGAGCAAAAGTTATCATGTGTAGGATATGAGATGTAAATGATAAACATAAATGTGTGACTCCCGCTGGCGTGTGTGCTTCCGAGCAACGCGGTCGCACACACCTGAACTCGGAGTGCGTCACTGCCAGAAGCGGGCCAAGATGGGCGCACGGAATAAACTTTGGAATTTTATAACTCGAGAACCTATGGCCATTCTTTCATAAAAATTCAAAGTTAGTCTATTCACATGGTCCTAAACATCCTGAATTTTTTTCATTAGAATCTGAGAGTCCGCGCATAAACCATCTGGTCGTGAATTGAATGAACAAAAGAGTCGCGAATGGACTCAAAATTGTTTGATTATTGAACTAAGACCGCAATGGGCCAAAATGACCCAATGGGCACTATATTGAGTTACCAGACAATTTGAGGGCGCCCTTTCCCACAAATTGAGTTACCAGACAATTTGAGGGCGCCCTCTCCACAGATCTTTGGGATAGGGGCTTTCAATTTGTGGAAACTATCTTTGGGACAGAAAGGCGCCATTAAATTGTGAGGATCTAACTTTGGGACAATAGGGCGCCCTCAAATTGTTTAGGAACTAAATCTGTGGGATAGGGCGCTCTCAAATTGTTTAGGAACTAAATCTGTGGGATAGGGCGCTCTCAAATTGTCTGGAAACTAACTTTGGGAGAATAGGGCGCTCTCAAATTGTCTGGAAACTAACTTTGGGAGAATAGGGCGCTCTCAAATTGTTTAGGAACTAAATCTGTGGGATAGGGCGCTCTCAAATTGTCTGGAAACTAACTTTGGGACTATTGAGCACTCTAAAATTGTTTTATGAATTAGAATTATACTTGAAAATTTAGTCAAAAAATTTCGCGGCGGCTTTGCCGCCGCCCCTCCAGAACCTTGCCGCCCTAGGCGGCCGCCTAGTTCGCCTAGGGGGTCCGCCGGCCCTGCGCTGATGGACTAACGAAAGTCACCTCCTCGACTCGAGATGCTGATCAACTACTTGGGCTTGCATCCAGACACATCCTAAGCAGGGAGTGTGTTGAAAAGAGTGCTTAGAATGTCTGGAAATCGTTCTAATGAACTATCGAATTCACAGCACTATAAATAAGCCATGCTCAGTGCTCTCTTGCTATCGCTTGTAAAGCTCTATTAAATGCTTTATTCTAAACTTGCGCATCTCGTCTTGTAACACAGGTAAAAATTAAGAATAGCATAATAATGCAACAAATAATAAATAAAAGAAGAAAGACTGCCAACCTTTTAAAATTGAATAAGATGCTAGACTATACAATGTAAATTAATGTTTAATTCGTAAAACTTTGAGAAGACAGTGCCCTTAATCGTTTATGAAAATTGGTGAAAAGATTGATCAATAAAAAAATTAAATATCAAACCAAAAACAGACTTACTATGTCGATACGGATTCAATAGTGGATCTACATTTGATAGATTGATGTCCATTAAAAATTGTAGTGCACACATAAACAAAAGTAACTAACAATTTTGTAGCCTTAAATATCGAGTTAAGAGTCAATTAATTAAACCATTTTACAATAATAATTAAATTTGACAAATTGGGTGCGACATATTGTTTTCCGTTCTATTGAGTTGAGTGTGTAGCAAAAAATTTAACTCTACTTAAGTAAAGCTTAATTGTAGCTGTGTAGCTGATTGACCATGAGATTGTGATTTCTTCTGATTTTCAACTACAAAAGTTACGTTATTCATACATTCTGCATGATTTTTATAGTTTGAGTTGACCAGTTGACTAGGGAGCGGGTCCGTTGTCTTCACAATTTTGTATGAAGTGGATGACAATGCAAGAGTAGTGATGAATAGATGAAAGAGACTATTTTTGATTAAAAATTGAAAAACAATGATAAAACGATTGGGCTTGTACAATGAAAAAAGTGGACAAGAATTCAAGAATAAGTGATTAAAAAATAATAATCTTCCATCCTAAAATTCTCAAAGGGCAATTTAACAAGTGAGATTTAGAAAATTTTGTTGCATTTACCATTTAAATATTAATTATAGTTTCCGCCGAACTACTTGTTCCTTAACTGTTCGATAATATTTGGAAACCGTAAAAGAATATGCATTAGTGATTAAGAATTTAGCAATGTTGTAACTATTTATTCGGAATTACCCTTGCGTGTGTCCCTGTCGTTGGCTTAAGAACAGAACATATTGTCAGTAAGCTCGAGATAAATGGTTTTGCACTTGGCATTGTCCACAACGGTAAGGTTCGCAATTTGAAGAGTATCCGACAAAGGTTTGGTATTTTCATGTAGTTTACCTCAACCAAATATCTCAACAACTGTACCTGTGATGACATCCCTTTGTTTAGAAGTGGAATATGAGGAGATGGTATAGACTGTGCATGATATTTCAAAAGAAAATAGAATATGTTGAAATTGCAACATATTAAAGAAGTTTTACCTTTTACATTTGGGAAAAAGATTTCTGTTTAGTTTGTGCCAAATATAGGAACTAAAAAATTAATTCACATTAGTAACCTACATTTAAAAATCAAATCATGTATGAGTAAACGTGAATTAAATATATTAAACCGTGATGTATGGACTAAAACCTAATTAATAACAAAAGTTCATAACTTATTTAAGAAATTTGAAGGGTTTGAGTTGAATAGGTGAGATCTCACCCAGGTCAGATCACCTTTAGAGGAATAATGTATCAACTCATAGTTTTATTCATTAAATTATTTTAGGACTAAAACGAAATAAGTCAACCCGAGTGATTGAGCTGATAAAATTACATATAAAACAACCATTTACAAAAGTGTGTTTAGCTAAGAACATAAAGTGCGCCCATGCGTATAGTAGATTAGATAAATTGCTGTTCTCAAACACGATAAACCAGAAGGAAATCAACAAAAATTGAAAATCTTGATTATTCTATAATATTATGCCACATTTTTAAGACTTTTGAATAGTTGTATTAACAAATAAAAGTTTATTTTCCAAAGTTTACTTTGTAGCAGTTGATTGTGACTTCAAATTCTTGATTGTCCCAAAAAGTAACGTTATGCAGCATGACTTGATTGATTGACTTGTGTTGACCAGTTGACAATTCCGAAAATTAAAACATCATAACAGTAGTAAGATAAACCTAAACCTTTTCTTGTAAAACTAGGACAAAAAAAATTGAAGATAAAATAGAACAGATATATTATCAGACAATTCTAATAGTTTCTACCATTTAAAATTACAATTTTTCAATTAAATAATATAGGTTTTAATATTGAGGAAATTATTTAGTGACCTTTTAAAACAAATGAGCAAGACGAAACGTAGTGATGCATGAAATGTATGTTGAAATATGATTAGAAATAGTTAAATAATTAATTAGATAAAACTGGAACAGATGCAGAAATACTCGAAATGTTGATTATATTTTTTTTGGATTTTCTAAATTTGACACTGCTAAATGAGACCATCAATCTCAAGTCAAAACAAAACCTTTGAATTTGTCATTTTCATTTCAGTATTTTCAGAGCAACATAATTTTTGAAGTGAGTGAAATGATGAAAATGTGGGTTTGTAGATAAAAGAGACCGTTTCTGTTCGTATAAACATTCCGGATGGAGCCAACGTGTGGGCATGCATACAGTGGTTGTTAGAAGAATTACAGACTTGTTTAGAATATAAAATACTTGATAAAACTTGTTTCACAAGCATAAAGATATATGAAAAAAGAAGAAAACCCCCAAATTTCGTGTTACCGTATTTTTCCGAATATACCCCGCGGGTTATACACGAAAAACTTTTTTTTCGTGGTGTGCTGCGGGTTATAATCAGGGTGCGGACTATACATGGCAATATAATTTTAATTGACTACCTATTCAAAAATTGAGATATATTATCTCCAAATCTAATCCCATATTTGCATGTTATTTGACTATTTTCGTGCATTTATTAAAAAGTGCGGGTAATACACGGATGCGGGTTATACACGGAACTATTTACCAAAAATGAATTTTTGTGCGGGTTATACACGGCTGCGGGCAATACATGGATGCGGGCTATATTCGGAAAAATACGGTAATAATTAAAAAAAACAAAAGAATAGTAACTTTGTAACCTTTTAAAAAACATGCTAATAGTTGTATTAGTGATAGAAATAAACCAATTTGATCATTTGATTTAAATCGCTATTTTGTTTATAAAAAAGAATATATTTATAAAATATTAACTCTCAACTCATCAATGTTGTTAGACCCCATGACACCCATACAAAAGAAAACTAACCCATAAGCAAAACAACATTTGTCTTTAAAGTTTTGCTTATAAACTAAACAATATACCTTAGTATATTTAATCTTTTAAAATAAAATATTTAATGAAATCAAACACATTGTAAATTAATAAAATGATGTAATTTTGCATTTACTATTAAGGTATATGAAATAGTTTGTTGGGTAAATAAAAAAAATTCAAATAAGTTTAAATGGCAGCAGTGATGACTTCCAATGGGACAAGATTCTCGGTTTTTTTTGTTTTTTCTCATTGCATTGAATAAAAAACAAATAAAACAGACAAAGTTGACTGAACATGAGAGCGAAGTCCAAAAAAAGTTGAGAAAGCGGACAAGGACTACTTTGTAGTGGATGGGAGACGAACAACTCGTATTTGTGTTAAAAGAAATCATTTAGAAAAATATCAAAATTATCCTTTTAATTATGAAATCCGCTGTGATATTGAAATTACTTTGCATACTGTATTATAAAATAACTATATAAAATTTATAGAATAAATTTAAGCTGCAAGAAAATCTTGGAAAAGTTATGCGATTAGATGAGAGTAGAGAGTTCCAATTTCAAGGGGTGCGTGCAGTTCATGATGTTCGTGATAAATATTAAAAGTTTACATAGTGTAGACGAAAGCAGTGATGGATTCGGCAATTGAGTATTCTGTTTGTGAATTATCTTGAGAAAAAATCACTTTATGATTGAATATTGAATAATTTTTAAGAATTAAGTTGACCTGTTTGTCTGATGCCTGCCTGTAATAATGGTTATAAGAACATTCTGAAATACTAAAACAAAATGAATAAACAGAAAGTTTAAGCACAAGAAAAACTGATGTTTTAAGATGAACTGAAGACCTTAAGACCTAAGATGAACTAAGGAATCTAACTTTAATTTAACTGGTTTTATAACCTTTTTAAATGCAGCACTACGCAATTACCATTTAAAAATGGTATAAGTGTAGAGAACGGAAAAATAGTAATTCCTTAAGGAAAACAAAGTAATGCAAAAAATACAAAATCGAAGAAGCGATTTCATATGAAACTTTGAAATTAGATTAAGAAATGACTTATATGATTTGAGTTGACCATTTACATTCAGATTGAAAGGTTGATTCGTAGTAACGTTCGAATAAGTCTGATTGGATAAGAGAAAGTTGTGAAATTTGATTCAATGCACAACAATTAGAAAAAATGCGCTTGACTGACGTTGTATAATGATTAAAAAATTGAAATTTAGTCAAGAACGATAAATAATATGAAGATATGTTATGGTCAAGTCAAGTTTATTTAGTGTAGATGGCAGCAGTGATGGATGAAGCGATTGCGTATTCTGTTTGTGTATTGTCGAGAATTTACTTAAAAGAAGTTACTTTATGAATGAATACTCTATGACTAGGGTTGCCTGATGAAATGGAGAAACCATTACCAAGGTAATTTTGAATTGAATATTCTAAAATAATAAAACAAAATGGATAAACAAAAGGTTTGGGTACAAGAAGAGCTGAAGAAGTGAATGGTTTTATAACCTTTTAAAAAGCACTAGCAAACCAAGAAGGGTAATAAATTTAAATTTAAGTATGATTTCGAAATAATTTTTTTAAAACTTCAATGAATAATTTTGAAACTTTTTAAAACCTTGATCTCATCCTACCAATTATTGCTCAATATTTTCGCATATTTTTTTTTAAAAAAGAACCCTAATTAAACTATAAGCCGACAAATAAGAATTAAACAAATAATTGAATTATTTTACCCATTTAAAAATAATATTTCGAAAATAATGTTTCAACGCAACTTGGAATAGAACAACTCTTGTTGGTGTTGTGTATTGTGTAAAGAGACCGTATATGATATGAACAGCCAAACCTCATCCCGGTACTCCCTAGACTTAGTACATTACCCCAACTTCCCAAACATTTTTTCATGCATCACTTTTAGGGCTTGAGTTAACAATTTGATAGGGTATTACCTAAGGGTAGTGAAGGAAACAAACTGGAAATAATTACAAATTGAAATGACAAAAATCATTTTTAAAAAGCGACCAAAAGCGATTATCAGTTTAAATGGTACAGAACATGTATTCTGCATAACTTATGAGGTTTGAGTTGACCAGTACAGAAGAAAGGAGAGCATGCATTACCAGTAAAGGTGAAAAGGTCCTAAATTTCATTATGCAAAATTAATGCAAAACAATAAAGGATAACTCTAAACAAAATTAGAGTAAACGATTAGAGAAAACATAAATCATGAAATTTAATGAAGTTGATTCGCCGCAACTTTGCTATAAGTGGAAGACAACAAATGTACGTTTTCTAAGTTGTGAATATTTGTTTGTATGATACCGTTTATAAGGATTAGATCAAGCGTTTCAAACGGGTGACACATTGAATTTCAAAATAAAAAAAGTTTTTAAAATTACAACTAAAAAAAATTTTAAAATTAAACTAAATATAGTTATTGTAAATAAGAAGTAATTAAGTTGAAAAATATGTGATTGTGTAGATAAAAGATAAAAGAGACCATTTACAAGGAACAATGGGAATACCATCTAACGAGTGAGCATGTGCAGATGAGATTACATAAATAACATTTTCCGAATTTTCAAAAAAAAATCATTTTATAAATTTGAATTTTAATTGGGTTTGATTGAATATCGAGTTAATAAGCTATTCTAAATAATTAAATCACTGACCTAGATAAACTAAAAACAAACTAATATTCATACATTTAATATTTTTACAATTTCATGAGTTTTTTAAATTATACTTGTGAAACATGCAAACTATTAACTCAACATTGATTCAACATTGTTCATAGGACATGTGTGATAGAATGAACAAAAGTTAATTATAAAATTATATAAACAAAATTTTGAAACCTTTTAGAAACATTGTTATCGCAAAATTTTGTAAATGAAATGTACGATATATAAAAAATAAGAATAAATACAATTATTGTTACATTCTACTATTCAATTGCTTTCAAAACTGAACATTATATGTCATTTGAAGGTTTGAGTCAATCATTTTACCGGAATTGATCACTACATATCAAGTAGAATGATAATATAAACAATTAATAGTTAAGTTATTTTGAAACCTTTTAAAATGCACCGGTCGATATCACTCTTAAAAGCCAAAATGTAAAGATTTTGAAACAACATTAAAAATATAATTGAATTTGTTTTTTTGCGTTTCAAGCGGATTGAAACAAGCATTGTCAGTAAATTAAATGACTTTTAGTTTGTCAATTGAAAAAATCTAACTAAGAACAAAAAAATAACCGGTAATAACGAAGTGAAGAACATATGAAATGGACGAATCGAAATAACTGTAGGAAGCACCACTCGTGGTTGTGTAAATAAAAGTGAACATAAACGTCAAAGCGAACTGAAATTAACAGAATTTTCAGGATAAAAAACAAATGGTAGTTATGTAGGAGAAAATCAAAAAGACAACTGCAAGTGGAAACGACAAAAAAGTCCTAGTTTGTTAAACTGAGTGTGAGAGATTTAGTCGTACATTATACCAGTACTGTTGGTTTTTACGTAATAACTCGGGGGTACAGTGGACGGTATGAGGTGGTTCGAGTTCACTTTTACTTTGGCTTTACCTAGACTTATGAGATATTGAAGTATGACTTAATAACAAAATTCTTCTATAAAACAATACTAAAAATGATAAAAATGAATGTGCATTATGTTACTATTTTTAGTTCATGAAGACGAAGAAGAAAATGTGCATAAAAAATTAAATTTTACATGCGATTTTTAATGGGTTAGCGAATTATACGAAAGAAGGGATGGATTAATGGTTTATAAAGATTTATGATTCTCAATTGTCGTAAAAATAACATAATGCATATGGCATTACTTTTAGTGTTCAAACTAACCATTTGATATTGTGAGTTAAAAGAATATGAACTAAAAGTAATCACAAGTGGGCAAGTAAAATAGCGACAAGTAATAACGACGAGAAAAAACTAAATTAACCTAAGTGAGTGCAAGAAAACAACTCGTGGTTGTATTGATGAAAGTGACCATTTATGAACAATATAATAACGAATAAAATTGTCCTAAAATAAGCAATTAAAATCAAAGCATTAATTCAAACAATTTTGTAACCTTTAATAAATACACAACTTCTGATTGTCGTTAGCAATGATTTGGCATTAGGTTTTGGGTTGATTAGTTGGTAGGGAAGAAACAAAAACAAGAAAGATATATTGAAATAACGATGAGAAAAATATAACAACTAAGAGAGTGCAAGTTGAACAACGCGTGGTTGTAAAGATGAAGGAGACCATTTACAATGTGTAAATATGATGAAATCAATTCAAGTGAGATGACAAAAAAGTCAAATCTGAAAAAACTGTATTTATTAAAATAAAATAAAATGACAAAAACATGAGATACACTATAATAGATTGATTGCAATTTACAATTTATCCTTTATAATCTTTTATAATTAATATCGTTGTGATTATTAAAAGAAAAATCTTTTAATTATACTAAAATTTATGAAACTTTTTTAGCTGGGCGAAGTGAACAAACGAACGAAAGCACGAGCATGTCCTCGTTCGCAGATAGCTCACAAATAGACTACCACTAAACAACGTGTTGCCTCGGATGTGACGATTGACGATTGATCTCTCAGCGAAATGAAAAACACGATTGTTTTTTAAAGTTTGTGATTTGCTTAAGATCGTTGAAGAGCCGAGCTTGGTTGTCCGGATATAGAGACAACAGTTGTTCAAGTTTAGAAATCCTATGACAAACCATTGTGACTTGACGATGTCTTGAATTGACCATGATTCAGAGTGTTGAGGGCGGAATAGACGCTTGTATGTCATGACAGGAATCTCGAAACGAAGTTCTTTATGACCAAGACCACCGTTCCGTATAGACAGGTGAACAAAAAATATTGATTTTAAGATTGGAAGAACCATTTTGTAATCGAGTGGCACAAGACAAAACTATCTACTTACCCCTAAAAAAATAGGGTGTTTTCTCTGTCTGTTATAAATTAGAAACTAAATATTGGTGAAACCGTCCTTCTTTCATCGATAGTCAATGACTGCTTCAGCTGTAGTGCAATAGACAGACAGACTGACAGACAAACACACATAGACTATTGGCGGTAATGACTGTGAGTCGACTGATCAGTTGTGACTTTGTATTGACTTTAGGGCGAACGCGATCAACTAATCTCTAAAATAATCTTATCTATATAAGATAGTGTATATTCTGTGTATGTACTGTGTAATGTCAAAGTGAATTGGATTGCAATCACCACAAAATCTTTTTGGTTCAACAATTGTTTACTGCAAGTGTAAGTGTTGCCATTTTGCTTTCACAAGATCTATTTGGTATGGAGACTGAGTGTTTAGTGAGTGAACACGTGTTACATTTAGTTCACCTACGTTTGTTTTCTACAATTAGTTCGTGGCCATTAGTTCGCTGGTACGTTAGTTCGCCGATACATTAGTTCGCCATCAACAGTTCGCGTATTCCTAAGTTCGTCATCGTTAGTTCGACACAATAAATCAGAGCTTACCTCACGATAGGTGTGAAATATTCCATAATAAGGATAATTAATGAATACTTATCCCATAAAAAGGGATACTTTAATTTCGATTTAATTTCGTCTTTGGATTAAAAAGGATACATATACCAAAATAGGGTGTATGATATTTATCAGGGCTATTTATGAAGTCAGCTTGCATAATCGTAGCATAGTCATGCTTATTATGCACCAAGTGATGAATATAATTGGCTCGAAAATCCATTTGTTCCCCAATCGTTTCACTAATTATTCCTTATTATTGGGTTAGAATCCATTACCAATATTAATTGAATATTTCACCATAAGTGTGAGGTGAGTTCTGAATTATTGTGTTGAACTAACGATGACGAACCTAGAAATTCGCGAACTGTTGATAACGAACTAATGTATCGGCGAACTAACGTACCAGCGAACTAACGTTTTGGCGAACTAATGGCCACGAACTAAATTTAGCGAACTTTTGTAGGTGAACCGTTACATTTATAGTGCTTTGGAGTGTCAATTGGACAAATTCCGTGCGATGCAGGTTACTAAGTCATGTTAAACTTGCGGAATATTCTTTATGTTATTTAGTATAAATGATTGCATAGCGTGATATGTTCATTTAATGGGCTCGGCTGTATGTCCGGATTTGTCAAGTGAGAATTTCTCATGCACCGATTCATTTACAGTGTTAGTTAGCGGACGAAATTTGCTTCACTGGATATTAAGTTTTATGAAATTTAGCTAAATGTGACACATGCTTGGTAACATTTGTTAATATGTTTTGAGTTTATGAAAATAAAGTCCATTTTGCTGAGATTCAATAAGAATCATCCAATCGTATCACTCAAAGAGGCACACCCAAATTGACCTTGAACATCTGAAGTAGAGTTCATGAGGTGCAAATGTGCACCATTATTGGATTATCCAATAATATTATATATGATATTATCAGTGGTTGTAGAGATTTGAATCATATGTCGAATGTTCCAAATTGTGATCATTGGGTTATTCAGTAAAATATTGAATACAAAATCCTATAGAAAAATTGGCAGAAGCAAATAGTAACAAAAGGGAATTCATATATTTACTGCTCGATTCATTGGAATCATGCCGAATCGTTTATCGGTATCGTTTCAAGTGTGAGCCCGGATTGGATAGGTAAAACTCAATGTACCGAAGAATTTAAAGTGTGTGTACAAAATAATCAGTGCAATATCCAAATTGCAATTCGAATCGCTATAATATTGAACCATATGACAACGAACCAAATATGACCATTTAACGGTGGTCTCAATCAAACTACTTCAAATCCATTTCCATTTCCAGTTTGAATGATTATATCTGCAAACAGCGGGAAAAATTTACTGCGCCAGCTTTAGCTGGCGCAGTTTTTTTCCGCGTTTGCCTGACGACTTGTTCAAATTTTTAAAAAATTATATTCGGTAATCGAATTTTTTTAAATGTGTTATTGAATTATTGTGAGCATTATTTAAGAAAAAAATTACAACAAGATTGACCTTTAAATCAAATTGGAAGGTAAGAGGACTTGCCAAACAATTCGTGAAGTGATTTTGATTGTCGTAGAATCATTTATTTGAGATGTTAAAGTACATCTATGATGAGGCGAAAGAATGGTTGAAGAATAAAAGCTAGCTGATATAGCAAAAGCTGGATTGAGAAAGAAGTATCCAATTCGATCTATTCGGTTATGCTCCTTATTCCATGGTAGAGTTAGTGAAACAGTTAATTAGTTTTACCTTTTATTAAGAAAATGTTGAGAAAGCTAATTCATTACACTTCGACACATGAAGAGCAGGAAATAAGGAGCAAGTAATAAAAAAATAAAATAACCTAAACAATCCTAATTGATTACAAAAAACACGTAGTTGTGTAGATCAAAATACCATTTTTGATTTTGAAGAAGCTTTGTCCCAATAGATTGACACTTTCTATTGACTAAATGCACCCGAAAAGGTTAATATTAATACTGTTTGTATTCAATAAAGAGCAACATTAAAAAACTGATCTTTAATTACAGTGAAAGTTAGAGTGGCTTCAACGGGTTAAGTATTGAAATTTGGCGAGTAATTATACGGTGCTAAAAAGGTTAATTAATACCTTTTTGATAATACTTGGACCTTCATCAGATAAACTCAAACCGTAACGGGTAAACTAATGAACTATTATAAGTAAGAAATATAATAAAATCGTAAAAGTGTTCATTTTGATTTTATTTTGACCATTTTCCATTTGGATTCGATAGTCAACTCAACGGGTTAACTTACTGAATTATAACAAGAAAGAAATATAATAAAGTGATGGAAAGGTTCATATTGATTTTATTGTGACTTATTTTCAAACACGAAAACTAAGCGAGTTAATTGTCAATCTGAGTAATTTAAAATGTGAATTAAATAAAATTACATTTGACATTTGTGAGAATAGATAGCACAACCACTAATATAGTGAACAAAGATGAGTAAATTATATAATTTGTAAATAAATTACATAAGTACAAGTAATGAATCTGATACCTTGTAAAACTAGCAAGGACGTCGGATGAATATAATTTCAATATTTATTGAAAAATAATTCTAAAAATTCAATCAAAAACTGACTATAAACCAGTGAGTGAGTAAGAATTTGAAATTTAATTATTTATGTCGGTTTAATTATTTAATTTAACTTGTTAAAAATTATTGACTTACTCTGATAATTACGAGTATAAGGAATAGTGTCAGAGTTTGCACTGTTGAGTAGTCCAATTGATCCAGGAAGACAACACCTCAAAGTTTGATGAACACGAAAATAGAAAAAAATAATGAGACAGATTTAAACACAACTATGAAGTGAGTGCAAGATGAACTTATGGTACTGTAGATAAAAGAGACTATTTTTGACGAAGCAGAAGGACTGAACCCAACATGTGCCATTGGAGTAGATAGAAGATTAGATAAAATTCTGAGCACAAGCACGATCATAAAAAATGAAATCACCAAAAAAAGAGAAAAGAGTTCTTAATTTTTCTATTTTATTATGTAAAATTATGTAACATATGAATACTCGCTAGGAGTTGTTTTATTTTATTTAAAAGTTTATTTATTAGTGCCGATGGTAAAAGTTGATAAAAACGACTGAATATCCTCTAAAGTCAAACACGAAAAAGAAAGTCGGGAAAGCTGCTTCAAGAGACTTCTAAATTGATTGTGTGAAGAACTTAAGAGTAAACCGTTAGATGACCTTTTAAAAAGATAGGCACATATCCACATCGAAATAAATGTTTTTTTAACACAAACAATCGTTCATGTTTAAACGATTTAACAAATAATTGTCGCAAAAAATCATGAACTTAATAAAAAATTAGACTCTCTTATCAAGTATGGTGAAGGAATTAAAATCATTCAGATAGAATGAAAAAACCCAATCTACAAATAAGATAATTTTATTTTTCGAGAAATTCATTAAGAAAATTTATTTGATAACCACATTTAAAAGATAATTGTATTTTAATCAATTGTTCAACTAGAGTCAGCAAGCAGAAAAGCTGAGCTCGAACGGCAATGTGGAAAATATGCCAAAAAACACAAAATACAAACCGAATTTACATAATGTGGATTCATTTGTACAGAACACAAAATTTCACATAGAATCGCAAATTTTGTTAAAGCAATAAAATATGAAAAATCTTGTAAATTGACATTTGGTTTAAATAAAGTCAATGATTTAACAAGTTTATTAATTAAAATGTTTCAATAAGTAATTAAATGTATTTGAAGTTGAATAACTTTACTGAATTTGACTCTTCTTGATTAGGACAATAAAACAAATTCGTATGGCTAGTATAGAAACTGATTGGTGGACCATCGGCTAACAGGCACGTGCCTAGGCGAGATTACCAATGTTGTTCTGGTTATCAGAATCTTATACTCAGAGTAAGACTTCTTGATTTTGACCTATTTGACAACAATATCAGTTTCAAAACGCATATATGAGAAACTCTTGTTACTGTAGCACTGTTGATTGATTCCCATCTGGTCTGATAGATGTAAAAACACAAAAAACCAAAAGACCATTTATGAAGATAGAAAAATAATTTAAACAAAATTTCTTTAATTCTATTTTAACATTCAAACATAAATCATAAACCAGACAATGGGGAAATAAGTTTTGATTGTTTTCGAAATTTCAGAACAATAAGAAAGGAAATATTGACCTTCAATAGATCAAAATACATGTCTATGGGCACAGATGATCAATGAAAAGCAAGGGCAATTAACTTTGTAACATTTTAAAATCCGACACGAAACCATGGAATATTTCCATTAAATATAAATGATTAATAATTGTAGTCCAAAAGGGTTTAATAATGATAATAAATTTGAATAAGCTAAAGTAATTTCTATTTTTACCTTTTTTAAACCTATTCAAATGATTACAAACAGTTTAACTGTAAATATAGACTCAATGTCGCTCATCTAGACCACCAACAGAACACTGTGTTAAATTTTCAGACTGAACCATTTAGTCGCATTTGAGTTGTCGCGAGTACAATATTACTGAAGTTACAATTTCTCGGATATGTCGAACTCTTTCACTCACTCGGCTATGAGTGAGTTAAGTCGCTCCTTCAACAAGTTTAGTTAGCAGCAGTTGACCGAGACCACTGATTCTAAAATAAACACCGTCTAAATAAGCATGAAAAGTGAAAAAACGTGAATAAGAGAAAAAGTTAAACATTTTGAGAAAAATATATAGATCAAATGTACTTGACATTCTATCATAAAAAAATAAAATAAACGCTTGCAAATAATTAACGTTATTCATGCATAATGGCTGATTTTAATGGATTAAATTGACCAGTTTACAGAAATCTTAAACAGAAATCTTAATCTTTAATTTGGAGGAAAACAACAAAAATGAAAAAAAATCAGTGTAAGAAAAACAACCTCATTGTGTAGAGAATTGTGAAGATATTTAAAATAAACTAGTACTAGTTCAAACTAAACTAAAGTGAGTGATTAGATTGTGTGATGAAGAGATTTTTTACATTTGACTTGCTTACAAACAAAATTAATATATTCACTATTTAAATCCAAATATTTTTTTTCAACAATATATGAAATTTCATAGTTTTAAAAATAAATTATTTACAATTGTTGCCTGAAGAGGCTAAGATATTAATGATATTTAAAAAAAATAATGTACAAAATTGATTCTATTTTGACCTTTTTTAAATGCACTATTAAGACTCTTAACGGATTAACTCTTTCGGAATCCACTTCAAAGAGATTACCAAGTGGATTGAGACATTCATTATCTGTCAATGAAACGCTATTCATAACGCATGACTTTTTGAGTTATAGTTGATCAGTTGACAGAAATCTAACTGGGAACATAGAAAGATAACCGGTAATAAGGACCTGACGAACATTAATTTAGTAAAGTTTTCGCAAGATCAGAACAGCCCCTAGCTGTGCAGATAAAAGAGAGCATTTATTATGAACATTTAGAAAAAGATCATATGAGTGCGCATTGAGATAATAACAACATCAGAACATTAAAACACGACCAACTACCGTAGTGCAGAGGCCGAACGAAGTATATAATCAAGAGGCAAAACCCAAAACGTGGAGAGAATCGTTTTGGTTACCAGTCGAGCAACATCATGTAAACGGACGACTCCTCCAGTGGTGAAGTGTTTGGTCACCGTTTGGGCGCTTCAACGCACCAACGGACGCTTCTCACAATGCCACGAGTGCATCAAGAATCTTCGATACCTGACCAACACCGGCTGATCAGTGTCTAAGAACTGTTGAGTCCAGGGGACAATAGACAGCCATCACTGAATCATCATGAATCAAGAAATTGTTAGGTTTAGGATCGATTTGACTTTGTGACCATTTTCAATCATCAATAAACTACTTTTGACTTCCTTTTTAAGTTTGTGTAGTAGTTCAAAGCTCGACAACCGTGTCTTAGTGAGCGTATCGCTAAGGGCACACATCAAGAATTGGGGCACCTCTAGAACCTGAAGAGTCCAGAGTGTCCGACAAAACCCTAAGGTTCTAGGGCCGATGAAACCCTAGAAAACAATGAAAATCTTCAAAAATTTAATGAAACCCAAAAACCATTACAATTTAATATTTAATTAGTAAGAAATAATTAGTATGACAATTTGTTTAAATAAATCTGCTAAAAAGAAATTCTAAATAAAAACTATCTTGGGACCTTTTATAAATTAACAGCTATACATTATATTTTTTTAAACATTTTTAATTGAAATTGAACATACTGTACAAGAATGTTAATGTTTGAATGGACCATTTGAGAAAGCAGCAAACTTCAAAAAAAATTTGAACTTGAAGTAGTAAGAAAACCCTAAAAATTATTTCAAAGATAAAACAAATTAATAACAAAAGGAACAGATATGAACAAAGTTTAGTGCACACCAAAATATCCAAACTCATGATAAAAAGATTGAAAACTAATTAAACACAACTTTGAAGTAAGTTCAAAATTAACTTGTGGTTTTGCTGATAAATTAAGCCATTTATGATATTCATATCTAATTCAATGGTGGTGTAACGGGAATGCTATGCAAATTGTAATTTTAAGATAAATGCTCAGAATAAAACAAACGGGATTTAGGATTCTTTATTGTCTTACATTCATGACTTTTAGGAATTGAATTGACCTGTTAATAGAAAAAAATTCATCGGGCTAATTCACTAAATAAACGCACATGTGCGCAAGTAATACAGTCACGAGATATATATCGAATAGAATAAACTAAATGAACCGAAGTGAATGCAAGAAAAACAACTAGTGGTTGTGTTGATGAAATTGTAACCTTGCAAATGCCCAACTAACAAACTGTATTATTAAATAATACAATTTAAGATATTCTTAATGAGATGAGGACGAGATTACAATTACAGAGTTGGATAACGTAGATAAAAGGAAGAACACTTAAGCAAATTTGAGTAACATGAACCACGAACAAAAATTAAAATTAAGGATATAAATGTCTAATGTATTGAAAACATTTTATAACGATTAGAAAGAGCATGCTAGGAGTGAAGACGTAAGCAATTATTTAACCTTATAAAGAAAAACCTAGTGATGTATCTAAAAAATTCGATTTAAAAATATTGCATACTAGATAAAAATACACAAAAATTGAATTTTCTAAAGAAAAGAAATGCAAATTGAATTATAAACCAACTGAAAAAAATTAAAAATTAATTATTAGCCGAGCAAACGGAATCAATGAGCAAGCGCAGCGAGCGAATGAGTGGAGTGAGTGAAGTTCTTAGCATCGACTTGATTTGTTCTTCATTAGAATCCTATGGGGTGAGTTGTTCGCAAAGTTGGAGTGAGCACTTTGAATCTGTACAATTGGGTAGTTCGGTTGTTTTCTGTTCTTTATGTTTGTCTTATTTTGATATTTTATTTGTTTTTGATTCAATTTGGGTCTTTATTAGAACCCAAACCCACGCTTCGTGCGAAAAAGAATGTATTGTGTTATATGGTGTATTGTGAATGCCTATTAGACAAATACACTACAAGGACATTTTGTAATATAAAAACGAGTAAGTGTTGCTGGAAAAGTGAGTGTACAATTCGTGGCTGTGTTGATGCTGAAGAGACCATTTGAAATTGGAAGAAATATGCACAAACCAGTGCAAAAACGGTGAGATTATAAGTTTTAAGATAAGATTAAGTTTAGATTGATAGCAATATATATTCAAGAATTAATTCAAAGATAGATTTTTAAAATCCAATACTTAGAAGGAAATAATCATTTACATTCACAGAGTGTTCAAATAAAAAATGTTTCCTTGTAACATTGATTTTGATTTTTGTCCTGGATAAAAATTGGTTCACTCTATATTTTGGATAAGCTAAATCAAAGAGTAACATTCCTGGGAACAAAAACCATGAATATCACTTTGAATTTTGTAAGAATCTTAACCATAAGGTTAAAAAAATTTTGCTGACGAATGAAACTAAAAATAAAAATAATTGAGAGTTTCTGAAAAAATGAAAAAAAACAATGTTAATACGAATAGATATGACTGAGACCATTTAAAAAAGAGCTGAAAAATTACAACTTAACGAGAGCGAATGCTCAAAATTCATTGCGCAAAAAACAAAATTCAGATGAAATGCTTTGGGTTTGGATTTGAATCTTGCCACATTAGGCTAAGGTATCGTAATTAGGTTCAATCGGGTGGCAAAAATAAAAGTTTATTTTTGCAAGTTTAGTGACCATTGTCAGCTTTCAATTTTACCAGAAAAAGTTGAAAGTATAAATTTACAACAATTAAGCAGCCTAACGATAATAAAGAATTTTGTAAAACCTTTTAAAAATTAAAAAAAACAGTTAAGATGACAGCTAATGCAGAAAAGTGTAAGTGTTTCATATCTTTAGTGATAGAACTCATGTTGGATTCAAATTAATTAATAATTAACAGCGGCTAGAATGAAAAACTTGTTTATTTGCATGCAACTGTCAACTGTGTGATGTACATAGAAGATATATTTGTCCACAGCAATATTGTCTGATTGTTTGTTTTGAACTGATAATAGCTTACTAATCACTTAAACTCGCCGATTTTGAATTTCAAAACATGAAACTTCTAATGCCACCTAGACTTGGACATTTTAGTTATTTCAAAGCTAGCCACCATTATCAAGATTTATGGGGCCGAGTAATAATCGACAAGTTGATAAGGAATAGGTGAAAATCTTGTTTAACCCCACAAATTGTTTTTAAAATAACCAAAATAAACCTAAATGTAGTGAAAGAAAAACTAAAGAGAAGTAAACTATTTTGTAGCCTTTTACTAAAAAGCACTATATTTGAATTTTAAGAGATAAAGTATAAAGTGACTATTTTGCTAACCATTTTGAAAGCTAAAAATGTTATCAAACTTATTGTTTCTTAATTTATATTTTTGTTCATATCTCTGTAACCTGATGCTTCTCAAACTCGTGCGGACCTGAATCGAAACCAACACAAAAAACTGAATAAGATAGATCTGTTACCTTAAATGCAAGAAATTCATTAATAATTGTTTACAATTACTAGTAAAATTATGAAATTTTTACTACTGAAATGGAGTACTT